>JAVLUZ010000161.1:375026-996396 GCA_036768485.1 Mermis nigrescens
AGTCTAGTGTGACGTCCGCGTTAAGGGGAAAGCACTTCGTGCGTCTCTATATATTAGTCCAGGTCAGCAAATTCTTCTGTCAATTAGCACCTGAACCAGTGAGTATTTTTGTAGTTTATTTTTTTAAAGATGGGGTACCTAATGTTGATTAGCGGCCGTTTTTTTCCGCATTTTGACCAATAGTTCCTTATTTTTCATTTTTTACCCTTTTTCACTGCGTTTTTGCTCAGGTTCGACTATTCTCCGCCAATTTTGGCCGGATAGCAATAAAATTTATACTATCAGAAAGAGAATGTTTTTCTCAAACTACTTTTTTTTAGTCTTGAAGTTGAGTATTAAGAGGCTTATTAGGCTTCGAAAGCTGAACGTCATTGAAGACGATAACATAGGACGAGACGATTAGGCCTAAAAGAGGCTGATTTAAGCGCAGGGAGATCGGCCTGATAGAGGCTGATTTAAGCAATAAGCACTTGTGTGCATTACGTATCCGTGTTATGTTATCAGCGCGTGTATTATGTTGGTATCATTGTAACGCGCGCGTATCAGATACTCAGTGCGCATTTAATTAACAGGTAGGTACGTAAAAAGGTAGACCCACCACAAAAAACTGCTGGAAGACCCACTATCAATAGACCCACCAAAAACAGAGGCTGATTCGAGCAATAGGTACTTGCGTGCCTTAGGTATCCATGTTATATTATCAGCGCGTGTATTATGTTGGTATGATTGTAACGGCGCGTATCAGATACTCAGTGCGCATTTAATTAGCAGGTAGGTACGTAAAAACGTAGACCCACCGGAAAAAACTGCTGGAAGACCCACTATCAATAGACCCACCATAAAAAATAGGCTGATTCAAGCAATAGGCACTTGCGGGTGATGTCTCAACAGCCCTCACCAGTCCCAACAGCCCCACCGTCCCAACAGCCATACCAAAAATCCCAATAGCCCCACCCGTCCCAACAGCCCCACCAGTCCCAACAGCCCACCGTCCCAACAGCCCCACCAATAATCCCAACTGCCCCACCAATCCCAACAGCCCCACCAATCGCAACAGCCCCATCGTCCCAACAGCCCCACCATCCCAACAGTCCCTCCGTCCCAAGAGCCCCACCAAAAGTCCCCACAGCCCCACCCGTCCCAACAACCCCCACCAGTCCCAACAGCCCCACCGATAATCCCAACAGCCCCACCAATCCCTACAGCCCCACCGTCCCAACAGCCCCACCAAAAATCACAACAGCCCCACCAATAATCCCAACAGTCCCACCAAACCCAACAGCCCCACCAATCCCAACAGCCCCACCCTCCCAAACAGCCCCACCCGTTCCAACAACCCCCTACCAGTCCCAACAGCCCCACCGTTTCAACAGCCCCACCACAAATCCCAACAGCCCCACCAGGCCCAACAGCCCCACCCGACCCGTCTTATAACAGCCCCACCAGTCCCAAACAGCCCCACCATCCCAACAGCCCCACCAATAATCCAAACAGCCCCACCAAACCCAACAGCCCCACCAATCCCAACAGCCCCACCGTCCCAACAGCCCCACCATCTCAACAGCCCCACCAAAAGTCCCCACAGCCCCACCCGTCCCAACTACCCCCACCAGTCCCAGCAGCCCCACCAGTCCCAACAGCCCCACCGTTTCATCAGCCCCACCAAAAATCCCAACGGCCCCACCCGTCCCAACAACCCCCACCAGTCCCAACAGCCCCATCGTTTCAACAGCCCCACCACAAGTCCCAATAGCCCCACCAGTCCCAACAGCCCCACCAACCCAACAGCCCCACCAAAAGTCCCCACAGCCCCACCCGTCCCAACAACTCGCACCGTCCCAACAGCCCCACCAATAATCCCCACTGTCCCACCAATACCAACAGCCCCACCAATCCCAACAGCCCCACCAATCACAACAGCCCCATTGTCCCAACAGCCCCACCATCCCAACAGCCCCACCAAAAGTCCCCACAGCCCCCACCCGTCCCAACTACCCCCACCAGTCCCAACAGCCCCATCAGTCCCAACAGCCCCACCAGCCACCTCCAGCCCCACCGTCCTACCAGCCCCCACCAAAAATCCCAACAGCCCCACCCGTCTTAACAGTCCCACCGTCCCAACAGCCCCACCATCCCAACAGCCCCATCAAAAATCCCAACAGCCCCTTCTTTCTAACAACCCCTACCAGTCCCAACAGCCCCACCGTTCCAACAGCTCCACCCAAAAATCCCAACAGCCCCACCCATCCCAACAACCACCACCAGTCCCAACAGCCCCACCGTTTCAACAGCCCCACCAAAAATTCCAACAGCCACCCGTCCCAAAACCCCACCAGTCCCAACAGCCCTACCGTTTCATCAGCCCCACCAAAAATCCCAACAGCCCCAACCGTCCCAACAACCCCACCGTTTCAACAGCCCCACCACAAATCCCAACAGCCCCACCAGTCCCAACAGCCCCACCAACCCCAACAGCCCCACCAAAAGTCCCCACAGCCCCACCCGTCCCAACAACCCCCCCACCGTCCCAACAGCCCCACCAATAATCCCAACTGTCCCTTGACATAGCAACCCCACCAATCCCAACAGCCCCACCAATTGCAACAGCCCCATCGTCCCAACAGCCCCACCATAACAACAGTCCCTCCCGTCCCAACAGCCCCGCCAATAATCCCAACAGCCCCACAAATCCCTACAGCCCCACCATCCCAGCAACCCCACCATCCCAACAGCCCCACCAAAAATCACAAGAGCCCCACCAATAATCCCAACAGTCCCCACCAAACCCAACAGCCCCACCAATCCCAACAGCTCCACCGTCCCAACAGTCCCACCATCACAACAACCCCACCATCCCAACAGCCCCACCAAAATCCAAACAGCCCCACCCTTTCTAACAACCCCCACCAGTCCCAACAGCCCAACCATTTCAACAGCCCCACCAAAAATCCCAACAGCCCCACCCGTCCCAACAACCCCTACCAGTCCCAACAGCCCCACCGTTTCAACAACCCCACCAAAAATTCCAACAGCCACCCGTTCCAACAACCCCCACCAGTCCCAACAGCCCCACCGTTTCATCAGCCCCATCAAAATCCCAACGGCCCCACCCGTCCCAACAACTCCTACCAGTCCCAACAGCCCCACCGTTTCAACAGCCCCACCACAAATCCCAACAGTCCCACCAGTCCCAACAGCCCCACCAACCCAACAGCCCCACCCAAAAGTCCCCACAGCCCCACCAGTCCCAACAACCCCTACCGTCCCAACAGCCCCACCAATAATCCCAACTGTCCCACCAATACCAACAGCCCCACCAATCCCAACAGCCCCACCAATCGCAACAGCCCCATTGTCCCAACAGCCCCACCATAACAACAGTCCCTCCGTCCCAACAGCCCCACCAATAATCCCCAACAGCCCCACAAATCCCTACAGCCCCACCATCCCAACAGCCCCACCATCCCAACAGCCCCACCCAAAAATCACAAGAGCCCCACCAACAATCCCACAGTCACACCGAGGCCCAACAGCCCCACTAATCCTAACAGCCCCACCGTCCCCCAACAGTCCCACCATCCCAACAGCCCCACCATCCCGACAGCCCCACCAAAAATCCCAAGAGCCCCACCCGCTCCCAACAACCCCACCAGTCCCAACAGCCCCACCAAAAATCCCAACAGCCTCCCACCCGTCCCAACAACCCCCCAGCAGTCCCAACAGCCCCACCGTTTCAACAGCCCCACAACAAATCCCAGCAGCCCCACCCATTCCCAACAGCCCCCCACCGTCCCAACAGCCACGCTCAAAATCCTAACTGCCCCACCAATCCCAACAGCCCCACCAGTCCCAACAGCCCACCGTCCCAACAGCCCAACCAATAATCCCAACTGCCCCACCGTCCCAACAGCCCCACCAATAATCCCAACAGCCCCACCCGTCTTAACAGCCCCACCAGTCCCAACAGCCCCACCATCCCAACAGCCCCACCAATAATCCAAACAGCCCCACCAAACCCAACAGCCCCACCAATCCCAACAGCCCCACCGTCCCAACAACCCCACCATCCCAACAGCCCCACCCGTCCCAACAGCCCCACCTAAAATCCCAACAGTCCCACCCGTCCAAACAACCCCCATCATCTCAACAGCCCCACCGTCCCAACAGCCCCACCAAAAATCCAAACAGCCCCCACCATCCCAACAGCCCCACTAATCATCCCAACAGCCCCACCCGTCCAAACAACCCCCACCATCCCAACAGCCCCACTGTCCCAACAGTCGCATCAAAATCCCAACAGTCCCACCAGTCTCAACAGCCCTACCATCCCAACAGCCCCACCAGTCCCAGCAGCCTCACCATCCCAACAGCCCCACCGTCCAAACAGCCCCACTAATAATCCCAACAGCCCCACCCATCCAAACAACCCCAACATCCCAACAGCCCCACCGTCCCAACAGCCCCACCAAAAATCTCAACAACCCCACCGTCCCAACAGCCCCACCAAGAATCTCAACAGCCCCACCAGTCCAAACAGCCCCACCATCCCAACAGCCCCACCAATAATCCCAACAGCCCCACCAATCCCTACAGCCCCACCGTCCCAAGCCCCACCATACTCAGCCAAACCATTCGAACAGCCCCACCAGTCCCAAGAGCCCCACCAATCCCAGTAGTTCCACCGTTTCAGCAGTCCTAACAGTCGCACTGTCCCAACCACACATAAGCGTGAGATATGTTTATAGTTTAACCCCCAACCCGCAATTCTGTAAATCCCCTAAATTATTATTTCTCGGTCACTTTACCCCACTGGGCGTGACGAGGGGGTTTGGGGTATGCACCCCATCGAGAAACCAAAATACCCCCTCAAAAACCGAAACACCCCTTAGAATTTGATTTTTGAAATTTTTTTCGCAATTTTTTGATGCCAATGGATAGTGCTTGATAAGAAACTTCGAAAATGGAGTTTTCCTCGCCATACCACTATTTTTTGGGCCATTTTTTGACCTTTGAAAAATCTTGCAACACCCCCCCCCAGAATTTATGCTGGTGGGGCTGTTACGACGGTTGGGCTGTTGGAACTGGTGGTGCTCACGAGCATAGAACGAGAGGGGCCCTGGGGGAGAGGGGTCCATAACACTGAATATGATACACATAGGATAAGCAGGGGGAATGAGGTGGGGGCTAGTTTTCTTCACAGTTTTCACAAAAAGGCCTTAGGATGAGAGAGTATCTTGGGGGAGGAAGGTCCTTTACACCATCACACTGTTGGATAGACTGGCTGAGGGGTGGGGGTAATAGACTACTGTACATCACTTTACACTTCACACCACTTCACAGTACTTTACAATACTGTACACTACTTAACACTTTACACCACTTCATACTTTACACTACTTCGCACTTTACACTACTTTGCACGTTACACCACTTTACACTCTACATCATTTTACACTACACCGCTTTACACTACTGTACACCTCTGTACTCTTTACACTGTAGAGTAGTTTTTGTACAGAACAAAGATTTAGCTCCTACAATGATTTCTCAAGTGTTTTTCAAATTTAAATTTACGTCAGAAGAGTAGTTTTTGTACAGAACAAAGATTTAGCTCCTACAATGATTTCTCGAGTGTTTTTGGGCGATTTTAATGTCGATTTTTGCATTAATTCTCCGAGTTTTTCCGAAAAAAAACTTGGAAATTTCGAAATTTTCTACTTTTTCTGCATCAGAAATAATACTGCTTATAAAAAGACAGCAAAAACCGATATTCTGAGCATTCCTGACTTTTTTTGTTCGAATCGGATTAGTCAAGCTAAAGCCAGACTTAAGCCTGGTCCGAACTCTGATCAGAAGTCAGGATGATCCAGAGCTGCCGATTTAGGTCAGGCTTAAACATACATATCAGAGGGGGATAGGGATCCCTAACTCAAAGTAGGACGTCCCCTCATCCCCCAAAGCCAGTGGCCCCCCATTTCTACAAAAAATCGAATTTTTTTGGCCGTTTTTATGCGTTTATTGACCCTTTTGGCTAAAAACTGGAGCATTCCCCATCCCTAAAAATGGCCGGGACCTTCTTCCCGGAATTTCGAGCTGTTTCATGTTTGGGCTTAAATCGCACTTTACAAAACTGATAAGCCAGGCTTAAGTCGCGCTCAACTGTAAGCCAGGCTTAAACCGGTTTATAGAAACCGGGTTTGGCTCATACGCCGACAATTCATATCATACTGAGCTTGCCTAAGACATTGTTAACAACCAGTGATTTTATAAATATTTCATAGGCTTAGGCTTACTTAAGTGCATTCACATTGGTGTCAGCGCATGGGCTAAGCTTAAGATAAATGGGTCAACTGTCTCAGATACTTAATGACCTAAATTTTTAAAGTTTAAGTGCAAGATGCATATTCCACATACAAATAGAGTTGGCCATTCATCGTCTTGATCAATAAGAAATTGTTGTCAAACAAGGAGCAAATGCACATATGCAACCTTCCAAGTTAAAAAAAATAGAAAATACATTGAGAATATTTTTAGTGACCATCGGTTATCTAATAAAAAGCCTGATATTAGTACCGGTTCCACCATTGGTGGGGTAGAGGTGCTCTTAGCAGACATTTCTGCGAATAATCAAAGCCTGAAAAGTCTGAAACCCCTTCTTTGATAATCAAAGCCTGAAAAGAATGATACCTCCTAAAACGACTTGACGGATCAACCTTGCCACCCTTCTGAGCGACAAAAGTCTTGTAAGAGACGCCGCATACTTTGATTTACTTGTGATCACTTGAAAAGAAGCATTTATTTATACCACGAGTTAGCAAAAATGACAGACTTTTAATTTTTATAAGTAAAATTATGATTGTTTCTTATAGTTGTAGAAACAGCATCGTCTATTGGTTAAACCATATGCGCTCTAGCTGCTACATAGATTAGATGTCTACATATTTAAATTAAAAGTAAGTACTATCTCTGCAATTTTCAAGTTATTTATGCAGATTACCTACTCTTTATGTCATTTTATTAGTGATGTTTTGTTGTGTTATTTAAAATAGCTGTCCTAACAAAATTTTAAATCTTCAATGTCTTGCGCATCGTACTTTACGCAACATTTATTTAACATCCTAATTGTTAAATAAGTGATTATTTACGTTGTTTCTTTCTGACACTGGCATCATGAGCTTAGGTTTCAAGTAAACTGAGTTATCTAAGCTTTAATGATTAGCTACCAAATGGAAATTGCTTAAGGATTTATAATTGTTCCAGAAAAATATTAAAGCCTTAGCAGTGAGATGCAGCTTGCTTCACTCGCTGCATTCCACTGCTGAAGCTTAGCTTATGTGCTGGCAGTGCTAGCGCCATTATCAATGTACGTAAGTGAGCTGAACACAAGTCTGAATTGTAACAAGTAGCTAACTAGTATCTTAATTTAGCCCTGCATGAGGAAATAATACAATTTTCGTGATCAGCGACCTCAAATTATCCAGCTATCACTGGTTTTTGGGGGTGTACATCTGCTCCAGCCGACAATGTGTCAAAAGCCAACTACAAAATTAATTCTTGGTATAGGAAAAGCTTCTTCAGGTGCTGTATCGTATTTAATGTAAATAGTTAAATATAAGTACTCTCATAGCGGCTTTGCAGGTATAAATAAAAATTCTTAAAATGCTTCTTTTCAACTGATGTCTTGAAAAACAATCACAAAAATTATCAAAGCCGAATTGCAGGTATAAATATAAATTCTGAAATACGCTTCTTTTCAACTGAAGTCTGAGAAGCCAATTATAAAATTCATTCTTGGTATAGAAAAAGCTGCTTCAGAACATACACATGTATTAAGATTCAAAGGCTACAAATTGGCCCGAACCGAATTGCTTTACACTCAATGAAGAGTCAGGTTCAGACTTTTAAAGTTTACAATGTGATGGATGGTGGAAAATAACGTTTTAAGCTAATGTTTCAAGTAAACTCAGCTATCTAAACTTTAGCAATTAGCTATTAAATGGAGAATGCTTTAAGGACTATAATGGTTCCAGAAAAAATTAAAGCTGAAGCAGAGGGGTGCAGCTTGATTTACTCGCTACATTCCACTGCTGAAGCTTAGCTTATATGCTGGCAGTGCTAGCGCCATTAACAATGCACATAACTAAGCTGAACTTAAGTCTGAATTGTAAAATGTAGCTGACTAGTATCTTAATTTAGCTCCTGCATGAGAAAATAATAATTTTCGCGATCAGAGACCTCAAATAACCCAGGTATCACTGTTTTTTGGGGTGTACATCTGCTTCAAGCGACAATGTCTTAAAAGTCAATTTTAAAATTAATTCTTGGTATAGAAAAAACTACTTCAAGTGCTGTGTGGTATTTAATGTAAATAGCTTAATGTAAGTACTCTCATAGCGGGTTTGCAGGTATAAATAAAAATTCTTAAAATGTTTCATTTCAACAGATGTCTTAAAAGTCAATCACAAAAATTGTTGCTGTATCATATGTAGTGTAAATAGTTTAAAATAAATACTCTCGCAGCTATTTTGCAGGTATAAATAGAAATTCTGAAAAATGCTCCTTTTCAATCAATGGGTCAAAAGCCAATTGCAAAATTAATTCTTGGTATAGAAAAAGCTGCTTCAGGTGCTGCATGGTATTTAATGTTAATGCCAATTTGCAGGTATAAATAAATGCTTCTTTTCAAGTGATCACAAGTAAATCAAAGTATGCGGCGTCTCTTACAAGACTTTTGTCGCTCAGAAGGGTGGCAAGGTTGATCCGTCAAGTCGTTTTAGGAGGTATCATTCTTTTCAGGCTTTGATTATCAAAGAAGGGGTTTCAGACTTTTCAGGCTTTGATTATTCGCAGAAATGTCTGCTAAGAGCACCTCTACCCCACCAATGGTGGAACCGGTACTAATATTCATCATGTTTCAGTCTATTATTATACAATGTTGCTTCGCCAATGCACGATAGCGTCACACAAGCTGCTTATGCATTAAACGGCCCAGTCAGCTAGCCATACAATGTGTATGCTCATTCCTTGGCTTGCACTTCCTCACCTCCCCATGCCTTATCATTGCCTATCCCTCATCATTGCGCCCTGAGAGAAAAAGCCAGGGCGCAAGCAGGCGCTCTTCCGCCTATGCTATAACACAGGAGAGGCTGCTTCTCTGCGATCGAGCGGGCGGGGCCTATAGCACAAAACGTAGCTGTATATACTTTGTGTTGCTCCCTTGGGGGCCATGTTATACTACTCACGCCGTCAAACCAGTCCATTGTTCCAACAGTCCTACTCTCCCAATAGACCTACCAATTCCAACAATCCCACCATCGCATACAAATTTACAATTACAAATTTAGAAACTGGGCAACATGACCACAGTACTAAGATGATCGCAATGTTATGTAGCAAAGTCGTTAGATGCATTTGAACATTTCCGTATTGTTGTTTTCCATTCCGCAATTACTCATTTCAAGATCATGAGTAAATGCTGGATGCAAGCCACCATACTTATACAGCATGGAAATTCTGTGAGGAGGGTCAGGTCCAGAAATTTTGTAAAAAGTGCCCTTTTGGGCTTGAAAACGACGGGTGCACGTCGAAAACACTGTTTTTTGACGCTTCACACAATGGTCGTTCCTTTTAGACCATAAAAACATCGACAAATGTCAAAAGAATTTAAAAAATTAGGTAAATTGAACAAAATATGGTTAGACAAATGTGTGTCTAGCGCGCAGAACCGAAAATTTGAGATTTTTGAGCCAAAAATGTGCTTAACACGCTTAAACCAGGCACACTTTTTTCAACTATTACCAACTTTTACAAAACTCGATAATTCTAAGGGGGTCGCAGCCATTTTGCGGGGAAGGGGATGGGTCAGTCGCCATTCTGTGGGGGTCAATCCCCTCATATCCCCCCAAGAACACGGCTGCATGCCACTAAACAAACGATTAACATATTATTACCTTCTAAACTTTCCAATAGCATTATATTTGTCTTTGTCGCCCACAATTCGTATTCTTCGTTGCCGCTGGTTCCATTGATCGTTTTGTTCGCCTTTTCGGACCAAGAGCCACAAGCGAAATTGAAAAAATTTTCGCACGGCTGTACGTTCAGATTAGCGCCGGATAGCAGATAATCCGAAGCTTCCTGAAGCATATCTTCATCTTCGAATTTAACGCAATGACGGCTGCTAATCATTAGCATGCAAGAAACAAAGGCGCAAAATAATCGCACGTTCGTCATGTTATCTGAAATATTATTAGAATTTTAAAATGGAATATTATCCTAAATAAGCTATCTAAATTATCTGAATTATTTCAAATTTGGGCATTTTCTTAAAATTTCAAAATTGGAATCTTGCTTGGTGGTAAGGAATAAGGATGCACAGCATGGCCGGTCCAGGCGGGTGGGGTCAGTCAAAGAGGCTTTATAGTACATAAAGGCCTAAATAGATTAAAACTCCATATGTTAATCAACAGTTTTCAACAGTTTCTGGACAATTTCAAATGATTTCAAAAAATTTTAGTTTTTGATATATTTTTGGTCACAATTTCGCATTCTTTTCACCGGAATAAATACCTTCAGTTTTCTATCCTTAGAGTCTTGGTAGACCCGAAGCCCAACAAAGGGAAATTTTTCGGGAAATGAGACGGAAAGAGGTAAAAAATGGCCGAAAATCAAAACTGTTTTGCAGAGTATTGTAAAAATTTGTTTTCAAATTTTTTTTTCGATATTTCGCAATTTTTCGTCGCCTAAATAGAGGTCGACGCGAAATATCGAGGACGCATGCTTTTCGCCCAACCATTACACATTTTTTGGCTAGCGCCGACAAGAGAAATATGTGTCTTCCGTACAAGTCTCCTACTGCTTCGACGACTTCAAGAGAAAATTCAGCTAAGCCAATAACTTTTCTAAGGATGGTCAAATTTATAATTTGGTCTTATCAATTTTTAGGCGCAATAATTACTAATTTAGATTTGCGTGAAAACTTCTAGCCTATTTCACGTACATGTACATTACATGGATAAACTACATAAGATTACGAGCATTATAAAATAATTCAAATTTAAAAAAATTGAAAATTAATACAAATTAAGGCTCTATCAAGGTTGCTTAGAGGTTCAGTGAAATAATGTTACTGGACACTTTTGCAGTAGTAGCCTTAGATTTTTTTGAAATGCTAAAGTCAAACGAAACCGACTGAGCAACTCATGACCAGTATTAATCTTTGACTTCAGAATAATTCATAAACTTACGGAAAATATTTATAAATGCTCGCCGAAATAATCGGGGTAAGAACCAATTCTAAAACTTGTTTATCATTATATAAACTCTCAAAGGAATCAAGACAAATTGGCATGGGGTGGAGGTTTAGATCCCAAGAACTCGGAAAGCCCGGTCGGAATCTGGCGGACCCCAATAGAAATTTTGACAATTTTTGACGATCTTGCTCCATCAGACCCCCACCACAATTTGGTGTTGAGCTGATGTTATGGAGTTGCCTTGGCCCATTTCAGAGAAAGAAAAAGTTGCACATGTGGGGTTTGAGTTAATTAAGCGACGTGAGAAATAGCTAAGGCAAAAAGCTTAAAGCACTTCAGCTAGACAATTAAAACAGTCGCAAATTTTACAAGAAAAATTATTTTTAGTCTAACGAAATCTCTTTACGACATAATAAGTAGCGTCAGCGTGTCATTGAAAAACAAGGTTTAACGCCATAGACTCGATCGTAATTAAGCCTTTAGTTATTTGAAAAACAAAGCTCTCAAACAACGTTACTCCAAAATATTATGTATTTTGATCAACTGGACGGAATTTCAGTGCGTCTCTTTTAAAGCCACAAGTTTTTATTTTTTTATTTTACGACACGCTGAATCTATGCGCTCATAAAACAGCGGTTTTTTAACGAAATTTCCAGTTTTTCTCGTATTGATAAAGTCGCCAATGTGAAACAAAATATCGTCGTAGCACACGTCCTGTTTTTTGACGCTCTTGTGTATAAGAAAAGAACAAATTTTAGAAAAACAGCTCAATCAAAAATTTAAAGGTTCGACTGACTAGGATGATTAGTGTTGCACGTTTGACCTTGTTTCTCAAAAACAAGAATCTCAATTTCATTCCTTGACGATTGACTTCTCGATTCATGCCATTTAGCGCCAGAATAATTTTATCATCGAATTTACAAGTTAGGAGCATAGGTGAACGGCTCCAGAGTTCAGGGATGGGAGGGTGCAAGATTTTTTGAAAGGCCGAAAATGGCCTTGAGAATAGTTGTATGGCGGAAAACACCATTTTAAGCGTTTCTCATTGAGCACTATCCATTGGCATAAAAAATTGCGAAAAAAACTAAAAAATTTCAAAAATTGAATTCTGAGGGTATTTTGGCTTCTGAGGTGTGCATACCCTAAAGCGCCCCCCTCTACTGCCCAGGTATGGTTGGAGTAAGATATCGAAATCACCTCCAACAGCTACTCGTGCATAGCGAAAATATTTGTTTTCTGAGAATTTCCCAGCGAGATTTACACATTGATTGAGACTAACTTTATTTTTCAAATTTAAAAAAATTTAACTTGATTATTGCAAAAATGTTCGAAAGTGTTACACTACATAAGATGGCCACATATTTTTCTAAACATTATATCAATGCGTGGACCTGTTGAAAAATGGTTTCAATCGTTTTGTGCCCAATTCTGGTCCATTGCAACGTAAAGCAATATCCTACTATGAATAACTAATCTGCGCGGTGCGCCTGAGAATGTGGGGCTTATTAAAGAAAGAAAGAAAATTTATTACTAATACCAACTGTTAAAATACAAAATGACAAGATATATAATAAATGCAATTACGAATTAGTAAAGGGACATGCGAGTCAATGGAATGACAAAGTTTTACGCGCGCCCCACAAGATATCTAGATAAATCAAAGTTTGCTGATCTAGATTTAAATATGTTTAGGTTAGGGGAAGAAATAATGAAGTCAGGAAGATCGTTCCAAGCTGCGATGTATTTGTAAAAGATATCAAACTTTTCTAAATTAGAATGTACAATAGGTATAAGTAATTTAAATCTATTAATGCTACGGGTAATATTATGATTGAATACAAAAAAATCATCGGCTTCCAAACATGATTTATGACAAATAATTTGATACATCATACACAGACAAATCTGCAAGCGTCTTAATTCAAGTCTGCACAATTTAAGTTGTGCTAAACGATCCTCGTAAGAAAGAATATTATTATAACCAAAAATATATTTGGTGAATCTACGTTGAATAGCTTCCAGTCTATCTATATCCCTCAGATAAGAGGGGTTCCATACACTGCAACAATACTCTAATAAAGGTCTAACATAACAACTATAAGCTTTAACAAGGTTACCTTTATCACGCGAAAAAAATGATTTGCGTATTAAAATACATCTAAAGAAAGCTTTTTTAATCAAAGAATTATAATGTTCCTTAAATTTTAAATTTCGAGGCATCAAAACTCCTAAATCACGGACAAACGGATCGCTAGAAATAATTTCCCCATTTAGTCTATAAACAACTTTTTGACTATTATTACCCAAATATAGAACTTGGCTTTTGGTTCGAGAAATAGGTAAATCCCATTTAATTGCCCAGTCAATAATCTTATCTAAATCAGACTGTAATAATTTACAGTTACGACTAATATTGAAAATTTTGATATCATCTGCGAACATATAAACCGTACTACAAATATTATCACATATATCATTTATAAAAATCGAAAAGAGTGTAGGTCCAAGGACACTTCCTTGGACGACACCGCTGGTAACAGGCACATAATCTGAAAAAGACTGATTAACGCGAACACATTGGGAACGATTAAACAAATAGGCCTTTAACCATGCATACAAATTACCGTTTATTCCATATCCAATCAACTTAATAAGAAGTTTTTCCATGTTTACTTTATCAAAAGCCTTAGAGAAATCTAAATATATTATATCAACAGTTTCTTTTTCAGCTAACGACTGAATCCATGAAAATTTACACTTTAACAATTGTGTTTCACAAGATTTATTCTTTTGAAAGTACAAAAGTATGCTAAAATATATTCTGACGGTCTAGAAAATTGTAAATGCGAGAGTTACACGTGTAGGCGAACTTGCCTTAGCAGTTCGCGGTAGCCATAACATAGCCAATACTAGTAGCTATCTACGATAGTGCACTGTGGGCTATGCCTTCGGTCTTCCCATTATTTCCCCAATTTTCAATAATAAAAAACATTAAGATACTTGTCCGGTAGCATAGAGTTAAGTGTATGATAATAGTAATTGTTTCATGCATACCGCTTGTGTAATCGAGAACATTCGATCTGAGATAAAAGTGATTCAGTATTACGTTAATTTGATCTTTGTTTATTTTACTGTAATGGCCTCTTGAGGCCAATGTAGTTAGTGTTGTTGGCAGTCTGGTTGGCCGTCGTACGATTGTATAGTGCGTACGTTTTCGTTTTCTTTTTGCTTTATTGTTGTAGTCCGGCAGCTAGGCCGTGAATTCTTCGTCGAAATAAAATAGAGAAAAGCCTACCCAGAGGTTTTCGGATATACCGAGGGTTAGGTCGGCCATCCCCACGTCGAGGACTTCTTCCCATCTTAGTGGACTGATAGGTAAATTCCGTATGATAGCTTATTTTATTTGGAAAGCTTAATTCTTTTCTCAAATCCAAAATTGATCAAAAATATTATTTAATCTTTAAGGATGATTGATCAGCATAGAGCTCGTTGTTGTTGTTGTTTTCATAGTTCATTGCGCTACACATATTAGGAACCAAAAACATTTCGAACCAGGCACTGATTGGAAAATAAGTTAAATATTCAACTTGAGCTTGAGATAGGTCAACTGACCTCCGCGGCAAATTCCGAGACTAGGTAGGTAGCCTTAGGTCTTAGGGCGTAGCTGCTGAGATCACCCGACAAGAAGCAGCCAGCAATATTAGGGCTGAGGGGATCGAAGCCGTAAGGTCTGTAAGGGTCCAAAGATCGAAAGCTATCCAGGGCTGCGCGATCGGGGCCAGCACTAAGCGTAGACTTAAGTACCTACGTACCTAGGTAAATCTCGAAGGTAATGTATCCGTCCTATGTCGATTCTTTGTAGACATAAGGCGGCTCTACATTTACATTGGACGTTCCCTCCTTTAGGCTGCTAGCTACAGCCGAGCTGATCAATCATCGTAAAATTATTTTTCGATCCAAAAAATTTATCATTTTGGCCATCTAAGAATGTGTAACATTTTGTTCACCTTTGTTGTTGTATCGACCGCGATCGTGGCAGTGCGCAATTTAAGTAAGCGTCCGTGGTAAAGATTTTGTGTATCGTGGTAAAGCCATCGTTATTTTTCTATTTCCGTCGAACCTTCATCGACGAAGGCAGCTTTCACGCTCGCATTTTTCTATAAACGTCGGCCCACAGGCGACGATTTATCATTTTTCTCTCTTGACGACGAAATTCCGTCATTCAGGTTCTTACCTACCTGCTTTCTCTAACCACGTACATTTTCTTGCGCTTTAGGCTTAGTCCTACCTGTTTTCGATCATTTCACGTCAGGTATATCTTACTTCACGTAAGGAAATACTATTTACGTGGAAAAACCTGTTTTTTGGATCGACAAAGGCCAAATTCGAAACATTTATTTTGGGCTAAATTTCGACGTACTGAAATTTATTTTTCCCAAGGTCATATTTTTCGACACTTTTGATACCTAAAAATGGCAGGAAAAAAGGTTTTGCGGACACCGCCCGCTAAATTGAAAAAACCTTCTACGCCACCTACTTCAGCTCGCCAATTACCTACCGCGCCTGTTGACTCTAGTAGCGCGAGTAATTCTGCGAGTAATGACACAAATACGACAGACGTAACTAGTAAGGCGAATAATGATAAATTACCCGCGTCACTAAATGCCGCGAGCAATACACAGTCTGAAGATGAACTGTTATTGAGTACCATGCGATCGCGCATTAATCAAACTTCGATAACTAGATCGGATCCTAACATAGACAACTCATCTAGTCACACAATGATTGATAATACGACTACTCTTAATACGGCAAATAATCCTGAAACCAGTTCGGAGCGCGAAAATCCCGATTCTGACGTAGAAAGTGTTCATAGTCACAGCATAAATGCCGACAAAGAGCGTGCTAATGCTAATGTGACTAATGATCTTATTTTAAAAGCGCTACAAGCTATTCATTTGCAATTTTCGGACCTTTCTACGCGCGTTGATCAAGATAAAAAGGAAAATGCGGATGAAATGCGTAAACTGCGTCTGGAGCTAAGCACTATGCTTAAACCCCAACCAGTTCTGAATCGCATAGAGAATAATTCATCTGAGCGCGTTAACCACTCAATCGATAGCGCAAATTTTTCTGAATTTAATGCGCAAAGTGCGAATCGTGCGCAAAGTACGCATCGTGCATCTTCACTGTTGTCCACTGGCAACAGCGCATCAAATTCACGCTCACCTTCGGAAACTGTTCCTGAAAATATCATTCAAAACTGTACGAATCGCGCGCCTGAGATATCTAATTTGTCACAGAATCCTTTAAACACGGGTTTGCAACCAGTGCAAAACTCGGGTTTTTCGGAAAATATACCTACGATTTCGCAGCCGTCGGTACCGATTTTGCAAACGTCGCGATCTCGGCCTTCGCTGCCCTTAAATCGTAATGCGCCTTCTTTCGTACCTAATCTTTCTACTACAAATTCGCAGCAGCAATTGAATCCACCACCGCTGCAGTATTTTCCACCTCAAGGCGAAATCTTACCAAATAACTATGTACCTAATCCCATAAACGTAGAAATACCACCTAATAATCCTATTTTGCATTCTTCTAATATCGAAATGCAACCAGTTGACATAAATTTATCTGGCATTAACAACGAATCTGCACATTTGCAAAATGAATCTGCACCTCTACCTGAATCATCTAGTAGGAGAAAACATGTCAAATTTTCTGACAAAAGCTCATCTAATAGCTATGATCGCCCGCGCAGTCGTCGCTCGCGTCGCAAAAGTCGATCGCGCAGACGACGTCATCGTTATAGTTCAGGTTCTTCATCTGACAGCTCGCGTGGTGAATCACGTCTCGCTGATTCCTTGAATTGCGGACCATTTTTGACACAAATGCAATTTGCAATTGCTAATAAAAAATTTTTTGATGGCGATAAAACGGATATAAAAGCATACTTTGCAGAATTCGAATCGCTTGCCAATACCTATGATATTGACAAAGCTGATCGTCTAAAATTCGCAACTGGATTTCTTGATCCTTATGCTATGCGTTTATATCGTTCGTTACCTGCTGATATACAACAATCTTATTCGAAAATGAAACAAGCGCTAATAACCGAATTTTGTCCAATGGACACCGGTGCGCTCTTTAATCGTTTTTTGTCACACAAACAGCAGCCTAACGAATTGGTTAAAGCTTATTATCTCTCGCTCCGCGAAGAGTTAATTAAATCTGATCCATATCTCGAAGTTGACTCGCCACATTTCAATAATTTAATGTGACATCAATTAAAAGAAGGTTTATTACCACACATTTCGAAAGAGGCATATCACAAAAAACCTAGAGCATCATTAGCTGAATTTTTGGACAATGCGCTTAGCGCTGAATTTGCTAACAAAGAATTTGAGGATAAAAAGGCAGTAACGCCTTACGTATCGGTAACAGCTGCTCCAGTAGGCAGCGCAGTACCTAAAGATACTCCTCGTGCATCTAACCAAAATGAGTCAAATCGTTCGCGTCATAGAACGTTTCATCGCTCGTCGCGTGCTGAAAAGCCAGAAAGTTCTTCTCGTAAATATTGCACCTTTTGCAAGCGCATAGGTCACATTTATGAGGAATGTTTCACGCGTCAAAGGCAAGAAACGTCTAATAATGCTAATCATAATACCCAAGCTGATCGAAATACTAATTCTATGGCTCGCAATCGCAGCCAATCGCGTTCCTTTTCGCGTCAAAATCGTTCGCCATCGCGTTCGAATTCGCAAAATAGACATCGATCTCAATCACAATATCGTAACTCTAGTCAACATCGTTCATCTAACTATGCGAATAATGATAATCGCTTTGAATCAAAGCAATCACGATCGAATCTTAGGCAAAATCGTAATGATTATTACCAAAACTCGCGTGCTAATTATCAAAATTCGCGTTACGATAGTCGTTATAATAATCAGCCGCGCCAAAATACACCTTTTGTGCAATTCCCAAATGAACAGCGTGGGACATACTATAACTCGAACTATCGCAATGACAACAATTTTAATCGCCCTTATGTCACATATACTGCAGATAACCAACCCACCATGAATGTGCCCCCACCGCAGCCAACCCTTACATCTCCTCATGATGTAAACACGGTTACTGCGAAAGGGCCAGAATCTAGCGCGCGTCCTAACCTATTCGCGTCGCAAGAATTTCTCAAAGAGTACGAACGTTTACAACGTCGTCTCGCAACTTATGAAAAAATTAATCTACCTGCATCTAAGACTTTAGATCCTAATATTCCTATTGTAAGCCATGCTGGGACAAATTTACCCACCATTCTCGTTAAAGTTCATGGCGTTGACGTACCTGCTCTCATAGATACGGGTTCACAGGTCACTATGATGACCACGTCTGCATTTTTGCGGCTAGGTTTTAATTTACCACCTAAACAAGTTTCACAAGTTGTACATGGTGTAGGCGAAATCACTGCATTAGTTCGTTATAGAGTAAACATGACTTTAACCATCGCGGAACAATCTATTTCTACCTCAGTATCTATAATTGATCACTTGCCGGAAGACATGCTCTTAGGATATGATTTTTGCGAATCCGCACTCATGTGGGTTAATCCTATTGAGCGCTGTGCTTTTATAAACGGCATAAAGATTAATTTACTCTCATCTCATGAAAAATTGCAATTTCGCGCAGAAACCCAACACAACTACCTCTGGTGTTGTGTGTGTGCATGTTTCGTTACCTGAGCCTGTTATAATACAACCTAGGCATGAATTAATTACACCTGGCTATATAAGACACGGTTCTTGCAATTTTGATTTCGCATTGTTCGAACCAAATCCCGATTTTATGGAAAAAACTTCACTTTTTGTTGCTCCGTCTATAGTCGATGCTTCACAACCTTTAATACCTGTTCGCGTTTGTAACATCTCTAAAGCGCCAATTCGCATTGACTCTGGTGAAATAATAGGTTCTTTAACCTCTGATGCCGAAGTCGTGTCACACGTTTCATCTTTTGATGATAGGACACCAGAACTTTTCGCATCAATAAATAAAGCTTTAAACGGCTCCGCCGTTGATTCTAGACAACAGCAACAAATTCGTGAACTTATGTTTAAAATACGACTCAATTTTTGCATTAAAAAACGAACCTCTCGGACGTACCCCCTTGATGAAACATCATATTGATACAGGGGATAATCCACCCGTTGTTGGAAAAACTTATCGTGTTGAACATTCTAGAAGAGAATCTATGCAGAAAATTATAAATGAAATGCTTGCGGATAAAATTATTCGACCTACAACCAGCCCATGGGCAAGTCCATTATTTCTCATTGGAAAAAAGGACGGTTCCCTTAGGCCAGTCGTCGATTATCGACGGTTAAATGACGTTACTAAAACGCAAGTTTATCCTCTTCCACAATTAGACGATTATTTTGATACTTTAGGCAATGCTGCATATTTTAGCACACTCGATTTAAAATCTGGATACTGGCAAATTCCACTCGATAATAAATCTCGCGAAAAAACTGCATTCATATGTCCTGTTGGTCATTACGAATTTGAAGTTTTACCTTTTGGCTTAAAAAATGCGCCCGCAGATTTCCAAAGGCTAATGGAGCTCGTGCTCGCAGGTCTAAATTGGAAATCTTGCCTCGTTTATATCGATGACATAATTATTTTTTCACGCACTTTCAAAGAACATTTAAAAGATCTTGAAAATGTCTTTATTGCTCTTAAAAAGGCAAACTTACGTGTAAAGCCTGATAAATGCCATCTTGCGCATGCAGAGGTAAAATTTCTTGGCCACAGCATAAGTGCAATGGGCATCGCTCCTGATATGTCCAAAGTCGCAGATCTTAATCTCGTTTCCCGTACCAAAAACCGTTGAATCCTTGCAGAAATTCCTTGGCTTAGTCCAATGGTTTAAGAAATTTGTTAAAGATCTCGCTAAAATCGCTAAACCGTTATTCCATCTTCTTCGTAAAGATGTCGAATTTTGCTGGAAGGCTGAACACCAGACCGCCTTTGAGCTTCTGAAGAAAGCATTTACGTCCCCACCTATTTTGCAACTACCAAAATTCGATGATGAGCACCAATTTATTTTAACAATTGACGCAAGTAACTATGCGTTAGGTGCTATTTTGACGCAAAAAACATTTACCATCCAAAAATCGTTTTATTCTTAGCTACGCTAGTCGCGTGCTAAATTCTGCCGAATGTAACTATGCTACTTCGGAAAAAGAAGCTTTAGCAGTAGTGTGGGCCATCAAGCATTATCGACATTATCTTTATGGTAAAAAATTTATTGTCGAAACTGATCATCAAGCATTAACCTGGCTAGTAAACGTGAAAGACCCATCGAAGTCGTTTACGCCGTTAGGATCTCAAGTTACAGGAATTCGAATATGATATCGTTTATGTTCCTGGTGCATATAACTGCGCAGCTGATCTTCTTTCACAACATCCTAAATATGATCATGCAGAACGAAAATATAAACTCGAGCGCAAAAATGTCATTAACATCGCAAATTTAGAATCAGAAGATTCTGAGTCGGATGATGAATCGGTTCCACCTGACCAATTGCGCAATAACGCGCCTGATGCACCAATTAATCATCCAAATGCGCAAAATAATAATCCCACTGCGCAAACCGATCCTACCAATTCTAAACCACCTACATTTCGCAAACGCTTATTACTTACCAATGCCAAAAAAGCTGAAATGCTAACACCTGCGCGTTTACTTGCTGAGCAACGTGCAGATGACGAACTGCATAAAATTCGCATCGCATTGAATGACTTAACAACAAAAAAATATTGTGACGAATTTTTTCTCGTAAACGATGTACTTTTTTGTCGATTTCAACCTAAGCGTTCACCAACGGTTGTTCATCAAATAGTCATACCCAAATCTTTGCATCGCTTTATATTAACGGAATTTCATGACTCTATTTTCGGAGCTCATTTTTCATCGCGCAAAATCTTGCCCGCCATACAAATGCGTTATTGGTGGCCGCGCATGGAAAATGATGTGATTGTGTGGTGTTGGAATTGTGATGTGTGCTTACAACGTAAGGTCGCATTAAATTCCACATCCGTTCCATTGCAACCAATCGAAGTATCCGCGCCCTTTGAACTTATCGCGTGTGATTGTTTGCTTTTGAACTTATCGCGTGTGATCTCCTCCGGAAACGACCAAATTGTAGTTTTTATGGATTATTTTACAAAATACGTGGAAGCTTTTGCTGTTTCTGACATAAAAGCAACAACTATCGCAAATTTATTACTAAGAGAAATTATACCACATTATGGAGTTCCCAAGAAATTTTTGACAGATCAGGGGTCAAACTTTACATCTACCCTTATTTCGGAAGTCTGTAAACTATTAAACGTTCAAAAAATATTTACAACCCCATATCACCCCCGGTGTGATGGGTTGGTGGAACGTTATAATTGCACCTTGATTGATGGTTTGTCTAAGCTGAGTGCGCGATCCCAGTATGATTGGGAGCAATTTCTACCTTTCGCATTATTTGCATATCGCGCGACTCCACAATCATCAACAAACATATCTCCTTTTGAAATGCTTTGTGGTCGCGAACCAGCATGTCCACTTGACACTCTACTTATAAATGACTTCGTAATAAATCCGAATTTACCATCTGTTGCGGAAAAATACGTCATTGATTTAAAGCTGACTTTACAAGATCTACATGAGATTGCGTCTCAAAATT
This sequence comes from Mermis nigrescens, assembly GCA_036768485.1. Taxonomy (NCBI): domain Eukaryota; kingdom Metazoa; phylum Nematoda; class Enoplea; order Mermithida; family Mermithidae; genus Mermis; species Mermis nigrescens. The sequence continues at coordinate 397,012 of JAVLUZ010000161.1, forward strand.
TAACTCAAGCGCGTAAGCAGCAAAAATCGCAATATGACAAGTCCGTAACGCACACAAATTTTAATCTCTCGGATATAGTCTATCTTAATAATACCTCAGTCATTCAACCCGAAATTGGTAAATTATCACCCAAGCGTGTTGGACCATATAGAATTATCGACTTACCTACGCCTGAAACTGCGAAAATCGCATATGTCTATAATCCTCTCATCACTCACCTCGTCCACAGGAATAGACTTCTGCCTGAGCCTAAACTACCTTATTCTGACTTAATTGTGGAAAAACACGCGTACGTCCCTGGCGATTTTGTGTTGGTAAAATTACCACATCGCCCTCTTGCCCCGGCAGTAGTCATAAGTTTTGAGGATTTACCGGGCAGGGACCAAAAAGCTAAGGACTGCGCGCCTATATGTTTATTAAATGGCTCTAAAACAGCACATGCCGTACCATTATCTAATGTTGTTCCTTTTGCAGACCCATGGCTGCACAAGGTACCCCAAGCAAGGAGGCATTGCTGGAGGCAGCTGGTCGCCAATGCAAATTTGAGGGACGTGATCCCGCGTCCCTAGATGAGTTTTGTTTGGCCTTGACCAATATGGCGTTGGAGCGGGGGTTGGTTGTACCAGACCCGCTGCCACAAAATGATGATAGTCGTGTTGGCGGTTTAGAGGCACTCACCGCAAAAATGATAAAACATAAAGCAACACATATAGCCACAAATCACAGTAAACGTATTAACAACCAAGAGCTCTGGTGGGAGAACAGGTTTGATAGATTTCCTTTGGCAACCCTACGCATGCCAAAGAATAGACTTCTATCCACTGTTCTAATCACCACCAATCAGGAGTCTTTTGGGGCCATTTTGGCTTCAATCCAACCATCAAACATGACAAATGGCACATTATTCTTAGGCTACAATTCCGAATTTGTTAATGACAGAAAAGGCAGAGGTTATAAGACCTGGGATCTGCGTTTTAAGCAGCTGTGTCCCACCTATCAGGACCTCCATGGCCCATTTGTACGCTACGTCCAAGTTGCGAGCACAAACGGTCATGTGTTCTGTTGGGACCTTGCGAAGTTCCCACAACCTCCGTTTGGGCTTCACCAGTTGCTCAAAACGCGTTTACCAAACGTGTATATGGTTTGTTATGACCCGACGCAAGATCGACTAGCGTACTTTCATGTTTATGGGCCAACTTTTGAGGAAATCTTGGCGATTCCCCACGCCGAAATTCGCAACAAACTGCACTGGAAAGATCCATTCAGTGCGAACTTCATCGATATTCAGCCCTTGGCGAGAGCGTTTACTTGTTGTTTACGTATCACAGCGCGTTCACACACGCTAAAGCGCTTGGCTGAATTCTTTTTTGATATGTATGTTGACCCAAACGGGCCTGATAATTTTGGACAGGCGTGGAGTTTACCCTTAACTCAGGATATGCAACATTATTTAGCGATGGATGCCCTCATAACTATCGATGTTTTTATATTGATAGAAGGTTGTTCACAAAATAATCGCATAACCGACGATAGGAAACCTATGCCTATTTCCTTTAAAGGCAATGAAGGGCACGTTAAAGCTAGCGGCCCGAAAGCAAAAGTACGTATACCGTTGTTGTCTAGTAAACCACAACGAGGCCAGTCGACCAGAACAGCAACTGAAGTCGAAGTTGACTCTGATGGTGGAGAATTACTCAGAGTAGAGGACTTTTACGGACCAGCTCCGCAACCGCCAGCAGCCATAGCTGCAGCCACCACCGTTGCCTCTGTAATGGAAGCGTTGGCTCACGCTAATGTTTTTGACAATCCTGACCTGCAAGTTCAGGGTTTGCAGGCCATTTCCGACTCAGTTTCGGGTCCGGTCCATGCACCTGATACTGAACCTAAGTCCAAACCAACTACCTCGAGTACCCCAGCCTCTTTTATTTCTTTGCAGACCGATATTCCTTATGATTCCCCTATGGTTGATGTAGAACCATCTATTTCCACTGGGGACGACAATTTATCTCCTAAATGCTTAGTAATGGCGTTATCTGACGCTGAAGCGGAAAGACAAGCAAACTTGTCGCCACCGCGTGTAACACGCGCGGCAATGGCTCAAAAGGGGCTGCTACCGTTGCGCAACCGATCGTCTCACAATCGCTTGCGGCGGATCAGCAGGCACCCTTGGGCATCAGTTCGCTCATACCTTTACCGACTTCTCAGCCGGATTGGGCAGAGCGTCAAGCTGACCCTGATGTTATCATGACAGAGATTATAGGCTTTCCGCCGTTACCACAACGCACACTACCCGCACATGAAGTACCGCAAGTAGCGTTGTACACGCAAGTCACGTCCCATTCCGCGCCACAAGGCGTGTCGAGCTCAGTGGCACTTACTTCTCGTTTTACGGCTCATATGGCCATGATGGGAGTCTCGAGTACTGTAGCAAATATTCAACCACAGGTTACTCAAAATCAACCACCAAATCTGGAAGTCGCAATACCTGCGCATATTCAAGCCATTTGCGAACGTATTTCCGCGAAGAAAGCGCGAGAATGCAAAATTGCTCGCGTTACGTGCAGCACTTTTCACCATGATGGAAACTATGATGCGTGAACCACCGTGCGTTATCGCTCCAGTCGTATTGCACGAGTTACGTTCTTATTTGGGTGAGGTCGCAGGAACGCGTATGTACGACCAGTTGGTCGAGTGTGCCCAAGTGTACTTTGACCGAGTGTACGCAGCACATCTGCACTACACGGCTACGACTGACACACCCTCGCGTCCTTTAGTATGGTCTACAATTGCACAGCCTTTGGCTGATGTCGACCATGCACCCGCACCTCAATTTATCAGCAAAATGAGCGTTTTTAACCAATTGTTTTACCCAGACCAATATTTTGTGCGCATACGGTTCTTTATTACAACCGGTATGATGCTGTATGAGGTTCCACTACAGTATTTGGTCGTGCATCCACACCTCAACGCACACGAGTGAGGTGATTGATGGCATTGCACATCAGGTTCTTCCAGAGTTCTATCCGCACAGGATGTCTCCAGCGCCTGATCATCTAGCGCCAATCTTAATATCAACGCGTCAGATGGTCGATATTTTTGATACTTTCCGTGAATTTCAATCATTATATGATTCGGAGTATCGTCACATGACAATCTTCTTGTCAATAGACGTCATGCGCGCTACAGTGTTATTGGAATTTTTGGACAGGAAGTTCCACTTCTTTGTGTACGCCCACGGCAACGCCGCAATAGGCTGGCGCATGGTGGAGCAGTTACGTCGCATGTTGCGCGTAACTTTCCTTGGTGAATCTTATACACCTTCGCCAAGTGAGGCCTTCCTGGAATTCCCAGAGTTAATGGCACGAATCGAAAGTCCACATGTTTTACATAACATGATTTGGCAAATTCGGTTAGCAACCGACCCGCCACTTGAAGTGCCAGTTCAGTTGACTGTTTCCGAGGTCAACAAAAATCTGTGTTTTACCTGATACACCAAATTCAAGGTGAATTAGAGAAAATTCGAAAAGAAAGACGGCAGGCATCCTCACAGGACCCAAGCGGATCCTCAGCAAGCCTTGATATGCCAGAAGTTGATCTTTCTCTGGAGGCACAAATTGAAATGCGTAGAGCACGCATGACGATCAAGCAACACGATTGTGAGAATTTGGCCACGGAAATGCCAAGGCGTGCGACAAAGTTACGCGCCGCCGGTTCTCTCGCTGAATCATCAGAAGTTCGTCATATGTCAGAAGACAAACATAAGGCTAAATTGAATCGATTTTACGATGTGAAATCCGAGCACACTTTGCGTCGGTTAAAAAATTTGGAAAAGCAACGAGTCAGAAGACTTGTTCAACCTGAAGTTGCAGCTAAATTAAGAGCGTGTTTAGGCCAAAAGGGATCTAGGCGGCAAGAACCACAATCATCCCGGCAACGCTATGCTCAAACGCATCATTGCTCACAATCACAAGTACAACAGCAGACACAAGTAGAACCACATATACAGCAACACACACGACTGCAGACCCAACTGTGGCAGCAAGAATTCATGGAATCGCGTGAGCGTTCCAAGGCGTATTCACAGGCCAATGCTGGTCATCTGTTGCGCTCGCAACAGCAGCGGCCTTATGAATATTGCCGTCAGCCTCGGTCAAACCGTGGAACTCATCGGGGCCGGTCACAATCCCATCAACGTCCGCAATGGGATCAGTCGTATCGCTCACCGTTGGAACAAGGTCAATCAACCACCGGGGTCTATCAACCACAACCTTGACCAGGTCCACTTTTGCCTAAACTGTGGCCTGTTACGCAACAACAACAGCGTACACGCTGAATCTTCACGTGAACAAACTTATGGTTTTACGCCAGAGCAATTATTTACGCCGGTACAATCTATACCGCATCGTTACGCGGATGACTATGAGGACGACGACGATTTTGAGGATGACGATCGACCAGTCAATCCACATTGACGCTTACGCCAACATATGTACGGGCGTAGGCAATCGCCATATCAGTATTGCGAGCGTTCGAATATGCGTCACGAACCTGAATCGGATCAAGAGTATTTTCAACGTCAACGACGTCGCAGAAAACCGCATGGCTCGAAGGCCAATTATCAGGATCGATATTAATTCACAAGTTCGACGTACAGAACTTTTTGGAACTCTGCGTTTGGCGTCGAATTCGACCAGCAGCTTTTCGTCATTATTTGTTTTTCGTCCTGATGTGGATTCCAGGACTTCACGTATCGTTTATTTCCTGTGTAATTTTTTCTCTTGTCATTTTTCTCTTGCTGAAAATTTTTTTTTCTTGACGGTGCTTTTTCTTTTTCCCCGTTATCTCGCATAATTTGCCATTTTTTCTCGTTTTTATTGTTACCTCTTGTTTTAACTCGTCAGTGTCTTTAATTTTGCTCAGCATAATCTTGACTAATCATTCCATGTCTTAATTTTTCTTTTGCTCAATTAGCGGTGTTACTATTATGGTACCTTAACTCTTTAACGGACAAGGGGTTAATTTATACCCAATCTTTAATTTTATTCAACTCAAAATTCTTCTCATTACCCGGGGACTGAAGGAGGCTGATGGGACAGCATAATCGAATATTATGCTATGCTGTCCAAGACCGGAGTTCATCATTACTCGGGCAACAATATAGTTCTACCTAGCGTCATTGAGAGTGTTGCTCGAGAGTTTCCTGAGTGCGAACGAGGTCATGCGTTGACCGTTATTTGTTATCGTTATTTGTTATTTTTTTGTTCTTTTATTTTCGTTTTTCACGTTCGCTCAGGATGAGGCGTTGCGGACGCCAGAGTAGAGGCGTTGCAAACGCCAGAGTGCCGAGTTATAGAAGCGCTGTAGACGCTAGTGGCGTTGGTGTACCCCAAAAAATTCTCCACTTCGTTTCAAATTTTTTTTGTATATGTGGGGGAGTGTAACTGCGAGAGTTACATGTGTAGGCGAACTTGCCTTAGCAGTTCGCGGTAGCCATAACATAGCCAATACTAGTAGCTATCTACGATAGTGCACTCTGGGCTATGCCTTCGGTCTTCCCATTATTTCCCCAGTTTTCAATAATAAAAAACATTAAGATACTTGTCCGGTAGCATAGAGTTAAGTGTATGATAATAGTAATTGTTTAATGCATACCGCTTGTGTAATCGAAAACATTCGATCTGAGATAAAAGTGATTCAGTATTACGTTAATTTGATCTTTGTTTAATTTACTGTAATGGTCTCTTGAGGCCAATGTAGTTAGTGTTGTTGGCAGTCGGGTTGGCCGTCGTACGTTTGTATAGTCACGTACATTTTCGTTTTCTTTTTGCTTTATTGTTGTAGTCCAACAGCTAGGCCGTGAATTCTTCGTCGAAATAAAATAGAGAAAAGCCTACCCAGAGGTTTTCGGATATACCGAGGGTTAGGTCGGCCATCCCCACGTTGAGGACTTCTTCCCATCTTAGTGGATTGATAGGTAAATTCCGTATGATAGCTTATTTTATTTGGAAAGCTTAATTCTTTTCTCAAATCCAAAATTGATCAACAGTATTATTTAATCTTTAAGGATGATTGATCAGCATAGAGCTCGTTGTTGTTGTTGTTTTCATAGTTCATTGCGCTACCCATATTAGGAACCAAAAACATTTCGAACCAGGCACTGATTGGAAAATAAGTTAAATATTCAACTTGAGCTTGAGATAGGTCAACTGACCTCCGCGGCAAATTCCGAGACTAGGTAGGTAGCCTTAGGTCTTAGGGCGTAGCTGCTGAGATCACCCAACAAGAAGCAGCCAGCAATATTAGGGCTGAGGGGATCGAAGCCGTAAGGTCTGTAAGGGTCCAAAGATCGAAAGCTATCCAGGGCTGCGCGATCGGGGCCAGCACTAAGCGTAGACTTAAGTACCTACGTACCTAGGTAAATCTCGAAGGTAATGTATCCGTCCTATGTCGATTCTTTGTAGACATAAGGCGGCTCTACATTTACAAAATGAAGTTCCCGTTTCTAGTTCTTTTCTCTTAGAGACCCTTGCAAAAAATAATCGTACTTACAAAATTTTGGACGGACTAGTCAACCCAGACATACGCTGGATGGGATGATGGTTCGCGTGGACTTGCTTGGTCCTAGAATGAAAAACTAAAAAATTTTCTGGGAAAAACGAGGCAAAGTGAAAGTTAAAAATGGATAAAAATTGAAAATTCTTCAAAACTGATATAAATTGACCAAAAATTGCACATTAACGCAGTTTTAATACTTTTTAGCGCTTATGCCAATTTTCGAGGTTCATTTTGGACCCAAAAAATGTCAATTACGACAACCTCCAGGATCGGACCTGCTGTGCATCTATGGTCCCCCGTATTCAACGATCCTGCGTCGCTGTATTGAGATAAACGTGATTCTTTATTTGCAACATTCCAAAATTGTGACTCTATTAAAGTGGAAAATCGAGTAAATTATTCTTTGCTCTTTTCAGCATTTCAACTAATTTTACGGCTATTTTTATGCAAAATTAGTGAATAAATGCGTGTGATTCAGTACCCTCCCATTGTTTGTCTAGGCATTTTGTGACAAATCAAACCATATGATAAGGAGTTCTATTTTATGGTAGAAAACGCAGATATGTATAAAATTTTAGATAAAAACAGCAAAACCGTAGGGAAGGAGCTTCATTGGGTTCAATTGACTCTCCAAAATGCAAAAATAGAGCAAAATCTTCGACTCAATTATATTGTTTACTGCGTTAATTAAGAATTCGGTTCGATATACGCATAAAGTTCCTACGTTGGTAAACTTAACATTGCATATAATTGCTTAGAAAATAAATGTGCTCATTACAGCAACACCCGGATGTACGCAGCAGAATGTCAAAATCAAGTTTTACAGTAATAAGAACATCCGTTTGTGGAGAGTATTCATGCTTAACGCTAAAAAATAGATAATGAAACAAACCGATTTCCGATTAGAGAAAAATGCTGGTTTACATCAGATGTGAAAAGAATTTATTTACCTCACGCATGTGTAATCGTGCACACATTGAATCACTTGACTGTTCCCAAGATAGTAGCTTGCAAGTTTGAATTTAAATAATTTCATTTAATGTTCACAATATAATATACTAATCTTCAGTATATACCTGGTATCATATTAAGATAAAAGTTACTTATTATGGTTTTTACTGTAGCGGTGATAAATTGTTTATCAAATCGAAATGCAAAGAGTTAGGCTTGGTTTGGCTTTTTACTTTCCTAAAGCAAGGCAACAATCCGAAAAATTAGACATAGCTAACGTTTTATTTATAACATTTCTAACTTTCTTACTTCTTTTCTTGGAATCTATATAATTACCTAAATACAGATGCTTATTGCCGGTAGAAATAAATCCTTGACGAGTAGGGTTGGAACCTCTATAGGCGTAGCCAGGATTTCGCCAGGCGGGGAATCCCTACCAGGGCTGGCATGAGTGGTTTTTTGGGGTTTTGGAATTTATGGGTTTTTGGGGTTTTGGGGTTTATGGGTTTTTGGGATTCTAAAAAATCTTGGGTTTTTGGGGCTTTTGGTAGGTATTCTGAGATGCAGGTACTCATGTAAGGCTCTACATCATGCTGTGATTTATATTTACCGTAGATAACTGAAACATGGTTTTTCGGCTTAGTCGGCTTCGAGCAAGAAAGATTCTGGGGGTAAAAGATGGGTAAAATCGCAAAAAAATTTACTAAAAATAGAATTCAGGGGTCTACAGTAATCTGGTGGGTTTCAACTTCTGGGGGGACCCCTTCCGAACCCGCTCCCCACGACCATAATAGGTGGCAGCACTGACATTCTGGAATGGTGAAAAATTTTCAAAGATCAAAGTCAAAAAATGGTCCTAAAACTGGTCATATGGTGAAAAAACACCATTTGTCGACCTTTCTCATCGAGCACTATCCAATGGCATCAAAAAATCGCTGAAAAAGCAAAAAAATTTCAAAAATTGAATTCTGGGCTATTTTGATTTCTGGGGGTATTCCAACTTCTGGGGGATGCATACCCTCCAAACCCTCCCTCCCCCCATCACGCCCACTTGTGACGACCATGTTTGGTCGCAACCAAATGTTAAAAGAAAGATAAAATTTTGAATTTTTTGTTTGTTCGTGATTTTTTGACGCGAACGGATAGTGCTTGATGAACGTCTAAATCATGTTTTTTCGTCCTATCACCTTGTTTTCAACCCATTTTTATCATCTGAAATTTATTCTTTTAAACCCAGAGCCCCAAAATTTCGATTCTGGTCATTCAAGCTGATCATTGATCACTCTCCGTGGAAACAATTTTGAATATTCAGAAATGGCGATAAATACATTTAAATATAAGCAATAAGTATAAGTAAAAATAAATCAAAATAATAAAAGTAGTACATACCTAAAATTAAAAAAAAATAAAACTCAAAAAAGTTGATAAGCATGAGACAATGTATATTAAGTCTTAATAAATGTTAAAAGCAAATAAAGTGGGACAAAAGTTACCAGTCGCAGAAAAATATTCAGCTTTACATTTTACATAGTTAAATGATATATGCATAGCATATAATCATGGTAGATTCCCAATGATTTCATTAAATTTTCAATCATTGCCCAAAAGTTAAAATTCTTAACCCAAGCCCAAGCCTTTAACCAGCTAGGCTTCCCACTTAAAATTCTCAAACCATTTAAGTATTTCCCTCCCAGTCAAGGTCGGTCATTCTCACATCCTTTAAGATAACATTTTTCAACTACTTGACCTTTTGGACAATAAGCTTGCTTTTTCTTAGGCGTTTTTTGGCCAGAATTACGCGGTTTACTCGTCATCGAAAATCTCAATCCCTATAAATGCACTTAATGATGTAATACCAGTTCAATTCGTCCTGATTCATTCAATAGGTCCTATTCTTGTATAAAGCTTTATTTTGAACTTGTCCTATTTTTTATGGTGAGTCCTCTATATGTCACAAAGTAAGCATGTCAATGTTTATGGTTTATACAGATAACTCTGGTGTGTATCAGGAAAAACCCACCAAAAACCCCCCAAAACCCACCAAAAACCACAAAAACTCGCCAAAAACCTAAAAAACCCCAAAAACACAAAACGCGAAATTTTCAAATCAGGGTTTTTGTCAGCCCTGATACCTACAAATAGAGATCAGAATCGGGTTGACCTTTTCGACCCCACCCGACCTGTGGAACATGTCGGATCCTCCAACCCACAACCTACGTATGTAAGGGGTCTGGATCACACATGGGCGTGGGGGGGGGTTTGGGGGGGTATGCATCCCCCAGAAGTTGGAATACCCCCCCAGAAATCAAAATACCCCCCCAGAAAATTTTTTTTGTTGCTTTTTTAGCAATTTTTTGATGCCATTGGATAGAGCTTGATGAGAAACGTCGAAAAATGGTGTTTTTTCGCCATACCACCATTTTTAAGGCCATTTTTGACCTTTAAAAAATTTTTTCACCCCCCTAGAAATTTTTTTACCCCCCCAGAATTTTGGTGCTGCCCACCTATGGTCTGGATCATCGTTTTCTTCCCAGCAATTTGGTTGACATTATAGAATAGACTAAATTCTTTTTCACTTTTCCATCCCTTTTCCACGTTTTTGGGAGGTCTAAAAACGCTTAAAATAGAGCGCATGTATTAAACAATCAGTGTTTTTTAAGTAGAAAATCCTATGTGCACATGTAATAACGGTGTTTGGTGCACTTTTTGTATAAAAATTTTGCTCTCTACAAGAAATATCACGATCAGTATACGTTATTTCTGTTGTAACTTGAATTTCCTCCCTTCAGTAAAGCATTTCAGCCAATTATGAGGCTGCTCTTGATGATTAAGACTATGATTTATCAAATGGCGCGAAGCGCCAGAAGATTTGGAAATTTTAGCTCTCTAAAAATGCATTTTTGCATTTCAGAAACTAACCAAATCCGTGCAGAAGATAAGGATTTTCAATTGTAATGAAGTTTTTGACCAGATTGTCGATAAAAATGTAATTGGCGCAGCGCGGCTTAAAGATTAATACAAGTAGGGATTAAATTAATTTGGCGCAAAGTGCTGAAAATTTTTGAAGTTTCATCTCTCCAAAAACGCATTCTAACATTACAAAAAATTTTTACAAATGCCAACCAAGCCCACAACTTTTTCCCGTTTTCCAAAATTTTGGTTTTCAAATAGACCAAAAAATGGAAAAAATGGTGGTCTGGACCCGACCCGACCTAAAAAAACCCACAGCATAAAATCAGCAATATTTACCTACCACTTAAGAATAACGAAGGTTTGCCTAATCTATTCATGTTTTCTGCTTTCTTTGAATAGCAGAAATAAAAATGACCCGATGACACAACAAAGCAATACGATGCAAGAGCAGACAAAATGTACATATGCTGTACTTTCTGCTTTTTAAAACAGTTAACTTCAATAATACATGTACATAAGTACCTCTTGTACTTACATTGTTCATTTTATGCTGCATCCTAATGTACCTCTTGCCGTTGACTATGCTAATGAGATGCCCAAAAAGTTTTTCCTCATGGAATGGCATGATAAGTAGTCTATCAAAAGCATGCGCCTTGCCATACAGTGTCATTGATCAATAGGATCTGATGGCATAGATTGTTTCTGTACGCATTATGCATTTTGGTTCAGTGATATCTGTGCGTATTATGGTGTCCAGATGGAATATTTGGCTATAAATAACTGTTTGTAACGAAGAAGAGAAAAATTTACAACCCGACTGAAAAAATGTCAACCCGCCCTATCCAACCCACAACCCGACTTGTTTTGCATTTTGCCAACCTGACCAATCCGCGGGTCGGGTTTTTGGATTGGGTCGGGTTGTCAGGACGCGAACTTTCATCTCTACCTACAAAAAATTTTTTTATCTAAAAAACTCATAAAAACGGGTAGGGTATCGTTTAATAACCTGTTTTTTGGGCTTTTCACATTGTCCTGCACTATTTGAGCAATGAAAAAATTATTTTTTAATGGAAAGAAATGGAAATGAAAATTGTTTATTGCAACAGAGACATAATTAAAACAATACAAATTTGGTCAAATTGAAAAAAGAACAAAAAATCAAAGTAAATACTATAAAATGACGTCAATGCAATGCAATTTGAACTATAAATTACTGTGATAAGACAATGTGTAAAAGCAATAATCTACACTAGGACTATAAAGGCGGTTTGCACTTACTTATAGTCTAAGGTAAAAGTGTTTTTCTCTAAACGATTGCTGAAGGAGGGAAAGTTTGGGGCATTTACAACTTTTTCTAGCAAAGTATTCCGAAGAGGAGGGAGTCTATTTGTGAAACAGTACATTTTCAAATTTAAGCAAACGAGATTGACCTTGGTAAATTTTATAGGCTACCAATAGATCATGATGGACTCGACGCAACTGAAGTGAATCTAATTTAGGAAAATCTAAACGTTCCCTAGTCATGGCCTCTAAAAAAACCACGTTCCATGTTTTTTGCATATATTCATTGTGCAAGCACCGCAGTCTAGAAACTTATATAATCAGAGCAATGTCCCGTCGATGCTCCATCTTTCGCCACTCCGTTGTTTTCATAGATCCCTTTAGTCTTGGAGAAAAATCGATCAAAGTCAAAACTAAAAAAAGCAGCAAATTCCATTTGGGAAGTAAAAAAACCATGGGAAATAAAAAACCACCTTAAAATGTTATGCAAAGTGCATGGTTTGCAGCGTAAAACAGTTAGTTGACCTTAGATGATCACATTTTCTATTTTATCACATTTTTATAAAAAATCAATAATTTTTTTCGAATTTTATTAAAAGTTCTATAAATTTCAGAAATAAAGTCTTCAAATGATAAAAACGACTCTAGGTAAGTCTCTTCTACATCCTATGCAAGAAATCAGTGCGAAATTATGCAACTTGATGAAAATTTATCTCGTTGCCATGGCAACGTATACTTAACATTGGTCTTTTCTTAGGCTACAGTGGTTTTTTTAGGTTACAATCGAACTTCTCTGGCAGGTTTTGGGGTGATTCTTATTTTTTGTGAAAAATAAATATCAGGTATAGTGCTGGCCACTAAAAAAACCATTTTCATGTTTTCGGCTTATAACTTCAGAACAAATAGCATTGAAGAAGTCAACAAACACCTATTTTTGACAGCTGCCCTAGGCCTATAACTTGCTGCATGGAAGAATTTTTAAGCGCCATATTTCATAGCAAGCTTGCATGAAATATGAAATTTTGAATAAAAACCACTTTTCCTAAAAAAACCATGGAAATTAAAAAACCACCCTCAAAATGTTATGCGAAGTGCATGGTTGACAGCGTAAAACAGTTAGTTGACCTTAAATGATCACAATTTTGAAAAAATTCATTTTTTACGATATTTCCGTTCATTTTATCACATTTATATAAAAATCAATAATTTTTTCTGAATTTCATTAAAAGTTATATAAATTTCACAAATAAAGTCTTCAACTGATGAAAACGACTGTAGGTAAGTCTCTTCTACATCCTCTGCAAGAAATCAGTGCAAAATTATGCAACTTGATGAAAAGTAATTTCGTTGCCATGGCAACGTATACTTAGCATTGGTCTTTTTTAGGTTACAGTGGTTTTTTTAGGTTATAATCGAACTTTTTTGGCAGTTTTTGGGGTGATTCTTATTTTTTGCGAAAAATAAATATCAGGCATCATGAAAGGTGCTACGAGGCACATTCCTGCTAAGTTTTGTAAAAATTGGCGCTGGTTTTTTTGTAGGTTACAACTGGTTTTTTTAGGTTTGGCTTTGAAGGTATACTGTAGCTATGTGGATGACATAGGAGAACTAAATTCTTTTCTGACATTAGTCTGCAAGGGAGCCTAACGTGAAAACATAAAAGATTCCACCAAATATGAGTACGGGTAGAAATACTGACCCTCAAAAATGCGTTAAAAAAAATCATAAAAATGGCAATTTTTAGGAACTTTTCGACAAATTTATATCTCAAGTTCCTGAATGATCCGGAAAGCGACCAGGGGTCAGTTGTAATCTTCACGGCATAGCTTGTTCGCCAGTATAATATCATCAGTCATCTCCTTTTGGTTATGGAAAAAAGGGGTGGTTTTTTAGGTTACAAATCGACTGGTTTTTTTAGAGGCCAGCACTATATCATGAAAGGTGCTACAAGACACATTCCTTCTAGGTTTTGTAAAAATTGGCGCATGTTTTTTTAGGTTTGACTTCTAAGGTATACTGTAGCTATGTGGATAACATAGGAGAACTTAATTTTTTTCCGACATCAGTCTGCAATCCAGCAAATATGAATATGGGTAGAAATACTGACCCTCAAATATGCTTTAAAAAATCATAAAAATGGCAATTTTTAGGAACTTTTCGACAGATTCATATCAAGCTTCTGAATGATCCGGAAAGCGACCAGAGGTCAGTTGTAATCCCCACGGCATAGGCTGTTCGCCAAGTATAATATCAGTCATCTCCTTTTGGTTATGGAAAAAACGGGTGGTTGTTTCAGGACAAATCGACTGGTTTTTTTAGAGGCCAGCACTATAGCTCAAGTTGGGAAAATTTAAGACCTTTCTAGTAAAGTATCTTTGATCTCTCTCTACTCTATACTTTTTTTAGCTTGCTTGTTTGTGTGGTTACCAAATAACCGTGCAATATTCTAGTAAAGGTCGGATATATATATATGTTTTATAAGCCATAACTAGCAGTTCAGCATCTTTAGCCTTCAACGCTCGAAAAATCAGTGACATCCCAAAATATGCACTTTTATCTATATGTGCAATTTGCGGCGAAAAATCCATATATTCTTTTAAAAGAATTCATAAATCTTTTACTTCGTCGTTTCTAAGATCCTTCATTGCAATCGAATATTTTTGCCTGGGATTTTTATGGCCGAAATGCAAAACGGAGCACTTAGCCAAAGATAAAGGTGAATGCTACTTTTCAGACCACTCATGAAGATTCGGTAACAAATTGTTCAACAAATCTGCTTGTTCTGTTACGGAAAACATTTGTACATCATTCACAAATAGGTACATTTTTAACTTATAATTTTTCTTGAGAAAAGCGATATCATTTATGTAAAAAAGAAACAAAAGAAGACCAAGAACGCTACCCTGCGGAACTCCGCTAGTAACATCAGCGAGCTCAGAAACATCACTAATTTTTACCTGCTGAGTTCGACCATGTAAAAAATCTGTAATCCACAAAAATAGTCGTCCTTTTAGTCCGCAAAAAGAAAGTTTGTGAAGGAGCTAATTATGTGAGACAGAATCAAAAGCTTTGCAGGAGTCTAAATATATATCATCAAGCGGACTCTAGGAATCGATGTGGCATATAATTTCGTTCATGTATGTACATTAATAGTTAGGCTTCACACGATTTTTAGGCAAAAACCCGAACTGAATAGATGAAAAAATTTTGTTTATTTGAATGTATGTTAAGATATTATCTTTTAATATTTTCTCTAAAATTCTGCAACTCACACACGTTAACGAAATAGGCCTATAATTAGAAGTTATGGAAGGATCACCCTTTTTGAAAATGAGGATGACGTGAGCTCTTTTCCAGATTTTTGGAAGCTTACTAGTTAACAATGAAATTTAAAAGATCTTTTTAAGCGGTAACAAAAGCGAGATTTTCAAATTTTTATACAAAATACTACGCATACGTGGGCAGCAAGAAAATTGGGGGGGGTGCAAGATTTTAAGGTCAAAAAATGGCCTTAAAAATGGTGGTATGGCAATAAAAACACCATTTTTCGACGTTTCTCATCAAGCAATATCCTTTGGCATCAAGAAATTGCGAAAAAAGGAGAAAAATTTTCAAAAATTGAATTCTGGGGGGCATTTTGATTTCTGGGAGGGTATTTTGGTTTCTGAGGGGGTGCATACCCCCAAACCCCCACGCCCAGGTGTGATACTAGGTAATCCATCTGGATCAAAGGAACTAGAACAATTTAAGTTGGAAATGGCTTCAGCTATAGCTGCTTCATCAAGTACGATATTTTTCAAACCGGGCAAATTCTTCAAATCGAGGTCAAGGAAGGGTAAGCTTCCATCATCCTGATTAAAAACTGAACAGAAAAAAGTATTCAGTAAAGTAACTTTCTTAGACTCTTCCGAAACTAGCTCGCCATTATCTATTTTAAGCGGTGGCATGGTTTCAGTATTTTTCAGACGTTTACCAGCAAAATTATAAAACTGTTTTAAATTTCCCTTTTCAACTAATTTATTTTCGCACTTAAATTCAAAAGCCAAAATATGTAGCTGAAGATATTTCTTTGCAAACCACGCTCGTATTTTGATTTTAAAATATCAGTTTTAGATGTTTTATATTTACGCCAAAGCCTTAGTTTTTTAGCTTGTAGTTTTCTGATTTCGATTGGGTACAATTTCGCTCCAATCTTTCTGAAAGGTACAAATTTAGAGACACCAAGATTAATAGTAGCAAGGTATTTATTATAAAAGTCATTGATTGCTACACTGTCAAAAAAAGCCTCTTCCCATGAAATATAATCTAAATAAGCTGAAAAATCAAAATATTTCCTACACGAAAAGTTACGTGATTTTGTTTTATTTTTTCCTGCTATGTACGATCAGCACTGACAGGAAAGCTTACCCGATAATGATCTCAAGAAAGTGCTAATGGTGGCAAAATAGTTATGTCAAAACAAGTGTTAGCGTTAGAAAAAACAAGATCTAATGTGTTATTTGATCTTGTAGGCTGATTTACATGCTGAGTAAAACCATTCGATATATGTAAGAGTATTCTAAAACAACAAAGAGATCAGTAGAAATTTCATTAGAAAACCAATTAATGTCGGGATAGTTAAAATCTAGTATTATCGTTTGCAAATTTTGGACCATACACCAAAGTAGAAAGTTGCATAAGTTTCCAGTAACAGAAGCATCATGACTCGGTGGTCTATAAGATAATATTAGAATTTAATTTCTAAAGAAAGAAAATTTTTAAACATTCACAATCACAAAATTCGTCTGGATAACTTATACTTACAGCATTCAACAACTTCGTAACGCAGCAAACTCCGCCCCCTTTTTTAGCACCTTTCGGTCACAACGAAAAACACTGTATTCCGGGTTTTGAAAAATAATCGAATCAGGTATATTGGGCTCCAACCAGGGGCGGATTAAGGGGAGGGGGCGGGGTTGCGGTCGCTTCCCCCATTGGCCCAAAATAGTGCGCAAAATTAAGCATTTTTGAACGATTTGTAGCGATATTCGGGTTAAAACAGCTAATTTTTCCGCGCAAGTCAGGGTTCCGCCCTCCTTAGGGGTACCGCCCCCCCCCCCCCCTTAGGAAAATCCTAGATCCGCCACTGCCCCCAACCAACTCTCAGTGATAAAGATAAGATCATAAATTTGGGTACTAAGCAGAAAATCGAGCTAGATTGCATAGGTGAGCATATGCTGTGAGCACTACGCCGTTTTTGACGAAAAAATGCTTATAATGCTTGGCGAAGTGCTTATTTTTTGACTTTTCCTGCAAAAAACGATAGTAACTGCCAACAGATAGAAGAAATCGGCGCGAAGCGTCGAAGTTTTCAATTTTACGTCGCAGAACAGCATCATGCAACCATATTGCTCAATTCTTGAACATAATAAAGTTTTCCCAGGGGGAATTCCCTCCTCTACGTCAGTGGGTACCTCTGCTACTCAGGCCCGTATCCAGAGGGGAGGGGATAGGGAGCAGGTGCAGACACGTAAGGGGTATGGAGATTCCCTACCCCTTATTCGTAGGCATTGCTTTTGTAGGTAATAGGCATGCCTGGGCGTGGGGGTTGGGGGGTATGCACCCCACAGAAATGAAATACCCCTCCTAGAAACCGAAATACTCCCCTAGAGTTCGATTTTTGAATTGTTTCTGGTTTTTTTCCGCAATTTTTTGATGCCAATGGATTGAGCTTGATGAAAACGTTGAAAAATGATCTTTTTACGCCATACCATCATCTTTAAGGCCACTTTTTGACCTTTGAAAAAATCTTGCATCCCCCCAGAACTTTAGTGCCGCCAACCTATGGTAATAGGTAATTGTGAACTTCAAAGCCCTGTTGTCGCTTCAATAAGGAGGAGTAAGTAGAGTATGCAGGTACATTTAGAAAATGTGCAAACGGCGTCAGATATTCCAATGTTTTGCTCAACGCTTAAGGCGCCGGGATAACAAGTTTATTCGAAAACCGTCCATTTTTTTCCGGAATAATTTTGGTTATTACTTGCGTTTTTTTTGTATTGGGCAAAGATTTTTCCCGATGTACAAAGACTTTTTGGGACCGAGTTTGCATATGTACAATGATTTTCGAGAAGACAAAAACTTTTAAAAGGTGTAAAATTCCCAAAACTTTTCAACGCTAATGAGTAATTATCTGTTCTATATGTCTTAAAGATTAAATTTGTGTATTAAAAGGGAAAATGTAAAAGTGTTCGGCGCTTTACGCCGTTTGGAGGCAGTTTTTAGTATTTTTGTCGTCAGAAGCCCAAAAAGTGGCTGCAATACACTACCAAAAGTCGGAAAACCGTTTTAACGCAGAAAACGATATCGTATTATATTATATGGTACCCAAAAATTTGCATGTAAAAATATACACAGATGTTTGAAGACCATCTTTGTACATATATGCACAAAAGGACCCTAAACAAAACCAATGGTCTTACTAAGAAATTCGTTTTTTCGTGATTTGCATAACACTGTTTAGTATGCCTACTCAAAATGCAGGTTTCCGTGATTTTCCGATAAAAAATAATTTATATTATCCTAAATCTAAGCTAAGCCCAAGAAAATATAGAGAAAAATCGTCGTAAAGGATAAATTTCAGAAGTGCCTCGCCTATTCGTCAGAGCCGAGGAAAAACGTCGAAACATAATGTTTTCTTGCCCTAACATTGATATTTTTTGGCACTATGGATATTTTTGGACCTGGGATTCAAAATAATGTATGCGAGATTTCATAGGATTATTATCAGACGTGCACAGCGTGGGAATTCTTCGTGGGAAGTTTAAACTTTGAATTGGGCTCAAAAGACGGTGGAATTGCGTCAACAATATCATTTTTCGGCTAATCCGACGATGCTTTATAAAAACAACATGAAAACTTGGATAAACATCAAGAAAATTCGACTAAATTGAAGAAATATAGTCGAAAAGGGAGTAATCGAAAATAAAATACTTTCGAGCAAACGCATAGGTAGCTAAAAACGCTTAAAGCAGCTTCTTTTCTTAGGATTTTTTTGTAAATTTCAAGAAAATCGGAAATCCTGGGGTTGTGTGAGAAAATTACAAGGAGGGGGGCTAAAAAGCTCCTATCCAAAAACTCGTAATATGATGCATGAGTATCATTTGTCTTTGAATTGATGATTCGACGAGGGCAGCGTCAAATCTTGCATTAGCTTAACACTGAATCAAAAACACGATTCGGCCACATCTGGGCGTGGGGGTTGGGGGGGTCTGCACCCCCACGAGAAACCAAAATACTCCCCCAGAAATCAAAATACCCCCCCCCCCAGAATTCAATTTTTTGAAAATTTTTTTCGTTTTTTTCGCAATTTTTTGATGCCACGCCGAAAAAAGGTGTTTTTTACGCCATACCACCATTTTTAAGGCCATTTTTTTAATTTTGAAAAATCTTGCACCCCCAGAATTTTCTTGCTGCTATGTATGATCCGGCTACCTAGCCTCGACTTTTAAAATCTAAAACTTATTTCTTTTGCAGACGACTCTATAGATGGCATGACGTCATAGCGTTCAATTAATTAAATTTTATAATTACCATTCGAATTCTAAACAAAATAATAATTTACCCTGACAAAAATGTCTTCCGAATTTGACTACGACGATGAAAGGCCTCCGCCGCCGCCGATTCGATTCACGAGCAGTTTGTCGAGGGAGACGGCTGCCCAGACTTTTCTTGACCTAAAACCGCTGCCCCGGGAGCCGGGCGAAAGCGATGGATCGAATTCGAATATTAATAAGAAAAAGGAGAAAAAGGAGAAAATGAAGGCGTTTAAAAGTGCGTTTCTCGGAAATTTCGATAATTTAATCCCTTTTTAAATTTTTTTCCCTAATCGCTTCGTATGAAAAAAATCGATAACTGTTTTCATTCATTTTTTCACAAGTTCTTAGAAAAGCGAAGGAATTTAAAAATTTGGGTAAATGGTCAATAATTTGCCCGAAATATAAAAAAGTACGCAGCCGACCGAAAGCGACGGATCGAACTCTCGAATTTATAAGGAAAAGGAGAAAAAGCATGAAATGAAGGCGTTTAAAAGTTCGTTTTTTGAAAATTTTGACAATTTTATCCGTTTTAATTAATTATTTTCTAATCGTCTCGTACGCGAGGTATACTTTTTCAAAAAAAATCTAGTTTTTCATTTTTTTGTCTACAAATTCTTAGAAAAAAGGTGTAAATTTTGAAAATGGGGTAAATAAATGGTCAATAATTAGCCCGGAATATAAGAAAATACGGAGTCGGCCGAAAGCGACGTACCGAACTCGAACATTTGTTGGAAAAAGGAGAAAAATGGATAAAATTAGGCTTTTAAAAGTATTTTTTTTGAAATTTCGGCAATTTAACCCCTTTCGACTATTATTTTTTTAATCGTTTTCTTTGCAAAAGTTTACTTTTGAAAAAGCGTGTATTTTTCCATTCATTTTTGTAAGCTTAAGCACGATATTGGAAAAAAAACGTTTAAATACGGAAATTGTCGAAAATGATCTATAATTAGCCCGAAATATAAGGAAATAAGGAGCAGGGCGATAGCGACGGATCAATCCACTTTGAATATTTATAAGAAAAGGAGATAAAGGATGAAATGGAGGCGTTTCAAAGTGTGCGTTTTTTGGAAATTTGGGCGATTTAACCCCCTTCTAATTATTATTTTCTAATCCTTTCGCATGCAAAGGTCAGCCTTTTGAAAAATGTTTTTTCATCTTTTCATTCATTTTGACGAGTTTTTAGAAAAAACGTATCGATTTGAAAATCGGGGGTTATGCACATTCTGGGCGTGGGGGTTTGGGGTATGCACCTCCCAGAAACCGAAACCCCCCAGAAATCAAAATACCCCCCCCCAGAATTTCAATTTTTGAAATTTTTTTCGTTTTTTCGCAATTTTTTGATGCCAATGGATAGTGCTTGCTGAGAAACATCGAAAAATGGTGTTTTTATAGCCATACCACCATTTTAAAGGTTATTTTTTGACCTTTCAAAAAATCTTGCACCCCCCAGAATTTTTCTTGCTGCTCACGTATGGAGTTATGTAAATAATAAGCCCTCTGTATAAAAACATACATATTTATTGCGTAGTTGCGGTGTAGATATAGCTTATTCAAATTTGGCAATTTTTCACCTCATTTGCTTGAGAAGTTTTTGAAAATGTTTAAAGGCCCCCAAAATTAAAATTTAATAATTTTTCAAATTTTTATCGTGATTTTCCATGCCAATGGTTGGAGCTCGATGAGAAACGTGAGAAAAAAAACGATTTTTTTCCGCTCTTACCTTCAATTTGTCGGCATTTTTGTGCACATTTGAAAATTTTTGAACTCTAGTATAGCCCTGCGCTCGAAGCTTGGCAATCATGCATTTTAAATACCATCAGTTTTCTCAGAAAACAAAGACAAGGATAGAAATATGGAAAAACCGGTGATTTCGCTTCCGTCAAATTTCGAGCATACTGTACACGTCGGCTACGACGCTCAGACTGGGGAATTTACCGTAAGCCTTAATTAAATTAAATTAATTGAATTTATTTATTTTTTTATTTGGTCAAATTAATTATTCAATAAATTATTTATTTGTTCTATTCACGGTTTTTTTGTATTCGGCAAAGATTTTTCTCGCGATGCACAAAGACTTTTGGGGACCGTCTTTGTTACATGTACAGTGGTCGCCATGAAATATGACGCGCCATTACCCTCAGAATTATAATGGATGGTGCGTCACGAGCGCCGTAGTACGTCCATCATGCGCCATCATCTCTTTTTGTCTATTAAGCGCCATTAACCTCCATCATCCCGGTAATCTGGCGATGCGGACGGCGCAATTTAGCTATTAATAGCGCCAACAAGAAGGAAGCGCGCCGCATTCACGTGCACGCTTCCTTGTTGGCGCTATTAATAGCTAAATTGCGCCGTCCGCATCGCCAGATTAACGGGATGATGGAGGTTAATGGCGTTGAATAGAAAAAAGAGATGATGGCGCATGATGGACGTAATCGCGGCGCTCGCGA
This sequence comes from Mermis nigrescens, assembly GCA_036768485.1. Classification (NCBI taxonomy): domain Eukaryota; kingdom Metazoa; phylum Nematoda; class Enoplea; order Mermithida; family Mermithidae; genus Mermis; species Mermis nigrescens. The sequence continues at coordinate 418,736 of JAVLUZ010000161.1, forward strand.
CGCACCATCCATCATAATTATGAGGGTGATGGCGCGTCATCTTTCATGGCGACCACTGTCACAAAGATTTTTCGGAAGACAAAAACTGCAAAAAAGGTTCGAAATTCGCAAAAATTCTCGGCGCTCCTCGCCGAAATAAGCAATTGTTGTGTTCTATATATCTTTATAATTTCAGAAATTGCATTTTGAAAGGAAAAATGCCCAATTTTTTGGCGCTTCGCGCCGTTTTGAGACGATTATTACTGATTTTTGCCCTCAGAAACCTAGAAATTGCTAAAATACGTAACCAAAGGTCGAACAACTCTGTTTTTGCCACACTAAAATCGCTACTGTACCATATTATAGTACCCAAAAATTTGTGTGTACGAAATGTACAAAGACTTTTAGGGACCATCTTTTGTACATGTACAAACGGACCTTGTACAAAAAAAAAACAATGGTTCTATTAGTTTAACCCCAATTTGTTAATTTGCTTGATATTTAGTTTTGCTATCTATGATCGATATTTTACCTGCATTTTTCTTTTCTCGATTCTTCCGAATTTCGCAATAAATTTCACATTTTCCACTTTGAATACTCATCTAATTAAATACTAAGAGAACAAAACGAACCACGCGTATAGCTGAAACTTGATGTACTTATCGTACGGGTTTGTAAAAAAACGTTTGGGAATAAGCTGTATTCTTCCGTATTTTTAGAAGCTATTTGCAATTTCAACCAATTGTATGATTTTGGGATAGATTCGCGTTTACTTTTTGATTTCGCAGGCGTAAATAAATTTAAATGAGTCGGAAAAATGTTATTTCTTAAAATTTCAAAGGATAAAGTATTCATTTACCTGTAAAAAATGGAGAATGGTTAAAACATACGTATTACGGTCGGAATTTTCGGAGGGAGGTCGCCGGCCGTTTTTAGGAGAGGGATATGACCTCAAATTTTTGTTTAAAAACGACCAAAAAAACGCCTAAATACAACCGAAAATTCAATTTTTTCAGAAAATCGGGGCCAGGGGGTCAAAAATTTTCTGGCTCCGGGGAGGGGGATGGGAGGGAGTCGGACTTCGTGTGTGGAATTCCCCCATCCCCATGTTACATGTACATATGTATTAAAACATTGAAATTGATAAAAATGAAGTTGAAAAGATAAATCTATAAATAACAATTAAATATTTAAAATTTCACATCCTTATTTTTTGGAATTAAAGAGACGGTTATAATGTATGCTGTGGAGTAATGAATTGGGCGTTGACCACCCGCCTCAGTAAGTAATTTGAAAAAAATGTATTTTTTCTTATTATTTCATAGATTATCCTAATTCTCTTTTAAACTATGCATTTTTGTGGTTTACACTGTTTTAAAACAGCCGAAAACCGCATCTTTTATTATGCATCCTATGCTAATTAAAAAATTTAATAATTGTTTTTTTTCATTTTTTGGATTACTGTAGGTAGTAACAATTACTGTAGAGCTAATTAACGGCTTCCTCTGATTGGTAATAAATAAAAGATATTCAAATCAAATAAAATTACCTTGAAATAAATAATAAGATTGAATTAAAAATATTGAGATGAAACGAAATGAAATGTAACAAAATTGTGTAAAATGGCGAATTAAGTAAATAAACATATAATAAAATTAAAATAAAGTCTAAAATCTGAAAAAATAGGAATCTGGATTGATTAAAAATCGGATTAAATTGTAGTCTAAAACATGAGTTTACATTTATTTATTTTGTTATTTATTTAATTATTAATAGATTTATTTATATATTTGCATATTTATTTATTTATTTATTTATCTATTTATTTATTTATCTATTTATTTATTTCTTTATTCATTTACTTATTTATTTATTTATTTATCTATTTATTTATTTATTTATCTATTCATTTATTTGTATTTATTTGTTTATTTACATATTTACTTATTTATTATTTATTTATTTATTTACTAATTTATGTATCTTTAATATTTTTTATTTTGAGGGGATGCCGGAGCAATGGAAATTGCTTTTGCAACAAAGCACCATCACGAAATACGAACAGCAGAAAAATCCGCAAGCCGTTCTTGATGCTTTGAATTATTTTACCGATCAATCGGCCGTCGAGCAGAAATTCCTCCAGTTGAAACCGACTTACCGTAAGATTTTCAGTGTAAACTTAAAAATGTACAAAATGTAAACAAATAAAATTATAAATTTATGAATTACGTTTTCGTATATTTTTAGTTTTGTTGCTGATCTTATCTTATTTCCGGTTTTATTGCCTCTCTGGTAACTTCTTATATACTGTAACGACTCGTATTTTTAAAAGCAGCTTGTGACTGAACTCAGGTGGCTAAAATTAGTTGAACATTAATAATTTAATTTAATAATTCGATTTTTAAGAATTTAGCTAATTATTTAATTTAATTGCAATTATGAAATTATTTGTATTTTGATTTTCACATTAAATGGAATTTCGTAATAATTTATTTTAAATTTGATAATAACTTAATCTGTAATTATTTGATTTTGTAATAGTTTAATTTTTAATCATTCAATTTTTTAATAAATGGAATTTTGTAATAATTTAATTTCAAGGTCATTAATGATTTGATTTCATTTTATAGTTCAAGTAACAAAACAGTGATTTGTATATTATTACGTTTTTCTTGCCATTTACCTTCCCACTCGTATTTTTATGTTACTTTTTTTATCTTATTTTGTTATATTATTTATATGTATAATGATACATGTTATGTATTTATTTAATATAACAAAAGTCGATATTACTTGGTAGGTTTCAGTATCATGTACAATATTAATATTTATTTAAATTTATTTAATTAGAATGCATGTATGTTCATGTATTTATTTATTTATCTACTTCTTTATTTATTTATTTATTTGCCTTTTAGCATATCCATTTCTTTATGTATCTATCTATTAATTTATTTATTCATTTGTTCGTTTATTTATTGATTTATCATTGATTTATTATTCATCTATTTATCTATCAACTAAGTACATAATTAATTAAGTAATTAATTTATTTATTTATTTATTTGTTTTGTTTCTGTATTTATTTATTTATTTTTTTACATTTGTTTGTTTATCTATTTATTTTTATTTATTTATTTTTTACATTTGTTTGTTTATCTATTTATTTTTATTTATTTATTTATTTATTTATTTATTTATTTATTTATTTATTTATTTGTCGCTTAGCATATTCATTTCGTTATGTATCCATCTATTAATTTATTTATTCATTTGTTTGTTTATCTATTGATTTATCATTGCTTTATTATTTATCTATTTTTTTATTAACTGAGTACATAATTAATCAATTAATAATTTATTTATTTATTTGTTTCTGTTTTTATTTATTTATTTTTATACCTTTGCTGGTTTATTTATTAATTAATTTATTTATATTTATTTATTTATTCAGTTATTTATTTATTTATTTATTTATTTATTTGTATTTTGTTTTGTCGTAATCCTTTTTTGTTATAGCTTCCCCTCGGCCTAGTCAGCAGCCGTCAACCTTGCAATACTTGTCTATCTGTGGTCCGGTAATTGTTTGGTGCTTTTTAAATTAATTAATATGTTGATTAGTGAATCACATAATAACTTAAAGAAGTAATTTAATTTATTGATAATTATGTTTAAATAAGCGGGTTTTCCCTTTATTTGTATTTAAGACATTGGAATATCTGCAGTGATTAACGCTTTTGAAACGAGAGTATTAAAAACTTTGCTTATTGAAACATAAATAAACGATAAGTTTCTCAAAATACATATAAACGTACCAGTTTATTGTAAATTCTATCTACAGTATTGTGGATTATTGCTGTGTTATAAATTATTCTTTTTTTACGCTAAAGTCAGCATAGACTCAAATTGAACTAAACTCTGGTTAAAATCCTGGCTAAAGTTAGACAAAACATTGACCAGACCCCACACATGCAGGCACGTAGCTGTAGGGGTATTGGGGAGTCCGGACCCCCCAAAATTGAAAAAATCGGAAAAATAGGACTTTTTAAACGTTATTTTGTGCTATTTTTGGGTTTTTCTGGGCTTAGTCCCCCCAAATGGGTGTTAGTCCCCCCAAAATAAAACGGCCAGCTACGTGCGTGCGTACATGTAAGGGCGTGAAATTTAAGGAGGGAGGTCCCGGCCATTTTTAGGGGGCTAGGTGACCTTGAATTTTTCGCCAAAAACTACCAAGAAACACGTAAAAACGGTCAAAAAATTCAATATTTTCCAAAAATCGGAGGGAGGGGGGGGTAAAAAATTTTCTGGTTTTAGGGGGATGGTAGACGACCGACTTTGGGTGGGGAAACTTCGTATCCCCCCTCTTACATGTATGCTAGACCGAAACTCAGACGAAATTACGTAATTTTTAATTAATGTTCAGCTAAAAGACGCTATTTTTAAAGTGTGTTATTATTATTATGCATTGAATCAATAAATCGATAATTTATCGATTTATTTCTACATTCATGCTTTAACAGCGACCTATTCGTTTACAGTCCAACGCCCAGTCACAAAGGATTCAATGTGAAGATGACGATGAGTCGGCTCCGCCTCCCATTCCTGACAGACCGGCCAGAACAATTTCCATAGTACTTGACCTTTTTTTATTTCTCGTCTTACTGTAGTAATATTTTACTGAAAAAAATATTAAAAATTTCAAACTGATATTTATTTTATTTTCGGCTCAATTACACATTTTGTAGATATTATTAATTATATCTCTTTGCAGTCTGCATGGCTAAAAATTGAGTCGAAGTCCTAAAATGCGTTTACATTGCTGTTACAATACTTTTAGTACTTTACACTGAATATGTTCATTTGGTAAACCCTTTTTAGTACTTTACACTGAATCTGCTTATTTGGTTAACCCTTAAATTGCGTCCTAACTAATATCGCGTCTGCACAGTTCGTCTCTATTATATGCTATTAATCATACGTGTAGGCAGCAAGAAAATTCTGGCGGGTGCAAGATTTTTGTAAGGTCAATAAGTGGCCTTAAAAATGGTGGTATGGCGATAAAAACACCATTTTTCGACTGTTCTCATCAAGCACTATCCATTGGCATCAAAAAATTGCGAAAAAAACGAAAATAATTTCCAAAAATGGAATTCTAGGGGGGTATTTTGGGTTTCTACGGGGGGGGTGCACACCCCCAAACCCCACGCCCAGGTGTGCTATTTATTAGTTTATATTACTCTAAAATGTTTGTAGTCCTTCATTCACGCTACTCTTATTTGTTAATTTCTCAATGAATATATTAAATAAATAAATAGATAAATAAATAAATTTAAAAAAATAATTTAACGAAATTTTATGCTAGTTTTTTTGTTTCTCCGAAATTTCGTTAGTTTTCGGGGACGGAATCATACATAATTTCTGGGGGGCGGGTTTGAGGGGTTTTTACAAACCCGGAAAAGTTTTCAACCCCCCCATCCTCCCCCTCGACTTTCTTCATCCCCAGAATTTGATTTTTTGAAAGTTTCCAAAACTTCCCGAAAAAATTCGTAGAAAGGTGCCGTTTTTAGGGTATTTAGCTATCTATCTGCTCAAAAGTGTCGAAATTTCGTCGCTTTGCGCCATATACTCATTTTCGGACTATATTTTCTGGTCTATTTGCTCGAATTTTTTATTTTTCTTCCGTAATTTTTTGTTTTTATTGTTAAGATAGAGCACCGTCGGTCAGAAACCCCGAAAAACGACATTTTAGACTTTTTTAAAGCGTATCTACATATGTACCATTGTTGAGCCAAAAAAGGCGCATTAAGATTTCACCCCTCCAGAATTCCCATGCCTTGCATGTGTGGACGGGATATCAGCCTATTTTTGGCCTGGCGTCTTGAATGATCTGCTCACAGTAACGGGCGAAGAGGGTCCCCTCACAACCCGTCACTTAAAAATCTCGCCATTCTCCCTTTTATTCCTCAAAGACTGAGAGTTTCTCCAACTTTGTAACAAAAGAATGCGATTTTGGGTGTTTTTTCATCATTTTTTAGCAAAAAATAAAGGTAATTCACCCCCCTCATCCTGAGAATAGCCGACTGCGTGCGCCCAAAGCTTTGGGTAGGTGTACTGTAACATTTCTAATCATCTGACCTCACATGTACATTAGGGGGTGAGAGGAGGTATTACCCATACATGTAACGGCTCGAAATCGGGGGGGGGGCTGGTATATAAATGGTCTCCAATTTTCGCCCAAACACGGTCAAAAAACGCCTAAACACGGCCCAAAAATTCAATTTTTTCCAGAAATCGGGGGAGGGGGAGGGTGAAGAATTTTCTGGCTTTGGGGGAGATGTCCGATCTTGAGTTGGGGATCCCTTATCCCCCTGTTGTATTTTCAAGTGATTTCTATGTAAAAGTAGCCAAAAACGCGATTAGCCTTGGTAAAAATCATGGATTTTACCCCTTTTAACCCCAAAATCTCGATTTAACCTCTCCCTGGTTAGCCTGTCCTTGTGCACAGGGGCGGATTTAGGGGGGGTGGGCGGGGGGCGGATGCCCCCACCCATTGGCTAAAATAGTGCGCAAAATTAAGGAATTTTGAGCGATTTTCGGGTGAAAACGGCTAATTTTTCCGCCCAAGTCAGGGTTCCGCTCCCCCTCCTTAGGGGTTCCGCCCCCCCCCCCTCTAGGAAAATCCTGGATCCGCCACTGCTTGTGCATCTACGCATCTGACATTATTAATTTTTGAGAAAATTAAATTTTTAATAAATTTCCTTACGATTATTCTTAGCTTTTTTGTGGAGTCTTTTGCTCTATGAATGTGCCATAAACTCGCTCAATGCTGCTTTGGTTAAAATGTTTTCAACTTTGATTAATTCCGTCTAGATTGAGAATTTATAAACTTGGTTCCATAAAAGCCTGCTCGGGAACCTGGTTTTTACGGGTTTTTTTTAATTCACAGTTTTTTTGTATCGGAAGAAACGAAAAATATCTCAATTTTTTCAATTAAAACTTCGCTCTCATAAGCTTAATAATAAAAATGATAATAAATATTATATTAATAAATAATAAATATTATAATAATAAATATTATATTAATAAACTCAATAAATCCCAAAATTAAAAAGACCTGAAAATTGAATTTTCAAAAATTTTTGGTTTTTTGCGCAATTTTTCATTGCTAATAATGGGTAATGGTGTTCTAGCCCCACATGAATTTTTGGGCATTTTTTGACCTTCGAAGATTTTTGGGCCTTGCCCCCCTCAATTTAGTCGCTGCTTATGGGTCTGGTCGTTTATTTTTAGGATTGTATGTAAGCGACCTTCATTTTTTGGCCAAAAGTAACGAAAAAGAACGTAAAATGGCCATAGAATGCATTTTTCCTACATAAAATCAGGGGGCGGTCGAAAATTTCAGACTTTTGTTAACAGTTTCGGTTCCTAAAATTTTTAAATTACTCCAATTATTCCTATTTAAAAAATGCAATTTAAATAGTCATCGCAGCTCCGCACGTTTTTCTATCAAAAAATAGCTTTTTCGGGCCATTTTTTGGGGAAACGACAAAATGGAAAAAAGTTCTTATGAAAATCACCGCTGAGAATAAAAAGAATTAATAAAATTAAATAAATAGGTATAATTATAGAACAAAATATGAATATGTGACACCAGTGGCGGATCTAGGATTTTCCTAAGGGGAGGCGGTACCCCTAAGGGGGGGGGGGGTGGAACCCCTATAGGGGGGGGGGGTGTGAACCCTGACTTATTAGCCGTTTTAAGCAAAAAATCGCTAAAAATCGCTCAAAAATGCTTAATTTTGCGCACTATTTTGGCCCCCCCCCCCCTAAATCCGCCCTGTGTGGCACCAAACCCGATCCTTGTCTCAAATCGATTCTTTTTCTACGTATTTCTTGATTTCTGAGCTCTTTTCCGATTTTTTTCCACTAAAAAGTTGGGACCGCTTTACGTTTTTAGTTTGTTGATTTTACTTTTCCTAATTATTATTACGCTCAGACCGAAAAAAGAAATTTTCGATTTTTATCTAATTTCCAAATCGAAATTGGGACGAAATCGTAGATTACATACGTGATTTTTCCATATTTTTTCTTTTTCGCTTCCTCCTCGATTAGTCTGCGACCTTTATTTTCCTTTTTTTATTTTTAAATGATTATTTATCATTATTTTGGGGTGTTGTAAATGTTTTGTACTCGTAAGCATAGGTGGGCAGCGCCGAAATTCTGGGGGGGGGTGAAAACTTTTTAATGATCAAAAAATGGTCTTAAAAGTGGTGGTATGGCGAAAAAACACCATTTTTCGACGTTTCTCATCGAGCACTATTCCAATGGCATCAAAAAATCGCTAAAAAAGCAAACAAAATTCAAAATTTGAATTCTGGGGGGGGGCATTTTGATTTCTGAGGGGGGTATTTCAACTTCTGGTGGGTGCATACCCCCAGACCCCCCACGCCCACGTGTGCTCGTAAGTAGGTAATGTATTATCTATCTATTACTCCTATCTATGTATATTAGTATGAATTTAATTTTTGTCAGTAATTAAATATAATATTCATGTACGTGATTAATTAGTTGACTAAATCGGTATTCATACATGAATCTAACGTCCAAAAAAGCGACTTAGTTTAAAATCTTCCGGCTGTATTATTTTTCAACATTGTTTACGTACATTTCTTACGTATATTTCACTTTTATTTTAATTTTATTATTTTCATTTATTTTTATTCTTATTTTTGTTTTTTTATTTTATTTCTTATTTTTTATTTTGTTTTTTATTTATATTTTATATTTTTATACTTTCATTTTTGTTTATTTATTTATTTATTTTAATTTTTTAAAATTTTTTTCATCTATCCGTATATATATATTTATTCGTTTATATATTCAAGTAATTAATTGATTATTTATTTATTAATTTTACCTTATTTTTTTGACTCTCAAACTCGATATCCGTAGTTTATTGTCTTTAGAATTATTACTATCTTTTTAATTACAATCCGTGCTGATGATGCTCTTAATGTCGTTCATATGCAGTACTCGATAAAAGAATCAACGAATTTGCACTTTACATTACTTTACAATTTCACTTTACTTACAATTAGATATACTTTATGCTTCTTTACATTTTTACTCGCGCGCTTTACACTTGTACGCGTTTTACACTTTTTCGAAAAAATAATCAATTTTTTAAATTTGTCCCTAAAATTTAAAAAATCGAATATTCAGTATACTAAGCCGGTGGAAGAGGAAGATTCGCCTCTGCCCGTTAAAACTTTGCCCTTTCACCTGAACGGTGTAATGGGCGCTTCGGCGACCGGTCTGATTGGCCAAAATCGGACCAATCAGCACAGGCGCAAAAAAATGACCGACGAAGAGGTGTTAGATAAATTACGCGTCATCGTTACTATTGGTACGTATCAACTAATGTAATGCGCGTGAAATAATGATAAATAAATAATAAATAAATAAATAAAAATAAAATAATAAATAAATAAAAATAAAATAATAAATAAATAAATAAATAAATAAAATAAGTAAACTAATGAATAAAAATGATTTTAATGCAATGTAAGTGACTTGGAAATTTTTGGGCGGAGTTAGTCGACTATTTTTGAGGGGTAGATGCGTACTGTCCTTCGATTTTCGGGCCGAAAAGGCTTAAAAACAGTTCCTGTACCCGAAGTCGGAGGTGGGTCGAAAAAAAATGTCAGCTTCTCGCGGGATTGGGGGTCAACGGACTTTGGGTCGAATGGAAGCTTGCCTCTATAAGCAAGCAACAGCCAAATTCCTAACGGGGTACGGGTGGCGTAAAATCAGCCAAAATCTCAAAATTTAATTCTGGGGTCTGTCGATTTCGGGGGTCTAAACCATACACGCAGCAGGGGGTGGGGATCCCCTGCCAAAGTTGGTCTCCCCCCGTCCGACCAAAGCCAGGAAATTTTTAACCTCCCGATTATTGGAAATAATTGAATTTTCTCGCTGTTTTTGGCCAAAACTTGGATGTCATTCCCCCTCTAGAAATGGCCGGGGACCGCCCTACCCTAACTATTGAACCATTATATTATGGCCATTAACCAAACCTCCCACGCTCATGTGTGGATGCGTCCAACCGTCCTGTTACATACGTCTAATGGTTCCGAAAGGGAATTTAAAATTGGGAATTACAGAAATGAGAATTTATGGGATTTTTTAAATAAAGTTTTTTAATAAAATTCACGGCATCAGAGGGGCATATACGCGCAAGGCCAGGATCGGCAGTGGCGGATCCAGGATTTTCCTAAGGGGGGGGGGGGCGGAACCCTGACTTCGGCGGAAAAATTAGCCGTTTCAACCAGAAAATCACTAAAAATCGCTCAAAAATCCTTAATTTTGCGCACATCCGCCCCTGAGGGCCGGCTGGGGGAATCTCAGAAATCTGAACTAGCGGTTTAAGTTTCCATGCCGCTTTGGCTAGTCCAATGACGAAAAAAGGTGAAAATAGCCTACATATATAAAAAGCTTTTGCGTTGCAGTACCGCTTTTCTAGTCCATTTTGATTGCATTATATCGCTTTTAACACTAAAAATATAGAAATTGGCAATTTTTTTGAAAAAAATTTTGAATTTTTATGGACTATTCTGATTCACTTTCGGGCGCTTATTTTAGCAAGAAAAGTCCCCCAAAAAGGGCGCTGAAAATATTCTATCAGTTGTAATTCCTTACCCGATACGCTCAAAATTTCGGATGGCGGTCCGCGGCCAATTTTAGGTGGGGAGTTGTTAATGACCTCTGACTTTTGTCTAAAAACGGCCAAAAACTCCTAAAACGCCCAAAAATGGGCGGGGAGGGGAGGGGTGAAAAAATTTTATATGTTACAAAGAACGAAAATCGCCAAAAACGAAGTTTTTGGCGATTTTCGTTCTTTGTAGCATATAAAAACAAAATGGCTTTGAAACGTACATGAAAAAATCGAGTAAGGTAAACAAAACGTAGTATTAGAGGCGCGAAGCACCGAAATTATGATATTTTCGAGCCAAAATATCGCCTAAAGCTTAAAGCGATTTTTTTACGTTTTTTAATTAAAAATTTCGTTCGTTGAACCAGTGAAGGCAGTAGCGCAACTTTTTTCGGTCCACAATAAAATGGTTCGAACGTGCAAAATGCTTACGGGTTCGGGGATTTTGCTGTTTTTTTTGCGATTTTCTAGTATACCATAGTGGATTTGCTCAACTCTTCTATGAAACTCAGGAATCGTTCAAACCGGGGGATCCCCACCCAAAGTTATCCTTCCCCCATCCCCGAGAGTCAGAAAATTTTTGCCCCCCCCCGATTTTCGGGAAAAAGTGACTGGTTTGATCGACTTTTGACCATCTTGTTCACACTGTTCATGAATTATTATTTAAAAAAACATTCTTGCTTTACACTCTCTTAAACCTCGTTTCTATCGCCTTGTACACTAACATGTGGCATATTCAAACTTTTAGTCTGACTTCTCAACACCGTCCTTAGACTGTTTTAAGACGTTTTTTACACTTATGTATGTAGACGAGTTTCTTCGTGCCATCTCTTATCTACGTTTATGTCCTGATCTGTTTACACTGCGTTTAAATTGCTTGAAAACAACATTTTCCTTAGCACTAATTTAATTTTTGTGTAAACGGTTAAAATTGTTGATTTGTTTATTTTTTGACTTTTTAAAAAAATTTTAAAATTTTTTGCAAAAGTAAAACTGTTTGCTTATATGTTTAATTATGTGTTTACTTTTTTATTTTTTGATGTATCGAAAGTTTTTAATGATTTTTCTCAAAAGTGATTTGCTTTCTTTACACCCTTTAAAGGTAATCCGGGTCGAAAGTATTCGAAATTGGAAAAAATCGGCAGCGGGCTTCGGGCCCAAGTTTTTACGGCCATCGAAATTAGCACCGGGGCCGAAGTGGCCATAAAACAAATGAATTTGTCGCAGCAGCCCAAAAAAGAGTTGATTATTAACGAAATTTTAGTCATGCGGGAGAATAAACACCCGAACATAGTCAATTATTTGGATTCGTATTTAGTCGGCGAAGAGCTTTGGGTGAGCTACATTGCTCGCCATGAAAGTTGACGCGCCATTATTGTAAGATTAGTGTTAGGTAATGCGTCGCGAGCGCCGCGTTCTGTCCATTATTCCGTATTAAGCGGTTTCTTTTATTATAGAATATTATTCTCTAACATGTCGTTAATGCGGCAACGCAGATGGAGCTATTGAGCTATTAATAGCGTCAAGAAAACGAAGCGTGCACGTGAATTGCGTTGGAATTTGCGCGCTTCCAACGGCGTCCACGTGCGTGCTTTTTTTGATGCCGTTAATAGCTAAATTGCCTCTATCTGCGTTGCCGCATTAACGATGTCACGTAAAAACACTATACGCTACTACAGTAATCTATTGACACCTGATGCGCACGTTAGAACGACGAGAATTCAACGCATATATCGACGGGACATAACACCTGATCGGAACCGGTCCGAGCTCAGCACGTAAAACTGCTAAGTGAGGAGTCAGCGCTGATAAAGGCTATTGGGTTCGCCCAATACCACCGGTTTTATTAATGCTTGTGCGCGCGATAATATGTACAGCTGCATAATCCGCAAGGTAGCTCAGTCCGAGCTGGTGACTATAACGAACATGTGGTCAGCCTGGTAGGTGGTCGAAGTATATTGGCCTAGATTATTGATTGAATTCGACTGACGTGCACAGAGACACGCGGAGTGTGTATATTCAGGGGCGGATTTAGGGGAGGGGCGGGAGGGCGGCCCCCCGTTGGCCCAAAATAGTGCGCGAAATTGAGCGTTTTTGAGCGATTTTTGGGTTAAAACGGCTAACTTTTCCGCCCGAGTCAGGGTTCGGCCCCCCCCTTAGGGGTACCGCCCCCCTTAGGAAAATCCTAGATCCGCCACTGTGTATATTAATAAATGAATATTATTACGGGGCTCGACAGGCGTACAATACGCGGAGTGTCCCATGTTATAAAGAATATATTACTATAATTATTATATTAACCACTACTGGGCGTGACAACGACATGCAAGAGAATAATATTATATGATAATAAAAAACAGGTTGATACAGAATAATGGACAAAACGCGGCGCTCGCGACTCATTATCTAGCACTATTCTTACAATAATGGTGCGTCAACTTCTACGGCGAGCACTGTGAAGTTTCGGAAAAATTGAATAAGCAAAGAAGAATAAAAGAAAAGCATAAAGTTTAGCCTTATAAATTAAATTTTAATTAAAACCAGCAATAGTGAACGAATGGAGGATATAAAAATCAAAAAAAACATTAATGCAAAGCAATAAATATGTAAGTGAAAATAAATTAAATAAGAAAACGGTCGCTTAAAAATGAGGCGAAAATGCAGAATGATAAAAAAGGCTATATCTTTATGTTAGGCGTTAAACGTCATAGCTTTGACTAATATAAGTGTAGAATTTTGGGATTCATTGCTTTAAAAATGCTGGTTTTTAAGCAGTTTAAACTATTTTGGCTCATATTACATATTATTATAATAATAATAAAATTATATTATTATTATTATAATAAAAATTCACCTATTGCACTTACTTGAAAAGGTAACATTTTCTGTAATATAATTTTTCTGGCTGTCGATATTCATTAAAAAAATTTGGCCTACTGTACAACTAGTGTGATACAATGCAGAAGGTCTGGAGTTTAAACAATATCAAAATGGGGTGTAAAAAAGCAGCCGCTGCAACACGTGGATAGTCGACAGCTAAAAATTATTATTTTTATTAAATTAAATGCTTTATATGTATATAATTAGAAGTTTATCTTTATTGTAATAATTCTTATCTATTTTCGTTTTTACCTATTTTTATTTATGATTCAGCGTAATTTAGTTTAGTAGTACAATTTAATACTGGGTAACAATATTATCAAAATGCATAATACAACTTTTATCATTTTACTTCTGAATTTATTTCACTCGTCATTTGTATGTAATGGCTCGAAGTTTTGGAAGGGGTTGGTTGGTAGATAACTTATTTTTTGGGCTATAATTGCAAAAGCACCCAAATATGGTTTAAAACGAAAGCTTTTGCCAAAAAATGGATAACATATCGCAGGCTTTGTGGGAATGGGGGGATGGCGATGGCCGACTCTGGGTGTGTAGTTTGTTTATGGTTATAAAAATAAATATGATATAAAAGTTGCAAAAAATAGTTTGAAAAATTCTAAAAATTAAATTGTGCCCGTAATATACTCGTAAATTACTCTCATCTTCGTATCCTTTTGGTTCAATTACTAAAATTATTAATTTATTACAATTTTCGTAATAATTACTTAATTTTTGCAATTGGCATTTAATTTTAATTATTTAAATTTTTATTTTTATCTATTGTTTATTGATTTATTTCCATTTTTTATTTAACTTATATTTTCTTTAAATGTTCGACACGCTAATTATTTACAATCTCATTTATTTTTAATCATGCCAAACTAGCTGACCCGGCGTTGCCCGGGCTGAGCTTAAGCCTGATAGCTATATGGAATTGAGATGTCTCTTGTGTTTTTTATTTTTTGGGACTTTTGATGTTTTGGGGATATTTCTGAAAAAATTGTTTGTAAAAACCATATTTAATTTTTTGAATTTTTTCAAAATGTTTTTTTTTTGTCAACCATTTTTTTGATCAAATCTACATTTCCGACGTTACGTGCGAGGTGCAGCAACCCGGAAATAGTGTAAACCGACTCTCGGCCCACTTTTAGAAATTGGCGAAACATCGGCTAAGTCTAAAAAAACCCTATGCTTAAGCTTAGGGCGCCCTCCCGCCTAGGGTATATGCAGGGTGCCAGGGTGGGGTTTTTGTAAAATTTTTAATGCCGCTACGGACCATTTCCGGGATAGGCCGATCTCGGGCCCAAGTGTAGGCCCACCATGTATTTCTGGGGCCGGAGCCAACCCCCAACATACAAACAGACTTTCTAAAATATATATTAGGAGATTACTACTACCTGATCAAATCTCACACTAAAACATGGATTCATAATGTAAACTAAATTTACAATTAATACAGTTTGATGAATTGATTGATGATTAACGGGTTTGAAATTAAACAATTATTTATTGAAATAAATAAAAAGAATAAATAAAAATAAAAACAGCGAGTGATTACTGTAAAAATGGGTGAAAATGCAAAAAAGAAATGTATACGTATCCTCGAGTGGATGGAGACATGTAAACAAATACGCTTTTATAAACCTTTTCGCATCTTTTAACTCAAATGTATGAATTGTTTTTTTTGAATAGTCGTTTTTGACCGCATTTCGTCGAATTTCATTAAATTTTGTAAAAAGTTTTCTAATTAGTCCTATTTTATAGAAAAAAAATTTCAGAAAGGAAACGAAGTCGAACAATCAATAATTTTCAAGAGGAAGAAACGGCGTGTTTGACGCTTACCCATAGTTTTTAAACGAAAAGGCTTCCTGAAAAATTTTGAAATTTTTTCTAAACCTTTTTTTAAATTTGGAAAATTGGAATATTTTCTACTCCTTATTTCCACCACGTAGATGTCTGGTGGAGGATGCCGAACATTTCAGGACTCTAAATTCCTGAAGGTTTTTATGAGATTGGCTTTAGATGGCAAAAAAACACGTAAAACTAAAATTTTAAAATTTAAAAAAAAGTTTGAGTTTTTAATTTATAAATTTTTTGTATTTAATGAATACTTATTTTTGGCTCAAAATAGCGAAAGGGCGCATAAAAATGGCCTGAAAACGCAATGCGTTATTCAAATGTCTGGGGGTGCGGTAAAAAAATTCGAATTTATTTATCAATCAACTTATCAAACTTTAAAATAAAAAAAACAAGTCGATAGAGAATAATGGACAAAATGCGGCGCTCACGACGTAGCGAAAGAGGTTGATTCATGGCGAGCACTGTACAGTGCTCGCCATGAAACTTGACGCACTATAATCATCAGATTATATTAGATGATGCGTCACGAGCGCCGCGTTTCGTCTATAATGCGCTATCATCTCTTTTTTATTATTATAGGATATTCATCTGTATCATGCCGTTAATCTGGCGATGCGGACACGCAATTTAGCTATTAATAGCGCGAACAAGAGGGAAGCGCGCACGTGAATGTCGGAAGCGCGCGCGTGAATGCCGAAAGCGCGCGCGTGAATGCCGGAAGCGCGCGCGTGAATGCCGGAAGCGCGCGCGTGAATGCCGTCCTATATTCAGGCGAGTGCGCGCACGTGAATGCCGTCCTATATTCAGGCACGTGCGCGCTTCTGGCATTCACACGCGCGCTTCCTTCTTGTTGGCGCTATTAATAGCTGAATTGCGCCGTCCACATCGCCAGATTAACGGCATGATACAGATAAATATCCCAGAATAATAAAAAAGAGATGATAGCGCATTATAGCCGAAACGCGGCGCTCGCGACGCATCGTCTAATATAAATCTGACGATTATGGCGAGCACTGTACATAAATACCGAAGCTAAGCTATTAATTTTATTTTTATTCAGTTTTTCATATTTCGTTAATGTAATTAAATTTTTTAAAATAAGATATCCCGTAATAATGTAAATTTTTTCTCTCGAAATTTCAGGTTGTTATGGAATATTTGGCCGGCGGTTCGTTGACCCGATGTCGTTACTGAGTGCCATATGGAAGAAGGCCAAATTGCAGCTGTGGTCAGAGAGGTGACTCGATTTCATCCCTCTTTACACACAATATATGTATTAACGCGTAAGAATTGCGGAAAATGCCAGTTTAAAGGGACTTTGTGCTCGATTTACATCGGAAAGTTGTCAGCGCACATTCGACGGCTCAAAATTCAAAATTTTAGGTGGCGAGAGGGGTTTCCGGCTATTTTTGGGGGTAGGGACAATGACTGAGCACCTTTTAACTTTCGGCCTAAAATAGCAAAAAAACCACGGAATATTTGCCAAAAATGGGGGAGGGTAAAAAAATTGTCTTATTTTGCGGGATGGGGAGGACCATACATGTAACGGCTCGAATGGGGGGCAGCCATTTTTAGAGGGAGGGGGTGGGGTGGGGTGAATGACCTCCAATTTTTGGCCAAAAAACGGTCAACAAAGTCAATTTTGAACACCTTCAACTTTTGGCCTAAAACACAAAAAAGACGGAATATTTGCCAAAAATGGGGGAGGGTAAAAAACTGTCTTTGCGGGATGGGGAGGACCATACATGTAACGGCTCGAATTGGGGAGCGGCCATTTTTTTGAGGGACGGGGGGTAAATGACCTCCAATTTTTGGCCAAGAAAACGATCAACAAATTCAATTTGTTTCCCAATATTGGGGGGACGTCCGACTTGGGTGGGGGATCCCACCCCCTTTCCCCCGTTACATGTAAGGGGAGGACCACCATTGGGTGGGGATCCGTTCCCCTGGTACATAACTGATTCTCAAAGACGTGATTTAATTGAATTTCGGTTTACACGCGATAAACAATGACCAAAATTTGGATAAAAATGCCAGTGTAAAGTAAGTTTACACGCGATTTGAATGGAAAGTTTGTAAGAGAGTGATTTTATTGCAGTTCTGTTGACGCACGATGTAAAAAATGCGCGAAAACCTGCGTAAAAATGTCAAACTAAAATAGGTTAACGCGTATAAACGCCGGAAACATCTTGTAGAGATAATTTAAAGTAATTTAATAAAAATTAAAATTAAGCGCACGCTTAAAATAAGGAAAAATTGGCGGAAGATTTCATTGTAAAACAAGTTTATGCCCAATCTGTGTCAAAATTTACGTTCAAAATTTAAAATTCAAAATTTAATTCAAAATTTCAAAATTTACTTTCAAAATTCAATTTACGTTAGCGTTGTAAAAACGTACAAAAAATATGGCGAAAAAATGTCAGTGTAAAGCGAATTCACACGTTGATAAGTTTACGCACGATTTGTAGTTCGGAAGGTCGGCCATTTCATTTTCGATTTGAAACACATTTTTTAAACTTTTTAGGCTATCGATTCGGATTTTTAACTTTCTGAAGTTATTATTACATTTGTTTATTTTTCATTACTCAAGTAATGATAGCGTTAAAATTATTAATTAATATAATTAGGTAGTTTTAATCAACTTTTTATCTTTAACATTAAGGTTAGCGTTTGAGGTTAAATTCTTCAATCTATAAAAAAGCATCGCTTTAATAGAAAAAAACAAAAAAAAATTCAAAAATTGAATTCTGGCGAGTATCTGAGTTGAAATTAATAAAAAAAATATCAAAAAAATGTTCAAAAATTTTTTTTATATATTTTTCATTTTTCGAGCCCCTACACGTGCCACAGGAGGCATTGGGGATCTCAAACATGTAACGGGGATGGGTATTTCCCTTCCTAAGTCGATGGAACTATACCTCCCTAAAGACTGAATTTTTATCCCTCCTTTTTTGCAAAACTGGCCTTTTTACTCCACTTTTCGGTTTCTTTGAGCTATTTTTAGCCGAAAATTGAAGATTATTCATACTTGCCCCTGGCCCACCTCATAGGCGTGGCCATACATGTAACGCTTCGGAATTTTGGGGTTTTGGCCATTTTTAGGGGTAGGGGGTGGACGACCCCAACTTTTGGCCAAAAACGGCTAAAAAGCGCCCAAAAACAACCAAAAAATTCAATTTTTCCGGAAAATGGGGGGTCAAAATTTTTCTGGCTTTGTGGGGGGGGGGGGTGGGGAGGACGTTGATCTCGGGTGGGGGCAGGATCCCTATCCCCCCTGCTACATGTACATATGGATGTGGCTGACTAGCTCCCTTCCAAAACTTTCAACTGTTTAATATCTAATCTGCCAATTGGGCCGACCTTTCTCACTTAAAATTTTTCAACTCATCCGTCATAATTTTTTTAGCAAAAACACGAATTCGCATGCATTTTTGGCATTTTCCGTGTTTAAAAAGAAATTTCAAACAAAAATAATAGGTGACTCGTACACATTAAATATACGCTTACCTCAATTCAAATTCTGAGCTAAAAAATGGTTTTAATTAATTGAGCTAATTTTAATATTTAATTAATTACATTCTTGTTGTTTTGTTTTTCTTTTCTCCTTTTTTAGCAAAAATGCCTTTTTCGACCATTTTTAAGCGCTTCTTGGCACTTTGCCAAACATATAAGGTCACCGTAGCCTCTAAACATATCGACCAGCCCTCCCTGAATTTTGAGCCGCTATGTGTGCGATTGCTCCTGCTTTGCTTCGAGCGAAAAATAACTTTGTTCGGCTTTCCGAAGATTTCTTCTGTTTTTTGAGGACTTTTCATTTTTTTTTAAAGTACGTTGGGTGTACGTTTTTCTCTCTTGCCGTTTTTGTTTACATTAAATGACTAAAAATTTTGGCAGAGATTTTGGGCCTTCGAGAGTAATGATCTTTTTTCTCGGCCGAAAAAGAATGCAAAAATAAATGATATAGAAAAATAATAAAAAATAATAATAAAAAAATGAAAAATTTTAAATTATAAAATACATAAAAATAAAAATAAATATAAAATATGTATATAATTATGCGAAAGGTGTCGGAAAAAGCAATATTTAGTCTGTTATTCCATGCGCTATGGATATTTAGAATAAATTCCTTAATCGGCGATTCACTTGATGTTTTTTTTTCAAAACCGAGTATTTTCTGTGTCAAAAGTAACTTTATATATGTGTAGTCAATAAGCTGGTTTATTTTTATCAAGGTTTTTCCAATTTTTATGTTTGTAATATGAATTTGAAGCGTGCGTATAGCCGAAATGGGTCTTTCCTGCCCATCATCTATTTAATGGGTTTGAAATTTTGGGCGGGGTCCCGTGCCATCGAGAGGACAGAAGCATGCATATAACGGCTCGGGATTGCGGGGGTACCGTCTATTTTTTAGGGGGTGGGTAAATGACCTCCAATTTTTGGCCAAAAGCGGCCAAAAAACGCCTAAAACGGCAAAAAATTCGCTTTTTTTCCACAGAATCAGGGTGGGGGTTAAAAAAATTTTCTGGCTTTGGAGGATAGGGTACGTCCGACCCTGGATGAGGGATCCCTTCCTTGTTACATATATGGGTAGGAGGGGTAAATGGCGTTCAATTTTTGGCCAAAAACACATGGAAACTGTCGAGAAACGCAAGTTTTTCAAAAAAAACGAGGGAGAAGGGGAAGGGGTCAAAAATTTCCCGACTTGGGGTTTAGGCGAACGACCACTCTTGGGTGGGTTAGTCCCTAATCCTTCGGTTATATATGCGCTTTCCCTATCCGTCAAAGCTGAAATTTTCCACTCCAAAACGCACTTGCCGACTTGTTGGGGAAAAACTTTGCGTTTCACACCACTTCACGAGCTTTTTTCCATTTTTTAGCGCGAAAATTGAAGGGTCATTTACGCCCTCTCCCGCCCTCCACCTAAACATGGCCGACTAACCGCTCCCCCAAAATTTCGATTCAGGGGAACTAACCGCTCCCAAAATTTCGATTCAGGGAGTCTGGGAGGGTGAAACATCGTATATCACGGGCAAGGAAGAGGTGGCCGAGAGGGGAATGAAATCCAAAAATGGACTTGTAGTAAATTGTGGCTATTATAGTTGGGCGGCGCCAAAATTCTGGGGAGGGGAGGTTGCAAGATTTCTTAAAGGTCAAAAGATGGCCTTAAAAATGGTGGTATGGCGAAAAAACACTATTTTTCAACGTTCCCCATCGAGCACTATCCATTGGCATCAAAAAAATTGCGATAAAAACAAAAAAATTCAAAAATTGAATTGAGGGGGGTATTTTGGTTTGGGGTGCATACCTCCCCAAACCCCCAACGTCAAGGTAGGGTGGTCTCTGTTTTTGTACGCGGTCTCTTCGCTCTAATACAAATGCGGTCCCCGTAGGTCAACGTACATTCTGCACATGTAAAATTTAGCTTACTATAATGTAGTAACAGTAGCACGTTACGTGCGGTACATAAGCTGGGTTTCTTGACCCTGATTAGTTAAGTTTAGCCAATTCACGGGTTTCTAGCGATGAAAAATACACTAATTTATCGATATGGCCGCGTAGCGCCGAAAAATTCTGATACTTTTCGCCGGTTATAGGTAAAATTTTTGGCCGTTTTTCCGCATTAAGCTCAAAAGTTGTCTTGCAGCAACTTCTGACAGTGCACCTGGTGGTTTTCTAAAACCTTAGGTAGGGAGTGCCCCCTCTCACCTTCATTACCCCCATACCCATGTATGATGGAACAGTAAAAATTTTCTAAGAGCGCCTTTTTTGGGCTCACGAACCGTGGACACGCGTCAAAAAGAGAATTTCTTCGGCGTTCCTTGCGATATTCTATCTTTCTACAATGTAAAAGCTTAAAACTTTCAAAAAATATAGAGAAAATCCGAATTTATTGAACAAAATATGGACTAAAAATGGGTATATGGTGCGAATGCCGAAAGTTTGACATTTTTGAGCAAGGAGATAAGATGAAAACGTGCAAAAGACACTTCTTTGCGATTTTTTTCGAAAATCTCCAATCTGGGGAGGTGCCAACTATTCTAGAGGTGTGTAAACCTCTGAACCGCATGATCATGCACATGCAATGTATGGTTCCTGTCGAAAAAAGCCATTGTTAGTTTCCTTACACGAAAATTCCGGTGGTTCTTCATCTTCGTTTCACAAGCTAAAATTTTCTGACTTTGAGCGAAATCGCGCCTGCTTAATTTTTAATGTACAAAATCTGACTTTTATGATTTTTAAATGACTTTTTTAATATTAGAATAAAACTAGGTAAGTACCCATGATTCAACGAAAGATTTCAAAAAGTGGCCGTCTAATTAGCCCGAAAATCCGTCGAGGACCCAAACATTTTTGTCATCCTTTGTATGCGCGATTCTGAGTTGATATTTACTCGTATGTATATACGCGTACCGTCCATACATGCGCAGCATGGGAATTCCGAGGGGGCGGGTTGAAATAAAAGTGCCTTTTTTGGGTTAAGAAATGGTAGGAACGGGTCAAAAACATCGTTATTCAGTTTTTCATCGTTTTTTATGATGCCCCATCTCTCTAGAGCATGAAAACAAACAAAAATTTCGAAAAAAATCAAAAAGTAAGAACAAATTGAACAAAATATAGTCGAAACATGAGTATAATGGCGCGAAGCGCCAGAAATTTGGCACTTTCGAGCAAATAGATAAATGAAAATGCTTTAAAAAGCATCTTTTTATGAATTTTTAGAAAATTTTTGGAAATTCTTAAAAAATCGTTGATTCTGGGGGGTTGAAAATATTTTTGCGGGGGCGGAGTTAAACCCCCGTAAACCCACTCCCTCCCAGATCATGTATGGTACCGTCTCAAAATCTTGTGTAAAGGTACTAAAAAGCTATTTTTAGGAGAAAATTTGTTTTTGCTTGAAAAATCTCAAGAAACTAGGCAAAACTTTATCGACCAAGTCTGGAGAGAATGTTCTCAAAAATTTTATTTGTTTCAAGCGATTTGCTCAAATAATAGGTATTTAATTTCTGGGTTTTGTTGAGAAAATCTATACAAAAGAAAATAGCTGGGCTTCAAGGGCTGGAAAAATTTCAGATTGTTTGCTGCTAGTATATGAGGTTTCGACACTTTACACCTTAAGCACTTTAAAAAATTTTGTAAAATATTAAAAAAAACACTGTAAAAAGGTCAGAAATATTTACTTAATCATGTTTTTTTAATTACATATTCAATTTGTTGCAAATTCATGGTTTTCTAGCTAAAACTTGCTTGGGCGGTCTTGAAACGCCGTTTTGGTGGTCTTTTCTAGCGAACTTCGATGAATGATGAAATCCTCTCATTTTCGGCGAAATTGTTTTTTTTTAAATATTTTTCACGTCATTTTCTGCCACTTTTTGACCGAGAATAGAAGGCCGTCTAGCCCCGCAGAAAAAAAAGCAGAGCAGCCGTACATATAACAGGGGGATGGGGGACCCCCACCCGAAGTCGGTCGTCCCCAATTCCCCCAAAGCCGGAAAATTGTTGACCCACTGACCCCATTCCAGGAAAAAATGGAATTTTTTAGTCTGTTTTTGACTTTTTTTGGCCGTTTTTGGCCAAAAATTGGAGGTCATTCAATCCCATCTCCCTAAAAATGGCAGAAGACCCCCACCCAAAATTTCGAGCCGTTACATGTATGAGAGTAGTCTACCAAGCTTTAGAGTTGCTACTGAGCGGGTTAGGCTTTTTAATCGAATATTATATTCTTTGACCTATTTTGATTTCGCCCATTTTTAATCTTAATTGATTCTATTCATAATTTGATTTATTCCTTATCTTTTCTTTTTTTATTTTTGTCATTTTTCTTGAACATTCATAAGCTTTTTGATGCAGAAAGTAGAATATGTTATATTTTGTAAAAAGAGTAGAGCTGAATTTCAAAAATGACTGAAAATTTTCTAAAGTAATCGCTACAAAATGATACGTTTTTGTGCAGAAATCAAGAAGAGCCAATGGAAACTAAAAAAAGTATTTTTTTAAAAATTTTTAGCGTATAAGTGGAAATTTAATGTTTCAATAGATTTTGGTGCTGTTTTGATGCGCACTTATTGCCCTAATTTATTGTTTACATTATTATCATTTATTTGTTTACACTCCTGGTTTATCAGTTTCGCTTCTTATCTTTCAGGTGCTTCAAGCGTTAGAATTCTTACACAGCAGAGGCGTTATACATCGCGATATTAAGGTACGTATATTTACATCGGTTTACTGTAGCTTTAGTTTTTTTAAATTTTCTTGTAAACCAAAACATTGTAGTTTCTTTACACTTCAAATTTCGATTGACTTCAGTTATCATTTGGCTAATAAAATTTTTCGGAAAACAGACAACATGGTAAATTATTAAGGAACAGAGTCAATTTAGGGGCTGAATTTCTGAATTTTTTGAAGAAAAGCACTTTAAAGTTCGAAGGTTTTTATTCTTGCAGCCTAGAAACTTTTAAATTTAATTTTGTAATTGGTGCAATAAAATCCGATGTTTCGTTTTGAATTTTAAATGTTGAAAAAACCTTATTTTATCAGTTTACACTCTGAAATTTTGTTTTTTATTGTTTACACAAAAATAGAGCTCTTAGTTTTTTGTAAAAAATCTTACTTTTTTCAATATTTTTGTACCGATTTTTTCATGTTTTTACACAAGTTTTATTGATCAATAGTTGATCCTCTATTACTTTACACAAGAAATATGGCTTAATTTTTGAATTTATATTGGCGCATCAAGTATGCATTGTGTTTTTAATCGAATGAATGGTCGGTTTTTTACTTTACACAACAAGTGTCGGTCGTTTCCTTACTTTACATAACCAATATTGGTCGGCTACTCACTTTATAAACAAATTTGGGATCGGTTCCCTCACATTGCACAATAAGTATATATCGGTCGACTCCTCACTTTGCACAACAAGTACTGGTCGGTTTTTCACTTTACACAACGAATATTAGTCGGTATCTTACTTTACACAGCAAATATCGCCGCTGGTTATCTCACTTAGTAAAAGAAATATCGGTCGCTTCTTCACTTTACTCAGTAATTACATATAGGTTGGTTACTCACTTTACACAACAATTATTTACTGGAGGGTGATTATTGTCTTTACACTCAAAAATGTGATATTGTAATATAAAATCTAGAATGATTTAAATTCTTTTATAATTAAATTTTTTGGTCCGGAATATTACTATCCTTCGAAATTCTGTCGGCTACGTGCGACGGATGAATTTCAGTGAGCTTCACTTCTGAGCTAATGTTCTGTAAAACACACTCGTAGCGGCTCAAAATTTTGGGAGAGGGCCATACATGATCTTGTGGGTTTTGGGGTCTCACTCACACGTGGGCGTGGGAGGGGTTTGGGGGTATGCATCCCCCTGAAGACCCATATCCCCTCAGAAACCAAAATACCCCCAGAATTCAATTTTTGAAATGTTTTTGTTTTTGTTCGCAATTTTTTGATGCCAATGGATAGTACTCGATTAGAAACGTTGAAAAATGGTAGGACCATTTTTTTACCTTAGAAAAATCTTGCACGCCCCCACCCCCCAAAATTTTGGTGCTGCGGACTTATGGCCTCACTCAACCCCTAGAAAGGTTTCACCACATCTGGGCGTGGGGAGGGAGGGTTTGGGGGGTATGCACTCCAAGAGAAACCAAAATACCCCCCAGAAATCAAAATACCCCCCCCCCCCCCCTAGAATTCAATTTTTTTAAATTTTTAGTTTTTTCGCAATTTTTTGATGCCAATGGGTAGTGCTCGATGACACACGTTGAAAAATGGTGTCTTTTAGCCATACCACCATATTGAAGGCCATTTTTAGACTTTTGAAAAAATCTTGCACCCCCTTTGCAAGACTTTGGTGCCGCCGACCTATGGTTCCTACCCCCGAAAAATTTCTTCATCCCTCCCCTTACTTCGCGAGTTTTCTAAAAATTTGTTGAAAAAGTGTTGTTTTGGGCGTTTGTAACTTATATCTCTTGGCTCAAAAGTGTCGAATTTTTGTGCTTCACGCTATTTACTCTTTTTTGACTTTATTTTGTTCAATTTCGGTAAAACGCGCCCCTAAAAATGCCCTAAAGTTTTTGCCGAAAATTGAACAGGGCAGCTAAAAAACTCAGCATTTATAACTTTCCAATCAGTTTTTATCGTTGATACAGTGCTCGCCATGAAACATGACGTACTATAATCGTCAGATATTTATTAGATGATGCGTCGCGAGCGCCGCGTTTCGTCTATAATGCGATATCATCTATTTTTTATTATTGTAGGATATTTACAGGGGCGGATTTAGAGGGGGCGGGGGGAGGCGGCCGCCCCCCATCGGCCTAAAATAGTGCGCAAAATCAAGGATTTTTGAGCGATTTTTAGCGATTTTCGGGTTAAAACGGCTAATTTTTCAGCCGAAGTCAGGGTTCCGCCTCTCACCCCCCCCTTAGAGGTACCGCCCCCCCCCTTAGGAAAATCCTGGATCCGCCACTGGAAATTTATCTGTATCATGCCGTTAATCTGGCGATGTGGACGGCGCAATTTGGCTATTAATTGCGCCAACAAGAAGGAGGCGCGCATGTGAATGCTGGAAGCGCGCACGTGAATGCCGTTCTATGTTCGGGCGAGCCGTCATTAAAATCAATATTCAGCTATTGGTAGCGCCAACAAGAAGGAAGCGCGCACGTGATTGCCTGAAGCGCGCACTGCATTCACGTGTGCGCTTCCGTCTTGTAGGCGCTATTAATAGCTAAATTGCACTGTCCGCATCGCCAGATTAACAGCATGGTACAGATAAATATCCTGTAATAATAAAAAAGAGATGATATCGGATTATAGACGAAATGCGGCGCTCGCGACGCATCATCTAATATAAATCTGACGATTATAGTGCGTCATATTTCATGGCTAGCACATGTACAACAGGTAGGGCCTAAATTTTGGATGTTTGGACGGCCGAAAATGGGGGAGTGGTCAAAAAGAATTATAGAAATAATGGTAGTGGCGAAGAAACGCTATGTTTAGCGTTTCCCATCTCGTTTAATACTTATGCTTTGACCTTGATAAATCGCGAGAAGACGAAAAAATTATTACAAATGGAAATCAGTGAGGTTCGGGTTTCTAGATGCCTATAAATCGCTGATATTTTCACTTACAATTACTACGGCATTATTTGTTATATAGAATTTAAACTTGCTAATCAGCTTTTTTATTTGGTCGGTATTGTTTTTCATACCTTTCGAGGGAAATTTGCAGTATTACGTCATTTGTGCACGTTTTTTTTTTGCCATTTTCGGACTTTTTTTGCTGTTTTCGGCCAAAAAAAATAGAATGCCAGCATAATTGATCCCATCTTTGCAGATAATCTGGAATTTTTTATTTTTAAGGGGCGCTTAGCCTAATTTTATCAATGCATATACATATGTATATAATGCACTAGGGTGTTTTCGCGACATGCACCGACAGCTTTTTACCTGTTTTCTGGTAGTGTCCTGCTTCTCCGACCGTCCCGTTTGTCCGACTGCACATTCAAACGCGACAGGTGGTACCCATACACGCACAGCACGGGAATTCTGGGGTAGGGGGCTTAAAATATAAAGTGCCTCTTATTAGTGTTTTTTTGTACAACTTCCGTTTGTATATGTACAAAGATGGTCCCCAAAAGTCTTTGTACATTTTGTACATGCAAATTTTTGCGTACTATAATATAGTACAGTAACGATTTTAGTGTGGTAAAACAGAGTTTTTCGATCTTTGGTAGTGTAATTTAGATAATTTCTAGATTCTGACGCCAAAAATTACTAAAAATTGTCTCGAAATGGCGCAGAAGCGCCGAAAAAATTTGACATTTTTCGATTCTAAATGCAAATTCTGCCATTTTAAAGATATATATGACAAACAATTACTCATTTCGGCGCGAAGCGCCGAAAATTTTTTGGAATTCTACACCTTTTTTCAGTTTTTTGTCTTCCCAAAAATCTTTGTGCATTTTGTACACACAAATTTTTGGTTATATACTATGTATAATATGGTACAGTAGTGATTTTAGAGTGTAAAAACAGAGTTGTTCGACTTTTAGTAGTGTATTTTAGCTTATTTTTGGGTCTATAAGGGCAAAAATCACTAAGAATCGACTTGAAACGGCGCGAAGCGCCAAAAAATTTGACATATTTCCTTTTGGAATGCAATTTCTGTCATTATAAAGATATATAGAATACACAATTACTGATTGCGGCGCGAAGCGCCGAAAATTTTTGCGAATTTCAGACCTTTTTTGCAATATTTGTCTCTCCCAAAAATCTTTGTACATGTACAAAGACGGTCCCGAAAAGTCTTTGTACATCGGGAAAAATCTTTACCGAGTACAAAAACACTGCTCTTAGGGTCAAAAAATGGTAGGTGCACTACTCGCCATGAATCATGGATGAAGCTCTGATATGCGTCAGAGAGCTTACCAAAATATAATCTTTTACACGTCGATACTATTTCCGCTCACGCATGACCGACGTGCAAACATCATTTCACATGCTCAATCATCCTGTGAGCATTTTAGAGCGTCAACATTCGTGGCGGGAACTATACGCGTCAAAACATCGTTTTCCAGCGTTTCCGACGATGTTCTTTCTTTCTAGAGCATAAAAACAAAACAAATTTTGAAAAAATCGGAACAAACTGAACGAAATATAGTCAAAACATGAGTATAATAGCGCGAAGCGCCGAAAATTCGTTATTTTTGAGCGAATAAATAGCTACAAACGCCTAAAAGAAGCATCTTTCTACAAATTTCTAGAAATTTTTTGTGAACTCAAAAAATCGCCAATTCTGTGGTGGTGAAAAAATTTGTGCGGGTAGGGGTGAAAATGTTTTTGGAAGGGGGGAATGGCGTTAAACTTTCAAACCCCCTCCCCAAGATCATGTATGGGTGGTACTAACCACACGTCAATCATAACGGTAGGATGAAAGTGGTCTTGCTCTATCGATTTAGTTAGATGAGAAGGTATATAGCATGAACTAGCTTAGGGCTTATTGAATATTTACATTATAAAACTACCTGATTACTTGTATACTTGAATCATAGATATTAGGTTCTGTCTTAAAGAATCTAGTGATACATAATAAACCAGCTTAATTTTGTAATCCCTATTGTGAAAAATCGAAAAAATCCGTCTAATTGAATGCGCGCACAGAGCTTAACTGAAATTGTTTCCCCAACTTAAGCAGTTCAGACTCGCGGATGCTCTTAATTAAATCGGGTACATTTAATCGTATTATACGTCAAAAAACCGAGGCCAGATATTTTTTGATCTGATATCTAATTTGCAATTTCTATTTTTGTAAGTGAGCAGAATTTTGTCATATTCGTGACACTCGTTGCCTGAATACATACCTACATCACGCATCTATGCTTGCAGATACGTACTAAATATGTTTGTGTTGTACAGTCGGATGCATTTCGAAAAATATACTAGTTTCCCCAGCTCTCAACCTTTAGCATGGACGGAGAATCGGGAACTTTAGGGGTTTAAAAATAGCGTTTTATATAATTGATCGGAGAATCGGGACGGTCGGAGAATTGGGGTGATCATAGAATCGGGACGGTCGGAGAATCGAGAACTTTGGGAATCTAAAAGTAACCTGTTTTATCATTAGACGAAGAATCAGTACGGTCGGAGAATAGGAACGGTCGGAGAAACGGGACAGACCGAGCGCTCTTTCGTATTGAATCTGTTTTGCAGAAAATATATAAAATTCAAGTGATTCGGTCGGAAAAATTTTTACATTTCAAAACTCAATTTTGCAGCTTTTATGGGGTCACACAATGTGGAAACCTGTTATTTTTTTCATCCTTTATACTCATCTTGCAGTTTCCTTCAGATACAAAGACAGAAAATTTTGTCTTACGAAAAGCTTGAGTGGAAAAAATGGATTGGCTATCAAATAGTGATTTTGATAAAATTAATCGCTCGAATCATCAAAAATCGCAGCCTTTTTTTCAATGCTGTGGAACGTCAAAACCTCTATAGTGTACTTGCTAGAAATCCCAAAAAAGTTTCAGAGCATTCCCCGTAAACCCCTCCCCTCCCTACGCTGAATACGGGCCCTCGTGTTCACTTAAATATTCTTCCTTTAATATCCGTTAGGGATGTCCCGGGTCAGACTTCTTAGCCGGGGCCGGGGCTTATGCCCGGCACCCGAGGCCAGGGCTAGATGTTGTGTACACAATGTATGCCGCCCCTATGCACATATGTGTACACTACTTAAGATCGTTAACAGTATTTTATGCTATAGTACTTATTAATGAAAGTGCGAACGATAATAGTCATTAACACATGAATAAAAATTTTCTGTGATGTCATTTGGTTACCACGTCTGCAAAAAAATCATTCAAAATTAACATTTCAGCTGATAGCTTAAATTTTAAAGTTTAACCAGAGCCTTTTTAAGCCAATTTTCTCCTTTTATAGGAGCGAACTATTAAAAGTCCTGAAATTCAGTTTAAAATTATCCACGTATTCAACCCAGCTCTGCTACGCTATAAGAATGTTGATTTACGAGTTTTACGCATCTTTTCCTTTGTCAGAATTGGGGCTGCAGCGTAAATAAATTCAGAACAACACGGGCTTGAATTTTCAAAACATGAGTTAAATTGCGAATTTCGACCGGAAAATTTATTACTCGGTGCAAAATATTAACAGCTTAGATATTTCGTCTGGGCTCCAATATGTGTGCAATCATAGCGAGTAATCTCAATTCCTTTCAAAACTGATTATTTAATCAATTTTTCTATCATTTTATCCGGCACAGAGTTAACAGATCGTATGAGTGCCATTTATAAGAGTAAACAAAAGGAAATAAAATCATTGCACCATCGGATTTTGACTACTTATTCTGATAGATGAACTACAAAACGTAAAAAATAAATCGTTACTGTGTTAAATGATCGAATAAATATCTACTCAGCCAGTAGATTTTGAGTTTCTACTAGTTTTTGCAAAGTAAAGCAAAAACACTGAATTTGAATCGCCTAAGTTGAATGCAAGTCTACATTTTGGCTACAGCAACAGCTCAAATATCAAATTTTGCTGTTCGAATTCGTCAGTATTCTTAAATAGACCCTTTGTATGCTTCCTCACTATTGCCTAAATCCCTCTTAGAAGAGAATTTTACATTTTTACTCTAAATTACTAGTGTTTTTGCCCCGGCCCGAGGCAAGCCTTGGTCCGGGGCATAAGCCCCGGCCGGCACCGGGGCCGGGGATGGGCTTGGTACATCCCTAATAAATCGTGCGTACGCTGTCGCCTGGAAAAATTCTTACTGTTCTCCTGTCAGTTCAGTGCTAGCGCATGTGATTAATTGAAACCGATAATGAAGCATGCAATTTTTTTGACGAATGATTTTTTTTTGCTGATTAAATTCTACATTGATCTGGATTGCACTGCTGTTTGGGCACTTTTTCTGGATTTTGTGACCTTCAGTTTTTGGCCAAAATGTTAAAAAGTCATCTGAAAGTGGTCTAAAAATATGAAGAAAATTTATATTAAGGTTTTTTATGTATTTAAAAATTTTTAAAATCAGTCTAACTTTACTAAAACATCTAAAAATATCGAAAATGCCTGAAGCGGGATGAGGTGTGAAATCGCAGTCTTAAAGGAGTCAAATCTTTCTTTACTCGGTTAAAAATAGCATTAAGGATCTCGAATTTCTGACCAAAAAATGCCAAGAGACACGTAAAAATGGCCAAAAAAATCAATTTTTTTTCCAGAAATCGGGGTGGGGGGTAGTCAAAAAAAAATTTTATGACTTTCGGGCATACATGCACATAGGGGGCTGAGGGGTATTACCTCGCGCTGACGGGTCAGCCGGACAGGTATTGTCCGGCGACTTTCAACTGATGGAGCGTTTTTTGCTTCATTTTTGAGGTCAGAAGTAGTAAAAGTGTCAAAATAGTACGGTGCTTCGAGCCGGATTAGCACTTTAATGTACTTTTACTTAGAAAAGCACTTAAAACTGATCAATTTGTGCATTTTTTAGTGTTAAAAGTGATATAATGCAAGCAAAATAGACTAAAAATGCTTTTAAAATGCGATTTTACTACTGGAAAACTTTTTATAGGCTATTCTGACCATTTTGATCGTAGAAACAGAAAAAAATCATGCATGTTAAATTCACGGTTTTGGATTTCTAGGATCTCAACCCCTCCCGTGCCGACCCTGTCCTATACTATTGGGGGATGGGGGCGTCCGACTTTGAGTTGGGAAGATCCCCAGACATCCCTGTTACATGTATGTATATGGTAGTACCTTCCAGCGTGCACCGCGTGAAAATTCTGTGGTGAGGGTGAAACTTGAAAATTTTCGTAATTTTTCCAATAAGATTTCGGCGCTTCTGACGATGCTCTTTTTTCTAGAAGGTAAAAATGTATGAAAAATGTCGAAAAGTATACAAGAAAATTCGAATAAATGAAACAGACTATGGTCAAAAACGAGTATATAGCGCAAAGCCTGAAATCTTACTCTTTAAAACGCTCGAAACGACTCTTTCCTACGAATTTTAAAAAATCGTGCATTCTGGGATTGGGGTGAAATCAGATGCCTGGGGGTGAAAATTTTTCTCGTTAATAAAACTTCATAAACTCACCACACCAAGATCATGTATGGTATTAGGCGATCATTTTTTGGGAGTTGAGTAAAACTTAATTTTTGCGCAATAGACGGGAAAGGTTAAAAAATCTCATTTTTTGGGGGATGGGGCGGCTCACTTCGGATGGAAATGTACCTATATCCAAATATTACTCTTCATTTGTATTTCATTAATTGTATGATGCTCCTTATTTATAATTTTTGCTGTACTTGTTTTAATTCGATTAAGCTTGATGTCCCCCAAGCCCCGGCCCCGGTGCCGGCGCTTATGCCCCGGGCCGGGGCAAGGGCTTGCCAGGTCGGTAGCTAAAAGATTTGTAATTGATTGCAAAACTTAAGATTTTTTAAAATCAATCTTGGAAATATGAGGAACTAAAAAATGGTATATTTCAGAATACGTGACGGATTCGAATGGCAATATTTGATCTTTAAATTGTTTATATAGCTCAAACGTAGATTTGGACCCAACTTAAGCGATTTAAATTCAGCGTATTCGCTTTACTTTTAAATTAGTTATTAATAAATCTATTAATATTCATTATTAATATTACTATCATTATATCATTGCTACATTGATGATTTGTTGATTAATTTTATAGTTCATCTTGATGCAAATAGCTTAAATCGGATGGCGATTAATTTTTCCCATTTTGTTAGATCTTACAATTGAAATTTGATGATCTTTAATTCTGAACGGACGGAATGCATAAAATTAATTAATGGATCAGCTCAAGAAGGGAGTAATTCGATACTGTGATCGCACTTCTCGGTGCCCTGACCTAAAATCATATATAAATATTGTATCGATATTCACAATTTTAAGGAATTTCTTGAAAAGAAAGCTTGTGCTATCAGGACATATTTCTCACATCAGCCATCAGCCACAATTCCCATGATAAAGATGTTTAAAATTCGTACATCCATGATTTTTAGTGGCTCAGTACTAGCTAATAATAACGACTAATTCAGAATAGAAAATGTAGAAGCGGAGTCTTAAATCTAACAACTGCAATGTATATGATCAATTGATAAACTAACAGTTTTTTACTGAAATCAACGAACTTTTAAAGTGGAAATTGGGACAAAAATGATAGTGCTAAACATAAAAATACATGCTTTGAACTGAAATGCTCATACCTTGTTTGGCTTTTCAGCGGAGAATTAATCTTTACCCTAAATAAAAAGGACTCAGGACGTAGACGTCACCAATAAAATTCTATTTTTCTTAAAAACTGTCAACATTTATTAATGGAGACATGCTAAGAGATATGAGTACTCTATTTCCAACTTTAAAATTACCTCGCAATTCTTTACCTCCTCGAAATGAGTCATGAAATTTTCGAAAATCTGAAGCAAGCAGTTGGACTGATTCAGTGTCAGGTGCATCATTGATATTTTTCAAACCGTTTTCCGACTTCTTAAGCTTTTAATTTAAAGCCATTAAACGGTGAGAAAAGCTGAATTCAATCCCCTTTCACAATTATATGATTAAGTACCATGTAAAAAAGTACCGTAAATAATTTTGAGGAAGTACACTTATAGGGTCAGCATCATAGGTGGGCAGTACCGAAATTCTGGGGGGTGGTGAAAAAATTTTCAAAAGGTAAAAAATGGTCTTAAAAGTGGTCGTATGGTGAAATACTCGTAACACACCATTTTTCGACGTTTCTCATCAAGCACTCGTCCAATGGCATCAAAACATCGCTAAAAAAGCGAAAAAGTCAAAAATTGAATTCTGGGGGTATTCCAACTACTGGGGGTGCATATCCCCCACACTTCCCCACGCCCACGTGTGGTCAGCATACATTAGTTTGCATAACATCTTGCCCCGGCCCGGACTCGCCCCGGGACATCCGTAGTTTATAGCTTTTTAATCCGACTATATATTTCCACGTTTTCACTTTATAATATTCTTTTTAACCTAGAGCGACAACATACTACTTGGCATGGACGGATCTGTGAAGTAATTCATTTAATTTTTACATGGTTTCTATTTGTTATATTTGATTATGTAAACAGAATTTATTTTTCTTATTTTTCATTTTTATTTGTGTAAATAGTCGTACAATCATACGTCTGACCGGCCATACATGCACAGCATGGGAATTCTGGGGGGGTGAAAACCTAAAGTGCCTTTTTTGGGCCCAAAAATGGGCGGTACGCGTTAAAAACATCGTGTTTTGGCGTTTCGGACGATACTCTATCCTTCTAGAGCATAAAATCATGGAAAAAATTTCGAAAAAAAGTCGAATAAATTGACCGAAATATCGCTTAAAACATGCCGATATAGGCGCGGCGAAGCGTCGAAAATTTGACAATTTTGAGCAAATAGATAGCCAAAAACCCTTAAAAAGACGCTTTTTCTACCAATTTTCAGGTAAGTTTAGGAAACTCTTGAAAAATCGCCAATTCTGGGGTGGGGGTGAAAAATGATTCTGCGAGGGGTGAACATCCCCTCCCCAAACCCCCCACCAAGATCATGTATGCTGACGGCTCAAAATTTAGTGCAGGGGATCCCCTGCCATTTTTTGTGGGTTAGGAGGTAAATCACTCTTAATTTTTGGTCAGAAACGGTCAAAAGACACCTAAAAACGGTCGTAAAAAAATTAAATTTTTCTCCAAAAATCGGGGGGGTCAAAAATTTTCAAGGGATGGGGGTACGATCAACTTAGGACGACTGATCCCCCTGTCCCTCCCTGTTACATGTATGTGCACGCTTAAACGTCTTAAAGGGTTATTCGACATTGAACGACGATTTATCTTTGTAAACAACATCCTAAATAATTTTTTCTAGGATGTTTATTTTTTTGATTTTTATTCTTTATGTAAATTTCTAAGTTCTTTGTTTTTTTTAATTTTTCAATGCCTTTTTTAATAGTGATAATTCATCACAAAAATATCTACGTACATGAGATTGACCGATTTTGGTTTTTGTGCTCAAATTTCTTCCGAACAAAACAAACGAACTACGATGGTTGGCACGCCGTATTGGATGGCCCCCGAAGTCGTGACACGCAAACACTACGGTCCTAAGGTCGACCTGTGGTCGTTGGGTAATGAGCAGTGGCGGATCCAGGATTTTCCTAAGGGGGGAGGCGGTACCCCTGTGGGGGGCGGAACCCTGACTCGGGCGGAAAAATTAGCCGTTTTAACCCAAAAAATCGCTAAAATCGCTCGAAAATCCTTAATTTTGCGCACTATTGCCGATGGGGGGCCGCCCCCCTCCCGCCCCCTCCCCTAAATCCGCCCCGGTAATGGCAGACGAAAATGAAAAAATGAGAGGAAAATTAAGTTTAAAATCAAAATCAGAACTAAAATTAAAATTTGAAAAATTGAAATTAAAAATTTTTTTGATAAAGTTGCAAAATTTAAAATGAAAGTCTAATGATTAAAATTAAAATTTCAGTGAAGTCGAGGTAAAAAATAACTTTTTCCGAAAGTGCATTAAAACGTTTAGAATGTTTGTGGACCAATTTATTTTTTGCGCCATTTCTCCGTTTAAACCAATTTTAATGCTACTTTAGATGTTTTTTCTGGTCATATTGGTCACCGATTTGTTTATGTGCTTACGTGTATTAATGTTTTGGAAATTTTTATATGATTTTTATTTTCAAATGATTTTTATTTATTTTTTATTTTTATTTTTTATTTTTTTATTTTTATTATTTTTTATTTTTTATTTTCATTTTTATTTTTTATTTTTATTTAAGTGTGTACTCTACATATATACATATGTATGTACTATCTGAATCATTTATTTAAAAAAATTTATACATTTTTTATTTATTTTTCCAACAGGAATGAAATCGTGAATAATTGCGAACTGAATTGATTAAAATAATTTTTATTAATTAGATAATTAATTTATTATAAGCGATGAATGAGTAATAAATTAATTTAAAATTGATTGGGATCTCCGCCTAATCTCCCGCTGATTAATAATCAAAAATTAAGTATTACAATTGGCGAAGTAGGTTAAAAATGGCGGCATTACTGTAGGTGCATACATACCTGTTGGAAGAAATTCTGGTAAGTTGGCCTACTGTCTGAAATTATTTATTTTGGGAAATAAAATTTTAGAAAATTCGGAAAAAAACGGTTTAATAATTAAAAAAATTGAAAAATTTCGATTTAAATCACGGATCTACATACGAGTAATTAAGTCTGAAATATTACAGTATACTAGGTTGATATAAAACCGCCAATTTGAAGCATGGCGGCCATTTCGGTTTACTGTAGCTCACCCGCATCACAAGCCGGATGAATAATTTCAGAATTTACGCATGTACCATGCATGTAACAGGTAGGATGGGGGATCTCCCCCAAGCTAAAGTGGGACGTCTCCCAGCCCATCCCCCAAAGCCAGAAAATTTTTGACCCCTTCTACGATTTTTTGGAAAAAAATTGAATTTTTTGGCCGTTTTTAGGCGTTTTTTGGCCAAAAATTGGAGGTCATTTACCCCCACCCCTTAAAAATTGTCGGGTCGGGACCACACCTGGGCGTGGGGGGTTTGTAGGGGGTATGCACCCCCAGAAACCAAAATACCCCCCAGAAATCAAAATACCCCCCCCCCAGAATTCAATTTTTGAAAATTTTTTTCGTTTTTTTCGCAATTTTTGATGCCAATGGATAGTGCTTGATGAGAAACGTCAAAAAATGGTGTTTTTATCGCCATACCACCATTTTTAAGGCCATTTTTCGACCTTCAAAAAATCTTGCACCCCCCCCCAGAATTTTCTTGCTGCCCACGTATGGTCGGGACCGCCCTAATTTCGAGCCGTCACATGTATGATATGTGCCATAGATATATTATTACAAAGTTTTGAAATTTTTCAGTCTTACAGTAAGCGCCAGCGGTTTAAACGGATTTCGAACGTTAATTTGACGGGTTGATAATTAATTAATTAATTAATTGATAATTAATAATTAATTGATAATTAATACATTAATTGCTCACACAATTTTGATCCTAACTTCATTTTCCGATCGTCAATTTCAATAATTCGGTAATTTGAACATAATTTGGTTACTTTGTTGTGTTTATTGACGGTAAATTTCATAATTTAATTATGGTAATTTTATTTTTTATATAATTTTACGGCAACCTCAACGGCTCGTTTCTCTTAGGAATTATGGCGATCGAAATGGTAGACGGCGAACCGCCTTATCTTAATGAAAATCCGCTTCGGGTAAGTCGCTTGAATGATATTAAAAAAATTAATATGGAAATGAATAGAAATTATCAAACATAGCAATACGACCCCCCAGATTACTGTAGACCTAAGAATTCTATTTTTAGTAACATTTTTGGCAATGTTCCCCATCCTGACCCCCCACCTCACGCAGAATTTTCTTGCCGCCCACGTATGAATACGACCTTTGCACCTGTTGTTGCTACGATAATTTTTAATTTTAATAACTGACCATTTTGTGTTGGTCATTTTGCCCGTTCTGTAGAAATTGTAATGAAAATATCGATAATGAAAATAATGGTAAATTAATAAAGATAATGATAATTTGTAACATAAAAAATAATTACTAAATTATCGAATGACAAAAATAATTAATTTATTACAAACATGCAGAAGAAATTGATAAAATATATCAATACGACACACAAATTAATAACAAATATAATGAACGATTATGTATTAGTAATAGTTTTATTATAATTATTATATCATTTTATTATTATCACTGATATTATTATTATTAATATTATTATTATTATTATTAATTATTACTTTTTTATTTTTGTATTTTTTATTGTATTAGGTACTATTAATATCATTATTATCAATTTTTATTATTTAGTAATATTAATAATAATAATAGCAATAATAATAGTAGTAATCTCTACATATTGTGCATATCGCACTGATCTTTACACCATAAATATACTTTACACTCTTTGACCAACAGTACTAAAATTAAGTAGCGATAAATGCTACAGTTTTATTGTAGGAAACGTAAGACACTTTTTTAACACTATACACTCCTCTGCGCTTTACACTGTCATGCAAGTTGTCGCACTTTACACTGTTACACTTTACACTCAAATAGAACGCGTATTTTAGGCGATTTATTTGATCGCCACGAATGGCAAGCCCGACTTTCAAACGCGAGACGCGCTTAGTCGCGATTTTCAGGATTTCATCGATTGTTGTCTCGAAGTGGAAGTGGAAAAACGTCTTTCTGCCTCGGAATTGTTGCGAGTAAGCGCTATGCGGTTTTTGCACATTCGCGTGCATTTGCATATAAGTTGCAATGTTGGTGTAAAGGAGCATTGATGTGTAGGTCAAAATTAGAAGAAAAGGGATAAAGCAAGGTTGGAATGAGAGGAATAAAAATAAAATAAAATGGAAAACAAAATATATTAAAAAATGAAATAAATGAAAAATAAAAAAACTTAAAAAATAAAATAAATTGGAAAATAAAATAAATTTCAAAATAAAAAATTTAAAAAAAAGATTAAATGAATTAAAAAATTTAAAAAATTGAAAAATGAGATGAGCAAGGGGATTAAGCGAAGTCGAAATGAAGAATAAAAATAAATAAAATGAAAGTAAAATAAATTTAAAAATTGAAATGAATTAAAAATATATTAAATTAAATTAAAAAATTAAAAATAAATCAAAAAAATTAAATAAATTAAAAAATTTAATAAAGTAAAAAGTGAGATGAGCAAAGGGATTAAGCAAGGTTGAAATGAGAGGAATAAAAATAAAATGAAATGAAAAACAAAATAAATTTAAAAAATTAAATAAATTAAAAAAATTAAATAAATTTAAAAAATGAAATAAATTAAAAAATTAGAATTAATTAAAAAAATGAGATGAGCAAATGAGCTTCATCGAATGGATTTAGAAAAGGCTGAAAAAATCCAAGCATTTCGCGCCGTTTTA
The DNA here is from genome assembly GCA_036768485.1 of Mermis nigrescens. Lineage (NCBI taxonomy): Eukaryota > Metazoa > Nematoda > Enoplea > Mermithida > Mermithidae > Mermis > Mermis nigrescens. Next base: position 457,702 of record JAVLUZ010000161.1, read on the forward strand.
GAGTTTTCTGTCGGAAAACGGCGAAAAATAATTTGTGTGTATATTCGGTGCCGAAAATTGCTCGGGAATGTGTTTTTTGTCAGTCGCTCTGCTTTTACTAATTGCGTAAACTTTTTATATGTCATTTTCTTGTCGTTTGCGTATGTTAATTTGTTCGCACGGTCCTTTTCGACTTAAATATTCGATTCATTGGCCTCGAATGGACTGGCAGCACCATATGGTGGGCGGCACCAAAGCTCTGGGAGGGGGGGTGCGAGATTTTTTCAAATGTCAAAAAATGGCCTTAAAAATGGTGGTATGGCGAAAAAAACACTATTTTTCGACGTATCTCATCGAGCACTATCCATTGGCATCAAAAAATTGCGAAAAAACAGGAAAAAATTTCAAAAATTGAATTATGGGATGGGTATTTTAGTTTCTGGAGGCACATACCCCCTGAAACCCCCGTGCCCAGGTATGCTGGGCACAATAGACAACGAGACTCATTAATATGGTCGTTATCTCAAGTGCTCTTAGGGGATATAAGTAACACGTAACGGCTCGAAATCGGGGGGGGGTCACCGGCCTTTTTTAGGGGGGGGGTTGTGCGTCCAATTTTTGGCCAAAAACGGCCAAAAAACGTCTAAATCGGCAAAATTCGATTTTTTTTCAAATGGGGAAGTCAAAAATTTTCTGGCTTAAAGGTGTGGGGGTCGGAGAGGAGACGTCCGACTTTTGATGGGGTTCCCCCATCCCCCTTACGATGTATGGATAGAAGGGTCTTCACCGGATATGCACAGCATTAGGAATCCTGGACGGGGTGAAATTTTAATGTTCCCTTTTTGGGCTTAAAAATGGTGGATACGCGTAAAAAACAACGTTTTCCGGCGCATCTGACGATGCTCCATCTTTCTAGAGCGTGAAAACCAGAAAATTTCGAAAAGATGAAACAAATTCGAACCCAATGAACAAAATACTGTCTAAAAATGCGGGTGTGGCGCGAAGCGCCGATAAATTGACACTTTGAGCAAATACATAGCTAAAAAGCGCTTAAAACAGCACCTTTTCTGCGAATGTTTGGAAAGTTTTGTAAACTTTTGCAAATGGCGAATTTCGGAAGAAGGGTGGGAAAAGTTCTAGGGTGCATACATGATCCTCGGGGGTTTAGGGGGTTTCACCCTGCTTCGGAAAAATTTTCACCTCCCCGCAAAAATTTTTTTCACTACTCCCAAAATTACTGATTTTCTGAAAATTTTCGAAAAATTTTCTTAAAAATTTGTGGAAAAGATGCTTTTTTAAGCGTTTTTAGCTAATCTATTTGCTCAATTGTGATTAATTTTCGGCGCTTCGCGCCGTACTACTGCTGTTTTGACTATATTTTGTTCAATTTGTCCCGACTTTTTGATTGTATTTCCGAAATTTTTCATTAGTGAATGTAGCAACGTTTATTATTAATGTATGTAGCAACCCGTAGTAAAAATGCATTAAATCATTAAACAAAAACACTTTTATCGTCGTATAGAGTAGACCGCGTTGATTATCTGTTTCCGTTGAAGGAGTAGAATGTTGTAAAGGTAGCTTGTTTGACGCAGTAAACCGCCTTTAATTTGGTCGAGTATTTGCCAAGTTATAAGGACCAATATACGATTCATTTTTCATGACCCACGCTGTGTAATCCTCGTTCACAGAGTGTTGGCCTATATTTCTGTTTTTCGTCCTTTTTTATTTTTATATTTGTTCTTACAATATCCTGTTTTTATTTTTGTATTTTTTACAATATCCTTTTTTATTATATTTCTATTTTTATATATTTATCCTTTATGTATCCTTTTTATTTTTTTATCCTTCTATCCTTCTTAATACCCTTACAATACCCTGTGCGCACGTCTGGTCTATAGACCCTTAGAATCGGTAAATTGATATTTTTTAGGGAAACTATGACGAATTGTGGCTAAAGTAGATGAAAGTCTAAATTTTGCTACAACAGTGCTTTAAATTTATCAGAAAGTGCGCATTAATATAGTTTTCACGCGATTTTAGCATTTATATCAAATGTTGGGTCTATTGTTGGGTCTATTCGGGCCAAAAGGCTCTGTGGCTCGATTGAGCTATTACATACATCTAATGTAAGAAACTTCTATGCAAAATTCAATGACTACAGTGAAGTTCATTCGCCCAATCTTTGGGAACATTCTTACATTTTTTTGTTTTCTGAATAAAAAATTAGTATACATCCAGGGGGCCCAAAATAGTGCGCAAAATTAAGGATTTTTGAGCGATTTTTAGCGATTTTCGGGTTAAAACAGCTAATTTTTCCGCCCAAGTCAGGGGTTCCGCCCCCCTAGGAGTCGCCCCCCCTTAGGAGAATCCTGGATCCGCCACTGTATACATCCCTGTCCGAATTTTTTATTTCAGATCAGCTTATTTTTTTGGAGGCAACCTAAAGTAAATCCTTCACTAACCAAAGGTAATCTTGGTGCGCTTCGCGCCATTTCACTCATGTTTTGACTAAATTTTCTTCAATTTGTTCCGACTTTTTGGATTTTTTTATAAATTTTTTTATGTTTCTATGTTCTAGAAAGATAGAGCATCGTCGAAAACGCTGAAAAACGATGTTTTTGACGCTTAACTACCATAGGTGGGCGGCACCAAAGTTCTGGGGGAGGGGTGCAAGATTTTATCAAAGGTCAAAAAATGGCCTTAAAAGTGATGGTATGGCGGAAAAACACCGTTTTTCAACGTTTCTCATCGAGCACTATCCATTGGCATCAGAAAATTGCGGAAAAACGGAAAAAAAATTCAAAATTTGAAATCTAGGCGGGGGGTATTTTGGTTTCTCGGGGGGATGCATACCCCCAAACCCCACCCCCCCGCCCAGAGTATGCTTAACTACCGTTTTTGGGCATAAAAAGGCACTTTATAATTTTACCTCCCCAGAATTCCCATGCTGTGCGTGTGTTAATCAGGGTAGGTAATTATTTACCGGCTTCATTAGTCGATTGATTCTTCATTCGTTAGCCTGGTATCACTGTATTCAAATAAATTCTGTACGTGATACTGTTTTAAATCTTGAACTAACTTCGGTTTATCTGTTTTATGTACGTTTGGGCATTCGGGGGATTTTTCGTACAATAAGCCCACACGACAGTTATACATTAATCGGTTTGGTTATAAAACTGCTAAAACTGTTAGCCCAAGCATGTAACAGCTCAAGGGATGGAAATATTCGGCCATTTTTATGAAAGGAAGTAAATGATATTGAATTTTTGCTAAAAATGGCGAAAAAGCACATAAAAAAATACCAAAAAACAAAAATTCTTCCCAAAAACCGGCGTTCACAATTTTCTAATTTTTTTGAGGATGAGGGAACGACCAACTCTGCGGGGAGGGAGGTATAACCCCCTGAGCTCTGAAAAACTGATAGCTATACAGCGATTTTTCACAAACATAGCTATATATGTATACACGTCGGCTATTCGCCGAAAATATATGCCATTTCTGACATTTCTGACTATGCTCTGTCTAAATTGTCAAAATGGGAAAAATTTTGAGAAAAATTTAATGGGACTGAACAAAATATAGCCAGAAACGGTCTCCGATCACACATGGGCGTGGGGGTTTGGGGGTATGCACCCCCAAAAGTTGAATACCTCCAGAAATCGAAATACCCCCCAGAATTCAAATTTTGAAATTTTTTGCTTTTTTGCGATTTTTTGATGCCATTGGATAGTGCTCGATGAGAAACGTCGAAAAATGGTGTGTTTTTCGCCATACGACCACTTTTAAGACCATTTTTTGACCTTTGAAAATTTTTCACCCCCCCCCAGAATTTCGGTGCTGGCCTACTATGTGTCTGATTGATCGATACTTTCGAAGTAAATTGTCATTAAATACTCTGAAAATGGCGCATTTTTTAAAGATTTTTTCTGCGACATCGAAAAATCTGGGGGTGTAAAGTGTTTGGAGGGATGAACACCGTACATGTACAGCATGGGAATTCTGTGGGGGTCAGGCCCGAAAAATTTTTAAAAATGCCTCACTGTTTCTTGACGTTTCAGACAATGCTCGTTCTTCCTAGAACATAAAAGCGTTAAAAATTTCCAAAACAGATCTGAAAAAAATTGAATTAATTCAACAAAATATTGTCAAGAAATGTATACCTGGCGCGAAGCGCGAAAATTAGAGGTTTTTGAGTCAAAAATGAGCTAAAAACGCTTATAAAGGCAAATTTTTTGCAACTTTGACCGACTTTTATGAATAATCGACAGTTTGGGGGACGGGGTGGGTCGCCAGCTATTTTGCGAGGGTCAGTTGCCATTCGGGTGGGGGTCAAACCCCACCCCTCAAGAACACGTCTGAGAAACTCCCCTCCCTCAAGTTTTCTACCAGATCGTTTATTCTTGTAGTCACACTCCTACGAATGTTTTTGCATTACTGTCTGTTTACTTTATTTTTTATAGAACAACAAATATTCAAAATTGCTCCATTTTCTTATTTTGTTCTTCTTAATTATCCATAATTATTTACTTTACAGCACCGCTTCCTGAAGTGTGCTAAACCGCTAGCCAGCTTGTACCATTTGATAAAAGCAGCCAAAAATTCCATAGCGTCGCAGCAATAAATTAATCGATTAATAATTAATTGATTAATTAAGTAATCAATTAATCTTTAATTGATTACTTAATTAATTAATTGTTTAATTGATTGAGACGGGCTATGCGTAGAAGCTCGACGGTGAATGCAATTCTAGAACAATTTTTCTCGTTTTAAACAAATTTCCTGATATTTTTCGCCGTCATCGCGCACCTGCTTGAAGTGGGTTTATTTTTTGATTCGTTAACACACACGCTTTTGATATATTTCTTTGGTACTTCAGTTTGATGCGCGCGCAATTTTCACTTATTCGACGAATATATTTTAGTGTAAACCAAAAAAATTAGTGTACCCAAAAAATTTTTTAGTGTAAACTAAAAAAATTTTTCAATGGCTGTTTTTGTTATGTAGTTTTTCTTGTAAGTTTCAGTTGAATAAATAAGATTATAGGCCTTAAATAATTATTTATTAATAATTAATAAATATTGATTGAAAAGTTATAATTAATTAATTTTTAAAAGGAATAATAAGTCGGTGACGGCTATCTAAGTTTTATTTTGTGAATTGAAGCTAATTGTTTGTTTGATCATTCGCTTCGTGGTTTTTTTAGAATTTAAAATGAATAGCAGTGTAAAGTACGCAATGCAAATTTTTTGTTATATAATAAATAGTATAATAGTATAAATATAAAAATAATATATAATGCATGACTTTATATTAGCATATTTATGAGTTTTTATTCGAATCCACTTGAGTTTTATGAATCTTTGTGAATAAATCAGGTGATTTAAATTAAATGAATCCTTCTTTGTCTTTCGCTTGAATTGGCATGACTTCTCTGTAATGCTACAGTATAAATAGTTATTATTTAATATTAATTCGTTAATTATAGAATCAGTTCAAGCGGATCCTTAAGAACTTAGTTAATCCAGCCCAGGATAGTAGTAAATTTTCGTCTTTTGCCTCTGCCATCAATTTATCTGCATTTTTTGAATTTCGACAATTTTTATATCAAATTCCCCCATAGAATTTGAATTGTAAAAACTACAAATTTACAGGTTGAAATTAAGGAGTTTTATTCCGATTTAATAAATACGCCGTATTTATAATTTAAATCGGTGTCAGACTAATATCCGATGAATACTATTTCAACGTAAGCCCCCTAATGTTGACTACCTTGTTTGCTGCTGGTGTAAACTACTTTGAGACTCGCGCAGATTATTTCTAATTTAACACGTTATAAGCATAGGTGAGCAGCACTAAAATTCTGGGGGTTGGAAAAATTTTTAAAGGTAAAAAATGGTCTCAAAAGTGGTCGTATGGCGAAAAAACACCATTTTACGACGTTTTTCATCGAGCACTATCTAATGGCATCAAAGAATTGCTAAAAAAGAAAAAAATTTCCTAGGGGGTGCATACCCCCAAACCCCCCCTCCTCCCCACGCCCATGTGTGGTTATAAGCCAATAGCTCGATTTTTGTGGTGTTTCGATAAGAGCTCAGGAAGTTTACAGCTTATTTGCGCAGTTTACATCAGGAAAAGAGGATAATTTGAATTTCTAGAAGCATACATATTTAAAAGTTTGATCCAGATTGAATAAATACATTATATTTACTGTTTAAATACGTGAAATTCGATGGGTCTTATCCAAACGTTTCCGTTGGGTACAAAGTGAATGTAAATTATCTGATTTAAACTACCGTAATGGGTTTTTGGTGTAAACTAGTTCGAGAAAAAACTGATTTGGTGTTTAAGAGCGCAGGTGTTTCCAATTTAACACGCATAAACCCCAAAACACGATTTTAGTAGTGTCCGTCCGATTTGAGCTTCGGGTGTTTACACCATCATTGCGCAGTTTACACTTGGAAACGAAGGGAATCTGAGTGAGTAAAAGTATATTCGGTCGAGTTCTGTTGTTTTTTCCTGCATTTTTGTGTAAAGTTTGTTACAAGTTGGCGTTCGTCCGTTTCCGTTCCATCGCGCATGTTTAATTATGTGTAAAGCGCGCAAACGTTTCCGCGTTGAGCCGATATACTTTACACAATATTTATTATACATTATATTATTGACTCGACTTCGTTATTATCTATTCCATTTTTAGTCGCCTCTTCCAATTTTCTATATATTACCATATTTTGTACGTGTATGAGCGTTTGTTGCATTTATGAAAGCAATTTTATTATGTGCATACGATGCGTTTAATTAAAATGGGTTTACACTTTATCTATCGAATCAGCAGAACTGTCAGCCGGTAAAAAAATCTAGAGAGAACAAATAATCCTTTATGCCGTGTTAGTCGGAACTAGTAATTTTTTACCTCATGCACTTCAGCACAGTGTGGCAATCACGCGTGGGCCTAGGGGTTTAGACCATACGTGGGCAGCAAGAAAATTCTAGGGGGGATGCAAGATTTTTCAAATGTCAAAAAATGGCCCCTAAAAATGGAGGTACGGCGAAAAAAACACCATTTTTCGACGTTTCTCATTGAGCACTATCCATTGGCATCAAAAAATTGCAAATTGCGAAAAAAAGACAAAAAAATTTTCAAAAATTGAATTCTGGGGGGGTATTTCGATTTCTGGGGGGGCATTTTGGTTCCTCGGGCGGGGTGCATACCCCCGAAATCCCCACGCCCAGGTGTGGATTAGACCCGTCAGAATCTGGAAGATATCCCAAAATTGAGTTTTCTGCTTTTTTGAGATTTTATTAAAATTTTATATTTTTCTTGCATGGAATAGTGGTGATAATTTTTCCGTTTATTAGTAAAACTGTATCTATTTTTCATGATTTACCTCTGATTTTTCAATTTTTTTTCTGTAGATTTCTACGTTTCATACCGCGTCAAGATCATACGTAGGTAGCAAGAAAATTCTGGGGTTTTAAGATTTTTCGAAGGTCAAAAAATGGCCTTAAAAATGGTGGTATGGCGCAATCAACAACATTTTTCGACGTTTCTCATCGAGCACTATCGATTGGCATCAGAAATTTGCGAAAAAATCCTAAAAACTGAATTCTGGGGGGGGCTATTTTGATCTCTGGGGAGGGGTATTTTGGTTTCTCGCGGGGTGCATACCCCCCCCCTCAAACCCCGATGCCCAAGTGTGGTCAAGATAATTCATGTTCATACTTGGGCATGGGGATTTTGGGGTTATGCATCCCCAGAAACCAAAATACTACCTAGAATTAAATTTTAACAAATATTTCGTTTTATTCGCAATTTTTTAATGCCAATGGATAGTGCTCGATGAGAAACGTTGAAAAATGGTCTTTTTCCGCCATACCACCATTTTTAAGGCCATTTTTTGACCTTTGAAAGAATCTTGCACCACCACTACCTCCCTTCCCCCACCCCCCGCTCTAGAGCTTTGGTGCCGCCCTTCTGTCCTCATGTTCTGTCCGAGGAACTCTCAATTTAACTCGCATTAGTCGTGATGACCCAATAAACTAGAGTATGGTAATTTTTCGGCCATTACCGTTCACTTTGATTTTTTAGTCCTTTTATAGACTCAATTGAGTTCAGGATTCTATAAACTTTATAACTTTATCCTCAACTTGACTCATTATATCGAATGGGGCGTTACGCCCACACATGGGCGTTAGGGTGGGGTACCCCGGAGAAGTTGAAAACCCTCCTGCAGATTACTGTAGACCTCCAGAATTGTATCTTTAGTAACATTTTTGGTTATTTACCTCATCCTGACCCCCAGCATAGGACGCTGCCCATGTGTGGCTACGGGGCCCAAAAAATAAAGTCACGAAAACCTGCACGCGGGAATGAATTATTTAAAGATATCGAAATTTTTTTTATTACATAATCGTTTATAGAAAATTCTCGGGATATTTGACAGAGTTAGTATTGAGCCCGAAGTTTTCTTAGTATTTGGATAAACTTTTTCCGTGCATTTTTCGAATAGATGCATTCACGCATGCGAGTGGGAAGTTGGATGCTCCCTCGAGAATCTGAAAGACTCCTATAATAAAATTTTTTGGGTTCTCAGCGATTTGGCCCTGTCACGCCTCTTAAATTTTAGTTGCTGTTCATATTTGGATGTTTCATTTTATTTACGCCCAGGACTTCTGATTAAAACGCTTCAACAATCGGCGTTTTTAGTCACGCACTCAGACTTTACGTTCATTCAATATATGATATATAACGTACATAGCTCCACTTGTCCCTTTATGTCGTAAGCATTCAAGTTTGTAGCTTCGATGCGATGAAGCTGTCAAATAATTCTTTTTATTAGATAACTAACGGTCAACGGCAAGACTGTCGAATAACGTACGAATGGAACATAAAAATACGGGTTGTACTTAGAAATTAATAAACGACCCGTAAATAGGTGTGGATTTGGAGGGGCGGCCGCCATAGGTGGGCAGCACCTAAATTCTGCGGGTCGCACTATCCATTGGCATGAAAAAATTGCGGAAAAAAATTTCAAAAATTGAATTTGGGGGGGGGGGTAAATATTCGGCCTTCTGGGCGGCGCATACCCTCAAAACCCCGACGCCCACGTGTGGTCAGAGGTGGATCATTAAAAAATTTTTAAAGGCCAAAAAGGTTGAAGAATTGCTGAGTATGAACGAAAATATCATTTTTTTGACATTTCTTATCGAGCATTATTAACTTTCATAGAAAACTTACGGGGAACGTAAGAAATTTCGAAAAATTTAATCATGCGGGAGTGTCGAGCGAGTTTCAAAAACCTCAAAATCGCCTGCAGCCACATCAATGACACAAACTGAAAAATGCGAAATTTCGTATCATAAAAAATTATGAAAGCAAAAAAGTTAGCCGGATTCCAAAACTTGCAGGAAATACTTGAAAATACCTGTCCAGAAGGTTAGTATTTGCTGATGAAGGGCAACTTCACGAATTTCATCATAGAAGAAAGCTGAAGGTTATAAAATAGTACAATTATAAACAAAGATACACGAGAGTCGCGCTTAAATTCTAGGGATTGTAAAATTTTCGAAAATCGAAAAAATTGACTGAAGAAAATCATATTTCGACTTTTATCATAGACTCGACTTCTACCCATTGACATCAAAAATCGTGGAAAAACCGAAAAAAATTGGAAAATGTTCTAGAGTCATATGCACGTAGAAATTCCTAAAAGCCGACAGTGAGGAAAAACTTTAAAAAAAGCAAAACGGTAATTATGTATATTGATGCGGCATATTTTATTGTATCGACTACTGATCTTATATTCCTAGAATGTATTTAGCCACTGCAATTAGGCTCCTTCGCTTTTTATTTATTTTTGTAAGTCTGTTCGCTTACGTATGTATTTGATCACCGCATTTGTAAATTTATTTCTCTATTATTTCGTGACACTTGGACGTTGATTAATTAATTTATTTGATTATTAATTAATTAATTACTTATTTAGTTATATCTTAAAGTTAATTTTTAATTTATTTATTGTTTACTTCATTTATTTTTCATTAACAATTTTTTGTTCGATTTGTTAACTTTTTTATTTACTGATCGGTACACTCGCACATTACTTCGATTATTCAAATTTTACTGATGCGATTGTTTGTCTGCAAAGTTGCCCATAAAATGGCGGTAACTGGGCCAGTAGATCAATAATAATCGGAAAACTCACTTTCACACAATTAATATTTGGCATAACTTACACTTTTGATACATTTACAGCCTTTCAGCACAGCGTCAAGTGATCTTTTAAAGAATTTTTTCTCCTTACATTATTGTCTTTATTTTATTATTTATTTTCGCTTTTATAGCCTTTTTGATTTCTGAGGCACTTGTGTGCGAATAATCATGCTGAACATACAATGGGCAGAATCAAAATTCTGGGGGAGAGGGTGCAAGATATTTCAAAGGTCAAAAAGGTTCGAAAAATGGTGGTATGGCGGAAAAATACCATTTTTTAACGTTTCTTATCGAGCGCTATCCATTGGCATCAAAAAATTGCGAACAAAATTTAGAAAATTGAATTCTAGAGGGGTATTTTGGTTTCTGGGGGTATTTTAATTTCTAAGGAGGTATTCGGCCTTATTGAATTCAAAAAACTCAAAGAACATTTAAAATCTGAAATTCTCCAGAATCCTGAAGACCCCAGAATTTCATTATAAGCAATTTTTCGTTTTTTCTCGCGTTCATTAATGTTAATGGAAAGTTTGATAGGAAACACCGGAAAATAAGTGTTTTGTCACTTAGGGCACTTTTTAAAATTTTTCGGGCTCCCGACCTTCAAGCGCTGTCCACATATGCCACCGAACTGCTGCTTCCAATGCTTCTGTGGGTCTTCTGAGTTTGGCCTGATTATTTTCAGCGTACAACAATGATTTTTTGAGTTAATTAAACGAGGTACACAGAGCCAGACTTTGAAACATATATTAAATATTAATAAAAATTGCATAAAATTATCTAGCTATTTAGGAGAAAAATTTGAAATATGTTAAAACCACAACGAATTATGAATGAAAACGTTTGAAACTACAGTATTTTTCCAAAATGGCTGCCCACATGGCCAAAAATGAAAAATGCGGATTCTTCATCAAACCGAACAAGTGAGTATTCAATCAGAAGCTCTTTTCATGCACTTTCCGAACTAGGCTCAAACGTTTATTAATGTACAATCTGCGGCGCGTAATAATCATAACTTATGGGGGCAGCCATATTGGAAAAAATTCAAAATGCCTTAGTAGAGCGAATGGCGAGCTGAGAAGAAAAATTGAAAAAATGAACATTTTAGAGGATGCTAAAACGCAAACTATTTTGTCAGATTTCAGCTTAATATCATTAAACTAGTAAAAAATTCAGCCATGTTGTGAATTGTTAGCCATTTTTTCTGGGTGGTTTCACTGTAGGTATAAAAAATTGAAACCTTTTCTAGCAAAATAGTTTCCTTTTTTGTTTTTATTAGAATACTTTACTTTTTAATCAGTTCGGCGGTTCTTGAGATAAACTCAAAAAACTGTATTTGACACTTTATCTAGTGGTATTGTGTGGTTTCGCATTATGGATATTACCGTAGGAACGACTGTAGGAAACGAAAAAAATATCATTGAAAAGGAAATTCAATATACTTTTTCATAGATGTTGATTTATTCAACCACGTTAAAGCTGTGTAAGGCTGCATTACGAAATGTAATAAATTTTCCAAAAATCAAGTGATAATTGCAGTGGTCCAAGTTTGGAATCAGACGACCGTACATGTGATCTATTCCGCTGAAAAAACGTACGAAATTCGCTTGAAATTGTTTTATTTATGCTAAATTCGGCAATATAGATAGGAGATAAGCAACAAAGCGAACAAAGCTCAAAGTGAAGGAATAAATACGCGAATCAACATTTCTAAAACTTCAGATCGCACAGCGGTCCTTGTTGTTATGAACATAAGACACGTCGTTTTTGCTACTGTTGTCAAGTGTGCACACTGAAAAACCTCATCCGCGGAAAGTAGGTCTTTTGCTAAGATCTAAAGATCGACCGAACCGATTTTGATAAAATGAAACGCGTTTGATGGAAAATTTTAGTACGCAAGTATTTTATCGAAAAAATTCAAATTTTTCTAAGTTTGTGGTGCACTAGGGTGAAAAAATATCCGAAATTCGCACATGCTGCCATTCAATAAGTTTTATAGATAAATAGCTCGAAAGGGGCAGAATAGTTGCGTCTTCACACAGGCTAAATTGCGCCTATTCTCTGCTTTCTGACGGATATTTCTTGTTCGTGCAGGCTAGGCGTTTTAAGTTTTTGACATGGGGGCAGCCATATTGGAAAAACTACTGTGTGCTATATCCGTTTAAACACTCTATCTTATTTAACGTTTAAGAACATTTCGCAAACAGCGAAAGAAGACCTTTCGATTGATTACTCATTTGTTTGATTGAGAATCAGTAAAAAAATTTCGATATGGCTGCGATTCGGATTACTGAATTAGAAAAAGGCGTTTTCTTTGCAATATCATTCATAAGTCTTTAAACTGTTTGAGAAAGTCAAAATTTTTTGCAGCAGATTAGTTAGAAAATTGAATGTTTCTTTTAATGAGCTAAGTCTCAAGTTATGATATCTTTTTATTTCTTTAGATCTTAGCGTTTTAAGTGCAAAATAATTCATGCGACGCTGAAAACAAAGTGAAGAGAAGTTATTTAAAAGAAAATAGGAAAAATTGGAAATGTAGGCAATAGGAAAAATAGTAAACAAAATATCATATGAAAAAGGCCAAAATGGGAAAAAATACAAAAATAAGAAATGCGAAAAACTAAATATGAAATGGAAAAATTAGATGAAATGAAATAGAAAATAAAAGAAGGAATTAGAAAAACACGGCTCTATCATTAGAATTCGACAGTCGAATTCTAACGCGGTCTTTTGTATTCTGAACGGTTTCACTCCAATATATGATTACCTCACGAACACGTCGTACAAATAATTTCCAACACAATAGAATTAGCGATTTTCCGAAAGATTCAAATAGGTGCTGTTGCGTTTTTAACCATCGCTTTGCTTAGAAGTGTCAAATTTTCGGTGCTTGCGCCACATACTCATCTTTTGACTATATTTTGTTTAATTTACTCGAATTTTTCTGATGTTTAGTCTTTATATTTTTACGCTCTCCAGAAAGATTGTGTACCATACGAAACATCGAAAAGCGATTTTTTCGATGCGTATGTACCGTTTTAGAGCCCAGAAAAGGTACCTACTTTAAAATTTCGCCCCCTTCCCTCCCTTAAATTGCCCATATTGTGTTATCTCATCATCAATCTAAGGTGACCTTACTTTTTCTTTCGATAATCGACAGAAGGCTGATACTCGTACTCACACCTGTGCGTGGAGGGTTTGTGGGTATGCATGCCGCCAGAAACCAAAATACCCCCAGAATTCAATCTTTGAAATTTTGTTGTTGTTTTTTTCCCCCAATTTCTGATGCCCATGGATAGTGCTCGATGAGAAACGTTGAAAAATGGTGTTTCTTCGCCATACCACCATTTTTAAGGCCATTTTTTGACCTTTGAAAAATCGTGCACCCCCAGAATTTTGATGCCGCCCATCTATGTTCGTACTTCGCGTTATAGCATAGAAAATTGCTGGCCTAACGTGTAACAAAAAGTTCTAGCGTAAGCCACTCGATTAGACTTACATGTCAGACAGGGTAGAGGGTTTGAGGGATCTATACCCCAGAATAAAAAATGGGTAATTTTTTCGGGACAATGAGGCCAATTAAGTGCCAAAAAGGATGTTATAAGAAATTTTTCAACCCAAAATTGGATGCTAGTATATGCTACTTAGTAAGATATTATTTATTATAACCGATTTTTCATGCTACAAATTGTTTTATCAGTAGCCGACGCTATGTATCTGCCATTCATGCACACCGAAATATTTAAGGAAAAGCGATGCCTGCTCAAGCTGTTCGGGACGTAAATTTAGCACTTTAATGGTGCACAATGTAATAGCAGAAAGCAATAAAAACTGCAAAGCTTCTTAATTTTTGCCTGCGTACAGTATCCCGCAATGATATAAGTACATCTACATGTATACTCACGTACTGATTTAATCAGGATGTAGACGCATTCACCACCCTTAGAGCTTCTGAATTTTGAAGCTGTCAAAAAACAGTTGAGTAGTAAGGCACGCCACCCTGGAACGCAACACGTTGAATCGTGCTTATGTTTTATTCTTTATTTAAGCTTATGTAAAACATTGAAAAACGGGTTGTACATAATATTCTTCTAAAGTGTATGTTAAGCTTCAAGTTTTTGAGCGATTTAGCATTCTAGATTATTTAACTCAGGCGACAAATCAAAAGATCAACAGGAGGATCGAAAAAAACAAATAATGAAGAAGCAATCGAATTTTTTCCTCAGCGATTATCGAGACATTGGGTTTAGTCAGTTGATAAGTGGTTTCAGTGGGTCCAGTGGCACATGATCGATTGGTATCACAAGTGTAGAAGCTATATAAAAGAATTTCTTATTTCACCGCTGTCCTTTGAGTGAATGTTGCTACATTTCTCTGAATAAAATGTTAAACCCGTAGGTTTTATGTTTCAACTCAAGTATGAATTATACTCCCAAAAGCTTTATTCAACGGGGATGCCCAAGTATATTATAGGTAGTTTTTGTCGGCCTTCAACTAAAGTTGCGGGCTATTTACAATGCAGGTAGTAGGCTAAATTTTTTTCCAACGAAGGTGGCAAAGATGCACCGGAAAATATATCTATTGCCCAAAAATCAAGAAAAATTGATATTTCAGCTTTTCACAGGGGATTGACAATTTTTGGTGCCAAGATCATTCCGCCGTTCTTTGTTGCATGTACTTAAATAGGAACAAATACAGGCACTTGCTTATTAGGTATCTGGTGCGTGAGAATATAGGGACCATTCTCTGATGTTAATTAAAATCTGCTGGGCAAATACAATTTTCAATTAAGAAGGTGACGAGACTGTACTTGGTATTTAGAAGAAGAAAAGGACATGCACGCGGGAAGGCTTGAGGTCTGTAGACTCTCCTCTCCGATAATAAAAAAATCGGAAATTTTCTGAGAAAAAAGAGGCACACCGAAAAAATGCTCGAAATTTTCCAAAAACTGCTAAATAAGGTCAATTCAACGCTGTTTTAGCACAAACCAGATTTGGGGTCAGATTGGCCTAAATTTGACCATCTGAGATCAAATGATCCCACCCCTTCCCAGATCGGCCATGCTGTGCATCTATGCTTAAGTCTATAGTAGTCTGGACCCAAGATTACAAAAGACCTTCCAAAATCCGAAACACCCCAAAATTAGATTTGCGGAAGATTTTTTTCATTTTTCGCCATTTTTTGATATCAGGAGATGATGAAAACCGTCGAAAAATAAGTACTTTTTGCCCCATATATCAAGTTTCTTATACTTTTTGCTTTTTTGAAGTTTTTGGATTACCAGAATATGGACGCTACTTTGCGCCCATTATATGCATGTCAGTTTTAAGCAGCTATTAAAATCATCATTAATCTATACATTATCAATTCTAAGTCTTGCCTATCCGACATTTTTAATTCGACAAATGTGCATAAGATTAGTCAATCGTTCAAACTTGTGAAATCCAGCTGACTTCCTTACTTGCATATTAGCAAACAGATAAAATTTTTGAAACTAATTTTGACTTTTTTGACAGGAAATGAAGTATTTCGATTTACCGTTAATCATAAATTTAAGTTGCCCATCTTGCAATACAGATAAGACTCGAAGATAATTCATTGCGTCGCTTTTTCTGACGAAATTAATCCGATCTGAACCATTAGCCGTTATTTAATGAACATCTAAAGCTGTTTTTAGACATTTTCACTCGCTAAACTTTTGTTGAATTCAGTGCCTTGATTTCCGTTGCATAGGGCATTCTTTTATTCTTAAATTTGTTTGCAGGGTTGCATTGAAGGCACACATGAATAATAAACTAAGCGATTGAAATTAGTAAAATTCCACTCGTGTATCACACAATGTATTGATGCAACCTTATTTTAATTTGATTTTGTTACATTTTCATTTCGAATTACTAAACTTTATACTATTAATTTATCTACATCTTTTAAGTCACTATATTGAACATAAAACCCCGTTCGGTCGACTTTGCGGGATCATCCCTTCCAAAGTCGGTCGTCTCTCTCCCTCAAAAGTCGAAAAATTTTGACATCCTCCCCTTTCGAGTTTTAGCGGAAACTTGGAATATTTTGGTCACTTCAATTGCTTTTTTACCAATTGCGGCCAGAATGGCGAACCTCCTAAGAATGGCCACGGCATGGACCCCCTCCCAGAATTTCGAGCCGTTATATTTATGCATTCGAGTACGCATCTGATAGGCACCAAGGTGCGGGGACGTTTTGTCATAAGGACACATATTTGTATGTTTTGTCACGGTAATGTTTTGTGCTAGGACCTTTTGTTTAGGTG
This sequence comes from Mermis nigrescens, assembly GCA_036768485.1. Taxonomy (NCBI): domain Eukaryota; kingdom Metazoa; phylum Nematoda; class Enoplea; order Mermithida; family Mermithidae; genus Mermis; species Mermis nigrescens. Next base: position 474,177 of record JAVLUZ010000161.1, read on the forward strand.
ATGTTTTTCCAGAGGACGTTTCATTCGGGACTTTCTGACCCCATACTTCTAGTCCCTGCACAGTCAGGATTGTACAATAGGGTATGTATCTTTGACATTTTAGTCTGAAAAAGTTTTTATTAGAGAAAATCGTTAGTGTCATGAAGAGAAGGGGCGCTTAACAATAAAGTATAGAGGGGGTAAGTATAAAAATTGATAAACTTTACGAATTATAAACGAAATATACAGTAATCCATTGAAATATTGTAAGTGATAGTATAACAGGTATAACAGTCACTAAATAGCATTTTTTAAATTTCCTCGAGCAACGAATCTTTTATTTTAGCTATAATATCATAATGAATACGTTACCACCCATGAAAACAATTCTTTATTATTTGAGTGTGTGTGTGTGATGTGTGTGTGTGTGTGTGTGTTGTGTGAGTGTGTTGTGTGTGTGTGTGTGTGTGTGTGTGTGTGTGTATGTGTGTGTGTGTATGTATGTGTGTATGTATATATGTATGTGTGTGATGTGTGTGTGTGTGTGTGTGTGTGTGTGTGTCTGTGTTTGTAAAATTTGTTTGTTTTTGGTATCTTCGGAGTTCGGACTATGGTCTAATTATCTTTTCGTAACTTTCTTATTCAATGCACAGCTGGTTTATTGATCCTTTCTTGATTCTAGATTTATTCGACGAGTTTCGCCTATCAGTTGTCGGCTTGTTAAATAGAAAATTGGCTAAAGTGATTCATTTAGTCCATTGCTTGTTTTATACGCTTCTGTGATTTTTGACGTTTATCGGCTCTCGTCGCATCTTCAAAATTTAACGGTTGGTTTTTTAAATTTCGTTTGAAAAATTTCATATAAGTCGAACCTCCGCGAGATAACATTGAATAATGATGCTTTTGGAATAAGGTCAATCATCTTTCGCTTTAAGTCTCCTTTCTCGCTTTTTTTATCTAAATCATGGGGAAATTACCACAATTTTTAATTCTTTGATGGAATTATTGCGTTGCAAAACTATAATTTAGGATTGTGGACCTGTAGAACTTTCAAAACGAAAATAGGACAAGCTTTAAAAATAATCGAGTGGTCGGAGCGAGTGGATTTCATACCTAAGTGTGGGGGGTTGGGGTGTATGCACCCCCAGAAACCAAAATACCGCCCCCTAGAATTCAATTTTGGTAATTTTTTTTTGTTTTGATCGCAATTTTTTGATGCCAATGGATAGTGCTCGATGAGTAACGTTAAAAAATGGTGTTTTTTGCCATACCACTATTTTAAAGGCCATTTCAGACCTTTGAAAAACTCTAGCATTCCCCCTATCCGAACTTTGGTGCTGCTCACCTATGATGGCTTTTTCTCTCAGAGTCCAGTACGATTTTTCCAAACAAGCAACCAAAGTACGTAGCGGCCGATATGTTGTGATTTGTACTCGCCAGGCATGTAGCCAGCCTCTGAATATGTGAGGACTAAAATTTTGAAGTCAGATATCTTATTAGTACTCGTACATAAAACATAAAAATAATGGTGTTTGAGCTCTAATTTATTTGAGAAGAAAAACTTCAAACAGAATTTTAAAATTTATTTTGATTTTAATTGTCTTCAAAGACGTATGTCGCATAAAATTACCACACAAAAATGATTTCTCAACCATTGTATCATAGGCTCGACTCGGCTGAAAAATTGTTTACGCTTCTTTTACACTTCAATTCTTGTACGTTGTAAAGAAAAGCAATAGGGAAAAATAATTGAGTCTGCATGGAAGCGTCAGAAAATTTGGGCATATTCACCATGTTCACACAAACTAGGGCTCTTTGGGGGACAAAAGTTTCGCGAAAACGATAAATTGGGTGCGATGCGCTCAAAAATTTTTGGCCTATTAAGTCAAATGCAAGCTATAATCTATTCTAACGGTCTTTCAAATACGCCTCAAGAATTTTCAACTTTTACAACTTTTACTTTTGGGAAATCCTTGCAAAAATGCTCGTACTTTCACAATTTTAGGTAAATAGTCCCAACCCTATTCCTCACAGCTACGTGCCTCGTACTCGTATTAAGTAATCTGATAAAAAGACGATAAAGAATAAAAATAAGTTGCTTTCTTTCGAACTGATTCAAAGCTAATAGGTTTTCTGATAGTAATAGTCGGTTTTTTGTGCATTTAAAGTTTCAGTTAGTTTACTAGCCACCATACGTGTTCTGGGAGGATGGGGTTCGACCCCCAGAATGGCCTCTAACCTCTGCAAAATGGCTGTGACCCCTCATAATTGTTGATTTTTCGTAAAAATTGTAGAAAGTGTGCCTTTTTAGACGTTTTAGCTCATTTTTGGCTCAAAAGTCTCAAATTTTCGGCGCATCGCGCCTTATACACATTTTTGACTATATTCTGTTCAATTGAATCTTTTTTAGAATTTACTCGACATTTTTTAAAATGTTTTTATAGTCAGAACAAGCTTAGTCTGATACGTCAAAAAACGTGTTTTTGACATGTACCGCATAATTAAAACCAAAATTTACTAAATCTCTTAGAAATATGTACGTGTATCTGCTAACAAAATGGTAGTCGCTTTGTTTCAAGACGTGCTCTTTTTAGAGACGAATTCTGGCTCAATTAAACTGATATCAGCCTTTACCCTTAGATGACCCTAGATGACCTTAGATGGCAAAAAATAATAAGAAATAAAATGAAAAAAAAATAAAAACATCATTTATGCGTTAGCGTAGGTTTTGGAAGTTTGGATGCCAAGACCTAACTATTCTTCTAGATCTCAGAATCTATTTTTGAAATACTTTCAGCCTTTAAATTATTTTAATTTTACGCGGCTTAATAAGAAACGTTTAAAATTTTTGGCTCAAATCCCTAATTTCTGGACTTTGTGAACTTTAATGCTCATGCGTGTCGTCGTACAAATGAGCACATTCTAGAAGTGCCCTGCCTTATATTTTTGATTTCAATTCACGAGCATTCCTGAGATATTTGGCCATTTTTATTGACTCCCACCACAAAAGCTTAAAAACTAGATTTTCTCGTTTTCTCAATTCCGAAATGTTTCATTTTTAGAATGCGTTCTGTTTCAATGTGATTACGGACATAGGTTGGCAGCACTGAAACTTCTGTGGGGGGGGCAAGATTTTCAAAGGTCAAAAATAATCTTGAAAAGTGGTGGTATGGCGAAAAACAACATTTTTCAACGTTTCACATTGAGCACTATCAACATGCATCAAAAAAATTGCGAAAAAATCGAAAATTGAATTTTGAGAGGGGTATTTGGGGAGATGCATACCCCCAAACCACCCATGCTTGCGTGTGGTTGCGGATGCTTTGTATTCAATTCTTCGGCTATCAAGGTGTAATTGCCTACAACATTTTAATATTTGCACTAGACCATAGCGTAAGCCAGATTCTGTTCAATACAGATTCGGTGATATGATCGCTTACCACAATCATTTCGAAGCTAAAGTACGGTCGCCCAAGTAGGCCAACTCGAAGTGAACCATTTTGTGACAAAAAGTTACTGAAACGGGAAACTTTTTTCTATTATGCAGGAAAACGAAAATGAGAATGGGGAAGCGTCATTCATGGGCAGAGACCAAATTCCGAGAGGGTCTGCACGGGGCGAAATCGACAAAAGTCATAATTAATGAATAAATTCAATCCTGCGCTCTACTGAAATTATCTGTTGACGGTCTTCTAGGTTCTCGGTCGAGGGGTTCTAAATTTTCCTTCCAAACTTGAGGGGTCTATCGATTTGGTGGGAGGGAGGCTCGCTGAATTATGGCGGAAAGAGATAGAGGTGCACAAACTTCCAGACCCACCCCCTACGTGTATGGTAGTAAGCATCGTTTTACGAAGCCATCAGCTGCACTAGGGGTCAATAACAAGACGCACGGCTACGCTCAAAATCCAAGGGAACAGATATGATGAATATTACATCTTACTAAAATTGCAATAAGCTGTACGATTATGAACAATGATGAATTAATCATCTCCGCCTTGCTTGCAGTCGTACGTACGTATAACGGTTCGAAATTTCAATTAGAGGTAAAGTCATTTGGGTGGGGGAGAAAATGACCTCCTATTTTCGGCCGAAAATGGTGAAAAAACACTGAAAATAGCCAAAAATACCCCAAGTTTTAGCCAAAAATTGGGTGCTCAAAAATTTTTGTGGTTCAATGGAACGACCAAGTAGTGTTGAAGATTCCCATCCCTCCTGCTACATATATGCTTACAGTATTTTCCAATCAATGTCAATCCGAGAAGTAGACGAGCGATGGCAGCGCCAGCTTTACACCCGAATGTTCCTTGACTACATGGCGCGTTCAGACATTTCGGCTACATCAAAAAGGTATTCGTGAGAGGATGCGAAGCGGTTTTAAACGATACGGCGACAATAAGGCGATTAAAGGACCAGAAATTTGATCTGGCCGCAAGTCACATGCGCGACTATTGCCCGATGGGCCTCATCCGAATTTTGGGCATTCCGACTTATGTTTGCATGTCGACCGACGATCTTCGGGACAGCATGGCATGGACGCTGGGGAGCCCAAATCCGCCTAGTTTCACGCCCGGCACCATTTCGGCGTTTTCCGAATGAATGACCGTGTCGCAAAGATTCAAGAATTTGGCCGGAGTCGCTTTCTATCAAATTTGCACGATTTAATGCTGGTAATACAATTTTTGTGAAAAAGTAAATATTGACTTACATACAGTGTCGGTGATCTGCGTTTATGCTCAGAATAGCCAGTCTAAGGGCCGGTCGGAACACTAAAGAGTCAGTCAGAGAGCTTTTTTGAAGCAGAATGACCTCAGAAAATAGTACTAGTGTCGAAATTGCGTAAGAACAATTTCCATCTACAGTTTCTAGTAATTTGAAGTATTTTTTCAGTTTTTTTTTTTGAATTTTTAGCATTTGGCCTTTAGTCAGACTTATTTTTTTACTCTAAAAATTTTCTATTTTTTCTCTCCTATGGGTCTTGACCTTACGTGGGCAGTACGCAACCAAACTCTAGGGTCAGAGTTTTGCATTCTACTATTCTAGTATTATAATATTATTCTATCATTATATTATTCACGCCAGTACATCTCTGTCTATCCTGATTGCTTGAATCTTCTTTTGAATTCACAATTTGGATTGGAATTCATTTTTTCTTTGAGTGTAATTTTCTGATAAGTTTGACTAATTTCAAAAATTTCTCGGAAAATTTAATACCCTTATTTCCGTCTTCGATTTTTCTTTTTACGTTCCGAAAAATAATAAATGTGAATAACAAACGTTTTGAATTTTCAAAACATTTGTCATTCACATAATAGAAAAAATCGAAGACACAAATCGAGGTATTAAGTTCTCAGAGTATGCTCTTACACCAGCAGCAAAAACTTCGGGAGTTCAGAAATTTTCGTGAATGTCAAAAAGGTGCTAAAAAGATGATTAGTGCAATAAGCATTGTTTAAAACGTTCCTCATCACATTCCATCTTTTGACAACGAAACGGCGAATTAAGGATACTATAGACTTCTAAAATTCAGCTAATCTGCTAATAAAATTTAGCTAATATACATGTATAGAAGAGCTTTTATAATTTTAGCCGCAACATTTATACAATGCGTAAATATTTTACAGCTATTGAATACAAAATATACAAAATGCCCTTTTTAGTATGACTTGAAATTTCCACACTATCTTCGCTTAATTGATCCGCTTCATCGATAACATTTCGTTTTTCTCCACGAAAAGGTCGTAAATGATTCAAATGAACAACTTTAATCTTTCTATGACCCCTAATTCTTTTACAAAGCATCAACCCTTCTAACAGTCTGAATTCCAAAGGATTGCTGCTAAACCGAGGATTTTTATACAGAACCAGCTGTTTAAGCTATAAAACGTCGTACTATAGCTCATACCTGGTTTCTGCGGTCATACTGGGTTTGTTGATGACGCTCTTGAGCCCGTTGAACTGCTTCGGCAGCAGACCGTCGAGCAATTCTCAGGTTAGCATGAATTTCGCGGATAGTGGGCACTGAAGGCGGTACTTCGTTGCCATCTGCTCCTGCTTCCAAAGCCTGTTCGATTGGTAGCTTAGCTTGTCGTCCATAGACCAGGAAGAAGGGCAAAATTCGGTGCTCTCATGGTGGGTAATGTTGTAGGCGAAGGTTACTGCGGGGAATTGTCTATCCTAATCATTTTCTTCATGCTGTATTGTTGTAGCAAGCATAGTTCCAAGGGTGCGGTTGAAACGCGCAACCAATCCATTTGTCATGTGGACAGTAAACTGTGGATGTAATGTGCCGGACATCAAAGAGCTGGCAAACCTCCTGAAACGTTGCGGCCGAAAATCCGGCTCCCCTATCTGATTGCACGATTTTTGGAGCTCCAAATCGTAGAATGATTCGATCGACGAAATGTTCAGCTATTGTGGTAGCTCGTACGTCTGGGTTGGCAATAGTTTTGGCCCATTTGCTTAACCTATCAACAAAAACTAGTATATTAGTTTCTCCTTGGATCGCAGGTAGCGGTCCCATAGTGTCTATGACCCAGGACTCCATCGCTGCGGTCACAGGAATGGGCTTCATGGGTTGCACCGGCAACCACTGACTCGAAGGTCGATGACCTTGACATTTCAGGCATTCTCGGCAATGCTTTCAAATATCGGAACGCATTCAACGCTAGAAAAACCTATCTCGGGCTTTCTGAAAAGTTCCATCGGAAGCTAGAAGCCCAAAAATAGTATCATCATGCAGGGCTTCCAAAAGTGTAGGGTGGTCCCTCCAAGGAATAGCCAAAATTGGATTTATATACGTTTTTGACTGATATTTTAAAACTCCTTGATCCAAAAATTAAATCATCGCTAGCATTCCACTGTTCTGGTGAAATTCTTAAAGGCATTCACCGATTTTGCAAAAGTCTGTAAACTTGTCCAAGGAAAACATCCTTCCGTTGCACAATCTCAAAATTTTGAGGTAATTCAATAGCACAAATTTGAAAATTAGTAGTTTCTTGTAAATTTTCAGCAGGCAAACGGGACAAAGCATCTACATTCCTATTCTCTCTACCCTTGCGATATTTGATATTATAATTATATTCCTGTAGAGATAAGACCCAACGAATTAAACTTGAAGGAGAATATCATGAATTTTCAAGAGTTTGATCGGGGCATGACCAGTAAAAAGCATAAAATGATGTCCATACAAGTAAGGACGAAATTGCTTAGTTGTCCAAATAGGTGCTAATGCCACCTTTTCGATGGTATAATTTCTTTCAGATTTAGCTAAAGTCCCGCTCAGGGTCCCATTTACATCATAAGCAACCCAGTCTCAAATACTAAATGGCCTCGACCTCATATAAATGTGGAATTTTTTAATGGTTATCGTGTAACAGCTCTAGTAGACAGTGGGTCTACCATATCGTTAATTGAATATACTATTTTGAAGATTTAAATTTAGAAAGTGCATTGAAGCCAAAGCTAAGTATTCATGCGACACCTATATCAGGCCACGCCCTTAAAACAATGGGCGAAATAACGGTTGATAGTCCAGGTTGGGGCACAATGCCTCCCAATTCTTTTCGTTGCAATGACCGTGAGCTCATTTCCAGTGGTTCTTGGATATGATGCATTACAGAAACTGTGTGGTAACTTAATACGAATTATAGTAGATCATCAAGTAGGATACATCCGCTTTGGAAAAAATGCACCTGTACCTCTGTTGAAATCTACTAAAAATCTGAATTCCGTTGTTTCTTTTCATTACGCTAGAGAGAACACGATTATTCCACCTGTTTCTGTTTGTGCGGTTTCCGTTAAAATTGATTTTCCCAAATTCCAACAACAGTGGATTGATATACAACCTTTATTTACAAATTTAGATTCAAAAGTATCAATGTTCGTTCCGAAAAATTTGACTACTTTGCGAACACCCTCAAATTACAGCTATTCCAATTGTCAATTATTCAAACCAGACTATAAAATTGTATAAAAATTCAAAAAATTACTTGAATTTTAATGGCACTACGATATCCTCGATCAAACAGAAAAAGGGAAGAGGAAGAACTAAAAGCTTTTCGAAGTTTAATTTCAGAGGTTCATCTCGCTAAATCGGACATTTTCGAGAAATTTGAGAAATTTGAGAAACATGTCAGTATTTTTGGCATAAATCGGCCTTTGGGTTGAAGTTTGATAGTAAAGCATGGAATAAATTCGGGGCTAACTCAACCAATATCTCAGCCACTATACAGACTGCTCAATGCAAAAAGGCAAGTGGTTGAGGAACATATTTCGAAAATGCTAAAAGATGAAATTATTCGGCCTTCTCAAAGCCCTGGGTCGCTTCCATAGTAATAGTAGACAAAAAGGATGAATCTAAAAGATTTTGTGTTGACTATCGAAATTTTAATGAATGCTCAGTGAAAATGCCTATCCGTTACCATTAATCGATGATATGTTTGCCAATTAAATGGGTCTTGCATATTCAGTACTTTGGACCTATAACATGTTTACCATCAAATTGATTTAATTGAAAGTGATAAGGAAAAAACAGCTTTCAATTCATTCTTAGGCCTGTTCGAATTTCATGTGATGCCTTTTAGATTAACGAACGGTCCTGCAACTTTGCAGAGAGCTATGGGACAGGTGTTAAGTGACCTAAATTGGCTTACCTGTTTCGTACATTTGGACGATATTTTAATTTGCAGTTCTGATTTAGATGCTCATCTGGACGAACTACAAAAAGTCTTTGACCGTTTAGATCGCGCAGGATTGCCCTGAAGCTTAGTAAGTGTGAGTTTGGCTTACCAGAAGTGAGTTATTTAGGGTATATCATTCATAGGCGTAGCCAGGGGGCATTGGGGACACATGCTCCCCTCGAAATTTTTTAAGAAATATTGTTGATTTGTCTGTTGCAATGATGTGTGTCCAGAAAACTGAGTTCAAAAAGGCAAAAACGTCAGAATTTTCCCTTCGCTTCGCGCCGAGTCATTATTATTTATTCTTATATAAATCTAATGAATTAAAAAGCTTGAATCAGCTAAAATAATGCAGCACGTCACATCACTTTAGTAATTAAATGCACTATTTGTTCATTGATTTGAACTGCGCATGCTTGTTGAGCCTAATAGTAAAAAAGCGAAAATTATTGTGTACAACTTTGTCTATTCTCTGCTTTGTTTGTCTTTTGTGTACCAGTTTGTCTATCCTTTGCTTTTTCTGTCGTTCTTTACAAGGACACATAATCCTATTTAAATGAAAGGAATAGTTAAATTTTCTTATGTTTTTGCGCATTTCCTGTTTTCTGAACTGCATCATGTAAATAAGAAGGCCACAAATGGGCCTGAAGACGGTAAGAACAAAATTTTCATTGATACATTTTTCTATATCTTATTGGCAGTGACCCGTTGCTGCGCTGTGTAATTAGCAGAGGTCAAAAAACGCATTTCAGCTCAGAGTTAATCAATTTTAAGTGTTTTTGGGCTTGCTTGATTCAGAACCGAGATTTGGCCGATTTTGCGAAAATTCTAACGTTACTATTTAACATTAAAATGCTTTTTTTACAAAATTTTCCGGGACTCTGCCCCGGACCCCGCTGGGAACGCTTGAGCGCGCCATCCCAGACCCCCGCAACCGAAAAATCTCGTTGTACACGTGCAACGAGATTTTAAGGAGAACAAGCCAGGTAAAAGAGTTTGGAATTTCTAAAAACTTTTGCCGTTTCTCGCCGGCATTAATTTGTCTTTTTTGTATGATTTGAGCGATATAAATTGAGTTTAAAGTGCAAAAACGTCAAAATTTTCCGGCGCATAGAGCCGGCAGTAAGTGTTCTTTCTTTTTTAAAGCTTCAGCATTGCGCTTAAAAGCCTGAATGACTCAAAATATCTTAAGACAAAGTTAGTAATTTGCAGTTTTCTTCTTAGAAGCTTTAACTGTCAAAATTGTTTTGTACAAATTTGATAATTTTCTGCTCTGTCAGACTTTTAGTATTCACCGAGCTACAAAATGTAAAGGGCGGTAAAAAATGACTAAATTTCTCGGCACTTTGCGCCACTTATAATTTCCGAAATGTTTGTCAATAGAAAGGCCGTAAATTCTACATGAAAACGGTAGGAATTCCAAAACTTTTCGTCACTTAGAGCCGCTTTACACTTTTTGTATTTTTGATCGTCAGAAAGCCATAAATTAGCTAGGCTACATCAGTGTTTTTAAATTCGGCAAAGATTTTTCACGATGTACAAAGACTTTTCGGGACCGTCTTTGCACAGGTACAAAGATTTTTGGGAAGACAGAAATTGCAAAAAAGGTCGAAAATTCGTAAAAATTTTCGGCGCTTCGAGCCGAAATGCGTAATTGTGTGTTCTATATATCTTTATACTGGCAGAAATTGCATTTCAAAAGGAAAAATATCCAATTTTTAGGCGCTTCGCGCTGTTTTAGGACCATAATTAGTTCTTTTTGCCCTTAGAGACCCAGAAATTAGCTAAAATACACTACCAAAAGTCGAACAACTGTTTTTACCACACTAATCTCGCTACCGTACCATATTAAAGTACTCAAAAATTTGTGTCTTCAAAATGTACAAAACTGTTGGGGACCATCTTTGTATATGTACAAACGGACCTTGTACAGAAAAAACACTGGGCTACACTACTAAAGGTCGAAAATACTCAGTTTTACTATACACTAGCTGAGCTGCCCGGCGTTGCCCGGGCAGAACTTAGACCTGATAGCTATATGGAATTGATATGTCTCTTGTATTTTTTATTTTTCAAGACTTTTGATGTTTTTAGGATATTTCTAGAAAAATTGTTGATATAAAACATATTTTATTTTTTGGATTTTTTAAAATGTCTTTTGTCAACCATTTTTCTGATCAAATCCATATTTTTGACGTTACAGAATGGTTTTGAAAATTGTTTAGCCATAATCATATTTTTGATGTTCTGGGATGTTCTGGAAATTTTTTTAATAAAACCCAAATTTTTGATGTTTTGGGATGTTTTGAAAAATTTTTTTCATCAAACCATATTTTTGATGATTTAGGATGTTTTGGAAAATTTTTTTAATCAAACTCATATTTTTGATGTTTTGGGATGTTTTGGAAAATTTTTTCGTCAAACCATATTTTTGATGTTTTAGGATGTTTTGGAAAATTTTTTTGGTCAAACCATATTTTTGATGTTTTAAAAATTTTTTGCTTGTCGTAGCAAAGGGTGTCATATATCATGTGATATCTCATATCACTCATATGTTATAGCTGATGGTATCTCCTATCTTATATCACTGCATGTTATGGCACATATAGGGTATCTATATCACACCTATCTTATAGCATTGCCTATCTCGTAGCACAGGGTATCTTATATCCCATACTATCTTATAGCATTGCCTATCTTGCAGCTCGGGGTATCTTATATCACTTCCTATCTTATAGCATTGCCTATCTTGTAGCACGGGGTATCTTTTATAACGTTCTATCTTATAGCATTGCCTATCTTGTAGCACGGGGTATCTTATATCACGTCCTATCTTATAGTATTGCCTATACTGTAGCACAGGGTATCTTATATCACGTCCTATCTTATAGCATTGCCTATCTTGGTGCACATAGTATCTCATACCATGCCTATCTTATAAAATTGCCTATGTTATAGCGTTATTTGGTTAAACCCGTATTTTGATGTTTCACAGTGCCGATTAATGCTATAACATATAGCAATGTACATAGTGTCGCCAGGCATGATCCCCTTGGCCGGGGTATCCCTATACAAACAGTATAAACTAAGTTTTGAAAAAATAGCAAAAATCGGTCTTCTCCCGAAATCGTAGAGGCTTATAGCACAGGGACCAAACCCCGCTCCTTCCCTGCCCAGGGCCAATGGGTGCGTTTGTCGAAATTTCAAAATCGCTACTACACCCCTCATAGGTAGGTCGACCTTGGGTCCAAATTTCAACCCCCATCTGCTATGGGGCTGGAGCCAACCCCGTACAAACATACATACAAACTTTCACGTTACTGGCATTCAATGCAAAAGTAGTCTTAGCCTTCCCCGAGCCAAAATCCTGGCTACGCCTAATGGCTTACGAGTAAATCCTGCTGAAGTAAAAGCCCTTTCTGAAATGCTCACACCTAAAAATATAACGGAGGTACTTACATACGTAGTCTTCTATGTCTGACCAATTATTATCGCAGATTTATTGATCGATTTGCGGATAAAACTCTTGCATTAAATAAACTTTTATGCAAAGGAAGCTCGATTAAATGGAATGAATTATATCAAAAGAGTTTCCAAGACATCAAAAATGATTTAATGCTCACTGGAACATTTGATTTTCCAGATTTTACGCGACTATTTGTAGTTCAAACTGACGCAAGTGGGACTGGAATTGGAGGGGTTTTGGCCCAAGAAAGTCAGAATCAGGATCGACCAATCACTTTTGTTTCTAGAACTCTGACTTAATCTGAAAGAAATTGTAGTACCATCGAAAAAGAGGTATTACCCATCATTTGGACAGTTAAGCAATTTCGTCTTACTTGTATGAACATCATTGTACGCTTTTGTCGAGAACATGATTAACTAGTTCTTAGTACATACCTAACAGCATCAATACTACAAACAACTAACTACAGTATATAATCGCTCGAGCACCTGCAAATCGTTGTACTATCTGATTTTCGTAATAAAACGACCCAGCTGAAAATGATATGGAGGCCTTCGAGATTCTTAATTCTTTTTGTTGTTTCCTAAATTAAAATCTAAAATATTGAATTGCTCAAAAACCAGGAACAGCTTATTTTAATTAATTACGATGTACAACCCGTATTTTAATGTTTTACATAAGCTTAATAGTCAATGCTGTCTTAAAGTAAACGCGCTCCAGGCTGGCGTCACTTACTACTTAACTGTTTTTTGACAGCTTCATAACGTAGAAGCTATACGCGTATAGATTGGGAAAGGTCACGAATGCATCTGGGTTTTGTATAATAAAATATTGAGATTTTCTGCACTCCTATATTCTGTCTAATCATTCGTTTCGATAGTTATTTCCATTCAAACGGTAGAACTTTTTTGTTATAGTAAGCTAGCAGTTTTCTATTTGTCTTAATTAAGTACCATGAAGTATCAGAGCTGGCAGCACCTAAATTCTGCGGGCTGCAAGATTGATCATAAATGGTGGTATGGCGAAAAAAACAACATTTTTTTAACTTTTTTCATCGAGCACTCTCCATTGGCATGAAAAATTGCAAAAAAAAACAAAAAAATTCCAAAAATCGAATTTTGGGTAAGGGGCATTTTGGTTTCTTGGGAGGAGGAGTATTCGGCCTTCTGGGGGCTGCATACCCCCAAAACCTCACACGACCACGTGTGGTTAAGACTGATGACTTATTTTGCGTTTAAAAAAACAAAAATTTGTTGAGACATAATATGTCCAGGCGAATATGAAGCTGAGCTCGGCTAACAATACTAAGGTCGGTATAATAAATTATATAATAGCTTGTCCTTGACTACATCGAATGTTCGGTCAAATGCAGAAATTTGACGAATGTTCTAGCCCGTCAGCATCGATTTCACATTTATACAATATTTCTCCATCGATATTTTTCTCGTTGTTTAAATTGCTCTTCTCGCTTTTGTCTTCTTTCTTCGTGCTTGTGTGCTAATAATTAGGGGAAAAATATGAAATCGGGATATTATAAGAAAAATCTATAAAGATTATGAAGCGGATGGAGGCTCTAGCTTTCTCATGTATGGACACCCCACATGAGAATGGGGGTCTGGGCAGCTTAGTTGGACCCCATCCCACTCCTGCGAAGATCTGGATAACCCCCAAAAATCGATAGAATCCGCCTAATTGATTTTTGGTGACATTTTTGGCGATATTTTTAGCGATTTCGCCCCATCGGGCCCTCCTCAGGATGTGCTATTTTATTATGATTTAGTGTAATTTAGAGAAATTTATCTGAATATCTAAGCGAAAATTCAACACTTTTATGATATTAAAATCGGTAATTTAGATTTCAGAAGTGAGTAAATGAGTAATAAAATTATTTAAAATCAAGATATTTGGACATTTATGTTCTCCGCCTTCGCGCTATGTCCTTCAGTTACATTTTATTTAACTATTAACATCATTGACTTAGCTATGTGCTCTTGCAGCGTTTAGCCTTTTCTCGATGGTTTGCGCCAATTCTTGCATGAATCTTCCGCATTTTAATTTAAATCTTCCAAAAAATTTTAAATTTTAAAACTTTTTTGTCAGACATGATTCTGCCTTTAAAAAGATGACAAAAATGATACTTTACGCGTCACGGACGGATTTTTCGGGCTATTTTTAGCACACTTAGGAAAATTAGTGTTTCACCCCTGTCAGAAAATCGTGGATCTGCTACTGGGATTGGCCTAAAAATTCACAATCGCGTCAAATTTGACACGCCTACGGAGTTACAAATTCATAAATTATATTTTTTCGCCTTTTTCATATAAATTAAGCTGACTACTGAGAAAGGTCGATGGCAGTATAGCAGTACAAACCTTAGAATCGTGCTGTAACACAATACTATGCGTTTTTACTATTTCTTTCACATAATTACCCGCTGTTTTCATATGTTTACATTAGCACCTTACTTGGGCTTGAAAGGGGGAGTGAATTTGCGCGTATACACTCCCCATAAACCAAAATACGCCCCCATAATTCACTTTTTGAAATTTTTTTGGTTTTTTTCGCAATTTTTTGATGCCAATGGATAGTGCTCGATGAGAAACGTTGAGAAACGGTGTTGTTTCGCCATACCACCATTTTAAAGGCAATTTTTTCACTTTTAAAAAGTCCTGCACCCCCAGAACTTTGGTGACACCCACCTAAGATTAGCACTTACTTTATTATTGATACCATTTCCTACCACCTAACCCACCTATACGGGCACAGAGGCTAAATCCTCCAGATTTCAAAATAACCCCTACCTATGAAATTAAATTTTTTGATGTTTTTTGCCAATTCTCACGATTCTTTTCTCACTTGACTTTAAGAATCTATGGTTTTAAGTAACAAATTAGTATGCCCAATAAGCTACAGCAGAACGTTCGAACTATTTATATAATGTAGATGCTCTGCAAAATTTTTTTCTACGCGATTTTCGCTCATTTTTATTAATGATCGACGAAAGCCCCTTCGAAATATGCGAATGGCTAAGCTGAAAAAAATCGATTTTATCAAATTTTAACTAAAGCTGCTCGAGATGTATCGAGTCTTTGATGTATAATTCCATAAATTTGCATTTTTTAGAACTAATTCGTTCATTGATGGTTCTGTGAGGCACAAGCTTGATTATAAATTTTAAATTAGAAAAGATTGCAAATAGAAGTAGGGTTAAATTACTTGATAGATAGAGCGAAGATTCCTGAAGATCCCAATCAAAATTAAATGAAAAGCTCAGGATTAAATTCCAAAAATTGATTTCATTTTTTCGAAATTTTTATATGCTAATCGATAGGACCTCAAGCGATACATCGAAAAATTGTTTTTTTGTCCTGCAACAGCTTTTAAATTTTTAAAATTTTTCGGACACAACCCATATTCCCCTTACTCAGAATATGAGTCACACCCATAGGTGGGCAGCACCAAAATTCTGGGTTGGGGAGGGAGGGGGTGAAAAATTTTCAAAGGTCAAAAAATGGCCTTAAAAATGGTTGTATGGCGAAAAAAACACCATTTTTCGACGTTTCTCATCGAGCGCTATCCAATGGCATCAAAAAATCGCTAAAAAAGCAAAAAAATTTCAAAAACTGAATTTTGTGGGGGTATTTTTATCTCTGGGGGTATTTCAAATCTGGGGGTGCATACCCCCTACCCCCTCGCCCACGCCCACGTGTGGTTACCACTAAAAATTTATAAGTTTATTGTTCACTTTTGGAAATAGATGCAGAAATTATTCTATTAGGAAATCGTGAAAATAAGGCTAAAGACAAAGTATAAGTTTAAAAATTTTCGTTACCGCACAAATGACCCGAAAATAGGATGCATTAGTTATGCCTACTAAAATCAGCATTTGTTACATAAATATAAAAATAAATAAATGATATATTAGTGAGTTGAATAAATGGAATAATACGATCAGGAAAATAATAAAACAATTATTGAAACAAAGCGGCTGGGATATATCACAATTTGGGCCAACAGTATTTCACGTCGTCCTTATTCACACGGACTTTTGTGTGTGTGTGTGAAAAGCTTCCTCTTAGGAAGCTGTCAAAAAAACAATATCTAAGAATTAGCGTTCACGCGAATCAGGTCCGCGAAGGTCAAAATTTTCATATATTTAACGTCAGTAAAACATTGAAATACGGGTTATACGTCAAAATTCACGGAAAACCTACTCCCTCCTGTCCGTTTCACATAAATTTGGGCATAAATTTTCCTAGAACTACGGTTAGGATCGAATTGGGGCATTTAATATCGTCAACCTGTCAGTAAATTATATGATGTCAAAATTTACATGGAACAGATTATACTTTCTTGTCTTCTGATATTCCGATCTATAAGATTAATCATGGCAGAGGAGAAACTGATTAGGAAAAAGCTTAAACTCCCCACCTACCTTCCAAACGTGTTTCTCTGCATGTTTTAGCTTTTGCGATGAACACCGTTGGCTACAATAAATAAATAATCAAAAGAAAAATAAAGTCGCAAAGCAAAAGGCTCCGATGGAACAACAATCATGTGTAGGAATTGCGGTGGTTTCCTATAATACAATTGACTTTTGGGAAGGGTCCTATCTTTACCGTAGCGTTTTTTTCGCATATCTCATTAATAAAACGAGTGAGTTTGATCGTGTTAATGGCCTTAGAAGTGGTGGTAATGGTTAAAAAACACCATTTTCATCGTTTCTCATCGAGCACTATCCATTGGCATTAAAAAATTGCGAAAAAAAACAAAAAAAAATTTAAAAATTTTATTATGGGGCGGGGGGCTATTTTGATTTCTGGGGGGGGGGGCGGGGTATTTTGGTTTCTGGGTGGTGCATACCCCCAAACCTCCCACGCAGAGGTGTGGTCCTCACCAGACCATATTGCGGATTTTATTTTTTTGTTTTGTCTGAAATTATGTGATTTTTCGATATCGCTATTCCGCTAAAATCTTGATGTTTGAAATAAGCAGATTTGGTTGTGTAGCCTTGAAAAATATATCAGCAGAAAGAGCGAAGTTTTCTACAAAGGTACTTTTTTCTCAATTCTTTAAAGTCGAAATTGAGGAATATATACATATTTAAATTTGAAAAAATTCAAATTAAAAATGTCAATATTTTGCTATTTATTTAAAAATTTCCAGCGACGTCTGGATGGGATATCGCGACTTTAAGCGGGTTTCAATAAAATTTTGAAGTCACGCTTACAGTTACAGAGCTTAAACCAGGCTTAACCTGTACAAAATGTAGGCTGTTAGGTAAATAGCGAGGACGCGTCGCATTACAATATGACATGCTAGTTGCTTATAAATTTGAAATCGCCCGTTGCATTCTGTGCCTAATAAATAAACTCGAGCATCACTGATGTAAACACGTATATATCAGTCGAGCACATGCAAAAACGTAACGTGCAACACCTATTTCGAAAATATTGATTTAATGTTGATTTCGTAAAACTTTCCTGTTTTTATAGCGATCGCATATTGGCGGTTCGCTTGCAAGCATCGCTGGATAAAAAAACATACGCCTATTAGTTCTATGAAAACAATGAATTTATTCGTTATTTGCTTGACTTTCATGTATAGTCGTTATAGTTTTTGTACATATGCGCACATTCACTTTTCAATTAAATTCATTTGATTGTTTAGAGAAACAAGCAAAGTGTTTTGATAAATCATCGGTAGATGGACTTATGACCGCCCTGCGGCAGTCACAACTTCTTGATAGTTTGATACACAAGTTTTTGAACAAGATAAGTCTTAACCTTCTATTAGGACCGGTTTAAATAAGACAGGCCTAAGCTTGGCTTAAGTCAGGCTTAGCCTGGCTTAAATTTGCGAAGTCAGGTAGATCCTGAGTTGTATTTAAGCCAGGATTGAACCATACTTTATCGAAACCGATAAGCCAGGCTTAAGCCACGCTTAACGTTAAGCCAGGCTTAAACCTGCATAGTGAAATCGGGCCATGTACCTCGGATTGTCTACGAGCATTTATGATGGTCGGACGCTGGAAAAATTGAATACGGTAAACCGCATAAAGCTGAACTGATCTCAAAACGAGCGTGGTGAGCTAACTTTACGCTATACCGATAAAATCTAGTGTTTTTGTAAAAAATTGACCTCTTTTATCATCTTTCTAACCCATTACTCTTGAGCAATCTGAAATATTCGTCATCAAAAGAATGTCTTACTCTTGCAATTTGTAGAACGTAAATTATAATTCTTAGGATGTATTAAAATCTTGAATATTATAGCGCGTTAATATCCGCTTATTTTTCTCAGATTCTTGGTACAATTCCACACAAAAATTGGATTTTCGCAGGTAGCTTTTGTATTTTATAAATACCAGCAATATTTTGGTATTTTAAAGTACCTTGAAAAGGATAACTTTTGCTAATTTGGGCAATCGAACATTAGTTTCGACGTTGTAATGAAAAACGAATATGGGGACATTCTGACCATGAGAGGCTATGATATCACCGAATCGATAGTTGGACAAAATTTGACTCTTTCTCTGGCCCAGGGCGAATAATAAAATATTGTAGGCTATAGCCGGATAGCATATCAAATAAATGAATAAGATTCGTAACAACATTGATGATGAAGGTTAAATTCCAAAAAGACCGAATATGGCATAATTTTTATTAATGATTCTTATACCAATTTTTCGCATTTTCTCCATTCAACCTTTTACAGTTTCATTTCCCTAGTTATTGTCCAAGCAACGAAAATCTGTCTGAAACCAATTTATTTCAACTTTCCACGAAATAAAACAATATTTAGCACTTATACCAGTTTTTGAGGCTTTTTCCTGTAAAAACCAAGACCCATCCAAATATACCGGATTTGCTCTTCATCTATAGCTTCTTCGAAACAGCGCTGCGCTAGAAATTAGCTTCTGCGTTACGAAGCTGCCAAAAAACCGCAAAGGGAAGACGAGCGCGAAAATCCAAACCGCAAATTAATTAAACAGCGTTGTAATATCTAGCCTAAGTAAAACATCAACACACGGTTTAATCTCCAGTAAGTAAATTGATAGATTGTCTAAAACATCAACACACGGGTTAATCTCTAGTGAGTAAAAATTGATAGATTGTCCCCGTTTTCGAGCTTTCCGTCATTCGATGCTGATAGATAAAACATGAAATGGTAAAATAATTAGGAATAACGGAAGAAATCATTTATATTCGTTTCGTACGACTTGTTCGCGGTGTTGAAGGCATAGATGGGCAGCATCAGAATCCTGGGGGAGAAAGGTGCAAGATTTTTCAAAGGTAAAAAAATGGGCTTAAAAATGGTGGTATGGCGAAAAAACACCATTTTCCTACGTTCCTCATCGAGCACTATCCATTGGCATAGAAAAATCGCGAAAAAAACCAAAAAAAATTCAAAAATTGAATTCTAAGGAGTATTCCGGTTTTTGAGGGGCATTTTGGTTTCTCGGGGTGGGGAGGGGAGTGCGTACCCCCCAAAATACCTACGCCCAGGTGTTGTTGTCAGACTTTCTGACGAAAAATTACTTGATAAAATCGTCGACTCATTCAAAATTAAATCAAGCTGAGTGGGAAAAAAGCTAGCCGAGACGCATTGATACGTGTTTGATTCATTAAAAAAATTAAAAAATAAATTTCTAACTTCAAAATTTACTGCATGTTACACCGGCTTAAGAATGACGAATGCACTGATAAGATAAGAAGCAAAACGTAAGACTGGCTGAAGTCAATTCGAAATATTTGAGTAGTAACCACACGTTAGCGTGGGTGGAGGGATAGGTTTTGGGGGTACGCACCCCCAGAGGCCGAATCTCCCCAAGAAAACAAAATACCACTGGAATTAAATTTTTGAAATTTTTTGTTTTTTTCACAATTTTTTGATGAAAAACGTTAAAAAAGGATGTTTTTTCGCCAGACCACCATTTTAAGACTATTTTGTTACCTTTGAAAACTCCTACACTCCCCTTAGAGTTTTGGTGCTGCCCAACTATGGTAGTAACCTATGAGAGAATAGCGTCATTATCCTTAACTGTAACTGTTTAAAAGATATACAAAAATTGGCGAACCGGCCTTTTTAATAATTTTTGTATGACTCACGACACATCGGAATATTGTTCATGAAAAATCGGACATTTTATGGGGCGCCTTCCTTTCATTACTAGGACTACTAATCTCATTATCCTTCTATAGATTATAGTAAAATACACTTAAGATCTTCACCTATAAAAAACATGTTATTTATTAAACATGCATTACACACTTATTATCTTCACCTGAAATAAAATAAATTACTAAACGACACAAAACATTCACATACCTATCTTCAGCTACAATAAGATATGTTATTAGAAAACATACGTTAATTTTTTGTCTTCACATTTAAAAAGTAGAATTGATAAAATGAAACGAAAACAAAAAATTGCTTACCATCTTTCACTTAAACAAAATACGTTATCAAGCAAACAAAACGCATAATTAGAAAGCAAACTTACCCATCCTTGCCTAAAATAGAAGGACATTATTTACTCAACGGTTTTTCCCTGAAACGAATAAAATATTTCGTGAGTACACAAATAAAATAAGCACTTACCTGCGCCAACCGATCTTCTCAAATATAACCTTGGATGAAAACAAAAAAAATAAAATTTGTGTGTACCATTAGTTGGATATCTGCTCTGGGGCCCCTTGCACCAACGACTACTGAACTAATTTATTAGTTAAGTCGATTTTTTATTAGTTCAGTAAATTCCCTTGAACCAACGTCTACAGTAATTAAATAGATTAGTGACGTCTCTCATAAAATAAAAATCTAGTAGTTCAATACGCTTGCACCAACGACTACTAGATTAGTTTGTTTCTAATACTTCAGAGCACAGGTAGGCAGCTCTAAGGAAAGGGGTGCAAGGTTTTTCAGAGGTGAAAAAATGGTTTTCAAAAAATGATGTTATGGCGAAAAAACACCAGTTTTTAACGTTTCCCATCGTGCGCTATTCATTGGTATCAAAAAATTGCGAAAAAAAACAAAAAAAATTTCAAAAATGTAATTCTGAGGGGGCATTTTAGTTTCTGGGGGTATTCAAACATTGGGGCAGGGTGAAGAATCCGAGCCTTCCATGCCCACGTGTAGTTCAGACTCCGATTCTCTTGCACCAACGATTAATAGATTAGTCCGTTTCTATTACTTCAGTAGTGTTCGCTTGCACCAAACACTAATAGAGTAGTCCGCTTTCTACAGGGTGTTTCAAAAAAACACTCCCGGACATTTTGAGGTGTAGAATGCCTAATCCTTGAGACAAGAACTTTATTTTTTGCCTGAATATTTTCGAAAGTATGCCAGTTATGGTCAACAGAAATTATTGAAACACGACGAACAATTTCTACAATAGCTTTGATTCACAATGCCCGCCTTTAGCAGCAATAATCAATCTCAAACGTTTACGAAATTCATCAATGGCACAATTAATCTTTTCCTGATTCAAACGTTTCCATGCCCAACGTATTCGCCGTTTCAAATGGTCAATGTTTTTGATTTTTGTTTGATAGACAAGTTCTTGTAAAGATTTCCAAACGTAATAGTCTAATGGGTTCAAGTCTGGCGAATTTGGCGGCCAATCCTCGGGCGAAATAAACGAATTAAAATTCTCTCTCATCCACTGAACTGTCAACTTGGCGGTATGCGATGTGGCGCCATCTTGCTGGAAGATGTAATCGCCATTCGGATACATTTTTGCAAATTCAGGCTTAGCTTTTTTCAATATGGCCATATAACGATGCTTGTCGACTTTTGACCCTGGATTAATAACCTGAATAGTCGTTCGTCCGTTTTTAGACACTCCCGCCCATACCATAAGTTTCTTGGAGAATTTTGACCTTTCTAAGACCAAACGCTCAGTTTGAACATTCCTTTTCAGCGACTCATAGGCGAAAATTCGATTGTTTTGCATATTAACCGGAACAGAGTCTATTAAAAAGTCTTTTTCATCAGTAAAAATAACCTTATCTAACCAATCCTGTTTCGATTTTTGCAGCAAACGTTTTGAGCGGTTAAAACGTTTCAATCTTGAAGAATCTGATAATTTTTGGCTTGGAACTCGCTTGTAAACGTTTAATTGTTCTTTTTTGATGATACGGTGGACGCTGGATTGATGAATACCAGTTTTTCGCGCAATTTTCCGAATCGAAAGATGGCTACCAGCAGCATCGGGAGGACTAATAGCAAGATTTATCACTTTTCGGCAATTTCGAGGCGTTGTTGAAGTTCTGGGACGTCCGCTGCCCTTCTGACGTTCATCAGTTCCCGTTTGTTTAATTTTCTTAACTAACGTCTGAATTCCGTAGAAGTTCCAATTGGGCTGATGAAATTCGTTAAAAATCCGCTTTGCACCATAACCAGAATTGACTAACTTTAGGACAAAAGCTCTGGACTTAGGGGAAATTTTTCCCATTGCACTAAACTGTGACTCTAAGCTCAGAAAAATGTGGGCTGCAATTTGGCGAAAAATTGTGTGAATTGCTTTAGTGTAACAAAAACTACAGTGTAAAACGTCCGGGAGTTTTTTTAAACACCCTGTAGTACTTCAGTAGTCGCTTCTAGTGATTCAGTAGTTTAGTAGTCCATGCGTACTATTGCCAAGTCAGATTTATCGATTTTTTTGAACGGACTGAGTGGAGGTTTATTGATTGTGCCGTGAGACGATATTTGTATGCGTGATCGAACAGTAGGCGTACATTGCATTATCTGATTAATAGATGATATTGTAAAAAATAAATCGAAACTGTATATCATATTTCTACATTCACGACGAAATGAAAATTAGCTCAAATTCTTGAAAAATTTTGCATTTTTCTTAATATGAATTGTGCTTTCGTTTTTATCATGCTGTTTACTTAGCGATACTCCGAAAAACTTTTGTATAGGCTTAGCAATATTACAAATGGACTACGACTTACCCTAAATCGGTTCGTAAAATTATTTACGTCAAAATTTATTCTAGGACGAACGAGTCTTTTCTCCGCAATGCTTTAACATAATCTTCCTCATCACTACCCGTAAACATTGAATTAATCGCATTAATTTATCTCTCAAAATAATACAAAAACACTCATCTAATAGTTGGAGTCGACTAATAGGAAAGTGCACACTAAAATGTTTTCACTACTGAACTACTAGACTTTTGTTGCAAGCAGGACTTCTCTATTTGTGAAAATCGGAGTACTCTGTTAGTGACTGAACTAATCTGTTAGTTCAGTAGCGTAGATGTTAATGCAAGTCAATTTTTGACTACTGAGCCACTGAAGACTAGAAGAGGACTACTAGATTAGTTCATTAGTGTGGGCGTTGGTGCAAGCGAATTTTTTCGACCTAATTACTTAACTGATAGATTAGTTTAGTAGTCGTTGGCGCAAGCAAATTGGACTCTGAAGTACTAGAAATGGACTAATCCAATAGTCATTGGTGCAAAGCGAGTACTACTGAACTACTGAACCCGACTACTGAACCACTGAACTACTGAACTAATGAACAACTGAATTGGTGCGTGAGCCGACTTATAGCTAAAAATTTCTAGAACGCCGAGCATTTCTTGTGGCTAAGAGAAATAAACATCATAGAAGTAGCTCGAAAGAAAGCAAGAAAAATTTGGAGAAACAGAATTCAAAAATTGCAGACAATAGTGAAATGGAAAAATAAAATGTCATTGAGTGAGAAATATAGGACAAAATAAGAAAATAAAACGGGATTAAGTAGGAGAGGAAAAATGGGATATATAAAACATAATAAATAGCAAATGTAGGATACAGAAATAGGAAACAAAATAACACAAGAGAAACGAAGAAATAAGGAAAGAGAGAAAAATAATTGAGAAAAAGAAATATCAATTTACGCATCTTAATAGTTTGGATAAAACGCGTCAACAATCGAGGTTTTTGCCATGCACCAGCACAGAACATTTATTCAATAAAAAATACACACACTCGATTACTTCCGGCATTAGCGCTCTCGTAGCTTCTGCAACGAAGCTTCTAAAAAAACGATAAATAAGGTGAAACTGATAATATTGATCTAAATAGCGATCATTGCCACGCCTTAAAATGCGCGAATAAAACATGAAAGTACGGGTTGTACCTAGAAAATCAAAAAGCGACGACTGCTATGTATAGGGGAATGGAGGATTGGCTGCCCCTTCCCTAACATTTACCCAACATAGTTGGCGTGAAGTAAAATGGAAATATAATTTGCAGTGATTTTTGGCCATCGACTATCATAATTTCTCAAATATATCCGGCGGCGTTTTCTTCTATATGATACAGATCCAGATAAAGATCGGTTTCAGATTTTCTGGCAGATCCAGATCCAGATCAGATAATCAGATCAGAAAATAACCAGATCCAGATCCAGATCGTTTTGCCAGATCAAAATTTAAAAAGATCCAGATATAGATACAGATCCAGATAAAAATATTTTTTGTGCAGCAATTTGTATTGCTGAAAAGGAGGGCGTAAAGCGCCCGAATCCACATGGATTGGGAGGTCTCGGGTGGCAGGACTAATATAAGAACCTCCCACGAGGGGTCTGGTGCAGAGCCGAGGGAAATTTGCATTTTAGAGCTTTTTTACAAAAAATGATATCAAAAAAAATTGTCAAAAAATTAAAAACTCACAAGTTTAGACTTTTACCAATGGGCATGAAATTGAGGCATAAAAAATGTAAAAATTATTACAACAGCTTTAATTGGCAACTTTATAAACAAAACGGCATTACATATTCACAGGATCGTGAGATGTCTGGAATTTGGCAACATTGTGGTTAAACAGGAGAAACAAAGGCTTCTTTCGATCGCTTGTAAGAAAAAAGGGTGTCATATTTCTGGGGGTATCACTGTCAAATAACACAAACAATACATTTAGTTAACAACACAAAATGCAATACTATGAAGAAACCAGCTTAATTTTAATTCAACAAAGAGAAACGCTGTTAAAATTCTTGAAAAATGACAGATTCACCTACTAAAACTTATACATGTACAGCATAGAAATTTTGGGGGTCAAGGTCAAATTTTTTCAATTATCGAAAAAAAGCGATAAAAATGGCCCATGGGCACTAAAAACATTGTTTTTAGACGTTTCTCGATGTCGCGCATCGACTGAACAACTTTTTCATCAAAAAGTTTCGAAAAAATTTAAGATTTTCCATTTTTAGGCAAGAAAGTCTCTCAAAGGTCAATTCTGATGATAATTTATGTGAAAGAACAACCTTAAATAAATTTTTATCACTTAAATTACTTTCCTGCAGAGCTTCAAAAAATTTTTCTGAAAGCAAAAAATTATGGGGGGTCAGCGGCACTTTTTGGCCATTCTGGGGGGTCAGCACGGATCGGTGGGGTCAAAACCCCTAGCAAACCCCTCCCCCCACCCCCGCGTGCATGGGTGATGTCTCAACAGCCTCTCCAGTCCCAACGGCCCCGCCGTCCCAACAGCCCCACCGTTCCAGCAGCCCCTCCAATAATCACAACAGCCCCACCAATCCCAACAGCCCCACCAATCCCAATAGCCCCACAAATCCCAACAACTTTACCAATCCCAACAGCCCTACCAATCCAAACAGCCCCACAAATACAAACAGCCCCACCAATCCCAACAGCCCCACCAATCCCAACATCCCCACCGTTCCAACAGCCTCACCGTCCCAGCAGCCCCACCAGTAATCCCAGCAGCCTCACCATTACTGCAATCGCTATTATACGATATAATAAAATCACGCAATATTAATTTTTTATGAAAGACATTTTTTTGACTATTTATCGAATTCGTATATTTCATCAAGACCATAAACGAGTTCGCAGGTTCACATTTTCAGAATAAGTCTACCTGAGAAACTGGTAGACCTGTCAGAATTGAAGCTTCAGCATTTGTGCGCAATCCAGGATTTTGCCTCATTCGAGTCATCTCGCATGATTGGATTCCTGCTCATTATGGTCTATTTTACACTATCAGAAAAAAATGAAAAATGTTCCAGTGAAAAAGGAAAGATAAGTGTTAGAATTAAATGAAATTTAAAACTTTCACGCTATCTGCTTTAAAATAGCCAGAAAATGTGGATTAGCGTAGTTTTTACGCTATTTTAACATTCATACCAGTTTTAAGGTCAATTTTTGGCTCAAAACTCCTTCTCCAGACCGGTCCTGCTGTGCATCTATGATTATAACAGTGGGGCAGTTGAAACCAACATTGGCAGCGAACAAATCCTGTGGGTCTGGTGCATAGGTGGGCAGCACCAAAATCCTAGGTGGGGGGGGGGTGAAAAAATTTTCAAAGGTCAAAAAATTGTCTTAAAAGTGGTCGTATGGCGAAAAAACACCATTTTTTGACGTTTCTCATCAAGCACTATCCAATGGCATCAAAAAATTGGCTGAAAAAGCAAGAAAAATTTCAAAATTTGAATTCTGGAAGGGTAATTTGATTTCTGGGAGGGTATTTCAACTTCTGGGGGGTGCATACCCGCCCAAACCCTCCCCACGCCCATGTGTGGTCTGGTGGGTTGTAGTGACCGAGAAATGTGCTAAAAATAAAATCTGGGGGTTTAACATAATTTGGGGGATTTCCAGAATTTCGGGTTGGGGGGTTAAACTCTAAACATCCCTTCCCCATGCTTATGTGTGCCTGGGACAGTGCGACTGTTGGAACGGTAGGACTGTTGAAACGGTAGGACTGCTGGGAATCAGTGGGGCTCCTGGGACTCGTGGGGCTGTTGGCTTTATTGGTGGGGCTGTTAAGACGGTGGGGCTGTTGGAACGGTGGGGTTGGTAGGACGGTGGGACTGTTGGGATTTTTAGGGCTGTTGGGAGTTATGGGGCTGTTGGGATTGGTGTGGCTGTTGGGATTATTGGTGGGGCTGTTGGGACGGTGGGGCTGTTGTGACTGGTGGGGCTGTTGAGACACAATCCGTGCATGTAAGGCTACAACTAATTAGATAACCTACCCACAGTAAATCGCAAAACAGAAAGAATAATATCGTGCAAAAATAATTTTCTGATCTGTTTAACCAGATATAACTTGACTAAACAGATCCAGATCCAGATAAAGAACGGGTTCTGATTTTCTGGCAGATCCAGATACAGATCAGATAACTAGATCAGAAAATAACCAGATCCAGATCCAGATGATCTGGATCTGGATCTGAATCTGGATAAAAAGATCAGATCCAGTTGATCTTTTACATCACTACATATATCCGATTTTGATATTTTTAAGAATTAATATTGCTTGGCCTGGATTGGCGCACTAGTATTTTCTCGATAATTAAATTCAGTTTTTATTCTTAGCTTCTCAAACACACATTTCCTGATTCTCCTAGCTCCCTAAGACTTCAACTGTATTCGTAGCAAAATAAGAGTTCTTAAAGGGCAAACAAATTATAAATAAAAAATAAAATAAAATAAATAAATAAACAAATAAAACTAAAATAAATAAAAAACAAATAAAAAACTAAAATAAATTAATTAGACAAATATAAATAAACAACCAGACAAATGCCTTAGAAGATTAAGTATAAATTCAGTGGTATGCGTACAGGTGTGGGTGTTTCGTGGAAAGTATTTTCGACCCCTAAAATCCTAAAAACCCGGCTCTATTAATTGCTCGGAATTTGATTTTTAGGAATTTTATTTTTCCCTGATTTTTGATGTCATATTGTATCGCTGAGAAATGATTTTTTGCCTTGTCTACATATTCTTTTAGCCTTTTGACATCTGGAGGTTTTCAAGACCCAATTTATCTTAGAATTTCGGTTTTGACTATGTATAATGGCCAACATTCAGTAAATTTAGCTTCTGTGGAAATTTGTTAAGATGCTTTTGAATAAAAAAATTGTTCTGCTCTATTTTGAGGCATCCATTGTATTCAATTTAAAAAACGAAACGCCACGTAAAAAACGCAATACAAGTTTAACAAAATGATTAGATACGCAATGTTTTGACGTTTCTTATCAAGCGCTATACAATTTTGTCAAAAAATCACGGAAAATGTAAAAGTTCGGAAAAATTTAATTCTGAAGGTTTTCAGAGAAAGTGAAGATTTTTGCGAGCTTCCGAACCCCCAAAAGTTCCTACGGCCATGTGTGCACGTCACAAACCTTTAAATGAATACGCGGTCACGTCATGAATGTAAAGACTCGCAGCGGGAGTTTGAAGACTTGCAAAATATACAAAAATCAGTCCAATAAGGTTATTAGTGTTTGCTAATGTAAGAGCAACTTCACGAAATGTATCATGTCAGTAAATCGAAGTTTATGAAATGAATATTTAGCAGCACCTAAATTATGGAAGTCTGCAGTTCAGGAATTTTTAAAAATAAAAAAAATTTCAAAATCGAATAGGCAAAAAAACAATTTTTCGACGTTCCTCATCGAGCATAGTTCCATCCATCAGCATCATAAACAGCGAAACATAAGAAAAAATGTTTAAAAATTTAGTTCAGGGATAGTGTCGAATTTCGGAGCATCTTCCGGATTCAAGGTAGTCCAGACCATACATGGGCAGCAAGTGAATTCTGAGGGTCTGATGAGGTGAAATCGCCAAAAACCGTAAAAAATGTTACTAAAAATAGAATTCTGTCAGGTCTACAGTGATCTGCAGGGCGTTTTTTCAACTTCTATGGGGTTACAACCCACCCCCAATGTTCTACTATGTCGACTGATGATCTTATATTGCAGTCAACGTAAAGCTGTTTTCTACAAAAGGCTCCTCATTTTTATGTAGGGGGCCCATGAAAAAAGGCTACATTTTTTTATACGTCATAACATCGGCTGGTGTGAAAATAAAATTCTAAGACCAGCTGCATCAAATAGGTAAACATGACTTCAATTGATCTGCGCTAAAAATTTGGCCAGCTCTTAGCGGTTCCTGCACTTCAGCGATTTGTTTACACTTCACTGTTTAAACCCCAGGGTTTCTGCATTGTATAACATCATTGTGTATGTTGGTATCATTTTTTGACATTTTTGACAATATATTCAGTCACAAAAATTAATAAGCACATTTTTGAATCTCCAGAATAGATACGCGTCCTGCCGAGTGAAGAAATTTGAGGATATCGTCAAAAGAGGGTGCAAATTGATGGCAGGACTAATGACGCTATCGGCGTTTGAACAATATTAAAGTAGGGTGTAAACAAATTGCCTTAGCGCCCGAAGCACTGAGACTTGGCCAACATTTTAACCTATCTGGAAAGAAGAGACTTTTATCTATTGAATGCGATCAGTTTGAAATTTCGAAGTTTACATGAGCCAAAGTTATGACCTGTCAAATCGAAATGTAGCTTTTTATATGGGACACCCTGTATATATTTGTTATAAGTTTGTTTGCCTACGTATTTATTCACTGATTTATAAGTTTATTTTTTCACTTTTCGTGAAATAATCGTATATTTATTGACTTATTTATTTATTTATTTATTAATTCATTTATTGACTTATTTATTTGTTTATTTATTTATTTATTATTCATGAATTAATTATTCATATATATATATATATTTATTTATTTATTTATTTATTTATTTCTTTATTTATCTATCTATTTATTTATTTATTTATTCATTTATTTATTTATTTATTTATTTATTTATTTATTTATTTATTTATTTATTTATTTATTTATTTGTTTATTTATTTATTTATTTATTTATATATCTATTTATTTATTTATTGGTTTTTTTCATTTATTTATTTATTTGTCACTTATAACTTGAATTAATTTTTCATTCTATTATAAGTTTATTTTATGCATTTATTTTCAATAAAAAATTTATTATTTCGATCTCTTAATTATTTTTATATACTAACTGATTCACTTGCACTTTACTTCAATTATTCAAATTCTGCTCATTCGATTTGTCCTCAAATTTGCTAGTTTGCCCCAGATATTAGATCGACGCGCGTCAATTGGCCCGTAAGTTGACCCGCGGATAAAAAGTGCACTGAAGATTAACACTCTAATGAATCAAATTTTTGGCAAAATATACAATTTCGACAAATTTGAATCCTGTCTGCGTTCAGCGTCTACTATTCTTTAAACGGATATTTTTTCTCCTGAAGCCGCCTTTAATTTATTATTTATTCTCGCCTTTAACGTCTTCTTTGCTTCTGCTATTTTATTTTGGGTGCGTGTAATCATTCCGAAAGTTTAGCTTTATGAAACTATATGGAAAAGTACATTACAGCGGAAGGATTATTGATTTTTAGCATGAGAATTCTGGGCAGACGAGTTGGGCGATGCTCATTACTTTCCGGAGTATGAAAGAGACAACAAAGGTTCTGAAAATTTTAACAAGATTCGAGTAAATAGAACAAAAAAAGTAGTCGGAAAATCAGTGCATATGTATGGCACGAGACACTGGAATTGTGATACTTGTAAGCCAAAACATCGCTAAAAAAGCTAAAATTTGAAGTTTAGAAAAATTAAAATTTATCCGGTAACCTGCACTAGAATCAAGAGGAACCTTAAATCAAATTTCAAAACATCCTTCTGCTTTTTTAAGCGTTTCATCGTTTTAGCCCATTTTTGATTCAGAAATCTCAAATTTTCGGTGCTTCGCGCCATACACACATTTTTTGACCATATTTTGTTCCATTTACTCAATTTTTTTAAATTTTGTCGAAATAGTTTTCACGTTTTTATGTTCTACGAAGCACGAGCATTGTCTGAAATGTCAAAAATAGTGTTTTTGACGTGTACACCTACCCATCGTTTTTTAGCCGAAAGAAGGCACTTTTTGAAAAGTTTTTGGGCCCGACCCTCCCCCTACCCTGCAGAACTCCCATGCTGTACATGTGTGCTCTAGACCCACTAAATTTAAGAGCTGAGAAAAATAAAGAAAAATGAGAGTTAAACATGGACGAAGATTACAAGTTTTGTTGAAAAGTTTTTGAAATTAACCGGGAACGGTGGATTAATGTAGTTTTCACATTGTTTTAGCATTCATATCAGTTTTTGGTGGTCAATTTGACCTCTAAGAGCTCGCTAAACATACGTAGAAAGCAAGAAAATTCTAGGGGGTCAAAATAGGTAAATTGCCAAAAATGTTATTAAACATAAAATTCTGGGGAGGAGTACACAGTAATATGGGAGGAGGGCAGGGTTCTAACTTCTAGAGGTACAAACCCCCTCCCCACAACCCCCCACGCCCATGTTTGTCGCTGACTAATTCGACAGACCGCTTGAATTAGACCGGCTATGCTGTGCCTCAATGGTCCCGACTCCATCAGGACATAATTATACTACGTGGTTGTGTGCACACCTGGGCGTGGGGGGTTTGGGGGTATGCACCCCCCAGAAACCAAAATACCCCCCCAGAAATCAAAATACCCCCCCAGAATTCAATTTTTGAAAATTTTTTTCGTTTTTTTCGCAATTTTTTGATGCCAACGGATAGTGCTTGATGAGAAACGTCGAAAAAATGGTGTTTTTATCGCCATACCATCATTTTTAAGGCCATTTTTCGACCTTCAAAAAAATCTTGCACCCCCCCCCAGAATTTTCTTGCTGCCCACGTATGGTTGTGTGTCTGTTCAATCATAATATGAAAAATGCGACTTTTAAATCATAGTTGAAAAATAAAATACAGAAATACAGATATATTAAAAAGATTTGAATTTTTAAAGAAAAACGCAAGCTTCAAGCCATTTTCAGTGTACAACGAATGATTCTAAGGTTTTTTACTTTTCCGAACAAATTTGAAGGACTTAGAAGTGATAAAACTCATTGAAAATAGAATTAAATTTTCTAGCTATTTAGTGAGAAAAATTTTGAAATATGTTAGAAACTCTTAAATTATAGCTAGAGGCATCAAGAATCACAGTATGACAGCCTTCATAGCGACCATATTTAAAAACTTGAATTCTTTACTAAATCAGTCAAATAGGTTATCATTTAAAAAGGCATTTCTTCGGATTTCCAAAATACGGTCAAATCCTAAAAAATATGCAACACAGTGCGAGTAGAATGCTTAAAAAATGTGCTTGAACATTAAAAAATATGAAACACAGCG
Organism: Mermis nigrescens; assembly: GCA_036768485.1. NCBI lineage: Eukaryota > Metazoa > Nematoda > Enoplea > Mermithida > Mermithidae > Mermis > Mermis nigrescens. The sequence goes on from JAVLUZ010000161.1 coordinate 506,357, forward strand.
CAAGTAGAATGCATTGGAAAAAAATTAATTTAAAATTGCAGGAAGAACTATTTAGGAATACGAAAAACAGAAAGGGTTTAAATTTGGAGCACAAAAATTTTTACTATTTTGCTATTCTTTTAAAATGTGAAACGAAACTTGCATCCTGTAGTGACCATGCAGAGTTTGAGCAGTTTTCAGAGCATACCATATTGTAGACTTAAGTCAGCACAAGTTTTTCCGACTAAATAGTTTTATTATAACATTAGGTACCCAGAACACCTTATTTCATTTAAATCCATCAAGGAGTTCTAGTGTTAATCTAAAAAATAGCCATTTAACTGAACAGCATTATTTGAAGGTGAGGAGGTATACTTGCTCGCTTTGGTCTGCAGGTGCATTATATCAAGAGACCGGATATTAACGTTGATCCAAGTAAATTTTTTGAATGCAAATTCGGAATCAGCACGTCGAGAAACGTAGGATAAACGCATTTTTAGTAAGGTAGGACAACTTTTTCTCCACGTAAATCCACGTAAATACGGTACTATCAACATATTTCCACGTGAAATTCATTTTGTGACGGTTTTCCGCGTAATTGGCAGTATTCAGTAACAAAATGGCTAAAAATCGAGCTAATTATCAAGGAAGAACTCCTGAATGCTCCCCTGTCTCTCCTAAAAATTTGATTAAGGCGTTTAGATTAGTTGGAATTGCATTCATTTATTTATGTGCTCAAATTGTGTATTCTAAGGCACTGCCATGTCTAAAATATCGGCTTCTAAAGTTTAATTTAATTGCTCAAAAATATAAAAACGATTTTATTCTTTCAAACTCTTTGCTGCTTACATGCAACCAAATTCGATTACATTCATCAGTCAGAAAAATTTCTGCGCCAGCACGATAAACTTTTTTGGTCAAAAGATTCTGACAAGCTGACGAATAATCTTCTAAGTTCACAAAAACTTGAATTCGATTTTATGAGCGCATTTGTCAAATCTTTCATGACCTATTTTCAAAGTAAATTCTACGTCGCTTTGACAATTGTTGTAAGAAAGCGATCGACGGCGTAGCTTAACTTTTCAAAGCATCGAAATGATGAACGTTATTGGCTACAAAAATAGTTTGCTGGAATAATATTGCTCTTATGTCAATATTTGATATGTAAAACCCAATAAAATTGTCATATTTTTTCACGTAACTTTCCATGTAAAATGCGCTTTTTTTCCTTGTGACAATCCCACATAATTTGAAGTTTTTTCCACGTATTTATCCGGTCTCTAATACTGTCATATAATTTACATTTCTTTTTATGAAAGCTCGATGGACGAGGGTTATTTATCGTTCTTAATTTTTTCACAAGTATGAATGGATCAAAAGTTACAAGCATAAATGTGCCAAATTCTTCAGTTTGTGTGAAAAAGACGAATGAATCGTAATTTAGAATGTACAAAAATGTAAAAATAGACGAAAAATCGGGGCCTGGTTGCAATATCTAGTGCTGAGGATAATCACGAGCTCGGTATTTAATCCTTAATGCTGAGTATTAGCTGAGCCCGAGTTCGTGATTAGATTATACCAGTCACAATCATACGTGGGCAGAACCTAATTCTGGGAGGTGCAAGGTAAAAAATGGTCTTAAAAATGGTGGTATGGCCGAAAAACACCATTTTTCAACGTTTCTCATCGAGAACTATCCTTTGGCATCAAAAATTGCGAAAAAACAGGACAGATTACAAAATATATTGAATTCTCGGAAGGGTGTTTCGGTTTCTGGGGGGATGGGTATTCGGCCCTCTGGGGGATACATACCTTCAAACCTCCCTCCCCTAAGCCCGGGTGTGGTTTCAACATAAAACTCGATGTCGCGTACAGCTAATCTCGAACTTTAATCGCGAACCTGAGATAATCTTAAACTTTTTCGTATTTATGTGCGGTAATGTGTAATCTTATAATCTAATGGCAGGTTTCTTAAACCAACCATGGAAAAAACGGCACAGGATCATACGTGGGCAGCAAGAAAATTCTGGCGGGGGCGCAAGATTTTTCAAAGGTCAAAAAATGGCCTCGAAAGTGGTGGTATGGCGAAAAAGACAACATTTTTCGACCCTCTCATTGAGCACTATCTATTTGCATCAAAATATTGCGAAAAAAAAACAAAAAAACATTTTAAAGATTGAATTCTGGGGGGGTATTTTGATTTGTGAGGGGGGGGGTATTTTAGTTTCACGGGGGGGGGTGCATACCGCCCCGAACTCCCCCATCCCACGCCCAGGTGTGCACAGGATACATTTCCAGTGTCCCTTTACGAGGTAATCATATGCATGAATGAAAAGTCGACGAACACTCATTTTGAATTTACAAAACGCTCTATGTTTTGTGTGTGTTTGTAATAAACCTGCACATGAGCAGGATTAACTTTACCATTACAACTCAATCAGGAGCTCGGGATTAAAAACCGGCAAAAGTTTATTGCAACTCACTCGCAATTATCTCGAGCTCCAGATAAACGCGAACTCACGATTAGTTCGAGCTCGAGATAAGCGCGACTGCGATATCGCAACTAAGCCCGAAACGTTGATATCCGATTTCTCCCAAATTAAGTCACACGTTATTGACACATTTCATTTATGATTTGTGTATAAATTATTTACCATTTAATTTATTATACCGACAATAGTATTGTTAGCCAAGCTCGGGTTCGAGTTCGCTTAGACATATTAAGCCACAACTGATTTTTGTTTTTTTTTCAACGCAAAATAAGTCAAAAGTCTCAAGCACACGTGGGAGGGTTGGGGGGTATGCAGCCCCAGAAGGCTGAATACTCCCCTCTCCCCGGACACCAAAATACCCCTTTCCCAAAATCAATTTTTGGATTTTTTTTGGTTTTTTTTCGCAATTTTTCATGCCAATAATGAGTACTCGATGAGAAAGGTTAAAAAATGGCGTTTTTTCGCCATACCACCATTTATGATCAATCTTGCACCCTGCAGAATTTCGGTGCTGGCTAACTATAACAAAAAGATCTACCGTTTGAATGGAAATAACTATCGAAACGAATGATTAGACAGAATACAGGCGTGCAGAATATCTCAATATTATATTATACAAAAAACAGATGCATTCGTGACCTCTACCAATCTATATGCGTATAGCTTCTACGTAAAGAAGCTGCCAAAAAAACTTAAGTCGTATGAGACGCTCCATTTTGGAGCACGGTTACTTTAAGACAACATTGGTTATTAAGCTTAGGTAAAACATTAAAATACGGGTTGTACAGTTGCACAGAGTAGTTAATTAAAATATGCTTTTTCTGGTTTTTGAGCAATTCAATATTCTAGATTTTAGGCCAAGAAACAACAAAAAGAATTAAGAATCGCGAAAACAAGGCCTCTATAACATTTTCAGCTGGGTCGTTTTATTACAGAAAATCAGATGGCATGATTAGAAATCTTACACTGATCAAGCCAATATCAATTTGAAATATGAAAATTCAGTGCCAATTTTATATGCCCCAATATACGAGCCCCGCTTACAGCAACAATGGTACCTACATTTTTGGGAGGTGTGGTTTTTTTTGAAGACAGATGATGAAAAATCTGGATGTGCTTTTTCTTTCGTTTACACTCAGTAACCAGTTTGTAATAAACGTGTAAAGTTTGGAGTAATGTTATAACATATACAAACGTTTTACGCATTTTTTAATCAGCGCGTACACAGCTCAGTGTAAATGCCTCATACAATTTTATGGAACAGACTTGTAGAAAATTAAATTATCTAAAACAACATTTTTGTTTTTTTTGAATTTAGCAGTCGTAATTTTTCCTTCTTTCTGTCTGCCAACAACTCCGCTTTATGAGTCTCAAGGAAATTTTTCTATCAGAAATTTACTACGGCTTAAGGGTTACTTTCTGATTATCAGCAAACTTTTGTACACTCAATACAGAGTACTTTACACCATAATAGATGGCGTAAAACCAGGTTTTGTCTTAGATTTCTCCACAAGTTTCTCTGGTTATAAGTCGGGATAAGCTGAATAAAACAAAAATGAAGTATATTTTCAAGGCTGAAAGTCGCAGCAGACCGTGTTTAAAAAATTTAATATTGAGTTATGAATGTATAAAAAACACGTTTTCTTCCATTTTTTTGATTGAAAAAAGTCCCAAATATTTTGCGTAACAGATATTTTTCAACCATAAACGTACTACGATTTAAAGGCTACAAACTGGCCTGAACAATTTCATTTACACTCAATAGTGAACTAGGTTCAGATTTTTACAGTTTACAACAGGGATTTTTTTTAGCGCCACCCCCATTTGCGCAGCCGCTAATGGCCAGGATAGAGCGTTTGCGCGCGGAGCTTCTCATTAGCGCACCAAAAAACCTTTAAATGCTTGGCGATAGGCAAAAATAAGGGCATTTTTGAACTTCTGATGCGCTCCATGTACTGATGACTGACAATAAATTCTGGCAAGAAATTTAAAAAAATTCTTACTACTGGTTCCAACTCGAACAAGAAATCTAATGGTAAAAATATCAATTTGATACCTGATTTCTCATTGCCTTGCCTATACTAGACTGAGCGATTTCTTCAAGCTGTCTTTGCAGTTTGCACTCAATTTTCGTGTATTGCAAAATGCAACCGCTATACAGAAACCAATAATTAGATGCAAAGCGCCCGAAATTTTGGCATCTTCTCAATGTGTATCTCAAGGCTGGGCTATTTCAAAGATAAATTTAAAATGAAAACAATTAATTTGGCACCATGCACCACAAAAACAAGGATTCATTACTGCAAAGATGCTAAAGCAGGGATTCGCTTATGATGAAACAGGAAAGCGGTGGTTGGCAAACACAATTAATTCATTCTTAAGAAGTCGGCGCCAAGCGCCGAAAAAATTTTAAAAATTTTTAAATCAAAATGCAATATAAAATGTTTAAATTTCTAATTTTTTGCCCAAAAAAGCCTTTGCGCATGGCGCAAATGAACGAAATGTCCCATTAGCGCAGGGCGGGTTTCCTTTGCGCCGCGCTAAAAAAAAACAGTGGTTTACAATGTGGTCGATGGCAAAAAATACGTTTTTGTCCTTTAATTGTTCGCCATTTTTTCCGTTTAGAAGACGGCATAAGTCGTATAATATAAAAATAAAGTCCTCCATAAGCGAATAGCCTTTTTTTACTTTAATATTTAGCTTTTTTTGGAGGTGTAAAGTCAAAAAATAGGGTGTGTAAAACGTGCTTCTGCCTAGTTTTTTTCTGCCAAGCTCTCCGGTTATGAGTCTGAACATGATCTCAAGTATGAAAATGTACCAGGAAACAAACATGACATGCCAGTTGGGGGCGCTAATTTACACTCAAGTAGTGTAATGTGGTTTACATATATTATTTATTTGTGTTCAGATCATTGTATAGAGTTACTTTTTCATAAATATTGGTTATGATATTATAGTAAGATCAGAATTAATAATCCGACTAAAATCTTTACACTTTATGGTTGTTTACAGTTTACAGTGAAAAAGAACTTTTCTAGAGCGGGGCGGTAGCTTATTTTTCAAAATGTTCTACGTAAAGTCAGAAATACGAATCTGACTGTTAGTTTTCCTTATACTCAGTAGTTGTGCAAAGTTTGCGCTGTTCATTTATTGTTGAAATGTAAAGTTTACACTACAAATTTATTCCCAGAGCGTCTCAAAACGTAAAGTTTTCCAAAATATGTTCCGTAAGGTCAGGATTACGAATCTGAATGTATGATTCCATTGAATGCAGTAGATTGTGAAATTTACACTGAAATTTAGCTTTAGTTTTAGAGCATTGCAGAAGCTTAATTTTTTCAAATGTTCCATGTAAGGTCAGGACTAGGAATCTGAGTGTAAGTGTTCTTTACCCTTAATGATTGCCTAAAGTTTATGCTGAAAACCTTTGATCTGCTCAAATAACGTAAGTTTATGTTGTTGCTTATGTTCAGAACAATATTGTTTTCCACGTGCATGGACTTCTGTCAAAATTATGCATGTTACCATACTTATTTACTGACTGATCTACTCAAATCATGCTAAATCAAAAGTAGGTTACTAGCAAAGAATAATCATCCGATGGAACAAAAAAGACGATCATACTTAAGATTACGGATTATTTAGGATAGAAAAGGAGGGGACTAGGAAAACCTCCTATGTGAATGCCTTAAGTCGCAAAACTTGTTAAAAATCAGACTTTCTCTAAGCAATGCGAAAAATCGAAGTAGGTATATTCTGCGGCCTGCAAATCGAAATAAACTATTAAACCAAAAAATGATTGGAAATGCAGCACGTTAGCTATTCAGTAGCTTTCGGAAAGTAGATGGAGTAAACTAGGAGCGATTTTGTAGGTCATTGACTAAAATAGCGAATATCGATGCTTTAAAGACGATCGAAGAAATGGCTGATTTAAAGCACAAGGAAACGCGTAAGCTTACGTGAAAGAGAATACATGTAGGCACGCTTGCATGCCCGCAACGATTTTATGCACTAAGCGGTTGACGCCAACTTTGCTTGCTATAATGCTCATGATAAAAAAATAAATTTTCCTTTAAATACAATGCAGTTAGTTTTCAATCAATCATGACCGGAGCAAGTCAGCGTCAACTTGCGAGAAATTTACAAGAAGTATACATTTTAGCTTATTTTTATACTCTCTTATGTGAAGCATTGAAAATTATTTAAAGAAGGTTACATTTTTTAGAGGCCGCAAAATATACTTCGATAATTTGCGTTGCTTAGAGAAAATGATATTCGACAGGTTGTGCGACTTTAAGCATATACATAAGTAGCTTTTTCCTAGTCCCTTCCATAGGTGGGCAGCACCAAAATTCTGGGGAGGGGGTACGGGTTGCAATATTTTTAAGGTCAAAAAACGGTCTTTAAAATGGCGATGTGGCGGAAAGACTTCATTTTTCAACGTTTCTCATCGAACACTAGCACCATCCATTGGCATGAAAAACACACGAAAAAATTTAAAAAATTTTGAAAAATTGAATTCTGGGTGGGTATTTCGGTTTTGAGGGCGGAAAAGGGGGTATTCAGCTTTCTGGGGATCGCATGCCGCCCAACCACCCCCCACCTACGCTCACGTGTGTGGTCCACACCTAGGCGTGGGGGTTTGGGGGTATGCAACCCCCAGAAACCAAAATGCCGCCCAGAAAATCAATACCCCCCAGAATTCAATTTTTGTAAATTTTTTTCGTTTTTTTCCCAATTTTTTTGATGCCAATGGATAGTGCTTGATGAGAAACGTCGAAAAATGGTGTTTTTATCGCCATACCACCATTTTTAAGGCCATTTTTTGACCTTCAAAAAATCTTGCACCCCCCCCCCCAGAATTTTCTTGCTGCCCACGTATGGTGTGGTCCTCTTCCTTTTACATCCTTAATAATCCGTTATCCCAAGTAAATTCGTCTTTTTGCTCCATCGGAGCATTTTTCGTTGCTTGTCAAATATACTTTGCTGCAACATTCAAAAAGATGAGCATCGTTAATTGTATTCCAAAAAAGTATACACATCACTTCTAGAAACGATGCGAATTGAAAAAATGGGCCAAATTAGTTTGAAATAATATTTTAATATGTTGATGCCCGTCTTCTCTTATGTATATGCACAGCGTGGGAGTGCTAGAGGTTAGCAGACCGAAAAATTTATGCTAGTACTTTTGGCTTAAAAACGATACACTATTTCAACGTATGTTTCGACATTCCTTTGTTCTTTTAAATAAAAACATAAAAACTTTGAAAAATTTAAATAAATTTAAAAAATGCAATGAAAAAATGAATAGATACATTGTGCGGAGCGTCGAAATTTGACTTTTATGAAGTCAGAATATCGCTAAAAACGTTTAAAGCAGCACATTCACTACGGTTTGGAAAATCGGGAATTCTGGCGGGTCAGCGCCTTTTTGAGGTAGGTCAGCAGCCAACGTGCGTGGAATCATATTCAGACAATGCTTACCTTCGAAAATTCATTTATGACAAAACATTCGAATAAGTCAGTGAAATCAGAGAAAAATGATGAATACGTGAGAAAGCACCGATCTGAATGATTATCATTTTCACACTTGTTGTAGGGGAATATCTAAAAAAACGGAGAGGCAAGTAAAAGAAAATTCAAATAAACAGCAGAACTATGAAATTCAATAGAAAAAATATGAAGAAGAGGGAAAGCTCGTTGACATATTGTGCCTATATATTCGTTAATATAGTACCAATTTAAGGACAGTATCAGACCAAAATTTGTGAAAAAGTCTGCGAAATGAGCGTTTTAATTAGAGCTTTAGAGAGCAGAGCGGTTCCCGTTATCTAAACAAACAAACAAGTGAATTTAGGGAAAACAAGAGAAGGCACAAAAAATGGAAAATGGTAATAAATAGAAAAAAGACAAAAAAAGGAAAGAGGAAACAAACTGAATATGAAATCATGAAAATAGGAAAGAAGAAATGAAATAGAAAAATAAGAAAAATACGAAACAAAACAAAATATGGAAGATGAGGAAAATTGCTAAATGGCAAGATAAATAGAAAAATAAGAAAATATTAATTGGCAAAATAGAAAGCAACAAGTGAAAATTTCAAAAAAAGGAAATACGGCAGCAACCACATTCCAAAAATCACTAAGGAAAAAACAAAAAATCCAGTGTTTAATCCCAAAAGTGGGAGAGGACGTATAGTTCTAGGGTTCAGAAAAGTTAGAACTTCACTCCTATGTGTAAACACGGCTTAAGGGATATTTCGCTTGATTTATTAAATTATTAAATCCAATTTCTCATTAGTTGCTCTATTGACCAATGCCCGTATATGAGTCCGGATAACTGTTTTTACTATTCACTCATAGTGGAATATTTATGAAAATCGATTTCTCCTCTAACTCGCCTAGATCTCAATTTAGCATTCTATTGGTGCACAATGTAATAGTAGAGAGCAACAATGTAATAGCAGATCGCAAGCAGAAATTGCAATGCTACTGCCTGAAAGGCCGGGTAAATACGATACGATTTTAGCTTGTATATAGTACCTATATCACAATGCCATACGTTACATCCATATCTACTGTTTGAATGAGGATCATGACGCTTCAGTTTAAGTTGGAGGTGGAGTCACCCCAAAGAAAAATATAAACAATAATAAATTCCTTAAGCTTAAGTAAAACATTAAAAAAAACGGATTGTACGTAATTTTCCAGCAAAATATTTTATGTTTCGAGTTTTTAAATGATTTAGCATGCTCAATTATTGAAATCAGGCGACAAATAACAAAATCATCAGGAACAACGAATTTTTCAAACTCTGCACACTTCCTACGATATAGCGTGTAAAAAATGTTCCAAACTCTGCACTTTTTTCTAAACTCTGCACACATTTTTTCAAACTCTGCACACTTGTTTCCCAAATCTGCACACATTTTTTTCTAACTATGCACGCTTTTTTCCAAACTCTTCATACTTTTTCCAAACTCTGCATACTTTTTTCCAAACTCTACACACATTTTTCCAATTTCTGTACACTATTTAGATCAAAATAGTTGACATAGATGAAGGGATGTGCTCATCAATGTTTTTTATGAAAACATTTGCAAAATGAAACTTAGCCTCTGCACTTAAAAATTCCCACAGCTTGAATAACACACATAGATCTCCTCCTTTTAGGCGTTTTCAGTTATAATTTAAGAAGCTCAAAGCAGCATTGTCATCAAGTTCGAGCAATGCTTGCCTATATTGATCACTAATTTTTGGCTGAAGATAAGTCCCAAGTGCATCATTAGAGAAATAGGTATATTGTGATAAACAATGTAGAATATGGTTATAAAAAAATGGCTGATTTCCATTTTTCATTTCAAATTGGGGGTTTTAATTATTATTTATAATTTTACCAGGCTACTGACCATACGTGGGCAGCAGAAAAATTCTGGGGGGTGCAAGATTTTTCAAGGGTGAAAAAATGGCCTTAAAAATGGTGGTATGGCGAAAAAACACTATTTTCCGACGTTTCTCATCGAGCACTATCCATTAGCATCAACAAATTGCGAAAAGAACAAAAAATTTCAAAAATTGAATTCTTGGGGGTATTTAGATTTCTGCGGGGAAGGGGGTATTCTGGTTTCTCGAGGTGGGTGCATACCCCTCCAAACCCCACACGCCCAGGTTTGCTAGTGAACAATGAATCAAATTCGGGTGGGTTATCATGCCACCGCACTAAATAGTCCGTTTTTCCTGCACGTTTTCGAGTTTTCGGAATTTCGTCTACAATAAACAAATCTTTTGAGGACGCATCAATTTTAGCAATTCTGGCTCATAGGAAATACCCTCCAATTTTTCTTTTCTCTGGTCTTTTAATGAATAGACGGGCGGGTTGCGCACAAACCTTTCCCCAACTATAAATTACTCTTCGGTCCAATTTGGCAAAAATCCAATTTCGAATGCTTGCTTAACTTTACTTATACAAACATTGTCGCCTACATTAAATTTAAACTTTACGGGCTCACGCGGTTCTACCTTAAACGCCCTATTCAAAATTTCTCGCTCGTTTAATTCACGGAGGCTATGCCTATAGTTCTATGCACCGAATTATTATGATTTTCAGTTAGCTTATCAATAATGTCAATGTACCTATAAGTGTTGTTATGCATGAAATATCTCTACATTTTTTTCCTTTAGGGTTCAATTAAAACGCTCTACTACAGATGCTTTCATTTCGCTTTTAGTTGTGAAAAAATGCACATTTGATTTTAGAAACGACTGAAAATCATTGTTTACAAACTCCTTGCCCGCATCTGTTTGTAGTTCATATGGTTTCCGACCCATACCTAAGATATGCCTAAACGCGTCTCAAACATCTTTTGCATTTTTGGTTTTCAGGGGAACGACCCATGCGTATTTTTAAAACAAATCTATGCAGTTCAGCAAGTACTTCAAATTATCGGATGTTTGGCTAGATATTGCAGGTCTACGAGATTGGCCTGCCACACTTCGTCAATTGTGGTAACAATCACATATTTCGGTTATATTTTTTGAAACCTGGTTTATGCAAAGAGTAGGTGGGCTGCTTAGCTAACCATAATTTTACCTGAGACAGTTCAATGCGCGGGGAAGCTTGTGGGCTTTTGCGAACAAATGGTAGGCGCCCAAATACCTTGTTTTTAGATCATAGTATAATTTATTTGATGTTTTGTTCATTTTAAAAAAACATGTCATTGCAACATGGATTTTCTTTATTTATTCATTTTAATACCATATTAACTTTACGCAACAAAGCATATTTTTAAAAATTTTTCCATATATTCTTAGCATTTGTATCAAAATGACGCCATAAATCGTACAAAATTTCATTTCACAATTAATTATACATTGTTTCAAGTACAAGACAAAAGTCCAAAATACTTTCTTATCTTCTTGTTTTTGTTCTTTCTTGAATGTATCAGTCAGCTGGCTCCAAAAGCACGTGCTAATAGATTACACATTACGGATATTTATGAATTTGAGCGTCACTTTTTTGATGAGCTTGTCAACAAAGTGATGGTAGGCTAGTTATCAGGGGAAGACATTTTCAGGAAGCTATAAAATAGCGTATATGTCACCCATACTTATAGATCCATATTAATAGAGTTTCAGGCAGACCTGTGGGCTTCTGCGTTCTGCTCCATGTACCTCACAATGATACGGTTGCCAGCTTCTTGCGTGGCACAGTTATACTGACAGGATCGGGGGCACATTTGAATGCTCATGTACCACCTACCTCCATTATTTTCAAAAAAGTCGGGTTCTGATGACGCTTTTTGACAAAAATAACACAGTTTGACCATGAGCACATACATGGGCCGCTCGAGATTTCCTAGCGCACAACTACATATATGGGTGGTTTAATAGACCTCCCATACTGTTTCTTCTCTTCCTCAACAAAACGACGCTGTTTCACTCCCTTAACTTTTCCATTTCTTATCAATAACTTTTAGGCATGCCCGAACGTGTCCAGGTATGTTTGGGTATATACAGTTCAGTAAATGATTGTCTATAAGTAAGAAGTTGAATAACAAAGGGACAAGCATCACAATGGATCTTAATCAATATTGCACAGTGGATGAGCTTGCTTTCATTCCTGTTCGTAGATTCAGAACAACAGCAAAAGCGTATTTACTTAAATCTTAAATATATTTACTTAAATATATTAACATATTTACTTAAATCTTAAATCTTAAAGAACTAGAACCTATTTTTCAGAGCGCTATTCAGGAAATGTTACTCGACTGTCCTCCTAAAAACATGGTTGGCATTGAAATCACACATCCAAGCTTGTTTGAGCCTGTAATTGTACCATTCACTGATGTAAAAATGTGAATTCCGACAAAGTTTTCATATAATGGAGAAAGTGTCTCAATCAAAGAAGGAATTCAACTTCAGTGAAGATATGGCTTTTAAGCTCATTATTGTAGACCACAAAGCACAACGGGGCATGATTTTTTTATTCATCTCTATTCATTTCACAATTTTTAAGGAATCCCGCAAAAATAAGGGTAAATTTATTAGAAGTGCATCTAGAGATAATAGTGTGCAGACAAGTAATCGCCAACCATTAATTGCGCACAATTAATCGTGGACAATTAATCGCCGAACAACTAATCGCGGTAACAATCAATCGCCGAGACATGTAATCGCCTAATACACTTATATGCATGAATTTATAGTCAAAACAATACTTAACTTGAAACAAAAACTGTCGTTGCAAAACATTCCGAATTTGTCTAAAAATTGAAACTGTGTGACAAACCATGCAAATAATCAGTAATATCTAGTATGAACTATTCAATCATCATTTCGTTTTTGCTTTGTTCTAATCGTAGCGCCGTGAAAAATTTTCAAACTGTGGAGTAATGATTTTAAAGCGTTTTTAGCAATCAATTTTTCTCGAAGGTGTGAAATTCTCGACGCTTCGCGCCATATCCTTATGTTTTGACTACATTTTGTTTCATTTGTTTGGGGGGTCCCACCAGAAAAATTTTCAACTCCCCCAGAATTCGCGATTTTTCAAAACTTTCCAGAAATTTCCGGAAAATTTGCGGAAAAGGTGCTTTTTAAGCGTTTCTAGCTATCTATTTGCTCGATAGTGTCAAATTTTTGGAACTCATGTTTTAAGTACATTTTAATTTATTCGACTTTTTGATTTTTTTCGAATTTTCCAGTGTTGTTATGCTCTAGAAAGATAGAGCATCGTGAGAAAGGCCGGAAAACAATGTTTTTTACGCATACTCACTATTTTTAGGCCCAAAAAGGCACCTTAAAATTTCATCCCCTCCAGAATTCCCATGCTGTGCATGTATGATAATAAGCTAAGCTTTCACATCCACTACTTCCCTTTTTACACACCTTTTTATATGTTCTATACAGGTATTTATTTTTGACATGCTTTTGATGACGCTTGGTTGTTTACGATTAAATAGACCCACGATTAATTGTGTGCACGATTAACTGTTCTGCGATTAACTGTTGGCGATTAATTGTCCGCGATTAATTGGTGGCGATTAACTGTCATGTAATCAGAGATAATATATCACTACCCCAAGCTATTGTAACAAAAATAGCAATGCTAGAAGCGGACCCACAGTGGGAAACTATTTGGAAAGGCAACAAGAGTTGCCACACTCTGCAAAAGCAGCGAGCATTAGAGTGGATGAGCAGAGCTAATCTTAGTGTAGATGCAAATACGGCTTAGATGATGTAAAATACTTTTAAAATGTCTTATTGCCAAATCACCAAATAAAGGTTTACTCGGGCAAAATGTTGTTCTCTGAGGGGCCCGCTGCACAGAACGTCGTCAATCTGTATGCAGCCAATGGAAGCTACGACCTAATCACCCATATAGCCCTGCCTAATTGGGTGTAAATGGTCACCCTTTGGTCCTTTGCGACACACAAGGCATGTTCGAACGCAATGTTAGCCTAATAGATGCGCGTTTGTGACATCGAGCAATTTGTGCCAAAAATAAACGCATCTCAAAAACAGTTTGTGTTTGAATAATACATCACATCAAATTTTAGTGGTGGATATACGCAATACGCATAACATGTCAGGCGTGTTTAGCCGTGTTGGGCCTCCTCTCCTCCCAGGCGAGGCAGATCGGTTAGCCAATCATTAGTAGAACACGTTTTAGCAAGGACTAGGAAGTGACAAAGGGCCAGGAAGTCAAAAAACCAGGAAGTGACGAAGGACCAGGTAGTCGAAGAACCAGGAAGTCAAAGGATCAGGAAGCTAAAATTATATATACACAGCTCATTCATTACTCATTAGGCCCAATTTGCTCCATAGCTTAGCTAGGCTTCAGTTTACATTCACTAAAGGTCATTGGGCTTAGTTTTGTCTCACTTAAGCGCATTTAAGACATGTTTAAGACTGAGAGGCAGGGGTTGCAATAGCGGACCCCTGCTACATTTTACGCATTCAAGACGCTCCTCCTAGGGCGCGCCTTGCTATACTTTAGCTATGAATACAATAGTATTTCACACTCAAGTCAACTTTACACTTAGTTTCAGTTTCAATCGTAGTTTATTCCTAAGCTTATTTCACACCTTGGCTTGCTTAGGCTTTATTTACCCCTTCCACACCTCAGCTATGTCCTCATTTGTTATAGCGTTAGCCTATCCTTAACTATTACCTCCAATAACCTGTGATCACTAAAAATTTGTGCGCTTATTGTCCACTATTTGAAAATAATTGCAGAAATTATTCTACTACGAGATCGTGAAGGCTAAAGACAAAGCATAAGTACAACAGTTTTCGATACCACTTAAATGACCCGATAAAAATATGCATTAGTTTTACTTATAAAAAACAGCGGTCAGTAAATAAAAATAAAAATAAAATGAATAATGAATAAATAAATGAAATAAATAGAATAATAGAACATAAAAATAATAATTCAAACTATCGAAACAAAGCGGTTGGGGAATATCGCAATTTAAGACAACAGTATTTCATGTCGACCTCATCCGCAAGGACCAGCATGTATAAAAAGTTTCCTTGGAAGCTGTCAAAAAACAATTCGCTATCTAATTATAATAAATTTCCGCGACACATGGACGCGAAATTTCGTTATTTAGCGTACGCAGAACATTGAAATACGGGTTATACGTCAAAATTTGTGAAAACATGTTCCGTCTATTGTCCGTTTCACATTAAATTTGATCATAAATTTTCCTAGAATTACGGCTAGGATGAATGGATGCATAAGTATCAGCAGAAGTTTTTATAATGTCAAAACCTACGTGGAGCAGATGATACTTTTAAGTCTTATGATATTATAATTAATGAGATTAATCGTGGTAGAGCAGCAATTAAATAGAAAAAAGCTTAAATGTCTACCTGACTTCCAGACGAGTTTTTTGCATTTATTGACTTTTGCGGTGAACGCCGTTGCCTAAAATAAATAAAAAACAAACAAATAAATAAATAAATAGGTACACGAATGATAAAAAGCATCATCGCTGAGGTCATTTTTTAAATAGGTAGTTCTCTAAACTACTTGACGTTTGAGCGCGTGTGGAGTCAAAAAATTGTAAATGCGAATCATAGTACCGATAAAAAATAACAAACCCTGCAGCTATAACGCTACACGTCTTGGAGGTGCAGATTTTTATGAGATGAAAAATTTTATGCCACCTTTTTGTTACTAAAAACCCAGCGGCTGAATCCGATCCTGGGGGGGGGCACGCCGCCAGTTCTGACCGGAGCGACTCGAGCAAACAAATTAGCGTCCCGAGCGCTCACTTAAGTAAACAAAAGTGCGCAATTAATTATACTGGGCTGACCTCGTCGGTCGACCAATTATGCGTCTGGTACTTACAGTAATGCGCCCGACTAGAGTAGTTTTTTTTTAAACACAATTTTTTTTACAGAGCGGAAATCAAATTTTAAAGTTTAGTTTTTCGAGTTCATCGTGAAAAATGGAGCAAGAAAATATATAATTTTACAACATTTCATTCAATCTGGAAAAAGTTGACTGATTTCCAATGTGAGAGCACTAATAAAATGCAGTTTTATAAGCACACCTAGGCGTGGGGGAGGTTTGGGGGGTATGCACCCCCAGAAACCAAAATAACCCCCCCCCAGAAATCAAAATACCCCCCCCAGAATTTAATTTTTGAAAGTTTTTTTTCGTTTTTTTCGCAATTTTTTGATGCCAATGGATAGTGCTTGATGAGAAACGTCGAAAAATGGTGTTTTTATCGCCATACCACCATTTTTAAGGCCATTTTTCGACCTTCAAAAAAAATCTTGCACCCCCCCCCAATTTTCTTGCTGCCCACGTATGTTTATAAGTAGCGTTCTATTTCTTGGCATGGGCACATACTACATATTTTGAATTTTTTTGCATGTTGTTTTATAATTGTCCCAGAAAAGATAATTCGATGGAGCGATTGTTCATCGATTTTTGCGATGCGTGTGCTTATATGTATAATTTTCGTTGACAAATCGTGGTAGTTTTTCATGTTGACGATGTTGGCTTAGTATAATTTTAAAATATTTCAATTTTATGGACAAAATAAATGTCAAGTGCTCTCAAAAATTAAACAAGTTAACTTTCTACAGAGTGAATGAAATGTTGTAATATTATATATTTTCTTGCTCCATTTTTCACGATGAGCTCGAAAAACTAAATTTTAAAATCTGATTTTCACTCTGTAAAAAAAATTATGTTCAAAAAATACTCCCCTAGTCGGGCGCATTACTGTAAGGACCAGATGCATAATTGGTTGACTGACGAGGTCAGCCCAGTATAATTAATTGGGCACTTTTGTTTACTTAATTGAGCGCTCAGGTCGTTAATTTGTTTGCTCGAATCGCTCCGGTCAGAACTGGCGGCGTGCCCCCCAGGATCGGATTCAGCCAAACCCAGCTAGCAAGGAGTACGCACATATTGTTGGTGCTCAAAATTATGACAAATAGGTTTCTTTCACTGGAAAGCGGCTACCACGATTATCTACTGTGAGTTAGCTTCTAGTTCAGATTGGGGTTTCAAATGTAGAGAATTAAAAAATACTCATATTTTTCTTTGATTATTACAGAAAAAACGGTTCAGAAAAAGTGTAATGTGTAAATAAATATCTTAGGACAAAAAAGAAATTCTTTAGTTGCAAGTTGGGGAATGGTCTCTCTAATAAAAATACTCTTTTAACGGTTACTCTAGGAATTTGACGGATTTGCACTCAGTAGTTAGTTACATAGCGTGTTAAAGTTTACACCTTGGGTTTGAGTAAAAAAACACGTTTCATCTCATTTTGTCTACCAGATTCTCCAATTATGAATCGCGATGTGTGGGCTACTCTCAACGATTACACACTGCGTTAAATTGCCTTTCTTTATACTTGATAGATCAGCAGTTGTAAAATTCTTTTTCTTCGGACTCAAATCTGAGTAAGATCCAAAGGTGTTAAGTTTAAACCTGGGGCAACAAAATGTTTTTTGTGCTTTTTTGCTTGCTGGCTTCTCGTTGCATGGACAAAGTTTTTCTGCCGTAAATACTCGCGTATAAGACACAAAATTTTTTCAACTTTTATAAGGCTTTAAAATAGGGGGTGTCTTATACAAGAATACAACGAATTTTTAATTTGAAAAAGCATGCAAAAAGTTGTGAAATGTTATGCCTGGAAAACTTAAACACGCAGTTTAATGATAATGCATCATAACTTTATTGCATTAAGCGTGTAACTCGCTTCGATTTTGCTGAATTCATTGTAAGAAGAATGGCTGTAGTGGCCAAATTGCAAACTGGAGGACGAAATATCCCAAGTGCTTGTTCTACTATGTGCTCTACTTTATCTGAAATTATCAACTTGAAAACCGGTGGTGTCTTATATGCGAGTATATAGTTTTTCTGGCCCTAGGGCAAGAAAAAGTAGCTAGTGTCTTATCCACGGGTGTGTCTCATACGCGAATATTCACGGTATCTATTTTTTCTCTCTCGTTGCTTCGATCACTTTTTTTAGCTTGCACCCCCTTTAATTTTTACTTATTTGTGCTTGTTTACGAAAAATCAGGCAATAAAGCGCATAGAATCCTAACATTATCAGAAAAACTACTAAAGTGCAAGACATATGTAGATGGAAGCGTAAATTTTTATCAGTGCTGAATTTACATGATCGAGCGTGTAAGAGGAGGTCGGGCTAGATTCCCTAAATCCGAAAAACTGCTTCAGAATTAAGCAGACCCTAATGCAGATGTTATAATTTTTTCGCTTTTTAGCGATCTGATGCTAAACGTTAGTGTCAAAAAACGGTGTTTTTAGTGCTTAATATGAATTTTTCGGTACTTTCTTCAGCATTTGAAAAAATTTTTCGGTACTTTCTTCAGCATTTGAAAAAACAGACCCTAATGCATATGTTATAATTTTAGGAGTACGCAGGATTATGAGGAGGAGGTATTTTTTAATAAAGGCAGGAGTGTCGCAACAATCATACATGCAAAGCATGGGAATTCTAGGTAGGGAGCGTGAAATTCTAACGTGCCCTTTTGGGCCCAAAAGTGCTATGTACGCGTCAAAAACACCGTTTTTTGGCATTTCTGACCATGCATTATCTTTCAAGAGCATAAATAACATGAAAAAATCTCGGAAAAAATCAAAAAAGTAAAATAAATTATATCGAATATAGTCAAAACATGAGTAATTGGCGCGATGCGCTGAAAATTTGACACTGCAAATAGACAGCTAAAATTGCTTTAATAAGCACCTTTATAACGAATTTTTAGGAAATTTATGGAAACATTCGAAAAATCGCGAATTCTAGGGAAAGGGTGAAAGAATTTCTGCGGGGAGTGATCATTTTTCTCGATGGTAAACGCCTAACCCCTCTTCCCGAGATAATGCATTGTCAAACCATACATACATGGGCGGGGGCCCTGCCTGACCATAGGCGGGCGGCACCAAAATTGGGCTGCAAGATTTTACAAAGGTAAAAAATGGCATTAAAATGGTTGTATGGCAAAAGACACCATTTCTCAACGTTTCTCATCTAGCACTATCCATCGGCATCAAAAAATTGCTGAAAAAAACAAAAAAAATTAAAAAATTGAAGTCTGGGGGTATTTTAGTGTCTCGGGTGGGGGTGCATTCCCTCCTAAACCCCCACGCCCAGGTGTGGTCATGGACCCACTGAAATAGAAAAATGGAAAATTTTGTGGAGAACATGGGGCCAAATAAAGGCAAAAACGGATGAAAATCAGGAATTTCCTTTAAAAATGCTTTAAATTGACTATAAACTGTGTAATAACGAAGTTTTAAGGCTATTTTAGCACGTAAACCGGTTTCCGAAGTCATTTTGGCCCAAAAAATTCAATTTTTGACCCCGTCTAAAACCGGTGGAATCCCTCGCCCCGTGTGCAGAAAATTACTCGCCAACAATTGCTCGCCCAGCAATTGCTCGCCCAGCAATTGCTCGCCCAACAATTGCTCGCCCAACAATTGCTCGCCCAGCAATTGCTCGCCCAACAATAGCTCGCTCAGCAATTACTCGCCAACTATTGTTCGCCAACAATTGCTCGCCTAGCAATTGCTCGAAGAAGAATTGCTCGCCAATCATCAGCAATTGCTAGCCGAACGATTACTTGCTGAGCGATTGCTCGCCAGTGAATTGATCACAATGGAATCGTTCCCAAAGCATTGTTGCTTCTCATTCTTCGAATCAGAATTGTCATTCTATATTGGAATCATATACGCTATAAAGATGGAACTGCGTTCCTTCCGAAAATCGACCGTCCCCGGATCTTGTAATCATCCGGTCTGAACAAAATTGTATAATTAAGTGTAATTTAGTTCTGCTGTGATCGGAAAAATTTCCGACTTGAATTACTGTGCTTCAATAATCAGCTTGTAACTGATAGAAGGAATTTAAAAAAAGTTGAAATGCCTTTCTCGACTAATCACAGGTGTTTGGCGAGCAATCGCGTGGCGGTTGCGAACACCTGTCGACTTTAATAAATGCATTAAAAGTGAAAATTAAGATTGAAGGAATTAAAAATCATTTTAGTACACTAAAAATGAATACTTTCAAACTGAAACTACTGTTTCTTTTTTCTTTCCTACCAAAAACGAAACAATGTGTACATAGATAAATGTATAAGCGCAAAGGTATGCAACATCACAACAGAACTGAATTGTACTAAATTATACCATTTTGTTCAGACCAGATGATTATAAGATCCGGGGACGGTCGAATTTTGGAGTTAACACACCTTCCATTTTTATGAGCGTATATGATTCCGATATAGAATGACAATTGCTGATTCAAATAAATGAGAAGCAACAATGCTTGCTTAGGCAGCGGTTCCCATGTGATCGATTCACTGGCGAGCAATTGTTCAGCAAGTAAATCGTATGGCTACCAATTGTTTGTGATTGGCGAGTAATTGTTTGGGGTGCAATTGCTGGGCGAGCAATTCCTGGGCGAGCAATTGCTGGGCGAGCGATTGCTGGGCGAGCAAGTGCTGGGCGAGCAATTGCTGGGCGAGCAATTGCTGGGCGAGCAATTGCTGGGCGAGCAATTGCTGAGCGAGCAATTGCTGAGCGAGCAATTGCTAAGCGAGCAATTGCTGGGCGAGCAATTGCTGGGCGAGCGATTGCCGGGTGAGCAATTGCCGGGCGAGCAATTGATGGGCGAGCAATTGCTGGGCGAGCAATTGCTGGGCGAGCAATTGCTGGGCGAGCAATTGTAGGGCGAGCAATGGGCGGGCAATTGTTGAGTGAGCAATTGCTAAGCGAGCAATTGCTGGGCGAGCTATTGCTGGGCGAGCAATGGGTGGGCAATTGTTGAGCGAGCAATTGCTGGGCGAGTAATTGCGAGGCGAGCTATTGTTGACGAGTAATTGTTCTCGAGCAATTGTTGGCGAGCAATTTTCCGGTTATCCCCCCGCCCAGATCGGCCTTGCTGTGCAGGAGCTTTTCTTTGACCAAAATGGCCTCAAAAACTGATATAAGTGATAAAATAGCGTTAAAACTACGTTATTACACAGTTTTTGGTCAATTTAAAGCACTTTTGAAAACAATTTCAATTTTAATCCGTTTTTGGCCATTATTTTGTCTGATTTTCCCCACAAAATTTTCCATTTGTCTATTATGGGGGTCAGGAGTACCCCAAACCTCTCACGTGCATGTATGGTCACAACTCTCTAACCCGCTCATATGCGCCCATGTATATCATAGGAGGTCGTTAAAACGAGTCAGAATGAAAAGGAACGAAAGAGGTAGAAAAACTAATTGAATTTAAATAGACAAAATATCAAAAAATAAAACGGAATAACGAAAAAAACAACAGGACAAAAACAGAAGAGAGGGAAAAGCGAAGCATTCGGTTAGTACGAATAAAAAACAGATGCTAGAAATATCTCTTACGGACGTACCAAAAGATAATTTTCAAAAATTACAGATTTTACTATCCAAAAAAGTCTAAATGAGACGCGAAGAAGTACGTAGTAGTAAACACCAAAAAATGCACAAACGATAAGCGAGGTCATCAGAGAGGAACTAGATTTGCTACGGTTTCCTGCCTTTCACTGACTATCACTGCAACCAAGCAACACTTGTCTATATATCTCGCCTCTCAAAAGGAACGATAAACAATAAACGGGGAACACAAAATATAATAAAGTAGAACAAGAAAATTAAAAAAACAGAAAATATGGTATAAAAACGGTAAAAAATCGTTAAATGATAAGAATGGAATGAACAAAAAACGTAAATGACACATACACACATATAAAAATAATAATAAATATAAGTAGAAAATAGTGATTATGTAAAAACAGGACAAAGGCGGAAAGAGAAAAGAAAAAGATAATTAGCAGAATTAATAATGATTTACACGACACATAGTATTTAAAAAAAACTGGAAGAAAAAAATCAGATGCGAAAAAATATAATAAGATGAGATTAGATAAGCTCTCAGTTGATGTGTCCCTGGGTATTTTCGAAATAACGCTGTACATTGCGGAAACCAAACGATAAATAATTGAAATAAATTAGATAATAAAAACATGAAAAATTTGATAAAACCATGTATATGCAACGCGCGGCTATTTCGGCCCACAGTGATTAATATCACCCAATATCCGACGTAGCTTCTGTGTTATGAAGCTGTCAAAAAACGGTTTAGTAGTAATGCCTGACACCCTGGGGGTACAATGTACTTTATTGGTAATCATGACTTCATTATTTAGCGTAGAATGGAGCATCAAGATACGGGTTTGACGTCAGAATTTGCCAAAACGCGTTCATTCTCCAAAATACGTATGGAAGACTATGTAAATCAATCATCACATAAACCATTTAATTATATTTTCGAATTTTTTGATGTTTTTACGCTATTCGTTGATGCCAATATATAAGGCTACGTAAATACATGAAATGAGATACATCGAAAAATTGTATAGCATTGATGACTCAATTACGCAGTTATACTGCAGTGATAATAGTCTTAACTAGTCAAATTATTTTGACGAATCTCTAATTTTGTACTTAGATTAGAATACTCTAATAATTTGCTGTGAACCTACGTTTGAAATGATTTTCAACAATTTTATATATCGTTGAATAATTTTTTAATCGTAGGCAAATTAATCGCATTATATCCATACATGGGCAGCAAGAAAATCCTGGTAGAGGTCAGGTGAAATTGCCAAAAACCGCCAAAAATGTTAATAAAATATAATTCCGGGGTCTACAGTACCCTGCGATAGGTTTTTCAACCTCTGGGGTGTAACCCCTCCCCGCGCCTATGCTTGATTATAACTTGATTATGAGATAATTGATAATTTTATTCAGATAAGTTGATGCCTTAAAAACAGGCGTTTAGTTATTTATATATTAGTCATTGTAGTTTGATAATTTTTGTCCAATTCTAATTATTTTTTCATTTTGTGTTGTGGGAACCATTTTTTTAATGAATTGATAATGCAATATATATTCTAAACAAAGAAAAATGCTTCGATGGAACAAAAAAGACGTGTATACTTGGGATTGTGGATTATTAAGGAAGTAAAAGGAAGGGACTAGGAAAAAGCTACTAATGTATGTATATCGCTAAAGTCGCAAAATCTGCTAAAACTCAGAATTTCTCTAAGCAATGCTAAAAATCAAAGTATATTCTGCGGTCTCTGAAAAAGTTTAACTTTCTTCAATTAATTTTTGATGCTGCACGTAAGAGTGTATGAACATAATCTTGAATGTTTACTATTTTTAAATTGCTTGTAAGATGCAATACTGACTTGCTTCGTATCATGATTGATAGAAAACTACTTGCAATTGTATTTAAAGGTGTTCTATTTTGTTATCATGAGCATTATAGCAAACAAACCTGGAGTCCATTGATTAGTGCACACAAGCAATGTGGGCGTGCAAGCGTACCTACATGTAGTTTGTTTCACGTAAGCTTACGCGTTTCCTACTGCTTTAAACCACAATTTCTTTGATTGTCTTGGATGCATTGGTGTTTGCTTTTTCATTCAATTGGCGTGCAAAGTCTCATACTTAACTCCATCGATTTTCCACATATACTGCATAGATAACTTGTTGTTTTCTCAATCGTTTTCCAATTAAATAGTTTATTTCTATCTGCAGGCCGCAAGAATATACTTATATTTTTTGCGTTGTTTATAAAAAGTCTGATCTTTATCACACATAATATTCAAACTGCGGATGTTTTTATTTCGGAGTTTTCTTAATTATGCCCGCTCAAGCTACAATTTCGACATATAATCGTACAATTCGTAGTGCCATATTTCTAGCCGTTAGAAATTTAACGGAATTCTTGCTGCTTTTTAGCTAAGTGCGAATTTCGGAAATAAAACTTAAACACTTTTTGCTAGTTTTGCTCTCCTTAGGACGAATTCCTGTATAAGCTAGTCGCTGGTATGTGCTACATGCTGGGAAACTCGCATTGTTTCTATTTTGATTGAGGACAATACTTGCCAAAACATCAACTTGTGAGCTTAGTTTCGCTCTTTAAAATATGTATGTTTCAATACTCCTGCTCATTAGAATATTATTGCATGTTAACGTCTGAAAAAGCCCTAATATTATTGCATGAATCAATCATGTCTCCAAATAAAAGCTGCGATTCTGCATAAGTTACAGGCCTGAGTGCTTCATCTAATGTCGAAATTTCGCAAAATTTGACTGCATTAGGAATTTTGCTTGGAAGTTCTCTTAGGAAAACAGGTTTTGCTATGCTCTCTTGTCTATCTAAATCTACTGTAGGCCATGCTCGTCTTACACTGCATATGAACTTGCAGAAAAATGTCACAATCATCATTGTGTCTAAATGTGACTTGCAGTTCTGCTTTACATGCCTGGTATGTGTGCTTGAGCTCCTCTAATGTACTTGAAGCTGGACCGATAGGGAATGATTCTAAGCTTGCTTTTCTCAATTCATCATCGTAATTTGTTATACCTTGTAACACGATAAAATGTTCAATTTTCTCGATCCACTCTCCAAAATGTTCACCTCTGCAGACTGAAAAAGTTGTTGGTGTACGAATCACATCTAATCTTAATAAATCACGATGTAGTGCAGCTAAACGTAACTTTCCGATCATTTCTGAATTCAGATTTTGCAGAAAAAAGAATTTTTGGATGCAATATACCCCTTTAATTGTGGCTGAATTCGGACATTTGAACATTTATATAAATTTCTTTTGACTTTTACGAGCCTTGTTCCAAATTTTACAAGCTTTGCTCCGAATTTCCCAAACTTTACAAAAATGTTCCAATTTTTACAAAAAAATGTTAGAAACTTTACAAAAAATGTTCCAAACTTTACAAAAAATGTTCCAAACTTTACAAAAATGATCGAAACTTTACAAAAAATGTTCCAAAGTTTACAAAAAATTATCGAAACTTTACAAAAAATATTCCAAACTTTACAAAAAATGTTCTAAACTTTACAAGCACTTTTATAAATTCAACAGACTTTGCCTACTGTATGCAGTATTGTTATGTCTCTAATCCATGAAAATGCAATGTTTTCCTACGTATATGAAGGGTTGAAATCATAGGCGGGCAGCACCGAAATTCTGGGGGGTGAGGTGAAAAAATTTCTGGGGGGGGGGGTGAAAAGATTTTCAAAGG
The DNA here is from genome assembly GCA_036768485.1 of Mermis nigrescens. Classification (NCBI taxonomy): domain Eukaryota; kingdom Metazoa; phylum Nematoda; class Enoplea; order Mermithida; family Mermithidae; genus Mermis; species Mermis nigrescens. The sequence goes on from JAVLUZ010000161.1 coordinate 531,457, forward strand.
TCAAAAATGGTCTTAAAAGTGGTCGTATGGCAAAAAAACACCATTTTTCGATGTTTCTCATCAAGCTCTATCCAATGGCATCAAAAAATTGCTAAAAAAGCAAGAAAAAGTTTTTTCTGGGGAGGGGGGTATTTTGATTTCTGGGGGGGGGTATTTCAACTTCTGGGGGTGTATACCCCCCAAACCCCCACGCCCATGTGTGGTTGAAATAATGAATATTATAGCCAACAAACAACCTGGACAGTTGTGTACCAAGTATGTATGCAAATAATACCTATTTCTATGAAAATTAGCTGACTGATAAATTACTTAACAGCCACACTACCCAAGTAGGCCACTCTAATGCTTATTCTAGTGTTTATATCTTAAACACATGCCTACGTCATCAAATTGTTACGCCCAATATACCTGTAAAATTTATTTAATAAATTATGTCAAAGCAAAAAGAGTTTTTGACCAAATCATTCTTGTCTGTCGCTCTTAGCCCTGAATAAGTGCTGAACTCAGGCCCACCCACTTTCACTACACGTCTGTATTTATACTATAGTTGGCTGAATGATAATGACATTTTGAATAATCCCAAAATATGTTTTAATATTCTCGGTATTTTTCCAAACTCTGCACACTTTTTTGCAAACTCTGCACACTTTTTTCCAAACTCTGCACACTTTTTTCCAGACTCTGCACACTTTTTTCTAAACTCTGCACCTTTTTTCGAAACTCTGCACACTTCCTATGTTATAGCGTGTCAAAAAAGTGTGCAGAGTTTGGAAAAAAGTGTGCACACTTTTTCCCAAGCTCTGCACACTTTTTTCCAAACTGCACACTTTTTCGAAACTCTGTACAATTTTCTTCGAAACTCTGCACACTTTTTTCGAAACTCTGCACACTTTTTTCCAAACTCTGCACACTTCATATGTTATTGCGTGTGAAAAATATGTATGCCTTGTATGTTAAATTCTGAATCAATTTGAGCCATTCTTCCTCATGTATTCACTTTTACAGTATATAAGTCGATGTTGATCTCCTTTGCAAGACACATGCAGAACCTACCATTCAGCTGTTTGAGCTAAAAACAGTGTATTTTGACGTAAAAATAGCCAAAAACAGTAAAACTACTAGATTTTCTCGACCATGACCCATAATCAACAAACTTTCCGCTAAATTAGTTCACGAACTTACAGCATGTGAGGTGCATCTTTTACAACACATGCATGATTCAATCTAAATCCAAGATTTCAGCTCAATCGGTCCATTATTTGCAATGGCACGGGGTACACACAACATGTGTAAGCATGTTGATATGCTGTAAGAGCGGACCACTGCTTCAACACATTTAAGCGAGGGCCAAGAAGTCGAAGGATCAGGAAGTGCCATAGTACCAGAAAGTTGAAGGACCGGGAAGTCGCAGGACTAGGAAGTCAAAGGACTGGGAAGTCAAAGGACCGGGAAGTCGAAGGACCGGGAAGTTAAAAGGACCAGGAAGTAAAAAGGACCAGGAAGTCAAAAGGACCAGGAAGTGATGAAGGACCAGGAAGTGACGAAGGACCAGGAAGTGACGAAGGACCAGGAAGTCAAAGGACCGAGAAATCGAAGGATCGGGAAGTCAAACCTATATATACACAGTTCATTACTTCTTAGGCCCAATTTACTCACTAACTTAGCTAGGCTTACTCGAATTTGCTTTACAACATTCACTTACTTTACACTTAGGACTTAATTGCATTATCTGCCAGGTGAACATAAAGGGCCAGGAAGCCATACACATCTTGATAAATTCCTATAATGCTTAGGCTTGTTTTACACCTTGGCTTACCTAAGCTTAGTTTGCACTCACATCCCGTGGGGTAGCAAGAGCGAACCCCTGCTACACAGTCCTTCTGCTTAGTTTTGCCATACTTTGGCACATTTAAGGCAATTTTTAAACTGAGTGGCAGGGGTAGCAAGAGTGGACCTCTGCTACTTTTTAGGGGGACTTCCCCTCCTCCTGCTGAGGACCCGCAGGCAAAAGAAGTGGCCCAGGAAGTACTACAGGCTTAGTTTACACCTAGTTCAGCTAGGTTTACTTAACGCTTAGTTTAGATTTAGTGTTAGTTTAATCCTAGTTTACACTTAGGCTTAATTTACACTTAGGCTTGGCACCCTGCCAATTTTGACCCCTTCCACTCCTCAACTATGTCCTATCCTTAACCATTGCCTATCCTTAAGTATTGTCTATCTTTTAGCACTGTCTATGCTTAACCATTGTGCCCTGGCCCCTACCTCAGGGCGCAAGGAACCACCCCCCGCCCATGTAATCATTGTATATGTTATACCATTAGCCAATGTTATAACATAGGCTATTTTCAAGAATTGCCTATGCTTAACCATTGCCTATGTTATTGCGTTGCACCCCAGGGTCCCACGTATAACTACTAATGTAGAACAAGAAAATAAAAGAAAAGAGAAAAATGGAATAAAAGCGGTAAAAAATCGGTAATAATAACAATGGAATGAACAAAAAACGTAAATGACACACTCATACATATAAAAAATAATATTAAATATAAGTAGGAAATAGTAATAATGTAAAAACAGGACAAAGGCGGAAAGAGAAAAGAAAAAAGAAAATTAGCAGAATTAATAATGAATTACATGACACATATATGTAAATAACAAATCGAAGAAAAAGAGAAGATGCAATAAAAATATAATAAAATGAGTTTAGAAAAGCTGTCAGTTGATGTGTCTCTAGGTATTTTCGAAATAACGCTGCACATTTCGGAAACCAAACAATAAATAATTATAATAATTAGATAATAAAAACATGAAATATTAAATAAAACCATGTAGAACAGTCGAGGAATCGCGCGGTGATTTCGGACTACAGTATTTAATATCAAATAATATCCGATGTAGCTTCTGTGTTATGAAGCTGTCAAAAAACGGTTCAGTAGTAACGCATGACACCCTGAGGGTACAATGTAATCTATTGGTAATCATGACTTCATTATTTAGCGTGAATAGAGCATCAAAATACGGGTTTAATGTCAGAATTTGCCAAAATGCGTTCGTCCTCTAAAATACTTAATGGAGACTATGTAAATCAATCATGACATAAACCTTTAACTTATATTTTCAAATTTTTTGATGTTTTTCCTCTATTCGTTGATGCCAATGTATAAGGCTACGTAAATACATGAAAAGAGATACATCAAAAAATCGTATATTTCATTTAGTAATAACTTTTCCACTATTTTTTTGCGTCTGAATATTTCTGCGCCAATGCATGAAATGCAAGTATTAAGACGCATCTTTGATGAATCAATTATGCAGTTATACTGCCGTAATAAAAATATCACCTAGTCAAATTCTTTTGACGATTCTCCAATTTTGTGCTTAGATTAAAATACTATTATAACTTGTTGTGAACCTACGTTTGAAATGATTTTCAACAATTTTATATATCGTTGAATAATTTTTTAATCATAAACAAATTAATCGCTTTATATCAATTCATGGACAGCAAGAAAATCCTGGTAGTGGCCAGGTGAAATTGCCAAAACTGCCAAAAATTTCGATAAAATATAATTCTAGAGTCTATAGTAATCTGCGGGGGTTTTTCAACTTCTGGGGTGTAATCCCCGCGCCTATGCTTGATTATAACTTGATTAAAATCGAGTGAATGATCTTAAAAGAGGTAATTGATAATTTTATACTAGTAACTGTGCCTTAAAGACAGGCATTTAGATGCTTTTATATATTAATCATTGTAGTTTGATGATTTTTATCAAATTCTAATTATTTTTGCATTTTGTGTTGTGGGAACCGTTAATTCAATAAATTAATAATGCAATATATATTCTAAACAAAGAAAAATGCTTCGATAAAACAAAAAAAGACGTGTATACTTGAGATTGTGGATTATTGAAAATGTAAAAGGAAACGACTAGGAAAAAGCTATTAATGTATATATGTCCCTAAAGTTGCAAAGTCTGCTAAAAATTAGAAATTCTCCAAGCAACGCTTCGAAGTATATTATGCGGTCTCTAAAAAAGTGTAACTATGCTTCACATAAGAGTGTATGAAGATAATCTTAAATGTTTACTATTTGTAAATTGCTTGTAAGATTCAATACTGACTTTCTTCGTATCATGATTGATAGAAAACTTCTTGCAATTGTATTTAAAGGTGTTCTATTTTGTTATCAGGAGCATCTTAGCAAGCAAACCTGGGGTCAATTGATTAGTGCACACAAGCGTTGTGGGAGTGCAAGTGAAACAGCTTGTTTCACGTGAGCTTACGCGCTTCCCCTGCTTTACACCAACAATTTCTTTGATTGTCTTGAATGCATTAGTGTTTGCTTTTATCAATCAATTGGCATGCAAAGTCTCATAGTTTACGTCATCTAATTTTCCATATCTACTGCATGGCTAACTTGCTCTTTTCTAAATCATTTTTCAATTAAATAGTTTATTTCTATCTGCAGGCCGCAGGATATACATAATTTTTTGCATTGCTTAGAGAAAGTCTGATCTTTAGCATACTTAATATTCAACCTGCTGATGTTTTATTTCGGAGTTTTCTGAATTACGCCCGCTCAAGCTACAATGTCGACATTTAATCTTACAATTCGTAGTGCCATGGTTCTAGCCGTTAGAAATTTAACAAAATTACTGCTGCTTTCCAGTTAAGTGCGAATTTGGGAAAAAAACTTAAACACTTTTTACTAGTTTCGCACTCCGTAGGATGAATTTCTGTATGTGCTAGTCGCTGGTATGTGCTATATGCTGGAAAAGTCGCATTGTTTCTACTCGATATATTTTCCTTTCTATTGGCCAGAAATCGTTAAATTTTATCTTGTTAGATGCGCAAGTAAGCATCAATAGTATACTTTAGCCGGCGAAATTATTTCAATGTTCTTTGTTGTGTTCTGCATGTTTTGACGCGTATTCTTACGTAAAACGCTTACATATACTTTATTTCATGAGATTCGCGGTCCATTTATGTATAAAAAGAGCTATTATAGTTGAAATGTGTACCCGTAGACAATGTTCACGACAGGTATATGATGGCGCGTGCACGCCCATGGGAGTCGAAAAAATTATTTTTTTCTGGAAATCACCTTTCCTGGTCAAGCTTCTTTATCTGTACTAGGCTCAGGCTTAGATTTATGTTTGTGGTAATCAGGGATGAAAAACCCAGATTTGAATATTTTGAATTTCGGGATTTTTGTGGGTTTTTTCTAGATTTTTTAGGTTGTTTGGGTTTTTTAGGGGTGTGGTTAAAATTTACCCTTATCAGTTATTCTTAGCATATTCATCATATTTTTGCCAAATTTCCATATTTTTGGGCTCCATATCAAATTTTTCACTGTTTCAATTTGAAAACATTGTTTTCGCTCTTGTATGTACTATATTTATTCATAGCTAACACAATGAAGAACATCTATTACACAGAATCATGATGGAATAAATTTTGTCCCCAATAGGTGCGCTCGGATTAATGTTATTGCATGAATCAATCATGTATTTAAATAAAAGCTGCGATCCTGCATAAGTTACAGCCCTGATTGCTTCAATTTAATGTCGAAAATTCACAAAATTTGACTGCATTAGGAATTTTGCTTGAAAGTCCTCTTGGGAAAAGAGGTTTCGCTCTACTCTATTGGTTATCTGGATCTACTGTAGGCCATGCTTGTCTAGCAAAGCGTTTTAATTCATACAGATACTCAATTGCTTTTTGAGTGCTTTTTTGCTTACACTGCATAAGAAGTTGCAGATAAATGTCACACTCATCATTGCGTATAAATGCGACTTGCAGTTCTGCTTTACATGCCTGACATGTGTGCTTGAGCTCCTCTAATGTACTTAATGCTGGACCGATAGGCAATGATTCTAAGCTTGCTTTTCTCAATTCATAATCGTTATTTGTACCTTGTAACGCGAGAAAATGTTTAAATTTCTCGATCCACTCTCCAAAATGTTCACCTTTGCAGCCTGAAAAAGATTTTGGCGTACGAATCTCATCTAAGCTTAATAAATCATGACGTAATGCAGCTACACGTAACTTTTCAATCATCTCTGAATTTAGATTTCGCATGTTTCTAGAACGTTTATTAGTAGCTTTACTTACAGTCTGATATATTGTATGCTCTAAATTTTGAGCTATAGAAATTTTAATGCTGTAAACACGTATGTCTTAAGACTAATTATGCTGAATTTATTGCCTTAAAAGTACAACTTTTCTGACTTTTTTCGATTTCTAAAGCATGCAAAAACCTAGCTACTTCATGAAACTCATGAACTAATTTTGCACACTCACTGTTTTGTTCTTACTTTTTGTCCAAATTCTGATTTCGAATGAAGTTACTTTTCTGATCAAAATATAACCCGACGCAAAATTCCAATAAGTCGTTTCAATTCCGTGCTTCTGAATTCTAGTATAAGAATTGTTGTTGCTTTAACGTCATTAAGTAAATATGATTGCATTTGATCTGCTGGCTCGAAAGGAGCAATAGCCATTTAATAACCCTAAAGAAGCTACTGTCTTGCTCATAATAAATACATATTATTTGCATGATCAAATGTTCTGATTTTCCGTTTTAATATTTAATAACTATAATTGAGCACTACACCAAATTGAATCATATTAAAAGTATAATCATGCTGGCCTTGAGTCCTTAGCAGGGCGGTTTCTGGCCCTTCCTCTGCGCCACTAGCTTTTGCTTAGGTCTTTCGAACTTGGATATGGACTCCCTTGGACTGCATAGTCCTTCTTTTCGATGACCTTGAAGCGGAGTTTGTTCTCTTGTAGGCGGTTTAAATTGAAAGTGAGATTACAGTGATTGGTTGCATGCATGTCATATGTGAAATTACGGTTATTACGTACATAGGTACCTACTTGCGTTTATACTACATGTATTTTCTTTACTTTTGCACTGTTTGTACTGAACCAAGATGCAATAATACAATTTTTGGTCCCATTACATAAGCTACCTACGATCATATAAGGGCAAAGGTAGCAAGAGCTATCACACAAGTATTGGCAAGCTGCGATTTAATTGGACAAATAATTAATTTTCTTAACCCTTATTTTGATCATATAATATTATGCACACAAACCGCATGTTTTTATACACTTCAAGTGTGCTTCTGTCTGCTTCTTTGCATCTTTACTTCCACAATCGCAACTTATCTGAGGGCAAATTTTGAAGTCACAGCATCTTTTTTCTTTGATTTTCCAATGTCTATGACACCATCCGCAGGTGCGCATTGATTGAGAGCATGGAAATATCATCCGTCTTTTTCATCTTTAAAACTGCAGGCATTAATATTCTTACACGTTGTTATACAATCAGAGCATGTTGGGTATCCGGCTTGAACAATAAAATTTAGAAATTAAAGACGTACTCTCACCCTTGCGGAATTGAAATGTTCATGACGTTGAAGCTGTAGGTACTACTTATTTAATTATTATATAAGCACAAAAAGTCCTTGAACCTAGGATTAAAAATCCTGAAAGAGCAGTAGAAATCGAAATTTTCTCAAAGCGTTTTTGTCTTGCAGACTTTCATATTGTCAGCAAATGTAGTCGTAAAAGCCCAGTAGCATTGTTTTACTATAGCAAGTGAAGCATGGCATGATGGGTTTAAGGAATAAGAGGTCTGCAGATTCTTTGACCCAAAACGTCCTCATAAGGCTTTTTTGTCTCTTAGACTTTTCCGACTTTTAATAAGCTTATTGCAGCTAATATCCCGAATTGTGAACAATGCTACGTCTATTAGAAATGTTCCAAAAATTTTGGTTTACGCGATTATCAAGAATTATGTACAAATGTAGAGCTGACCAACGAAAACAAAGCTGCATTTTTTATTATTTCTCCGCATGAGATATGCATAAGAAGCTAATGGTCAAAAGCTCAGTACACTTGTTCACAATTAAGCGGTTTCATACCTTAAAGTGTCAGGCACCATAAAGTTTCAGGGCTATATTAACGTGCATAGAGTGAAAATCGCACAAAATCGCGGGACTTTCAACCAATTACGATTTAATTCATAATTTAATGGATTAAGACTTAATTACTTGAATTATTTGCGATTGATTAATTTTAATTTCAATATTTCAATTAATTAAGTGTAAATAGTATTACTCAATGAATTACACATTCATTAATTAATAAAGATCATTTAATTTTGATTATTACTTCTTAAAAATAATTAATTAAGATTGAATTAATTCAGATTATTCAATATATTTTAAGATTAATTAATTAAGAGTTCAAAGAATATTTAATAAATAAATATAATTCGATTTAATGACTAGGAATAATTGATTAATTAAATTTATTTGTTAGTTGCATGCACATATAATCAAATTGAAAATTAAGGTTCTTTAATTGAGAAAAAATTAGGTAATTAAAGATGACTAATTGATTATCAATTTTAAGTGATAAAGACAAAATGAATCAATTAATATAGAATAGTTAAGAATGTATTGAAATAATTTTGTGTCAATGGATAGTGCTTGATTAGAAATGTTAAAAAAGGTGTTTTCTCGTAATACTACCATTCTTAAGACCATTGTTTGAGCTTTAAAAAACTTACAAGTCCCTCAAAATTAAGGTACTGCTCAGCTACTTCTATTGCTTGTTCTTTATCACTGAGAATCAGATTAATACCAGACTTGACTTAAGAATAATCGCTTCTTATGCATTTTATAATACCCGCCGATTATTTCTAAAGTTTTGATGGCATCTTCTTCTGCACTTATTGAGTATAAGTGAAAATTAAGGGTCAGTCATATGAAATGCAGTCTCGGGAGGAAGACAGATGAAAGTTCATATTACCTACTGCACAGGTATAAAGCACGTGTCAGGGAATGTTATCTTTAACACCTTTTAATTTTTTCCATCGAACAAATAAAATGCTTATGTAATTAGACTTACCTAAGTGCTATTGTTAGAAATGAATATCGCATTCTTTATCTTCACATAAAATATGGCTAAAAGCGGTCCTACCTGTCAAAGAAACATGTACCAATGTGCATTATTGCTTGCTTGGGGACAAATAGCACTTAGGCTTATTGAACTTTTGTACACCAGCTCATGTATATACATACACACAACTGCTTCTTTTGAGATTTTGTAATTCAAATGCCTACATAATATGCTCAGCTGCTAAAAAAAGTGAGGCATCACATTTGCCTTAAAGAAAAGTATTGCAAAACTGAGAATAAAAATTTTGCTCGGGTGCTATGAACATGTGTGTAAAATAATTGAAATACTTCTTATCCAATTTAATTTAATTCTCGAAAAAATATTGGTCAAAAGTCAACAAATAGGGAGCTACCGCTATTTATTTACCCCTGCTTTTATATTGCTTAAACGCGGAAACCAAAACTGGTTCTGTCATCAATTTGCTCCCTCTTTCAAAGATGTATTGAAGTTTTTGCACCTAGAAGTAGGATTTAGTAGAATTTAACAGTGGGATGCATACCTATGCAGGGGTCAAACAATGTGCAAAACAATATTTTAAAATCATGTTTTTCATCAAGCACTATCTAATGGCATCAAAAAAATACGAGAAAAAGGAAACATTTTAAAAATTGAATTTCAGAGAGTTACTTTGTTTTTGGTCTTTTGCCAGTGCATACCTCCTCCGCAACCCCCTTCTTGCCCCTCATGCTAATGTGTGGTTATGATGCAATGACATGTCATCAAAATTAAGCATTTAAGTAAAAATATGATCATAGAATTCAGTTAAAGATGTGTACATACCCGGATAACATAATCTGCCAGCTTACTAACGAGTTTAGTCTGTTTCACACAAGTTCGGTCATAACTTCTAAAACTAACTCCGACTGCGCCTCATTTGTATAGCGCGATGTTTCTAATCCATGAATTCACATTGTTTTCAGATGTGTTTTAATTGAACATCACTCTTTCAAATTTATAAAAAAGATAATGAAAAAGAGATGTTCATATTTAAAAAAATGAAACTTAAATGTTTAAAGAATGTCATGCGTAAAACTCTCACATACTTACTCTCATTTGAATCAATTGCTCAAAAAGTTAGATTGAGATTAAGAAACGTTAAGTGGATCTGCTGAAAAAATTAGAAATTTAAATGCAATGCTCATCATACAAGGCAAGAATTATCACAAAAATGTAAACACAAAGAAATTATCAGGGAAAAATTTAATGCTGACAGATATTCTGAAATTGCGGAAAATAAGCTTCACCATGTCTGACATTTTATTGTATGTAAACAGATGTTACTTTTTATATGAAAACTCTTCCTCTAATCACAAAAGTGATTACGGCTCGTCATCACAGATGGGCATTAGGGAGAAAGGTTGGGGGTTTGTACTATCCTAGGAGTTCAAACTTCTCAGATTACTGCAGACCTCAGCATTCTATTTTTGTAACATTTCTGGCAATTTTACCCATCCTGACCCCCAAAATTTTCTTGCTCCCCTTGTCCCAGAATAATAGAAAAAAGTCATGTGTATATGCACTAGTAATAACAAGAGCAGCTGTTTAACAAAAAAGTGACATAGTCTTAGTTCAAGTCCGACAAGACTAACAAATGATTTAGTCATTAATCTTAGTCTTAGTCAGACTATAATAATGCTACCTGGAATGACGAACTGAAAAACTTGTTTTGAAATTTTAACGGCCTTCTCAGGTATATTTTGGCTAAGTTTATGATGTTCGACTATCACTTCAGGACAACCAAAAAAAACTCAATTCAAGGAAGTATAGATGATGACAAATTAGTAAGTTTTACCTGTGTCTGGGCAATTATAAATCAGGCGCAGAAGCTCAACATCGACAATAGATAAGTCGTGCTTGAAGCTGTCCATTAATTTTAGATTCTCGTCTTTATTATATCTCAGCAACATTGTACGATTATTGTTTTTACTAGCCTTAAGGATAAAATTGAATTTAGGATGCAGTGTGACATTTAGATTTTTGTCAAGCTTTCTCTTTTTTAAAACATTTAATGAAAATTCAGACAAGAAAATTCCGTGTACATAACCTTATTTTTGTCTTGCTCTACCTATAAATCATAGTCATTTATTTATTTATTCATTTATTTATTTTTTGAAATTAATTTATTTGTTTATTTTCTAGCATATGCATGACATTCAGGAGGAGAAATTTCACAAATCTGTTATACTGTCTATAAAACTAACCCCAGATGTTGATACTTGCATTATAAATTTGAACACAATTACGGTTTTTAGGATTTGTTGGAGCTACATTTTACATATGTATGAAGAAAATCACACTAAAAAATGCTTCTGACCTCATTTTTAGCTCTTTATATCTTTTAAAATTTTAAGCTTCAAGACTCTCTGAATTTTATCCTGTCTTTGTATGACCCTGCGTCGGTATTATCGGTTCTGACTAAATGCACAATCGCTAAGCCCCATGTCTGCATCCATTAATTACGTGTAAGAGTTATAATGCATAATTGAGCCAAGGTCGTAAGGACCTGATATTCTCGTGCTTTATTCATTATTGCTAATTGAGGGTAGATCAACATTTGTAATGTCGATTCAGATATGTTTATCACGATCTCTTCTATTTCGGGTATGTCCAAATCCAAGCGTATGAAGTGTCTCATGGAGTACAAGGGATATACCTTCCTTGCGTTTCTGAACGTTTTTAAATATGCTCGATTACAAAGCTTCATGCAAACGATACCACATATTACTTTTGTGCTATTTAAAATACATACACTAACATTTTTGACGCTTAAAGCAAAAAATTAAGATATATTAACCGCTAAAGCTTTTTATACATGGAGAAACTGTGATGGATTTACTCCGCAAAGCGTTTCACTTATATAAGGCATAGGTGAGCAGTACCAAAATTCTGGGGTGCAAGATTTTTCGAAGGTTAAAGAACGGCCCTAAAAATGGTGGTGCGGCGAAAAAACACAATTCTTCAACATTCCACATCAAGCACTATCCATCGGCCCAAAAAATTGCGAAAAAAACAAAAAATTTAAAAAATTGAAGTCAATAGGGGGGTGCATACCCCAAACCCCTTCTCCCACGTCCATGTGTTTATATGGCTGGCTAACATAAAAACCGACGTGTCTCACCATAACAATTACAAAGTCCCAAGATTCTCAACGTGAGTTCCAATATTTCCTTAAACAAGTCGCAACCAGACATGTATGCACTGTAGGAGAGGGGAGGGTTTGGGATGTAGATAATACGTGAGCAGCACTAAACTTCTGAGAGAGGGAGTGCGAACTTTTTAAAGGTTGAAAAATAGCTTTAAAAATGGTGTAATGGTGAAAAGACACCATTTTTGTAACGTTTCTTATCAAGCATTATTCATTGGCATTGAAAAATTGCGAAAAAAAAACAAAAAAGTTCGAAAATTGAATTCTGGGGCCAATTCATTTCCACTTGGAATTCCAAGTCCCAAGTTCCAAGTCTTGGAATAACGTGAAATTTTCCAAGTCCTAGTTTATTTGCTCCGTCATTTTCCAAGTCCTTGAAATTCCAAGTTCCAAGTTCCTAGTCTTGGAAAACCGGCTTTTTTCCAAGTTGTGATTTAGTTGCAGCTCGGTTTTCCAAGTTCCAAGACTTGGAATTTCCAAGTGTTTTTCCCAAGCAAAAGTGCATTTTTCCAAGAGTCGGTTCATTTGCTTCTGAATTTTTTGACTTGGATTCCAAGTCTTGGAAAATTTACTTGGAAAATAGCATTATTTTTTCCCAGTCGATTTTCAGTTGGAAAAATTTTTCCAAGCGCGTTAAGTCGGTCTTATACATATTATTTGGCGTTAGTGAATAATCAAAAATCAATAATAATAATAATAATAATAACAATAATAATAATAATAATAAAGTAATAATAATAATTATTATTATATATTAATAAATAAATCTTATGTTTTTTAAATTTATCGGAATAAACCTGTGACATTTAAAAATCCAAATAAATTATTATGCGAGTGTAATTATTTTTTCAATAAGTAAAAAGGATAAATTTAAGAAATTATGATCACTTATGGCCAAAAATCATCGCAAATTACATAAACAGCCAAACATTTTTGCCTTCTCCCCCTTAAATCCGCCCCTGCTTTAAATATACGTACAAAAAATCTTATAAAACAGTCTAAACATTTAGAATTATTTCATTTCCGATTTAACTAAATAGCTTTTCACATCTCAAGATCGTGTTAGATGCCGCTTGCAAAGCAAATTCGTCCTCTCTTGCATGTTGCAGAAAATTGACTAGATCAGCATAAGTTGCTCTTTGAAAAAGTTTATCAGCAATTTATAAATAAGACTATTTCTCTAAAAATCTATAGTACAAATATTGCAAAGTCGAGAAATTAAAATTCTTTTGAATTGCATTATTTAGATTTCATAATATCAATAATAATAATGATAAAAAATAATAATAATAATCACGACAATAATAATTACGACAATTATAATGAAAAAATTGTTATACGAGTCAAGCAAGACTGTTCCGTTATTTTAAAGAATGCTACTCAAAATAAGTAAAAAATACACGATTCTGTCAAATATGCAGCCTTATAATGCTAAGTTGCAGTACATACGCGCAATACATTGGATAATCGTGCATAAATAGGCATACAAGAGTGACTTGCAGGCGTCGCGCAAGATATAATGTAAATACATAAATGTACATGTTTCCACTACATAGTAAAAATTGGATGGAGTTCTCCTTTGTTCTCATTTATTGTGATGAATCTCTGAATACAACTTTTTTAAATCCAACAATCATGCAATTACCAACAAATCAAGGAGGCTAAATAGTAGAGTATTTTGTGTTTTCAGCTTATTTCTACGTACTTCTGAGTACGACTCTACACCGGATCCACTTTGATGATTCTTGTCGAACTTCCGTAATGTAGCTTTCCGCAGATCTTGCCCGCATTCATCACGAAGTTTACTCCACGATTTTTCCGAATATTTCGTTAATCCTCGCGATAGCGTTTCTCTTTGCACTTCTTTGCACGCCGCTTATTTGTCTTTATTCGTTAATTTTACAGAAAATGCCCAAAAATTACGTCTCTTATTTCCTCAAAAACGCTACTTTTTTCGCGCGTTTTATCGTTCGGTGGTTTTCGGCCCGACATTTATAGCGCAGTGTTTGCAAACACAATGACATTCCACCAAAAACAGCGTTTTCACGAGAGACGCGCGTGTGACACTCCTTATTGCTTTTATCGTACCTTAACTCACGCGCAGCGCATTTTGAACAGATTTATGTTAATTAGACTTGGAAATTTTTATCCGAGCCCGACTTGGAAATTCCAAGTGCTTGGAAAGAGCAAAAAGACAGACACTTGGAAACTTGGAAAATTTACTTGGAGACTTGGAGAAAAAACGACATTTTTCCAAGTCGAAAAATGCTAATGACTTGGAACTTTTATTTGAGCAAATGAACTGACACTAGGAAACTTGGAAATTCCAAGTCTTGGAAACTTGGAACTTGGGACTTGGATTTCCAAGTGGAAATGAATTGGCCCTAGGGGGTATTTTGCTTTCTAGTGAGAGGGTATTTTGATTTCTCGGGCGGAAGGGGTGCGTACCCTGCCTTCAAACCCTTCCTCTCATGCCCAGGTGCGATCTAGACCCTAGAATGCAGCAAAATAAAAAATTTTTCTCTGGGAACACAGAGCAAACTGAAGGCCCAAAATGGGCGAAAATCAAAAGATTTCTTAAAAAATGCTTTGTACTGTTTAAGAATTCATTCCAGTTTTTTGCGTCATTTTGGCCCAAGGGACGCTCGATTTTTAAAACCGGTTAGGACAAATAATGCTGTGCATTTATGGTCCCAACACGCCCACCTTTCCAACCTTCTCACCGTGAGCCTCAAGATTCTCACCACAAGCCCCAACTTTGTCACTGTTTCAGGGTTTCAGAGTCTCCCAACATTCCCATCGTCCAAGGTTCCCATTGCTAGTACCAACATTGTCATCGTCCTAATATTCTCACAAAACGGGTGTTTTATAAGCGGGAGATTCCCCTCACAATGCACGCTCCCTATGAACTTAGCAGAGATATCAGGATTGTATTTGTGGCATTTTTCTCGCGGTTTCTGCTCCATCAAATCCCTTCTTAGAATGCATTTGTTGCTAATACATAAATACATGTACTACATCGCTGCACGTAATTTACAAATTAAAACACTGTCTCTTGTTCGAAAATATACTTTTTTAAGTCGAAATTGCTCATTGGTACACAAAATTCTGGACTCCAATACCCCCTATTTTACTGCTGACTCAGACGGTTTTTCCTGTCAGTAACAATGTTGGTACTTGTAGTGGGAATGTTGGGATGGTGTAAGTGTTAGGACAGTGGGAGTGTTATGATGACGGGAATGTTGGGATGGTGGCAATGTTAGCTGTGGAATGTTGGATGGTGGGAGTATGGTGAAAACGTTAAGGCGATGGCAATGTTGGGGCTACACTGTAAAACAATTATACTAAACCTAACAGGACTGTAACGCAATGTGTGATTTATCTGTGAGTCAACCAGAGTGCTTTTCTGATCTGAAATTGCTTTGCAAAGTGATATTGTACGCATGGAAAAATAGCATAAAAACTACAATATCTATAGTTTTGGCCGATTCCAATCGCTTAGCGCCAAAAAGTTCTGTTTTCCCCCACTTTTAGTCTTGCGCTTTAGTTTCACTGAAAAGTTTTCTCTAAAACTTGTCATCATGCATTTCTTCTTCAGACGCACTGTGTTGCAATCAAACCTCTTGCCTATATCCGCTACACCACACATGACGTCATCATCATAGTCATCTGAATACACAACGTGTGGTCCAGTCAATGCTTTATCGACGTTTTGAAAGGTCACACAGCCATTACTATGCGCTTCAATAATTTCAAGACTTTTGAAGATTATTATGCGAGTGTCTTCGCCTGCAATGAGCAAAATTTAAAATATGCGAAAACTCCATTCTGTGGATTAGCTCCTGCATGGCAGGGCAAAGTAAACTCCGGAAACTGAAACAAAAATTAAAACGAAAACATGAAGAATTTTGGTTTTTGCTTGCATGCTAAAAGTTAAATACATAAATTCCAAAAAGTGGAATGTCAAACAATTTTTTTAGTAAATTTATTAATCTGTAAAGGACTACCTGATTAAATTAGTATCAGAAGTTTCAAGCGGATAGATCAAGATGATTCTCTTCATATTTACATGATTTTTCAATTTTTTAAAATTCATTTACGGTTGAGATCCGAAGTTCTTGTTTATTTTTATAAATTTATATTTCGCTCTATTCTTGCAAATGCCAGGAATTGAATATGTTTACTTCTCCTTGAGAGCATTTGCTATCCCTCCTTGAAGTAACTTTTGGCTAACCCATTTAAAAGCCGCAAAATGCCACAAAAAAGTTTAGACCAAATGTATAAATAGATTTTTTATTTTATTTTTCAATTAATCGTATTTTCCGGAATATTTTTCATGTTTTTATGTTCTAGAATAAGAGGGAATTGTCGGAGAAATGACTTACCACGCCAGTTGTCAAATATTTGATGGGCATATCAATCCAACGCGCTTCTGGCCATGTTGTGAAATCCGGAGCCACTGCTATAAATGAGATTTGTGTCTTCAAGCTGCTCTTTAGGGCCTGTATTTGATCAGCTGACAGCCTCATGTCATCCCAAATGTCATCAGGATTGGCATTGACTTGATTCTGTAAGGACCAAATACACTGGTTTTACAGGCACACAAGTTGTATTGCCTTTACTTTAAGTAGGCGCGGATCCAGAAGGAGGGCAGAAAGCATATATTAAATTGACAACCCAATTCATCAGACTGACGGTTTAGGATGTATGTGCGCCCCACTATATGACTTAGCATTATGTACGGATAAGGCTAGCATGAGTATAGCATGTATGTACATTTGTGTACTTTTTACGCTTCTCTGTCAGAACAAAAGCAAAGTCAATGTTGGTTGACACGTGTTAGTCAAAGATTAATAAGAGAAAACTAGGATGCAGAAGTAAAAATGAGGTGAAATGAAAAGATAAATAAGTATTCCAAAACTTATTATCATTTAATTTGAAGATTGTCATTCTATCATGTGCAATTATTTTAGCTTAATAGTATTTAACTTTATTTGAAAGTTTAAAATTAAAAACTTGAGTAGTATAAAGGGGTTTTTGAAAAAGACATACAAAACTTACAACCATAATTTGCCTAGAAGTTCGATGAATACCATTGCCGATACGTTAGAGCAGCTGCTCCTGCAAAATACGAATTAGTGAAACTAATAATGGAGCTAGAGGGACCAATTTCTAGTAAGGCAGTAATGATGAGACAATGTAAGTTTCCAATTGTTAAAATGTGCATAAACAGTAATGAAACTAATGCCTTGATTGATACTAGAAAGCGACGTAACTCTTATTTCCATGAAATTCGCAACTATGCATTAAAAATGAATTCAATTAAGGGAAAGCCAATAACATGTAGAACTGCTAGATGTTCAAAGCTCGATATTTTTGGCAAATCAGCCTTAGATTTTACGATTGAAAATCAAGCTTCTAATGAAACGTTTTTGTTGGTAGAAAAAGCACCTTTCAACATCATTTTTGGATGCGATTTCATCGGTTTGCAATTCGTAATTCCTCATAGAGCTAAAATATATAGTACTATAAATAGCCAAAAGATTTATTTATATCAGCCTATTTATGGCAACTTAAAATCAGGCGCAAATCTTGCATGCGTGTGCACTACTTACTTAATTTTTGTCCCTGTAAGATGTGAAGCTTTATTTAATGCTCAGTTACTAAACTGTAATATGAAAAAGGAAGCTTTATTTGTTCCATATGAAAATCTGTGTAACAAAACATGTTCGTTTGCAGCTGCAGCTTTAATATCATCCGAAACAAATTCTGTGCCTGTGCTTTACTAAATGTACATAATAATCCTGTTCTCACACAAGCCGATACACATGTGGGTCGGCAGAGGACTTTACTCCAATGAAAAATTATTTGACGAATAAAAATAATGCACAAAATATCGGAAAATGCATCGAGCAATGTTCACAAAAGTTAAAATTTTCATTGAATGAACAGCAGAAGGAAGAATTGAAAGATTTGCTTCTGAAGAATTTCAATGTTTTTAGTCCAGGCAACAATTCCTTGGTAGGACAACCCTAGTTAGGCATAAAATTGATACAGAGATCATGATCCAGTAGGAAAACAATTTTGAATTCCATTTCGCAAAAATTGGAGCTGGAAAGAATCGTAAAAGAAACGGAAAAAGATGGAATAATTGTCCCTCCTAGAAGTCCTCGGTCAGCAAATATGTTTCTTGTAAAAAAGCAAGACGGGACAGCATGACCTGTCGTAGACTGTCGAAGCTTAAATAAAATAACCATGACGGATATTTATCCGATTCCTAGGCTCCAAGCATGTTTGGATAGTCTGTCGGGTGCAAAAATTTTTTTCACTCTTGATTTGCGTACAGGTTACTGGCGAACAGAAATGGACCGGGACTCATGGGAAAACACAGCTTTCACCTTCACTTTTGGTCATTCGAATTTACAGTCATGCCTACCGGAATAGAAAATGTTCCAACAGATTTTCAAAGAATTATGGAAATTGCTTTATCTGGCCTACAACGGCGTTCATTTGTAGTTTATATAGACAATATTTTAATATTCTCTGAAACAATCGAGAAACATTTAAAAGATTTACACAATGTATTTTTGGTATTAAGAAATGTTAAATTTGAGATTAAGTCAGAAAAATACAATCCTTTACAATCCAAAGTGACCTACTTGGGTCACATGGTATCTAAGGAAGGGATCTAGCCTGATCCCAAGAAGGTCTCCTCTATTATTAATGCAGAATCTCCTAAAATTGTAAGACAATTGCAAAGTTTTTTTAGGTAGTGTGCAATGATTTAAACGATTTGTGACTCAATATAACTAAGAAAGCTGGTCCATTATATACATTAACAAGTAAAAGCTCAATGTTCATGAATGTAATTATTCTATCATTGAACGTGATGCTATTTGTATTGCATGGGCTACTAAATATTCAAAAGATTATTTATATGGTAATAAATTCATAATTATGACAGATCATAAACCTTTGAAATGGTTATCAAATTTAAAAGAATACAGTGGAAAGTTAATGCGCTGGGCTTTAAAGCTCCAAGAATTTGATTTTGAAATTTCCTTCTACGGCTGGGAAAAAATGGAGCTCCTAAATGGCTTTCTAGAAATCATGTTCCACCAGTTGTTTTAAAAGAACCCGAAAATAAATTTCAAAGCAATGCGGAAAAAGACGAATTTATTTATGTTCAATATAAAAAACAACTTAAATCGTATGCATGCCCGTTAGAGATCAAAAATGAATTTGGTGTTGTAAATAATATTTTAGTTCGCCAGTATAGACCGAAGAAGAGCAGCACGATGATTTAGCAGACAGTCGTTCCGCTCCAATGGATTTCCACAGTGCTTATAGAACTACACCATTCTGAATTCGGTGCTCATTTTGGCATAGCTAGAACAATAGGCCGAACTTTGCAAGGTTTCTAGTGGCCTACAGTAATTGAAGACGTCATAGAATCGTGCAAGTTGTGAGATATGCATCAAGCGTAAGTCACTGGTATCAAATGTACATGCTCCATTACAAAATATATCTATAGAAGGTACCTGAGATAAAAAGGTATTGATTGCATGGAATTTTGTGTAGCTTTTAGTGGCAATCGCTGTGTAGTAGTAGTCTTCTAGATTACTTAACTAAGTGAGCGGAAGCTTTTCCATTCCTGACTTGAAAGCTTTAATGATGGCTAAAATTTTTGTATGAGAAATTGTTTGTCGACATGGTACACCTAGACAACTTTTGTCTGACAAAATTGATAATTTTTCTTAAGGTGTATTTTTCTCCACTGCAAAGAACTAGTCACATTTCGTGAATTCAAAGCTTTCCAAAAATCTTAAGAAATGTTCTGTTTTGAGCAGTTCTCAGTGAATTTTTAGGTTATCTGCTGTTTGATTATCAATTTTTCCTTAAAGGGTAAGAATCAAAGTTTTATTGATTGATCAATATTGCTTGTGGCCTAACAGTGAAAATTCAAAACAATTTGCTGATCTGCCAAAAGGCGCAAAAAGTCACCATATATGTAATTTATTGCCACTTGTATAGCATCCTCATGCTTTGTTGCGAAAAAATTTAAAGTTAGGCACAAAAAAAGGCAGAAAAATCACCCATCAACTTTACCTCGTCATCTAGTATAATGCCTTCAATCCCTGATCGTTGTTTAGATAGCTCAAAACTTTTAGAACTATTTCATCTAGACTTTCGTACCAAATAAAACTTATATTGATATTAGTCGCGTGATAAAATTCATCCAAAACCTAAATGACGCGAAATAAATTAAATATACATGATACAGGCATACATGATCTTGGAGGGTTTGGGCGGTTCCACTACCCAGAGAAAGTTTCATTCCCGCAAAAAATTTTTCGACCCCCAGAATTGGCGATTTTTCAAAAGTTTCTAAAATTTTCCTGAAAATTGTCAGAAAAAGTACCTTTTCATGTTTTTTTTTAAGCTATCTATTTGCTCCAAACTATCAAATTTTCGGCGCTTCGCACCATATACTCATGTTCTAACCTATATATTGTTCAATACATTCAACTTTTTTAAGTTTTTTTCGAAATTTTTTCAAGTTTTTATGCTTCAGAAACTAAAGCATCGTCAGAGACGCCGAATAACGATGTTTTTGACGCATACATACCGTTTTCGGGCCCAAAAAAAATCACTTTAAAATTTCGCCCCCCCCCGAATTCCCATGGTGTGCATGTATGGATCAGGTATAATATTTTTTGCAAATTTTCCTGTATATATCACCAGAAATGCAGAGCACGGGAATTATGGAGCACATGAATTATGCGGGGATAAAACAAAAAAACTTTTTACAATGTGCCTTTTTCTGGGTGATACGCATCAAAAAACATCATTTTTGGCGTTTCAGACGATGCTCTACTTTCTAAAACGTGAAAATAAAAAGTATATGGTGAAAAATTGGACGATCTTGAGCGAGCATATAGCTAAAAACACTTGAAAAAGCCAGGAACGGATTTAGGGGGAAGGTTGGAGGCCGGGGGCCAAAATAGTTGGGGAGATAAACGATGGTACATTACTTTGCAATGATTTTTGACCATCAACCACTGCACTTTGTCAAATTTTTTGGCGCTTGTACCTATTTATCACATTTATTCGTATTCACTTTTTCAGGCGGCTTCTTGATGTGAGTCGTGAATAGTAGATTTTTGGAACTAATTTTGACTTTTTAAACAAAACACGGGAAAACAGTGATTCCTTTCAGCGATCTTCTTACATCCATATCACACAAGAGCAAGGGAGGGGGAGAGAGGGTTATTACGCCCTAAGCTTTGAAAAATTGATGACTATATTGCAAATTTGGCCGAATAGCTATATAGTCTTTTTTGAGCTCAGAAATGCTATATAGTTGTCTTGTCTGAGTTTTAAAAGGATGTATAGCTATTTTATCGACTCCAAAAGGAGCTACACAGTTATTTTTAGTCAAAAACCGAAAGCGGGGGTAATACCATCCCTCATAAATATAAGCCTGAGCCTAAGAAAAATCAAGAAGATTGAAAAAACCAATAACTGTTGCGATGCGACAATACTTTGCACAACAGCAGTAGTTATTATTCTGTAGAAGAAGTACCGTGAAATTCGCAAATAAAAATTCACCCTTTGGTCCGCCTTTTTTAAAAAATTTTGGTCGTGCCTCCAAAACAAAATCTTGGATACGGGCCTGAGTAGAAAGTGCGGTGTTAATAGACATAAGTGAGAACCATATGAACAAATTTCTAGCACACTTAACGCAAAACACAAAATCATAAAAAATAGCATTTATGACGCACCCCCAGATTTTGAGCGATACACACTTCCCTCACTTGCTGCAGGCAAGGGGTGCATATAAAAACAGCAATGAAAAAACGATAGCAGAAATTTGACTAAAACAAAATAATGGAGAGAGCACGATGAGAAACGCTAAAAATGGTGTTTTGTCGCCATACCACCATTTTTGAGTTCATTTTTGACGTATGATTAATCTTGCACCCCAAGGAATGGAGGTGCTGCCCACCTATGGTCTCAAGCTCTGATAATTCACGGTACTTTAATTAACACAAATAGTAAACTGCTGGCTTACTATAACAAAAAGTTCTACCGTTTGAATGGAAATAACTATCGAAACGAATGATTAGATAGAATATAGTCGTGAAGAACAAATCAATATTTTATTATACAAAAAAAACAGATGCATTCGCGACCTTTCCCTATCCATACGCAAATAGTTTCTACGTTATGAAGCTGTCAAAAAAAACAATTAAGTAGTAAGAGACGCCACCCTAGAGCGCGGTTACTTTGAGACAACATTGGCTATAAAGCTTAAGTAAAGCATTAGAATACGGGTTGTACAAAATAATTTATTAAACTGAGCTATTTCTGGTTTTTGAGCAGTACAATATCCTATATTTTAGGCCAGGAAACAACAAAAAGAATTAAGAATCACGAAAACAAGGCTTCCATATCATTTTCAGCTGAGTCGTTTTATTACAGAAAATCAGATGTCATGATTAGAAATCTTAGACTGATCGAGCCAACATCAATTTGAAATTTAAAAATTCAGTGCAAGTTTTATGTGCCCCAACATACGAGCCCCACTCAGAGCTGCAATGAGACATTTTTGGGAGGTGCGTTGTTTTAAAAGACATATGATTAGAAATCTAGCTGTGCTCTTTTTCTTTCGTTTACACTCAGTAGCCAGTTTGTAATGAACGTGTAAAGTTTTGGCATAATGTTATAACATATACAAACTTTTAACGTATTTTTTAGTCAGCGCGTACACAGCTCAGTGTAAATCCCTCATACAATTTTATGGCACGGACTTTTAGAGAATCAAATTATCAAAAACACCATTTTTGTTTTTTTTAAATTCAGCATTATTTCTCGAGGAAGGTATAGAGAGTGCGAAAAAATGCTAGCATAAATACAGATTTAGTCTCAATTTTTTCTTTCTTTCTGTCTGCCAACAATTCCGCTTTATGAGCCTCAAGGAATTTTTTCTAATAGAAATTTACTCGGCTTAAGGATTACTTTCAGCTTACCAGCAAACTTTTGTACACTCAATACAGAGTTAGATCTAGGGATTTAAACGTTACGCTCTAATAGATGGCGTAAAACCAGGTTTTGTCTTAGATTTCTCCGCCGTCTTCTCCGGTTAATAGTCAGGATAACCTAAATAAAATGAAAATAAATTATCTTTCGAGGGCTAGAAGTCGCAGCAAATCGCGTTCAAAAAATTTAATATTGAGTCATATCTGTAGAAAAACACGTTTTCTTCCGTTTTTTGTTTCAAAAAACCCAAATATTTTGCGCAACAGATATTTTCCAAACGCAAACGCACTGCGATTTAAAGGTTATAAAGTGGCTTAATCCAAATTTCATTACACTCAATAATGAATAAGGTTCAGCTTCAGATTGTTTAAGTTTACAATGTGGCCGATGGTGGACAAATACGTTTTTGTCCTTTGTTTGTTCGCCACTTCCTCCGTTTAGAAGACGGGATGGTCCTATAATATAAAAATAAACTCCTTCGTTAGCGAATTGTATTTTTTACACTACTATTTAACTGTTTCTGGAGGTGTAAATTCAAAAAATAGGCACGTGCTTCGGTCAAGTTTTTTTTCTGCCAAACTCTCCAGTTATGAGCCTGAACATGATCTCAAGTCCAGGAATGTACCAGGAATCAAACATGATATGCCTGTTGGAGGCGTTTGTTTACGCTCAGCAGTGGTGTAGTGTGGTTTACATATAATAGTTATTTGTGTTCAGTTTATTGTATAAAGTCACTTTTTTCATAAATATTGATTAATATATTAGAGTAATATCAGAATTAAGAATCCGACTAAAATCTTCACAGTTGGTGGTTGTGTAAAGTTTACAGTGAAAATTAACTCTTCTAGAGCGTTGCAGAAATTTATTTTTTAAAATGTTCAACGTGACGTCAGAGTTACGAATCTGACTGTTAGTTTTCTCTATACTCAGTAGTTGTGTAAAGTTTGCGCTATTCGTTTATTGTTAATGTGTTAAGTTTACACTACAGATTTATTTTATTTCCAGAGCGTTACGAAACGTTAACTTTATTCAAAATATGCTCCGTAAGGTCAGGATTATTGGAGATGGCTGAAAAACTAGTAGGAAGGTAAGTAAAATGACTATGAACGGAAAACAATTAAAAGGAAGATATCGAACCAGATAATAATAATGATAGGCTGCGCGTTGGCGCGTACCTATAATATACTCGGATACCCCCATTATATGTCTATTCCCCTTATAAATACAGCGGGACACATCTTGGAGGTGCGGTTTCTTTTAAAAATAAATAATAAAAAATTCGCTGCAGATGTTTTTTGTTTTTTTTTGTAAATTAATATTCGGTGTGTAAAGAGCATGTAAAGTTTTACTGTAGTGTTATAACATGGCATTTTTAAATTTTGGTAGGATGCTCGACTTTCCTAGCTCAGTTTTGCCTTTTTTTAGTATGGCTTTTAAATTATAAACAATTGAGTAAGCTTGGGAGTAATTTTTTATTTTTTTTGACAAATCGCCCATTTCTAGAGTGGAAATGTAAAGAGTGTAAAGCATCTGGGGGTGAAAAACACATTTTTGGCCTTTCTTTGTCTGCCAATAACTACAGATACGAGTCCCCCAAAAAATTTTTTTTGGTTGAAGCGTACTACGGTTTTAGGGCTATTCTCTAATTACTGGCGAATTTTCTTGCACTCATTACGGAAATTGATCTAGGGCTTTAAACTTTATACTCTAGTGAATAGAGTGAAAAACAGATTTTGTCTAAAATTTCTCTGCTAACTCATCCGCTGATAAGTTGCAATAACTTAAATATCGCAGAAATAGAATATTTTTTAAGTGCTATACATCACAGCAAAGCGCGTTAAAAAACGCATTATCGAGTTATTTATGGGAATGTAAAGTTAGGGTATAAATGATCGAAAAACACGTTGTTTTCACTATTTTGTTCGGTTAATATCTCAGATATTTTGCGAAACAGAAATTTCCTATATAAAAACGCTCTACAAATCAAGGGCTACAAACTGATTTTACCCAATTACTTTACACTCAATGGGGAGTTAGGTTCAGATTTTAAAGTTTACAATATGTTGAATGGTGGAAAACAGTTTTTGTCCATTTTTTGTTTGCCACTTCCACCATATAGAAGTCAGGATAGGTCTAATAGAATAAAAGTAAAGTACTTTCTAATGGATACATGTTACAGCAAATTGCGCTAAATTTACATCAATATTTATTTTTTTGGTAGGTGTAAAGTCAAAAATTGGATGTGTTAAACGTGTTCTGTCTTGTTTTTTTCTGCGAACTTCTCCGGTTATGAGGGCTGGACATGATCTCAAGTCCAAAAATATACCAGAAATTAGACGTGATACCCCAGTTTGGCGCATTTGTTTACACTTACTCAGTGGTGTATAGTGGTTTACATCTAAAATTTATTTGTTTTCAGGCCATTGAAGAGAATAAATTTTCTCATAAATATTAATCGTAATATATGAGTAATATCAGAATTACGAATACGAGTAAAATCTTCCTCACAATCTGCAGTTGTGTTTAGTTTACACTGCGAATTAGCTTTAGTTCTGGAGCCTTCCGAAAGCTTAATTTTTTCAAAATGCTCTACGTAACGTCAGGATTACGAATCTGACTTTTAATTTTCTCTTTATCCAGCAGTTGTGTAAAAGTTTGCACTATTCATTTATTGTTAATTTGTATTTTGTACTACAAATTTATTTTACTACTAGAGCGTTGAAAACAAGAATTTTTTCTAAATTTGTTCCGTAAAGTCAGGATTACGAATCTGACTGCATGTTTTCTTTACGAACAGCACTTATGCAAAGTTAACAATAAAAATCAAATTTACTTTCAGAGTGTTGCAGAAGCTTTATTTTTTTAATGTTTCATGTAACGTCAGTATTACGAATCTGAGCGTAAGTGTTCTTCACACCAGATTGTTGAGTAGGATATCTTTGATCTGTTTAAATAAGGTAAGGTCGACTTGTTTAAAAAAACAAGGCTGATGTTCCGAACAATATTGTTTTCCGTGTTCTTGAGCTTCTGTCATTATTGTGACATGTTACGCACGTGTTTACTGACTGATTTACTCAAATCTTGCTAATTAAGGGATACTAGCAAAGAAAAATGCTCAGATGGAACAAAAAAGGCGAATATACTCGGGATTGTGGCTTATTAAGGATGTAAACTGAGGGGCTTGGAAAAGCTAGCTACGTATATGCTTAATGTCGCAAAATCTGACGAAAATCAGACTTTCTCTAAGTAACGCGAAAAATCGAAGTATATCATGCGGCCTAACCTTTTTGGGTAATTTTTCTTAATGCCTCATACAAGAGCGTGTAGACATAATCTAAAATGTTTACTTTTTGTAAATAGTTTGCAATTTCCAACGCTGACTTGCTTCGTATCGTGATTGATTAAAAACTATAATCTCTTTTTTAGCCTATAGTCTGTTTCAAAATTCTTGAGGCTTTTTTTACAGTAAGGTGATCAGAAAGCAGAGAAAGAATTCAGCCAATCAGCGTAAGGGCTTTCATCCGGTTGGCTATCATGTATTCTACGTTATTTGGATCTAAACCTTGTGCTTTGGACTCTGGGTCAGTCTTGCTCTTAGGATCTGTGAGACCGCAACCGGCATCTTCGCGCTCAAAAAATACATATGAGCGCGCAGTGTCGAACTCTGTATTTTTCGCTGTGAAGCGAATGGTATTAGCGGTAGACCACTTGGGGAAGCGGCGGCGGAGTTTAAAGCGTTAGCTCATTATACAATCAGCGAATCACTTGATGCAAGAGGCTGATACTAAAAAATTGTTCGTTGCCGATTGGCTGTATTGTTAATACTTTCGCATCACTGCTGTAAAAGAAGTCTCAAGAATTTTGAAACAGACTATAGTGCATGGGTCCGCTCGGAAAACTAAAATCCTTTTTACTGTAGAGCTCGATCTCCCGTTGCATGGCGCAGAGTCGGTAGCAAATTGTTTTATGGGTATGGCAGGTCGACCGATGAAGGAATCAGGTGCTACAGTAATAAGCATTTGTTTATAAAGTAAATTCATGCACGAGGTTAAAAAATAGACTACAGCTGCAATTCTGTTTAAAGGTGTTTTATTTCGTTATCATGAGCATTATAGCTAGCAAACCTGGCGTCAATAGGTTAATGCCCACCATTCATCGCGGGCATGCAAGTGTACCTATATATAGTCTGTTTCACGTAAGCTTTCGCGTTTCCTACTGCCTTAAACGAACAAATTCTTTGATTATCTCGAATGCATTGATGTTTGCTATTTCATTGGCTTGTAAAGTCTTTCCTAATCTAATAGCTACGGCATAGCTTACTTACTGCTTTTTCAATCGTTTTTTTGGTTTTTGGTCAATAGTTTATTTCAATCTGCAGGCCGCAGAATATAGTCCGATTTTTTGCGTTGCTTAGAGAAAGTCTGATTTTCATCAGACTTTGCGACTTTAGAGGCAGCTTTTTCCTAGTAGAGAGACAGCTTTTTCCTAGTCCCCTCCTTTTACATCCTTAATAATCCTCAATCCCAAGTATATTCGTCTTTTTTTGTTCCATCTGAGCATTTTTCTTTACAAGTATCATATAATTTGCAATACCTTTTATGAAAGCTCAACGGATGAAGGCTATTTATTCTTCTAAATTTTATCATATGTATCAATGGATTAAAAGTTACAAGCATAAATGTGCCAAATCCTTAATTTCTGTGAAAATGGCGAATGAGTCGTCATTTAGAATTTACAAAAATGTGAAAATAGACGAAAAATCAGAACGTTTACCTCCGATTTCTCCAAAATTAAGTCAGACGTTATTTACACATTTCATTTATGATCTGTGAATAAATTATCCATTATTTAATTTGTTATACCGGGACATTGTATTGTTAGCCAAGATCGGGTTCGAGTCCGCTTGGGTAAGCAGCCCCCAGATGGCCGGACACCCCCAAGAAACATAAATACTCCTCCAAGAATTCAATTTTTGAAATTTCTTTTGTTTTTTCACAATTTTTTATGCCAATGGGTAAAGCTCGATGAGAAACGTTAAAAATTGCTTCCTTAAGCCATACCACGATTTTTAAGACCGTTTTTTGACTTATGAGAAATCTTGCACACCCCTGCCCCAGAATTGTTGGTGCTGCCCACCTACGGTCTCAAGCTGATACTTCATGGTACGTAATTAACACAAATAGTAAATTGCTGGATTACTGTAACAAAAAATTCTACCGTTTGAATGGAAATAATTATCAAAACGCATGATTATTCAGAATTTCGGCGTGTAGAATATCTCAGTATTTTGTTATACAAAAACAGATGCATTCGCGACATTTC
This sequence comes from Mermis nigrescens, assembly GCA_036768485.1. Taxonomy (NCBI): domain Eukaryota; kingdom Metazoa; phylum Nematoda; class Enoplea; order Mermithida; family Mermithidae; genus Mermis; species Mermis nigrescens. Next base: position 559,943 of record JAVLUZ010000161.1, read on the forward strand.
CCATTCTATACGCATATAGCTTCTGCATTATGAAGCTGTCAAAAAACATTTAAGTAGTAACACACGCCACCCTAGACCGCAGCCACTCTACGACAGCACTGATATTTAAGCTTAAGTAAAACATTGAAATACGGGTTGTACAAAGTAATTAATTAAAATGAGCTGTTTCTGGTTTTTGAGCAGTTCAATATTCTAGATTTTGGGCCAGGAAACAACAAAAAGAATTAAGAATCATAAAAACAAGGCTTCCATATGATTTTCAGCTAGGCCGTTTTATTCTAGAAAATCAGATGGCATGATTAGAAATCTTAGACTGATGAAGCCAATATAAATAAAATTCAAAAAATTAGTGCAGGTTTTGTGTGATAAATCATAGGTAGCGCGTTAGCGCATCCCTATAATATACTTGGATTACCCCAACAAACGAGTCCCGCTCACAGCAACAATGGGACATTTTTGGGAGGTGCGGTTTTTTAAAGATAGATGATTAAAACTCTGGATGTACTCTTTTTCTTTTGTTTACATTTAGTACCAAGTTTGTAATGAACGTGTAAAGTTTAGGCGTAACGTTATAACATATACAAACTTCTGACGCATTTTTTAGTCAGCGCGTGCACAGCTCAATGTAAATGTCTCATACAATTTGATGGCACAGATTTGTAGAGAATTAAATTATCAGAAACACAAACTTTGCTTTTTAAAATTTTGCATTATTTCTCAAGGAGAAGCAAAGAGAGTGCAAAAAAGTGCTTGTGTAAAGACAGATTCGGTCGCAATTTCTTCTTGTTACTGTCTGCCAACAACTCTTCTTTATGAATCCCAGGAGTTTTTGTGATAGAAATGTATTGCGACTCGAGGGCTGATTTTTGCTTACCAGCAAACTTTTTGTAAACTCAATACGGATTTAGATCGAGGGATTTAAACGTTACACTCTGGTGGATACTGTAAGAGCAGGTTTCGTGTAGGATGTCTCCGCCAACTTTTCCGGTTATAAGTCGGGATAACCCGAATAAGATAGAAATAAAGTATGCTTCGAGGGCTAAAGGTTGCAGCAAAATCGCGTTTAAAAAATTTAATATTGAGTTAGTTATGAAGGTGTAAAAATACGTTTTCTCCCCCTTTTTTCGATCGAGCGAAATCTCAAATGTTTTGGGGAACAGATGTCTTTAACATGCAAAAGTACTACTATTTAAAAGATACAAACTAACCTAAACGAAATTTCTTCACACTCAATGGTGAAATAGGTTAAGATTCCTAAAGTTTACAATATGGCGGATTCTGGAAAATACGTTTTGTCCTTATTTTGTTCGCCATCACTTTCTCCGTTTAGAAGATGGGATAGGTCGAATAGGACAAGAATAAGCACTTTGTAAGCGAATTCGATTCATTTACATCTATATTTAGCATTTTTTGGAGTGTAAAGTCTAAAAAAGGGTGTGTAAAAGGTGTTTCTATTTAGTTTTTTTCTGCCAACTTCTCCGGTCATGAGTCTGGACATGATCTCAAGTCTAAAATTTAACCAGGAATAAAAGACGCTGTGCCAGTTAAGGGTGTTTGTTTACAATCAGCAGTGGTGTAAAGTGGTTTCCATATAATGTTTATTTGTCTTCAGATAATTGTGGAGAATTACTTTTTTCCCTAAATTAGGACCGTAATATCATAGTAATGTCAGAATTAAGGATCCGACTAACATCTCTAAAGTTGGTGGTTGTGTAAAGTTTACAGTGAGCACTGACATAGTCCTAGAGCGTTGCGGAAGTTATTCTTTCAAAATGTTCTACGTAACGTTAGAATTGCGAATCTGATTGTTAGTTTTCTCTACACCCAGTAGTTGTGTAAAGTTTGCGCTTTTCGTTAATTGTTAATGTGCAAAGTTTACACTACAAATTTCTTTGATTTCCAGAGAAAACGTAAATTTTTTCAAAATATGTTCCGTAAGGTCAGTATTACAAACCTGAATGTGTGTCCTCGTTAAACGCAGGTGCAGAATTTACTCTGAAAATTTGCTTTATTTTCAGAGCGTTGCAGAAGTTCAATGTTTTCAAATGTTTCATGTAACGCCAGGACTACGAATCTGAGCGTAAATATTCTCCGCACCCAATAAATGCATAACGTTTATGTTGAAATGTTTGATCTGTTTAAATAGGGTTGTCTTGTTTGAAATAGATAATGCTGATGTTCGGAACAATATTGTTTTCCGTGTTCGTGGACTCCTGTCATTATTGTGGCTTTTACCATTTGTATTTACTGACTGATTTAGTCAAATGATGTTAATCAAAAAGTGGGGTACTAATGAAGAAAAATTTTTCGATGAAACAAAATAGACGAATATACTCTGGATTACGGATTACTAATGATGTAAAAGGAGGGGACTAGGAAAAACCTTCTATGTATATGCCTAAAGTCGCAGAATCAGCTGAAAATCAGACTTTCTCTAAGCAACGCAAAAAATCGAAGTACATTCTGTGGCCCGCGAATTGAAATAAACTATTAAACAAAAAAATGATTGAAGAAGTAGCACGTTAGCTATTCAGTAGCTTTTGGAAAAGTGGATGGAGTAAACTATAGTCCGTCTCATTTAGCTCTGAGGTTTTTGAAAAAATTTGAAGTGCCTGCAATAGTGTTTTAAACTAATACGGTAAGTTTGATATTCTACAGTTTATCGAGTCAAGCGAAAATGTATGCCATTGCCAAGCCGCATTGCTGAATGAATATTTTAAATCGCTTTTGTAGCCCGATTTTTCCGGAAAATAAAACCCAATATTCCAAATTCGCTTCCCGCCCGTAGTGTGCATCACTCTGGGCATACTGTGGCCTAATTTGGCTGGAGTGATGCACGATTCGGGCTGAAAGGTAATTTGGAATATTCCTTTTTAGTTTGGAACTCGTCAAAAGAAAACCTTAAAGTTAAACGGAACAGACTATAGGAGCGGCTTTGTAAGTCAATTGAATAAAATAGCGAAGATCGAAGCTTTCAGGACGCTAAAAGAAATTGTTGATTTAAAGCAGTAGGAAACGCGTAAGCATACGTGAAACAGACTACATGTAAGTACGCTTGCAATTACGCTATGACTTTTTGCGCTAACCGGTTGACGTAAGGTTTGCTTGCTATAATGCTCATGATAACAAAATAAAATTCCTTCAAATACAATTGCAGTCAGTTTTAAATCAAACATGGCCGGAGCAAGTCAGCGTTGCAACTTGCAAGCAATCTACACAGGAAGTATACATTTTAGATTATGTTTATACTCTCTTATGTGACGCATTGAAAATATACATACTCGTAAGTAGCTTCTTAATAATCCCCTCCTTAGGTGGGCAGCACAAAAATTCTGGGAGGAGGGAGTTTGGGGGTTGCAAGATTTTTAAAGGTCAGAAAATGGTCTTTAAAATGGTGGCATGGCGGAAAGACATAATTTTTAAACGTTTCTCATCGAGCACTAGCACTATGCATTGGCATAAAAAAGACTCGGAAAACATTTTAAAAATTTTCAAAAATTGAATTCTTGGTAGGTATTCCGGTTTAGGAAGCGGAAGAGGGAGGAGGTATTTAGCTTTCTGGGGATCGCATGCTGCCCAAAGACCCCACCCACGCTCAAGTGTGTGGTCCCCTCCCTTTTACATCCTTAATAATCCGTTATCCCAAGTATATTCGTCTTTTTGTTCCATCGGAACATTTTTCCTTGTTAGTCAAATACAGTTTGCTGCAACATTCAAAAGAAGAGCATCATTAATTGTTCTCCGTAAAGTACACATATCACTTTTCGAAACGATGCGAATTCGAAAAATGGGCCAAATTAGTATGAAACAATATTTCAATATGTTGATCCCCGTTTAGCGGCTCTTGCTGCATCTTTAAAATTTAACCGTTGATTTGTTTCTGATTTGTTTTCGAAAATCCTGACATTGATCGGAAAATCTCTATGAGTGAACGTTGGAGAATGATGCTTTTAGAATAATGCCCTTAATCTTTCGCTTTAGGCCTCTTTTTTGCTTATTTTTTTATCCAAATCGTGGAAAAATTATCAAACCTTTGTATTCTTATTTAATGGACGTATTGCGTTACATATTTTTTACATTTACAGTATGCGGACACTTTACTTTACTGGCTGAAACATTTAGGTCGCCACTAAGAAGGTTTCGGAGGTTTGGGGAACGAAGGCAAAACTAAAACTGAAATTTAATGAATCTTTCAAAAATATATACAAACAAACAAAATGGTTGCTGAGTTCTATAAAAGACAAGCTCTTCCTAGGAACCAAATTAGGCTCAAGAAAGCTGATACCAGTCATTTATCCTTAGATGACTTAACTAGAAACTGGCTAGCATACATGGGCTGACAATTCTATGGGGCCTGGGCAGTGTAAAAATAAGAAAAATCCCCAAAAAACGTGCCAAAAATTAAATTCTGAGGTCATTCAATTTTTGGGCGACTACCGGATTCTGAGAGAGGGAGTTCTAAATCCCAACCCTCCTCCCACGCTCGCGTGTGCTGGCTATTAGGCCACTCGTTTATACGTTAGTTTAGGTTACTTTCACTTCTTCAAATTATTTCAATTTCATATGGCAGATTCAATAAGAAGCATTGCAATTTTTTGCTCAAATCACCGCTTTTTTGTCCTTCTTTTGTGAATTTTAATAATCCTTCATATCTTCGAACCGCTGGTTTCTACATATATGAAGCACAGTGCACTGACCTTACAAATTTGATTTGTAATTTAGGAGCATTTAAAAGATATTTAGTCGTTTGGTTGACTTCACCATAAAAGCTGAATAATCAGATTTTTATGTTCGTCAATTCGGAATATTTTATATTTACGATGTATTCCGTTTCAATCTGGTTACGAATACTTTGTATTCATTTATTCGGCTGTCAAGGCGTGTTGGCCTAAAATATTTTAATATTTGCACGGGCCATAACGTTAGCCAAATTCTGTTTAACTACAGATTCGGTGATATGATCGCCTCCTGTAATCACAATGTCACCATTTTTGTTTTCCATTGTAACCTCGAAGCTAAAGTACAGTCGCCCAAGTTGGCCAATGCTATAATGTTCGACGGTAAAACCAATCTTCTAAATTAATTTGCCATTTGAAACATCCATGGTTTTCTTCATTTTCTTACTTTTTATTTTACTGAAAATTTCTTAGCGCCTTGATTCTTTACGATAATTAATAAAACGTACGGCTTAGCTCGAAGTCTTCAGGAACACATACAATAAATGCTAGTAGTTAACCGGGTCTCCCTAGGCGTGTACAAAGTATAGCCTGTGCTTAAGCATAGGCTGTGTTGAAGCATAGTCCTGTGTTGAAGCATAGGCTATATGTTTTGTGTTGCGATCTAGGGATTGACGTCACACTATAGTTAACCTCAACTATGGGGTATACTGGAGACTATTTTAAATTTGCGGATCAAGTCAACCAGGCATACTTTACACTACAGCAAGAGTACCTATTTAATGCAGGGGGATATACGAAAAATGGGGGAATCTATCAGAATTTTATTCTTTAGGGGATAACTATGAACACCGCTTACCATACTAAATCCGTACAATATTCTAACTCGGGTATCACTTGACCACTTTACACTTTACACTCGAGTAGTTTACACCAAATCATAAAACCGCTATAAATCATGAACCAATGGCCGGATTGAGCTGAAATGTTCAGAATGTAAAGACTACATGCCAAAAATAATGTGTATGGAAAATCGTGTACCGGCTTACTGTAGCTATGTTATAACACGTATTTTTTGAACTAATGGCCGGATTGAGCTGAAATGTTCAGAATGTAAAGACTACATGCCAAAAATAATGTATATGGAAATTCGTGCACCGGCTTACTGTAGCTATGTTATAACACGTATTTTTTGAACCAATGGCCGGATTGAGCTTAAATTTGAGAAACAGCATATACGCGAGACACAAATTCTTTACACATTGTCTTACTGTAGGTATACTGTAGCTTTCTGGATTTTCTATATCTCACAAACTAACAGTCAAATAAAGCTGAAATTCAATAAATTAGATGTATATGAGTCAAAAATAACGTACGCAAAATATAGTGCATGGGGTTACTGTAGGTATGCTACAACACGTATCTTTTAATTCGCCGAGCTGGAAATTTGAGAGATTTAACAAATACGATAGAACAGTGCACCAGAACTACTATAGGCAACATTTAGTAACCCATAGTGAGGAAAAGGTGGTTGTGAAAAAGGTTACAAAGGGTCCACAGTCTCGCACAGATCTCCCCCAACCTAAAGCTAGAGGATCACTCTGTAGACTGCAGATCTTTTGTATGAACACACTGAAAACGTGCATAATACTTAATAAGATTATGAGACAATAAAACATGAAGATACGGGTTTAACGAAAAAATCAGACATATTTTGTAAAATTTGGAAATTATTTTGTAAAATTTGGAAATTTTTTTGTAAAATTTGGAAAATTTTTGTAAGATTTGTAAATTTTTGTTAAATTTGGAAACTTTTTTGTAAAATTTGGAAACTTTTTTGTAAAATTTGGAAATTATTTTGTAAAATTTGGAAACTTTTTTATATGGTTAAGTATAGGTGTTTTGTAGAATTTGGAAACTTTTTTGTAAAATTTGGAAATTATTTTGTAAAATTTGGAAATTTTTTTGTAAAATTTGGAAACTTTTTTGTAGAATTTGGAAATTATTTTGTAAAATTTGGAAATTATTTTGTAAAGATTGGAAATTTCAAAAAAAAAACAAAAGTATTTACAGTTTGACTACCGTGGAAACCCATGAGTCAAATTTTGATGGGTACCCCTGCCAGTGGACCAGATATTCGGTCTTATTATTCCTCCTACGCGTATTTAGAATTTTATCAACAATCAAAAGCTCACCTTTCTTTACATGGATTTTTTGAAGTTCCGGCTCATAAAAGACACCCTCCAATGTCTCACCCATTTGATCTTGCAGAGTGTAAACAGGCGGTGTTCTTGCATATTTTTCTTTAATTGTGAACCACTCTTCTGTCCAATTAGGCCAAAAGCCTTTTTCAAATGCGCGTTTTACTTTACTTATTCGTACGTTATCTCCAACATCAAATTTAAATATAATAGGTTGTCTAATGGTTCGAAATACTTTATTCAGAATTTCCTGCTCATTTTCTTCATCCACATTTGCCGGAAATGTCCCTATAGTTCGATGGTACGAATTATTATAATTTTCCAACAAATCAGCCAAAACGTCAATGTACCTATATGTATTTTTGGCTGTAAAATATCTCCACATTTTTTCCTTTAGAGTGCGGTTAAAACGTTCTACAACACTAGCTTTTAGTTCACTTTTGGTTGTGAAAAAGTGGATATCCTGAGTTTTTAGAAAATTTTGAACTTCTTTGTTGATAAATTCTTTTCCTGCATCTGTCTGCAATTTATATGGCATTCGACCAGTTCTAAAAATTTCCTGGAATGCTTCTAGAACCGCTTTTGAAGTTTTGCTTCTGAGTGGCAAAGACCATGCGTATTTTGAAAACAAATCGATACAATTTAGTAAAAATTTATACCCACCATTGAATTTGCTCAATGACTGCAAATCAACAAGATCAGCCTGCCATTGCTCATCGATACCACTTACTAGAACTTTATTGTGTGTGAAATGCTTTTTGGCTGGTTTATGTAATGTATATGTGGGCTGCTTAGCCAGCCATGCTTTCACTTGCAAAAGTTTTAAATTAGGTAACACTTTTTTGCTTCTTTTGTATAACTGATTTGCCCCAGAATAACCAGTCTTGCTATTATAATACAAGTTTTTCAATGTTCTATCCATTTTGGTTATATTAAATTAATGCGATTGACAATACTTATAGATGAATGAGCAGGATTTTTTTGGGTTTTATATTTTATTATTTTTTTTGTGTTTTTTTTCAATTTTTAATCATAAATAATACTTAATAATTCAATTTTTCCTTTTCTTTCTCCAAATCTTGGGCTATATATCGCCTTATAACGCTGTTTCCTGCATCCTGAGACGATCGGTTATATTCTATACATCTTGGACACATTTGTACAGTAAAATATGTACGCCCTGAATTCGTTTCAAAACAATCTTTTTCCGAACTGGCTCTTTGACAATAAAAACATAATTGAATCATGAGAGGAAACATCGGCCGTTCTAAGTTTCGCCCACAAAGAGCTATTGGCGGTCTAATCGACCTGCCATACGGCTTCCTTTCCTCATCACTAAAAGGATATTTCTTAATTTCATGCACTTCCTCCATCTTCGAAAGGATTCCTAATATTTGGGAACGCTACTCATATTTATAGACTTAGTTTATAAATATTAAAACAAATTACAAAAAGTAAATGCAATCATTAAAAATGCTTTTTGAGCATCCTTTCACGTGTATAGTTTCTGGACCAACAAAGTCCGGGAAGACATCCTTCATTCAACAAATAATTCAAAATAGAGAAAGGCTCATAAATACTAAAATATCAAAAATTTGGTGGTGTTATACAGAGAATCAACCACTCTACCAAAAAGTAAAAAACGTCACATTTGTAGAAGGTTTTCCAGATTTTAATCGCATTAAGCAATATAGTCCAACACCACAGTTAGTGGTGTTGGATGATTTAATGCAAGAAAGCAAAGGCAAGCCACAGTTAATTCAGCTCTTCACTCGTGGTTGTCATCATTGGAATGTCAGCCTTATTCATGTTGTTCACAATTTATTTTTTGATGGTCTTCGAACTTCGCGAGTGAATTCAGATTATATAGTGCTGCTTAAAAATCCAAGTGATAAACTGCAAGCACAGGTTTTAGCACGCCAGCTTTATCCTTCGAATTCAAAATATTTCTTAGAAGCCTTTATTGATGCAACTAGTCAGCCCCATGGTTACCTTTTGATCGATTTGACACAAAATGCTAATGATCTATATAGGCTAAAAACAGACATTTTCAGTACCCATCCAACTGTTTATATCCCAAAATCTATAAATAATAATAATGCAAGAGATAATTGAAAAGAAATGGCTCCAAATCGTCTCAAACGCAACATTGGCTGCTTACATTTATTAAATACAGCTAAGCAAGCTCAGAGGGATGCTATTATAAATACGGCTAGTAAGGATCAAATTTTATGTGTTTGTGACTGTGCGCGTAATTTTTTGAAGGGTAATATTCCATTTTCCGATCAAGAGATTCGAAAATTACTACGATATCAAAAGCAAATAAGGTACTTGGGTAATAATAAAAAGGCATCAACAAAGGAAAGGAAAAACGTCATCATTCAAAACGGTGGTTTTTTACCCTTCTTACTTACTCCGATTCTTTCAGTAGTTGGTAGTTTGATAGCAGATGCAATAATTGGGAAAAAATGAAGCATACTGAAAAAACGATTCTCGTCCCAGCTGATATAACTGAGCGTTCTAAGCCAATAGACGCAGTGTTTAATTCACTGAACAATGAAATGGAAAAGATTCTCAAGAGCAAAAATATACCAAGTGAAATAAAATTAGTCAAATATAATAAAGTTTTACAGACATTTAGTAGATTACAAGAGAAGAGACGGCAACCTTATGAATTGAATATAGTAGAAAATACAGGCGAGGGAGTCAGTGATGACGAAATATTGGCAGATATTCCTAAAACGCATTTGCAAGTTGCAGAAAGATTTCTAAATGATATGCGCAAAAATCCTAATATTGAAATAGAGTCCAATGGTGAACTGGTAATTAACGGACAAAAGATTTATGGCTCTAATGTTGTTGATTTGGTGCATCAGTTTTCTCGAGACCAAAGAATTAGTGGACTTCCAGGTACAAAAGAGTTGTCAGTCATACTTGATCGTTCCAATATACCTCTTAAAAACGTTGGCAATAAAAAACTTAGACACTCTTTTGCAACAGCACGGACTGATGCAAATTTCAATTGGGATGAAAGTCTATAAATATTAATTAATACATCATAAAATAAGAAGAATTATAAAAATGCATGTTAAATTCAATCCGGACGATTTTAATCTGTGGTTAGAGTACTATAGTGGGCAGGCCGCCCAAACAGGCTATGGACTGGAAGGATTTCGAGGGACTCCATACCAACGAGGTGGCGGCTTAGGCAGTTTTTTCCGGTCTTTGTTTAGAATGGCTGTTCCAGTTTTGAAATCTATAGGGAGAAATGTTGGAAAACACGCCCTAGTTGCAGGGGCAAATATTGCAACGGATGTTGCCCAAGGGAAACCGCTTTTTCGGTCAACTAAGGAACATTCAAAACGAGAAGCATCGCAACTTTTCGATGAAGCCTCTAAAGCTCTACAACAACAATCTGGCGAGGGTTTGGGTAGTCGGCTAAAGTCTATAAATATGAATACAAACGATTCATTTACAAGGTTAATGACAAAACATGGCTCTAATAGACGCCAAATCAATTCCGAGTACTAAAACTGAGTTGGATCTTTTTACAGTTCCCCCAACTCAGGTTGTTATAAAACGGGGATTTTGGGATGAAATTCAACCAATGCATCCGATCACAAATGAGGGACCATATGAATTTCGAATACCAGCCGATCCACATTACTTACAATTGAATAAAAATTACATTTATATGACTTTTAGGATTAAGCAACCAGTTGTGGCGGCAGCAGCAGCAGTACCCGACTATGCACCTATCAATTTGATTGGAAAAACGTTCTTTAGACAAGTAAAGTGCTTTTTGGGCGGGCAATTAGTTTTTGACAGTTCTGATAAATACGCATATAGGGCATATTTTGAAACAGAATTAAATTATGGGTTTGATGCAAAAAAGTCTCATTTACAGTCAGCTTTATATTTTCGCGAACATGGAAAAAATGTTGATACTAAAGACAATGAGGGGTTTAAAGAGAGAGCGACATATTTCAAAAATGATAAAATTGTGGAAGTTTCGGCTCCTCTTCACATTGATTTTTCTCCAGGACAGATATTTGTTGAATTTTACAGACCTAAGGCTAGAATTACATAGACTTAATACAGCATCTAGTTTTGTGACTAAACTGCCTTGTCAAATAAATTTAACAGGCGAGTGGGAAGTTGGTCTAGCAGAAGTAATTTATGCAAATACTTGGCATAATGTTGCAAAAGAACAAAACTTTTTGCAATTTTTCGATTTGAAGAACAAAGTTCGGTCAAAAATGATTATCCCTCTTAGTAGATATCAAACAATTGATGAGTTATTGAAAATACTCAATGAAGCAATTGCAATGGCTGGTTCTAATGAAAAAAGTGATTATGTATCTCATTTGAAATTTCAATACAGTTTAATAAGAAAGTATTGTCATATGGTGGTCAATACAAAATACATACGAAGTGTGAAATTAAGTCCACATTTATTATACATGTTAGGCTTCTCTGAAAGTCAGTTCAATAATATAGACTACTAGCAAAGAAAAATGCTCCGATGGAACAAAAAAGATGAATATACTTGGAATTGTGGATTATTATGGATGTAAAAGGAGGGGACTAGGAAAAATCTACCTAAAGTCGGAAAATCTGCTAAAAATCACACTTTCTCTAAGCAACGCAAAAAATCGATGTATATTCTGCGGCCAACAGATTAAAATAAATATTCAACCATAACAATGATTGAAACAGCAGCACGTTAGCTATGCAGTAGCTATGGGAAATGATATTAAGTAAACTAACAGTCTTCCAAGCCAATTGAATGAAATAGCAAACATCGAAGACAATTGAAGACATGGTTGGTTTAAAACAGTAGGAAACGCGTAAGTTGACTTGAAACAGACTAAATGTAGATACACTAGCATGCCCAAAACGATTGTGTGCACTAATCAATCGGCTCCTGCTTTGCTTGCTATAATGCTCATAACAAAATAAAACAACTTTAAATACAATACCTCTTAGTTTTCTATCAATCAGGTGCCAGCAATTTAAAAAAGTAACCTTGATAGATTTCGTTTATACACTCTTATCTGAAACTTCGAACATTATTTAAAAAAGACACTTTTTTAGAGGCCGCAGAATATACATCGATTTTTTGCGTTGCTTAGAGAAAGTGTGATTTTTAGCAGATTTTCCGACTTTAGGTAGATTTTTCCTAGTCCCCTCCTTTTACATCCATAATAATCCACAATTCCAAGTATATTCATCTTTTTTGTTCCATCGGAGCATTTTCTTTGCTAGTACACTACTTTTAATTAGCGTGATTTCAGTACATCAGTCAGTAAACACAATCAGTAACATGCCACAATAATGACAACAGTCCAAGAACGTGGAAAACAATATTGTTCTTAACATCAGCATTATCCTTTTTAAACAAGACAACCTTATTGACACCATCCATTTTCAAATTAAAACTGCATTAAGTTATTTCTTCTTAATGTGCAGTTCACTTATAATCAAGCACAAATATTTAACCAACGAATTCACATTGCAAATCCTCACTCAATCAATACACAAGCACAATGTGTTGTGACTTTTGAAATTGAAAACACCCAATTTTCAATTTTCAAATTGAAAAATTGGATCAATTTTCAAATTGAAAATTGGGTCAATTTTCAAATTGAAAATTGGGTGTTTGAATTTGCGATAAAGAAAATAATCAAAAGATAGTCACTTGGTTTATTTAAGCCGAGTAATAAAATAACGACCGTCCACCAATTCCAAACTAAACGCGACTAATCTGATCACTATGAAAAAGTTTTGAAAAATGAGCTTGCTAAGCGAGAGTTGTAAACCAAGAGAAACTTAAAGTTAAAACCTACCATTAAATTATTAAGAGAATTATAAAAGATTTTAAACTTTAAGAAAATGGAAAAGGCGGGATGTTGGTACATTAGAAGGCAAAGTTTTTCGGCAAAAATTCAAAAACTTCACGCAAATATCAAATGTAAGGAACACTAACGCTTTGATTTGGTAGTAAAATAAATTTGTAGTATAGACTACATATTAGCAACAAATGAATAGTGCAAACTTTACACAACTACTAGGTGTAGAGAATACTAACAGTTTACGGCTTATTAATGTACATGATTACAATAAAGCTGCATATCTTTGTCGACTTCTGTGCACAGTAGTGTGATTGCTGGTTCATTTTAAACCACTTTTGCAGGCAATTTACATCAATTAAACGATAGCTCTCCATGTGCAAGATTTTGTGAAACATATTATAAACACGGCTAAGAAGGATTTAACTTTAATGCAACCCATTTAAGACAAAATTACATCTCTTCAATGATCTAAGGACACTTGAACATAATTTTTAAATCACTTTAGATTACTTTTGAGGGTAAACAAACTCACTTAATTGATGTCTCACATATGAATCCTTGAAAATTTCTTGACTTCAGTTACAAAGATCTCTGCAAGTCTATCGAATTAAGGTTAACACGTAATGTAAACTTTACACAAACACATAGCGTAAAGAATATTTTAGTCGGATTCGTAATTTTGATATTGCTCCGATATTACTTTCAACATTTATGGAAAAATGAGTCTCCATAATGTTTTAAAGACAATAAACATTAGGTTTAAACCACTTTGCAATACTGCTGAGTGTAAGCAAGCGCGCCCAACTGACGTATATATTTCATTCCCTGTAAATTTTTATATCTCAGGAAAAAATTTCGGTTTTTGCAATGCTCTAGAACAAAGGCTAACATGCAGTGTAAAAAATTACTCGGATATTATGATCAACATTCATGAAAAAATTATGTCTCTACAATGGTCTGAGGACATATAAACAATGAGTGTAAACTACTTTACATCACTGTTGACGTCTCACATTTGATCCTTTGAAAACTTCTAGACTCCAGGAAAAAATTAGGTTTCTGGAATGCTCAAAAACGAAGATAAATACATATGTAGTGTAAACTTCATGTAAACACCTAGTGTAAAGAAGATTTTAGTCAGATTCGTAATTTTGATATTGTTCCGATATTACGATTAATATTTATGAAAAAATTAAGTCTACATAATGTTCTATGGGCAAACTAACAATTGGTGTATACTACTTTACAACACCGTAGAGTGTAAACATATGCGCCAGACTGGCATATCAAATTTGGTTCCTGGTCCATTTCTAGACTTGATAAACGTGTCCCTGACTCGTAACCGGAGAAGCAGGCAGAAAAAACAAGACAGAAACGCATTTAAAACTCAAAATTTTTGACTTTACACTCGCTAAATATTAATGTATAGACAATTTGCTTTGACATGCACCCGATATAAAGCACTTTATTTTTATTCTATTAGACTTATCCCGACTTCTGGACGGAGAAAGTGGCGAACAAAAAACGCAACAAAAACGTATTTTCCATCATTTAGAACACTGTAAACTTTAAAATTCCGTACCGAACTCCCCATTGAGTTTAAAGAAATTCGGTTTGGTACAATTTGTAGCTTTTAAATCGTAGTACATTCCTGTGTGCCAAAATTCTGTTGCAAAAATTATTTGGTATGATTTATCAATCAAACTTCGGAAAAAACGTGTTTTTTCGCCCATATTTTACCTCTGATTTCGAACTTTACACCCCCATAAATAACTCAATATTGCGTTTTTTTAAATGCGGTTTGCTGCGATGTTTAGCCCCTGAGAGGCACTTTATTAATGCTGTCTTCGATTTACACTGACTCATAAGCGGAAAAATTTGGCAGAGAAATCTTAGTTAAAATCCGTTTTTTACACCATCCACTAGAGTGTAAACTTTAAACCCCAGGATCTAACTCACCATAGAGCATAGAAGACTTTGCTTATGTGCAGAATGTAGCCCTTGATCCGCTCTACATTTCTGTCAGAAAACATTTTAAAAAACTCATAACCGGAGTTAGTATCGGACATAGGCAGGTTGAAAACTCGACCAAAAAGTGCTTTTTCACCCCCAGATTTTCGCACTCTTTACACTGCCATTCGATAACTAATGCGAATTTCAAAAAACAAAAAAAAGTGCCATCTGTAGAATTCATCCCTCTATTATCCTATCCTGTTCAATCCTTCGAGTCATCAATACTCAGTTGTCCACATGCCGCAGTAAAAAGGTCCCAAAATCTGTCCTATGTTATAACGTTACACAAAAACTTTACACCTTCTTTACACAGTCGATTTTGAGTTTCAAGAAAAACAAAAAACACGGGCAGCGAATTTTTTTATTATCTTTCTTTAAAAAAACCGCACCTTCCAGAAGTGTCCCGTTATAGCTGTAGGGGGTGCACAGGTGTTGGGGGTACCCAAGTATATTATAGGTACGCGCTAACGCGCTACCTAAGATAATATTGAAGATGCAGAGAAAATTACAGTAGCTGATCATTCTCCAGACATGTTAGGTGGAATGCATAATATTTACATTTACTGTGACATTGTAGAACCGCAAATAGGCGGTAATGTATTTGCACAGCTGCTACAGGTTGTAAATATTGAGGGAAAATATTTGGATATAATAAATCATTCATATATAAGTCCACATTATATACCCGTTTTGAAGAAATCTTTTAACACTATTGATATCAGTGTAAAAACGGATCAAGACCAGATAGTCCCATTTGAATTTGGAAAAACTATAACCAAACTGCATTTTAGAAAATTATAAATACTGATGTTCAAAGAAAAAATAAAACAATAATGATTCTTCTATTATTTTTGACAGTCTTACATACTGTGTGTGGGGAAAATTGTACTTTCGATGGAAATTACACAGTTTGTGACAAAATTAATAATTATGGATATTTATCACAGAGTGTTGAATCAGTTATTCTTAGAGATAGCTGCAATCTCCAGGTTTCTGACTGGAAAGAGCTGACTCGAAAAGTACCCCAAATTAGGATCAATAAAGTTTTTGCCTTATTGTACTAATTGTTTGAAAATTGATGAAAACTTTAAAGGCATCAAAATTGAGGGTCGTTGTATAGAAAATATTATGAAATGTGAAGAAAGAAGTGATTTAGGTATTATTACAAATGAAATAGCGGGTTGTATTGCACTGCTGATTACATTCACTCTTCTGTATGTTATTCGTTTCATCAAAGCTGAAATATTAGAAAGGAAAAATCAAGGCATTGTGTCTCATGTATAGTCTTGGCCAATGAGAAAAAAGTAGTAAGGGGGTTAAAATACGGTTATATAAGTGTGATGTAAAGAAAGGTGAGCTTTTGATTGTTGATAAAATTCTAAATACGCGTAGGAGGAATAATAAGACCGAATATCTGGTCCACTGGAGGGGGTACCCATCAAAATTTGACTCATGGGTTTCCACGGTAGTCAAACTGTAAATACTTTTGTTTTTTTTTGAAATTTCCAATCTTTACAAAATAATTTCCAAATTTTACAAAATAATTTCCAAATTCTACAAAAAAGTTTCCAAATTTTACAAAAAAATTTCCAAATTTTACAAAAATAATTTCCAAATTTTACAAAAAAGTTTCCAAATTCTACAAAACACCTATACTTAACCATATAAAAAAGTTTCCAAATTTTACAAAATAATTTCCAAATTTTACAAAAAAGTTTCCAAATTTTACAAAAAAGTTTCCAAATTTTACAAAATAATTTCCAAATCTTACAAAAAATTTTCCAAATTTTACAAAAAATTTTCCAAATTTTACAAAATAATTTCCAAATCTTACAAAATATGTCTGATTTTTTCGTTAAACCCGTATCTTCATGTTTTATTGTCTCATAATCTTATTAAGTATTATGCACGTTTTCAGTGTGTTCATACAAAAGATCTGCAGTCTACAGAGTGATCCTCTAGCTTTAGGTTGGGGGAGATCTGTGCGAGACTGTGGACCCTTTGTAACCTTTTTCACAACCACCTTTTCCACACTATGGGTTACTAAATGTTGCCTATAGTAGTTCTGGTGCACTGTTCTATCGTATTTGTTAAATCTCTCAAATTTCCAGCTCGGCGAATTAAAAGATACGTGTTGTAGCATACCTACAGTAACCCCATGCACTATATTTTGCGTACGTTATTTTTGACTCATATACATCTAATTTATTGAATTTCAGCTTTATTTGACTGTTAGTTTGTGAGATATAGAAAATCCAGAAAGCTACAGTATACCTACAGTAAGACAATGTGTAAAGAATTTGTGTCTCGCGTATATGCTGTTTCTCAAATTTAAGCTCAATCCGGCCATTGGTTCAAAAAATACGTGTTATAACATAGCTACAGTAAGCCGGTGCACGAATTTCCATATACATTATTTTTGGCATGTAGTCTTTACATTCTGAACATTTCAGCTCAATCCGGCCATTAGTTCAAAAAATACGTGTTATAACATAGCTACAGTAAGCCGGTACACGATTTTCCATACACATTATTTTTGACATGTAGTCTTTACATTCTGAACATTTCAGCTCAATCCGGCCATTGGTTCATGATTTATAGCGGTTTTATGATTTGGTGTAAACTACTCGAGTGTAAAGTGTAAAGTGGTCAGGTGATACCCGAGTTAGAATATTGTACGGATTTAGTATGGTAAGCGGTGTTCATAGTTATCCCCTAAAGAATAAAATTCTGATAGATTCCCCCATTTTTCGTATATCCCCCTGCATTAAATAGGTACTCTTGCTGTAGTGTAAAGTATGCCTGGTTGACTTGATCCGCAAATTTAAAATAGTCTCCAGTATACCCATAGTTGAGGTTAACTATAGTGTGACGTCATCCCCTAGATCGCAACACAAAACATATAGCCTATGCTTCAACACAGGACTATGCTTCAACACAGCCTATGCTTAAGCACAGGCTATACTTTGTACACGCCCTAGGGAGACCCGGTTAACTACTAATGTTTAACCTGATAAATATTTCAATCAGTTTATTCATTGACATAATCACTTATGAATCAATCTTCCTC
Organism: Mermis nigrescens; assembly: GCA_036768485.1. Lineage (NCBI taxonomy): Eukaryota > Metazoa > Nematoda > Enoplea > Mermithida > Mermithidae > Mermis > Mermis nigrescens. The sequence continues at coordinate 577,758 of JAVLUZ010000161.1, forward strand.
CGCCTTGCTTGCAGACATATGTTTGACGGATCAAAATTTGAGGTAGGGGCCCGTCCGGTCATTCACAGGGGAAAGAGGGAGGAGAGTGGGTAAATGACCTCCAATTTTTTGGCCAAAAAATGACAAAAAACAGTTAACGCCATCCAGAATGCATTTTTGAAATCCAATATGTGAATTAATGGTGTGTGGAAATTGCCACACATAAAGAGGTCGTAGTATACGTTGTGCAGACGCGCACTTTCCAAAGAGTGTAGCATTTGACAATGTTAACGCACAAAAGCATACTGTGACCATACATGGACAGCACCCAAATTCTGGGGATTTAAAGATCAAAACATAGGTCTTAAAAATGATGGTATGGAGACAAGAACACCATTTTTCAACGTTTCTCATCCAGCACTATCCATTGGCATCAAAAAATTGTTAAAAAATTTTGAAAAAATTTCAAAAATTAAATTCCCCCGACGCCTATGTGTGACTGTAACCCTAATTCGGATTTGAATTCTGACGATGCATTCTGGATAGCATTAGTTATTAAACATGAATAGAAAAACCGCAGGTTTTCACCAATAACGGAGGGAGGTCAAAAATTTTCAGAGTTGTAATTTGGGTGGAGGATCCCCATATTACAAATGTGCTTGCAGTATTTCCGAATCAGAGTCAATTTTGAGAAGCAAACGAGCGATGGCAGCGTCAGATTTACGGCCCAAGTCTGTGTTGGCTAAACGCCGCATTCGGATCTTTTGGCTACGCCAAGAACGTATCAATGAGAGGATGTGAGACGGTCTTAAAGGATACGCCGATCATAAGGCAATTGGAGGACCAGAAATTCGATCTGGCCGTAAGTCACGTGTACGACTATTGCCCGATGGGCATTATTCGAATTTTGGGCATTCCGGCTTACGTTTGAATGTCGACCGATAACCTTTGGGACAGCATGACCTGGACGTTAGGGAGCCCTAATCCGCCCAGTTTGGCGCCCGGCATCACTACGGCGTTTTTCCGATAAAATGATCTTGTTGCAAAGATTACAAAATTTGGTCGGAGTCGCTTTTTATCAAATATTGCACGATTTAATGCTCGTAATACAATTTCCTGTGAACAGTGAACACGTATTATGTACTTTCATCCAAATATTTCTGGACCAAAATGACCTCATGAAACAGCACTAGTGCCAAATTTGCGTGAGAACAATGTTCATCTATACAGTTTCTGGTAAATTTTAAGCTATTATGCAAAATTTAATTACGTTTTAGCCATTCTGGCCCTTATTTTTGCCTTATTTTTCTCTGTAAATTTCCAATTTTTCTTTGTTTGAACGATGAACCTCATCTCAGCAGTAATTAAATTTTTAAGGTCTAATGGGGCGAAATTGCAAAAGAGCGAAAAATTTAATTATGATGAGGCCGTTTTATGCGGGCCTGTTGGCTTCGCATAAGTTTGTGGCCTTGGCGTAGGCCTCTCGTGATTGTCTGATGCTGTTTGCTAATTATTTTTATTTAAATTTTATATGTCTTCTGAATTCAATTTTATTTCGATTATAATTTTTTTGATAAGTTTAATTAATTATACTCATTTCTGCGGAAATTAAAATTGATTATTTTAATCTTCGCTTTTGATTTAAGCTCAAGAAGATTCGACTAATATATGAGAATAACAAACTTTTTGAATTTCAGAATTTTAGCTCGTTTGGGGCATATTTACACACTTGTACCTAAACAACAAAAGATGAAATTTCTATAGATTGAATCAATTAGCCAATTATGATTTCTAGTAACTTTCATTTTCCCTCCTGCTTTTTAATTTGTTTACTCGATGAAAGGCTTATGATCATCAGCTGCGTTTGTGTTATAAACTTTAAAATCTGAATTTATCAACATTTTAGCGGAAAGCTAAAATTATGAAGCTATTTAAGTTCTTTCCTGAATTCAGTCCTATATTAATAGCGTCCGTGTCCAAAATATGCCGAAAAATGAACAAGTTCCCTCTATTAGCAACAAAACGACGTGATCCAAATAATTTTTCACAATTTTATTCTTGAGAATTTTTTGATTTTTTTAGGTCTTTCAGATTTTGGGAGTTTTTAGACCATGGATGCACAGCATAGCCAGCCTAAGAGTTTGCTAGTTGTCCTGCGAAATCATATGAATACCTTTTCGTGGCCAGAATGATGACAAAGACCGATATAAATGCTAACATAGCATTAAAAATATATTAATTTACTACTTAATAAGAAGCTTTTGAAGAAAACTCTTCATTTTATACGATTTTGCACATGATTTTGCCGATTTTTCATTAGAAAATTCCCCAATTTTTTCTTCTAGGAGTCTACATCCCTATCCCCTTCCCCAGGCAGATACTTGACATACACGTGGCGGGGGTTGGAGTCAACTAGATCTCTCAATATGGAAAAATAGAAAATTTAGGGAGAAAATCAAGCACAATTGTGTGCAATGGCGCAAAAAGCTCACTAACCGAGTCCCAGACCGGCTGACTCCAGCAACTCAGCCAAGCAACGCGTCTATGATTCTATGATCCAGAATCCCAGCCCCTCGCGTCCTCTTGTGATATCTTATCTTATACCTTATTTTATCTAATCTTTTGTATCAATAAGACAGGTAAAACCAGAAAACGATTTATTTCGTCGCTATTACGGACAAATTTTTCCCGATCTGAGCCGCCTGGCCGCCGGTTCGCCGTCTGTTTTCATAAATGCGGACAAAATGTTAGAATATCACAGACCAAATTTTAATAAAATTGCTTACGTCGGCGGGGCGCACGTCCAAAAAATTGGCCCACTAAATTCGTACTGGCAACGCGTGGCCGATCGACCCAACAAAGGATTCTGTCGTAGCTATCCTATGGCGCTGTAGCCAAGGCCTGCCGCCATGCCTGCTGAATGGAAGTTACGTTCGTAATACAAAAATATGACAAGCATAATAATATTATTGATTACATGGATGAGGCCGAAATTTGAGAGATGCCATAGAAGCGGCGATAGGCGTGATACATGCACACCATGGGAATTCTAGGGGAGACCAAAATTTTTTTAAAGTAAGTTCTTAGGTTCAAAATGATAAATCCGCGTCAAAAATATCATTTTTTGGCTTTTCTAGTGGTATTCTATTTTTTAGACGATAGAAAGATAAAACAAATCGAAAGAAAATTACATTAAATTGGATGAAATTGAATAAAATTCGGACCTTTTGAGTTCTGGGATTCACATAATTTCTTTTCTACGCCCGCGTATCTTCACTTGATTTTGTTACTCAAAAAGTGAAGCTTACCTCAGTTTTCAATTTAATGCTAGTTTTTATTCCTTGTAATATAATTTTGGGCTAATTCTTGTTTTTATACTAATTGCTCGAGAAGTTGAGGATATTAAAAACCCTACATTTTAGATGGTAAAATGAGTACGGCGAATCAGTGCGTCTACGGTTAATAAAAAGTTTGACTTAATTGGATTTAAAAATCTTGTATCATGAAAATTAAGTGAGCATAATATCTGTTTTCACCAGATGGAGTACACCAAAATTTCATCAGAGGACCAAGGCGACGACGGTCCATCATCCATTTTTTGTCTCGTTTCCAATCATTTCAGAAACACTAACACGTTACTGAATTTTCGGTATGCATTCAAAGAAATCTGGATATAAGGACGGTCGGCGCTCATGTAATTAAATGAAAATTAATCAATATTTCATTATACACTCAAATTATTTAGTAAATGATTTAATTTTTACCAAATACTAATTCCGTTTAGGAAAGTTTCGTCAAAGCATTCGCCAAATTTACCGAATACACGTTTATCTGGAATTTGAGACGAACGATATTGATTTAGGGTCGTTGAAGAATGTAATCCTGATGAACTGGATGCCACTAAGGGATTTAATGAGTAAAAATGCATTTTCATTGAAGGCAAATTTGAAATATAGGAATTGAATAAAATTTTTCGGGGCAATGTCCGAAATTTTTTTGAGTGCTTTTTCAGAGCTTAGAACAGGGACACGTCAATAAAACAATTTAGCTACGCTTCTAGCGTTGCTCGTTAGAGCATTTAAACAAAAAATTTTCTATAAAAAGTAAATTGAACAGAACACGGTCCAAAAAATGAGTATTTAGTGAGAAACAACAACGAACTGAAACGCATGAATCAAACCGCGGCTAAAAATGCTTCGAACAGCAGATTTTATACGATTTGCTAGTTAATTCATAATCCTGGAAGGGATCAGCAACGCTCTGCAGAGAGTCAGTAGTGATTCCTTGGAGGAGGTTTCAGCCCGCCAAGAAACAGATATGGTACTTACAATGAGGTATCGGAATAGGAGAGTTTAATGTCCATTAGTTAAAGAGGTCGTTTTATATGTACCTATTGTTTATTTTGATACTTCAAAAATTGAAGTAAGTATATAGGGTCAGCTCTAATATTTCTGACTTATTTTTTAGTATTATTTGCTATTTATTTTTGCGCGAAAAAAGACGTCAAAATTCAATTTTGACGGTCTACCGCATTCAGTGGTATTAATCACTATGCATCTTCCTCACGATCTTGTGTGACGGCGGCCAAATATGCACATCACGATTTATTTGACAGGGTCAACCGGTCTGGGATCACGTATTGGGCTTTTCTGGATCAAAATGACCTTAAAAACTCGTGTAAATGCTTAATAGGATAAGAACTATAGATGGACAGCCTGGCCGATCTAGGGGTCAGGACCATAGGTGGGCAGCACCAAAATTCTGGGGGGTGAAAAATTTCCGGGGGATCGAGCACTATCCAATGGCATCAAAAAATTGCTAAAAAAGCAAAAAAATTTTCTGGGAGGGGGTATTTTGATTTCTGGGGGGGGTATTTCAACTTCTGGGGGTTGCATACCCCCCAACCCCCCCCCCTCACGCCCATGTGTGGTCAGGACAGCCGGCATGGTTTTGTCAAAAATTGAGCTTTTTGGGTCTAAATGATTTTATAAACTGTTATAGATGCTAAAATATCGCTAGAACACAGTTTCTAGTCAATTTTAAGCACTTTTGAGGAAAATTTTCAATTTTAAGCCGTTTACGGCGCTTATTTTGCCTCATTTACCCCAAAAAATTTTACAGTTTCCCATTCTGGGATTCTGGGGGTGTAGATCCCGAAACCCGCAACTGGATGTCGTAGTAGGAACTACCCTAATCCACCGTTTTTTGCTCAATTTCAAGCAATTCGAAGAAAATTTTCAATTTCCGCCCATTTTGGCCATTACTTTGCTCATTTTTCTTCAGAAAGTTTCTTTCTTTTTAAATCTATTCTCGGGTTCATACCCCAAACCACCCCCACGCGCTTATAGGCGAACCTTCGCTCTTTTAATTTGTCCCTAATTACAGACATTCAATAATAGGACGGATCCCTTAAGTCAGAAATTATTCGACGTACACCGATTTTCAGAAAACAATTTGCAGTTTTCGGCCATTTAAGTTGCTTTTTTGCCAGTTTAATACAGTTATGGGAAGTTATTCAAGCCCCTCCTTCAAATTGGCCCACTATACCCCTCCTAGAATTTAAATATGTGTACCTGACTAATTATAGGACATGACAAGTGTCGCGGTATCATAAAGCACTGCGGTGGTACCACATTTTCGGAAGCAGCTAATTTGGGAATTCCTATGGTGATGACGCCATTGTTCAGCGATCAGCCAGGAAATCGACTCAGGGCCGAGCGTTTTGGACTCGGCGTCGGCATTGACCGGAAATCAATGGCCGACGCAAATAAAAATGGTATTTAGAAGGTATTTTAGAATCGCACATGGGAGCGTTTAAATTCTGTGGTCGTTTCCCAAATTTGTCCATGTTCAGGAAAATAGCAATGAAATAAACTGATGGTAGAGGCAAAACACCGCTTTTCTACGTTTCTCTTTTAATTCTATCGATCTTTCTGGTTCTCAAGGGGTTAGCAGCATAGGTCGGCGGCACCAAAGTTCTGAGGGAGGGTGGATGCATGATTTTTTCAAAGGTCAAAAAATGGCCTTGAAAATAGTGGTAAGGCTAAAAAACGCCATTTTTCATTGTTTCTCATGGAGCACTATCCAATTGCATCAAAAAAATTGCGAAAAAAAACAACAACAAAAAATTCAAAAATTAGATTCTCGAGGAGGGTATTTTAGTTTCTGGGGGTGCATACCCCCGAAACCCCCACGTCCAGATGATATGGTTAGCAGCAGTAGGCTCCAACGATTTGGCTTCAGCAGCATACACCAGACATGTGTGATTAGAACTTGTTGTATCATTTAGGGTATTGAAATATTATTTCGTAACCCTGGCATTTTACAGGACTGAATTGGCAATTTCCGCATTTTGAAATGGAAAACTAGAACGAGATTTGTTTATTTATTTTCCGCTAAACGTTTTTTAATCGATTTATTTATTCACTTATTGTCAATCGATTTATTTATTTATTTATCTTGTTTTTTGAATTTTTAATGAGCTCGAATTTAGCTACCTAATCAATGCTTGTCGATTGGCCCGAAGGTTAGCTAGCAGACCAAAAACACCCGGAAAACTTGTCCTTAACTGGATCAATCGTGTGGTCAAATGCAAAAATTTGACGAATTCGCAGCCCGTCAGTGTCGATTTGACAATTATACAATATTTTTCTATCGATATTTTTCTTGTTGTTCTAATCGCTCTTTTCACTTTTGCCGCCTTTTTATTTTTGCTTCTTTGTTCATGTTTGCGACATTCAGGCGAAAACATCTAAAATCGGAATTTAATTAAAAAATTAAATTTCAGTAGTAAGTGAATAAGTTAGAATCAATTAAATGAAAATATTCGGATATTTATGCTTTCCGCATTCGCGTTACGTCCTTCAGTTGCATTTTATATAGGTCTACGCAAGAAAAGCTATGTGCTTTTGAAGTGTTCGGAGTTTTTATTGGTGTTTTGTGCCAATTTTTGGACAAATTTCCCGCATTTTTCATTATATCTTCCAAAAATTTTAAATTTTGCACTTTTTCGTATCAAAATGAAGCTCTATGTGAAAGATAGACAAATTGTGTTTTTCCCGTGACTAAGTATGCATCATCAATTTTCATTATTTTTTAGCTCTGGAGGATTTTGGACTGTCTACCTTAGAATTCGGTTGCTATTCGTGGATAGTAGTAGTGAATAGTTAGGATTTATATTGAAAAGAGCTAAAAAATATCGAAAATAATAGAAAAAATAAAAATGCAGTAAAAACGGAGAAGCAAATTTTGTTTGAGGTTTTTTTAAATTTAATATTGAAGAAATCTAAAGAATTAAGGGAAATTAGCTTTCAAAAGTTCTGATATCGAAAAATAATTCATGTGTGTGTATATTGATTATTGGCAGTAAAAACATTTCGTGCTGTAACACAATACTATGCGTTTTTACTTTTCTTCGAATAAACCGCAGTTTTCATATGTATTTATATACACACCACTCATTTTATTATTAATACCATTTCCTACCCCTCAGCAGGGGCGGATTTAGGGGGGGCCGCCCGCCCCCCCCCATTAACCCAGAATAGTGCGCAAAATTAAGCATTTTTGAGCGATTTTTATCGATTTTTGGCTGAAAACGGCTAATTTTTCCGCCCAAGTCAGGGTTCCGCCCCCCCCTTAGGGGTACCGCCCCCCCCTTAGGAAAATCCTAGATCCGCCACTGCCCCTCAGCCCACCTATATGGGCATAGAGGCTGAATCCTACACATTTCAAAATAACTCCTACCTATCAAATTGAGTTTTTGACTTTTTTCCGAATTCTCGCAATTTTTTACTCTCTTGAACCCAAGATTCAATAGGTTTTACATAACAAATATGTATGCCCAATAAGCTACAGCAGAATGTTTGAAATGATTTATATAATGTAGATGCTTAGCGACATTTTTTCCACGCGATTTCCGCTCTAGTCAACGTTCAACGAAAGCTCGTCCAAAATATGTGAATGTCAAAGTTAAAAAATATAAGAATCAGCTACAATAAATTTCAAAAATTGTTTCCCGTTTTTTGTGATTTTTCAATGCTAATCGATAGAAACTCTGGCAAAAGACCGAAAAATGTGATTTTTTCGTCCTCCCACTAGCTTTCAAATTTATTAAATTTTTTTGACATAAACCAGATCCCCCTCTCACTCAGAATATCGAATGCTCCATCCCATGAATGTAGATGCTTTACAGCGACATCGCATCCAGGACGACAATTTAATTTATGTTCTATTAATGTGGTGTTAGTGATATAAAGATCCATGCGGTCAATGAGAGAAATGTATACAAAAAATGAAAAGAGGTGTACGATTTGCATTCAAGTAAAATGGACTATTATTTCCCGTGACCAGTGACCACTGATAATTTATGCGTTTGCTGTTCACTATTTGGAAATTGCAGAAATCACTGCAATAAGATATCGTGAAAATAAGGCTAAATACAAAGCATAACCACATAAATGACCCGATAAAAGCATGCATTAGTTTTACCTCTTTAAAATCAGCCTTTGATAAATAAAAATAAAAATAAAATAAATAATTAACAAATGAGGTAAATAAGTAGAATAACGCGATCATAAAAAGTAATAATACAAATTATCGAAACAAAGCGGTTGCGGAAATACAACAATTTGGGCCAAAAGTATTTCATGTCCTGCTTATCCACACGGAGTAGCATGCATAAAAAGCTTCCCTTTAAAGCTGTCAAAAAACACTTTACTATCCCAGCGCATAGTCTAGTTTGTTCGCTTCGCTCACATTGTATGCAAAATTTCAATATTAAGCGTTGGTAAAACGTTGAAATACGGGTTGTACGTCAAATTCACGAAAACCTGCTCCTTCTATTGTCCGTTTCACATTAAATTTGAGCTTAAAGTTTTCCTAGAATTACAGCTAGGATGGAATGCCACCTTCTTTTCTTATATGTTTATCACAGCGAGTGCGAATATTGTGTTTTCCCTTCACAGCAACAACGGTACACACCTTGGTGGTGCGGTATTTCTTAATCGATAGATAATTAAAAAACTTGATGTCGATTTTTTTGTTTTTCATTTACACTCAATACCGAGTTAGTAATGAGTGTGTAAAGTGTAAACCGAAAAATCAAATAATTTGCGGAGACCTAATGTTTTTTTAAATGTTGCCTCTGAGTTGCAGATTACGAATCTGACCTTAAAATTTCTTTACACTCAATGGTTGTTACATAAAAAGTGTGAAGTATACGTGTTTTTTTACTCTTTGCGTGTCCTTCAGCTTATCTAACTCATTTTTTGTTTCAGTGCAGTCGAATTGGTTTTTATAATGTAGACGGTTACAATATATCAGAATCAAAAATTTTTTTCTCTTTTAACGCAATATTTCTTGATCTATGATCGTATTAGTGTAAAGGGTTCGAGACGAAAAAGGAAATTTCTTTAGCCTCTCCGCTAAGTAGGCGGAACATGCCGATTATACTTAAAATGTGCCCTGACCTAAGCGTCGCACTTCCTCTTATATTTTGTTTCTATACACCCAATATTGCGTTATTAGCGCAAGTGTAAAGTTTACACTGAGAAGCACTTTTCCGCCCTGAGCATTGGGTATGGTCATTCTTTCTTCAAAAATGATCTCCGTAACGTAAGAAAAACGAATCTGACCTTTAAACTTTTCTTCAGCCGGAGGTTGTTGAGCTGTGAAGAGGTTAACTTTGAATTATACACATGTTTGCTAATTCCGATATTTAACTCCGTATTGCATATTTTTTGATCAATTTTTTATTTCAAAGGTTTTCGACTCATCTTTAATTATTTTTATTCACAAACACGCATTGTTTAGGAGCTGAACTGGAACGGGAAACATTTTTCCGAATACTACCTACCAATTCTTTCATAATAATAATAATAATTCTTATGCGCTGTCTTTATCAAACCGATTCCGATATTTTTCTTGTTAAAGTCCATGAAAATTTATGTCTTTCCATTTTTGGAATGTATGTGGCTCAGAAATTTCCCTCATATTATTTGCGTTTGCTGACGAAACGACCACATTGTTGATTCGTGGCCAGAACCGTTCATGCTGTCTTGCTCCAGTACTAATTTTTGTTGCTTTTTCATGCATTGTTCACTTGCATGCGATTTTTGGCGGCCGACACTTCATTGAGTTGGTTTACACACTAATGTGTTTGTTGTCCGATATATGGCTTTCGCTTGCTGTTTCTGTCGATGCAGGAGTTTACTTTGAATAGGTTAATAGCGTCATTGGCGTACATTTTAATTCGATAAATTTTCTGACTACCGCTCGTATCTTTCTTTTAATGTCGACACTTGATATTGAAGTCATAAACTGTTGAAGAAAAGGCAAAGCTGTTGCTCTTAATCTTTGCTTATGCAAGCTCTGTATTTATCCTTCCTCGAACATTTCTGGTTTGAAATCCATTAAGAAAATATTTACGCTAATTTTTAAATCTATCGACAAGGACTTTCACGTAGCTTTTCTCTTATGATAAAGGTTATTTAGATGGCCTTTTTTGTACAGAGAATGCAGTGAATCGTGCTAAGAATAAGTAGAACACTAGCAAGAAAAGATGCTCCTAAGGAGCAAGAAAGTGAATATACTTGGATTTCTTTAGTCTCAAAGATATAAACGGAGGGGACTAGCAAAAATTTCCCTAAACGCGCAAAAGCCGTAAGAATGTGCGCTAAACAGTTCGACTTCCTCAAAACAACGCAAAAATCGAAGTTTATTCTGCGGCCTGTGAAAAATGAAGTTTTAGTCACAGAATATTTTTCACTACTTTCCACAATGCCACAATGCTCTAAGAGAAAACGAGATTGTCGCAGTAAACTCAACACGTCCAGGCCAACTCAATTCAGTCTACAGAAAGAGGCGAAAGCCGCAGAATCAACTTCGATTTTTGCGTTGTGTAGAGGACGTCTAACTGTTTAGCACATTCACACGGCTTGCGCGTGCAGGGGAATTTTCCCTAGTCCCCTCCCCTCTTTTTACATCCTTGAGAATAATGAAATCCAAGTATATTCACCTTTTCCGCTCTATCGGAGCATTTTTTCTTGCTAGTATCGTAATGGATTAGCAGAAGTTATTAAAATGTCGAAACCTGCGTGGAAAGTTTTTAGACATATGATATTCCAATTTATGAGATTAATCGTGGCAGAACAGCAAGCTATACACAAGCTTGGGCATAAATTTTAAAAAGTACGAGTATGTCCGACAATCAGCCGACAGATTGCGATTCTAGCATTGATTTGATATATAATTAAGTGATCCGTCGCCTTACTTCCGTAAAAAATTCTTAAAATTCACACCCAAACTTAGGCGAAGCAGACTGTAAGTAGAAAAATGTTTAAACTTCTCGCCTAACTTCAAAACGACTTTTTTGCATTTAGTTGACTTTTTCGGTGAACGCCGTTAGCTAAAATAAATGAATAATTAAATAGACAAATAAATGCATCATGAAAATCATAAAGATCATCAACGTTAGGTCATATTTCAAATAGTTCTCCAAACTACTTGACTAGCATTCGAGCGCGTATCGGGTCAAAAAAATCGTATATGCGAATCATAGTACCTATAAAAAATGACTAGCACCTACAGCTGTAACGGCTCACATGTTTGAGGTGCAGATTTTTATGAGAGGAAAAAATTTTACGCCAAGTTTTTGTATGTGCTAAAAACCCAGTTAGCAATGAGTATGCACTGATAGTTTGTGCTCAAAATTATAACAAATAGGTTTCTTTCACTGAAAAGCGGCTACCACGATGATCTACTGTCAGTTGGCTTCATGATCAGATTGGATTTTCAAATGTGGACGATTAAAAAACACTCATGTTTTTCTTTGATTATTACAAAAAACGGTTCAGGAACAGTGTAATGAGCGGAAAATCTTAAGGCAAAAAAGAAATTTTTCTGCTGGAAGTTGGGAAATAGTCTGTCTGATAAAAATACTAATTTTAAACGGTTACCCGTGGAATTTGACCGTTTTGAGCTCATCAGTCAGTTTTACAGCGTTTTGAAGTTTTCATACTGGGTTTGGGTTAAAAACACATTTAAAGATAAACGATTGCACACTGCGTTTATTCGCGTTTTTATATACTTAGTAGATCTGCAGTCGTAAAGTTCTTTTTTGTTTACACTCAAATCTGGTTAAGATCTGAAGGTGTAAAGTTAAAACCCTGGAGCACAAAATCTTTTCTGTCCCTTTCTGCTTGCTAGCTTCTCGTCGCCTGAACAAAGTTCTTCTATCTATTTTTCTCTCTCGATGTTTTGATCACTTTTTTAGCCTACACCGCCCGTTAATTTTTACTTCTTTGTGCCTGTTTACGAATAATCAGACGATAACGCGCATAGAATCCTAATATTATAAGAAAAACTACTGAAGTGCAAGATATAGTTAGTTGGAAGCGTAAATTTTAATCAGTTCTGAATTTACATGATCGAGCGTGTAGGAGGTCTCGGCTAGATTTCCGAAATCCGAAAAACTGCTCCAGAATTAAGCAGACCCTCAAAACTGTATCTGTTATAATTTTTTTGCTTTTCAGCGATCTGATGCTAAAAGACAGTGCTGAAAAATAGTGTTTTTAGTGCATAATATAAATTTTTCGGTACTTTCTTTAGTGTTTGAAAATGTTTTAAGGTCCAAGACCCCAGATTTCGGTCGCTCTCTCTTATAGTGGTGGTGACTTATTAAAAGTTAGATCGAAAACCAAAGATCTAACAAATGTGCGGCAGGTCTTAAAAAATCCAAAATTTAATGAAATTAGATTTTTTTATATAAAATAATTTGATTTTGTAAGTATGTGACTAGCAACCAGGTTGTAATTGGTCTTGAATGTAGAACAAAATTGCCAAAAATCAAGCTCAAAATTTAATTTTAGGGGTACGCAGGATTCTGAGGAGGAGGTACTGATTCAGGCAAGAGTGTCACCACAATCATACATGCACAGCAAGGGAATTATAGGGGGAGGGGGATGAAATTCTAACGTGCCTTTTTTGAGCCCAAAAATGCTGAGTATGCGTCAAAAACGTCGTTTTTCGGCATTTCTGCTGATGCTATATATTTCTAGAGCATAAAAAGATAAAAAATCTAGAAAAAAAATCGAAAAAGTCAAATAAATTGGACACAATATAGTCAAAACATGAGTATATTGCGCGAAGCTACGCAAATTTGACACTTTTTAGGAAATAGACAGTTAAAATCGATTAAAAAACCACCTTTATTACGAATTTTTAGGAAATCTCAGAAAAAATATTAAAAATCGCGAATTCTAGGGGAGGGTAAAAAATTTCTGCGGGAGTGAACATTTTTTCTAAGGAGTAAACCCTCAAACCCCCTCCTCCAGATCGTGTATGAACGCAACCAGACATGCACGCAGGAGGGGGCGGGTGTGGGGGTCCTAACCATAAGTGGGCGGCAATCAAATTCTGGGGAGTGCAAGATTTTTCAAAGGTCAAGAAATTACCTTAATAATGGTTGTAAGGCGAAAAAACACCATTTTTCAACGTTTCTCATCGAGCACTGGCTATTAGATAAAAATTGCGAGAAAAAAACACAAAAAACTTTCAAAAATTGAATTCTGTCTGGAAGGACATCCCTAGAATAGAAAAAATGGAAAATTTCATCGGGAACATAGGGCAAAATTGAAGGCAAAAACGGACGAAATTGGAAATTTTCCTCAAAAGTGCTTCGAACTGACCAGAAACGGTGTAATAATGAAGTTTTGACGCTATTTTAGAGCGTATACCAGTTTTCGAGGTCATTTTGGCCCAAAAAGTTCAATTTGTGACCCCGCCCCACCCCCTACCCTCCCGAAACCGGCTGATACCCTCGCCCAGATCGGCCATGCTGTGCACCAATGGTTATAACCATAGGCGCATAGCATGGCCAATCTGTGGGGAAGGAGTCAAAAATTGAGCTTTATTCGGCCAAAATGACCTTAAAAACTGACAAAAGAGCTTCCATAGCGTTAAAACTACGTTATTACACTAGTTTTTGATCAATTTAAAGCACTGTTGAAAAAAATTTCAATTGTCATCCGTTTTTGGCCTTCATTTTGCCTTATTTTCTTCGAAAATTTTGCATTTTTTATTCTGGGGAGTCAAGACTATCCGGAACCACACGTGCATGTCTAGTCCATAGACGTAGCCAGGGGGGGGCATTTGGGGCACATGCTCCCCCGTAATTCTTCAGAAATATTGTTGATTGTTCTATTGCAATAATGTGTTTCCAGAAAACTGATTTAGGCAAAAACGTCGAAATTTTCCGGCGCTTCGCGCCGAGTCATATTATTTATTGTTATATAGATCAAATGAATTTAAAAGCTTGAATCAACTAAAATAATCCAGCACTTCACATCACTTTAGTTATTTAATGCACTATTTGTTCGTTGAATGAAACTGCGCATGCTTGTTGAGCATAATAGAAATAAGTGCGAAAATGATTGTGTACCAGTTTGTCTATTCCCTGCTTTGTTTGTCTTTCTTAACAAGGACACATAATCCTATTTTAAATGAAAGGAATGGCCGAATTTTATTATGTTTCTGCGCATTTCCTGTTTTCTGAACTGCATCTTGTTAATAAGAAGGCCACAAATGGGCCTGAAAACAGTAAGAACAAAATTTTCGTTCTTATATTTTTCTATATCTTATTGGCAACGAACGACCCGTTGCTGCACTATGTAATTAGCAGAGGTCAAAAAACGCATTTCAGCTCATAAGTTTTGTGCAATGTAGGAGTTCATCAATTTTAAGTGTTTTTGGGCTTGATTCAGGACCGAGATTTCGCCGATTCTGCGAAAATTTTAACGTTACTATTCAAGATTAAAATGCTTGTTTTACAAAATTTTCCGGGACTCTGCTCCGGACCCCGCTGGAAACGCTTGAGCGCGCTACCCCAGACCCCCCGCAGCCGTAAAATCTCGTTGTACATGTGCAACGAGATTTTAGGGAGAACAAGCTAGGTAGGAGGGTAGGAATTTCTAAGAATTTCGCGGCGTTTCGCGCCGGCATTAATTTTTCTGTTTTGTATGATTTAAGCAGTTGCTAATGCTTGTTGTGGTTTTGAGATTGCCGTTTCGAGATAATTTTCAGTAATTGTTGGCGTCAGAAACCCAGAAATCAGCTAAAATACCCTACCAAAGATCGAAAACGCCTGTTTTACCACACTAAAATTGCTACTGTACTATAGTATAGTACACAAAAATTTGCATGTACAAAATGTACAAAGACTTTTGGGGACCATCTTTGTACATGTACAAACGGACCTTGTACAAAAAACACTGATAACGTTACTGGCATTCAATGCAAAATTAGTCTTAAAAAATTTTTGCTTATGCCCCCCGAACCAAAATCCCGGCTAGGCCTCTGGTCTGGTCACAACTCTGTAATCCGCTCGCATTCGCCCATGTATAATAATCATAGGAGGACATCGAAACGAGTCAAAATAAAAAGGAACGAAAGAGGAGGAAAAACTAGTAAAATTTAAATAGACAAAATATTAAAAAAACGGAAACGACGGAAATGAACAAAAGGACAAAAAGACAGAAGAGAGAGAGGGAAAAACGAAGCATTCAGTTGGTATTAATAAAAACAGACGCGTGAAATATCTATTACACACGTACCAGAAAACAATTTTGAAAAATCACAGCTTTTACTAGGCGCAAGAGTCGAAATGAAAGCAATGAAGTACGCAGGAGTAAACGCAGAAAAACGCACAAACGGTAAAAAATCAAATAGACGAAGCGGGGTGAACTAGATTTGCTACGGGTTTTTGCCTTTCTCTGGTTTTCACTGCAACCAAGCAACACTTGTCTACGTGTCTCTCCTCTCAGACGAAACGAAAAGCCATAAAAGGGAACACGAAATATAATGAAGTAAAGTAAAAGACAAAAAAATAAGTAAAAACAGAAAAAATGGAATAAAAACGGTAAAAAAATCGTGAAATAATAACAATGAGATGAACAAAAATCTAAATGACGCATACACGTGTACACACATACATACTAACACAAAATAATAATAAATATAAGCAGAAAATAGTGATTATGTAAAAACAGGACAAAGGCGGGAAGAGAAGAGAAAAAGATAATTAGCAGAATTAATAATGAATAACGCGACACATATATGAGGAAACATATGGATCACAAAATCAGATGCGAAACAATATAATAAAATGAGTTTAAAAAATATCTCAGCTAATGTGGCCCTATGTATTTTTGAAATAAAGATGTATATTGCGGAAACCAAACGATAAATAACTGAAATCAATTAGATAATAAAAACATAAAAATCAAATAAAACCATGTATGAAAAGAACTGGTTGCACGGCAATTCTGGCCCACAGCATTTAATATTGCCCAATATCCGATGTAGCTTCTGTGTTATGAAGCTGTCAAAAAACATTTTAGTAGTAAGGCCTGACACCCTGGGGGTACACTAGTAATCAGGAATTCCTTATATAGCTTCAATAAAGCAATAAAATACGGGTTTAACGTCAAAATTTGTCAAGACGCGTTCGTTCTCTAAAATATTTAATAAAGACTATGTAAATCAATTCAAATAAAAGAATTACTTATATTTTCAGGTTTTTTTACGTTTTATTGCAATTCGTTGACGCCAATAGATAAGGCTACATACGTGCATAAGGTGAGATACATCGGAAAATCGTATATTTCAATTAGTAAAAACTTTTCTGCTATTTTCATGCGTCTGCAAATTTCTGCGCCACGGATCTATGTATAAAATGTGAATAATAAGACGCAGCTTTGATGTCTAAAATATGCAATTGCACTGGAGCCGGTTTCTCAATGAAGGGGCTAAATATTATGGGGCTAACTTTAGCTCTGGGGCCAGCTAGTCCCGGGTCTAAGTTGGTTCTGGAGCTAACTTAGCCCCCGTTTCTGAATGGAAGTTAGCCCTGGGGCTAAGTTAGCCCCGTGGCTAGAAAAGTTAGCCCTGGGGCTAACTTTTTTGAGTGAAAACCGGTTTTATGCAAACGAATACCTGTAAGACCAAGAAACGAGGTTTACAAAATGCATAAAGCATTGCTTTGCTTGTACAAATCACCGGCTTTATTCTCTAGCAGTACCTACATAATTCACTTAGAAATTTCGGATTATGGAATCTCAGCAGCACAGTATGGAAGTTAGTCCTGCTACTTTGAATTCGCAAAATGACGAATCAGAAGTCAACTCCGATGAACAATCGAACGAAAGTGAAGAAGAAATCGGCTCAAAAAGCAAAAAGTCGAAAAAGGAGACAATTGGTCTAGAGGGGAAATGGTTAGATTTGCTGAAATTTATGGGAAATATTATCAGAAGCTTGAGGCTCAGTTTTCTTCATCGGTTAGTCATAAAACAAAGGTGAACTTGTGGAATACTTTGCTCTGTGAATTCAACTCGGCTGGAACTATAAAACTCACTCTTCCGCACTTGAAAGATAAATTGAAACACGTTTGGAAAGACATTTACAGATTCAAGGCAAAAATTAAATATTCGACGACTGGTGGTGGAAAGCCACCTAAGCCTTTGACAGCTGCGCATGAAAAATTCGCAGAATTGAGAAAAGGATCTTCGCGCTATGCTGGATTGGGCACAGGAATTGAATCAGGAAAGATGGAGCATGTTAAAAGACTCTCTCGTCGTGAAATTGATTTTACTGCTGGTGAAAACGAGCCCAGTGAATCTGATACGCGCAGTATTCTGAAAGAACAAACAGATTATAACTTTTTTAAAAAAAGAGCGCTCGGATGAGCCCGAACGTCACAATGAATACAGATTTGACTGAAAAGCAGCTCTGTGTACTGAAGAAACAAGAGCAATATCTTGACATGAAAATTGCGCGTATGACATCTTTCCAAAGTAAGATGACTAATTCTCAAGATTACAAATTTTTGGAGTAACTTAAGAATATGGTACTTTCAGAATACGAAGAGATAAATTTCAGAAGAGCGGTTTTTTTGCTCAGTACTTAGAACATGTTCAAAGAAAGCGCGGAAAAAAATTTCATCCGTCTATGATCAATATTACAAAAGCTATGCGTTTCTTTAATTAGCCTCTTCTCGACCTAAGCATTCATCTTCTCGACCTAAGTATTTGAAGATTCAAACAGCTGAATGCAGAATCACATGTAGATACCCAATTTACGTCGACCTAAGCATCTATACATCGACCTAAGCATCTATACATCGACCTAAGTATCTATACATCGACCTAAGCATCTATACATCGACCTAAGATCTGAGAATCTATACATCGACCTAAGCATCTATACATCGACCTGAGCGGGAGCGACCTCGTCCTAAGCAGCTTGAAACACCTTTTCAGATATACTAAGCCTAAGCCTGAGTATAATAGAAGCAGAAACTTAGATTTTCGTATATCTTATCGGGTAAAACCGAAAAAACATGCAAAAAAAATATGAAAATTTTTTTAAGTTTTTTAAAATTTCAAACAGCTTTCCGGCCTTTTTTCTTTTTTCTCCTTTTTTGCTATGCTTCCTTTCGTAATTTCAGCCCATATTATTTATTTCTGACAAATGTGTAAGTCCTTGGATCGAGCCGTTTAATCGTCCCACCCAACACTTAAATCGAGAGTTGCCTGCAACTTTGCAAGTATGACTCAGATTTTCACCAAATTTTTTTCCGCGCTTCAATTTATCATGTTCTACCATTTTGGCAAAAAAATTTTGGCATTCCGTATTCGTTTTGCACCTTTTCCAAAAGTGCTATATTCTTAAGTTTAGCCTCCGCGCCTTTTTCTTTTTTCTCCTTCATTGCTATGCTTCCTTCCGTAATTTCAGCCCATATTAATTATTTCTGACAAATGTGTGAGTCCTTGGATCGAGCCGTTTAATCGTCCCACCCAACACTTAAATCGAGAGTTGCCTGCAACTTTGCAAGTATGGCTCAGATTTTCACCAAATTTTTTTCCGCGCTCCAATTTGTCATGTTCTACCATTTTGGCAAAAAATTTTGGCATTCCGTATTCGTTTTGCACCTTTTCCAAAAGAACCATATTCCTAAGTTTAGCCATTTTTGAGCTTCTCTCAATTAATTCAGATTTTTAAACTCGCTGAAAAACTCCTAAAAGCTGAAAGTTTGAATAAGCATTCCCTAAAAAAGGATTTAAAACTGCATATATTTGGTGTCCGCCAATAAACAAATATATTATTTATAACATGTTAAACGGAAATACACCGTGACAAGTCAATAGTGAATGTCGATTTGTTTATTTATAGATAAGTACATTTAGTAACTCATCCAGATATTAGTGGAGCCTGTACCCAAAATTTTTTTCTAGTGTTTTGAAATCAATATTAAAGTACAAAATAGAAATTTTCGCCCTCTTTCGTGAATTTCTAAAAAAACCTTGAAAATTTTGTCCATTTTGACTTAAAAATTTATCGGCGACGAAATTTTTATATATCATTTTGCTTGTTAATCCGGCCTGAAGAGACAGATTCGTAGCTGAGGTATTCTTGGTGTTCTCGCTAAAAGACTAGGCAGACTAAGTTGAAATCAGTGATTTTGTTTCATAAATTTGAAAACTTAACGAGAATCATGAAAAATTCGTTGCCTACAAAAAATATTTTTGACGCAAAAATACGGCTTTCAGTTTTAGGTAGGTGAAAACATTTATGGTACCTAAATAAATATCGGTATCAAAACATTCTAAAACAAAGACGGCCAGAAATAAATAAAATTTGTACGTATCTGTTAATTATTCAGTCTTGGACAACGAATGACCCCCGTTTTCATTAAATTCGCCCCTGAGCACACTTTTATGTTTTCTTAAGCGCAGAAGTTAACTCGTCATCTCTTAATTTGATCACCTGTCAGCCTTCAAAAAGTTCCTTTTGTCTTTCCCAAAACATTGTTTCGAAGTTTGAAGTTCGTTTAGAAAATTCTTATAATAATTGCTTTCATTATAACTGGGTTAGTTGCTATACCGCCATTTCACATAGTAAAATGACTCTAGAGCATTGCAGCCTCCTGTTTCAGAAGCTTTTTCGAGAATTTTTCCCAAATTTTGTTGACAATTTACGATAACTATGGATCAAATCAATATAATGATCGTAATCTGTTAGCTAATTGTTGTTGAGAATTAGAATAAGATTATCTTAAAAAAACTACAACTATAGTCTATTTTACGATACCTTGTGCATTAAAATCAATTTTCAGCGATTAAAAAGCAGCTACAAAAATGCTTTTTAGTGACTTATTGTAATAAAATTTTGTATAACAAAACTTCGTACGCAATTGCAATGCAAAGTATCACGATTGCTGCTTCAGTTTAGAGCGCTTTTGCGACCGCTTTACATCATCTCCAGAATTGTGGTGATTCATGCCTACGATTTCGTTAAACAGATTATAGGAATATTATCGAGTGATTTGTTTTCTTCTCAGATGTGTATTTTGTCAACACATCATCATATTTTAATAGATCAGGCTTACCTATTTGTTGCACATTACATAAGATGTAGTGAAAAATCCATGGAATTTAGTTTAAACTTGAAATATTAATATTATGGTGTCACAGTTGAATTAGAATCGGAGAAAGCAGCCTTTGAAAACGAACGATTTATTGCCGAAAAGGAAAAAGTTCATCTTGAAAAAGAAAAGACAATTTTGCCGGCTGAAAAATTGCAATTCGAACGCGAAAAATTGGCGTTTGATATAGAGAAATTGAGCAGCTTCGAGCGTGAAATGCTAGCGATGGAAAAAGTCAAGTTTGACTGCGAACATTCAAACACGAGTTTGGCTAATACAGTTTCTTCTGAAAATTTGACTTATCAGACGTTCAATTGAATTAATTTTCATTTTGGCTTTACAAGCGCATGATTTGACGCTTCTTTATTAAATGCTTCCAAAGTACATATTTATTATGAGCAATATTCAATAGTGATGTAGTTGCGGAAATCGAGACCTTCCTCAGTCCCAGCCTCTCCACTATAAATTACAGCAATTTGCTCATTATAATCGTTGTCATCTTCAAATTCCTTATTCTTGAGGCCAATGTTAAGTAAAGCACAACAGACAGCAAAAATCTGCGCTGCCTTCTTAGGGTCCAAACGAACAGGACTTCTCTGACCAAGGCGAGCAAATTTACGTTTCAAACAACCAAAAGCGCGTTCAATTACATTTCTAGTCTGAGAATGTACCTTATTATAATTTACTTGCCAGAATTCAACTCGTCTTTGGTATGGCGTCAACGGCCAACGTTTGCAGGGGTACCCTGAATCGCCCAGTAAAATTCCACTTCGAATGCCATTTTCAAAATCGTAAAACAGTTGACTCTCTGCTAGAATACGGCTATCGTGAACTTATCCTTATAGCAGGTATCATGGTAGCATATATGCAACACCTGAAACAAGATTTCATGTTTTCAACACTATTTGTAGTCCACCAGTCCATCTCAAGCAACCTTTCATTTTATGTAAAATGATTATTTTATTTCATTATACTTTTCAAGTGACGTAGACTAACACTTTGCTGTCTTTCGTTTAATTGGAAAAATTGAAAAAAAATTTTTGTTTTAAAACATCCACGTGAAACAAGTGTTGTTGCTATAAAATTTTGTAAAACATGAAGGATATAAGCAAAATACGTTTTAGGTTTTTCATTTTTTATTATGCAGTGCTTTGTAAAGTATACTTGAAGCTAAGTAAGTAGATAGGTAGTTTCTTGGCAAAATCTTGTGCGAAGCATCAAAATTTTTTCGTGATTCCGACGTAAAACAAAGGTCTTTTGAAGAAAGAATGAATGTTTACTGCATCAGCCTACAGTAAAATTTGACAAAAATGTATGCTACATCCTTTACACTTGTCCTAAACATTGTTGCGCAGAGGTGCTACAATGATGCCTGGCCAGTCAGCGTAAATGCTGAAAAATTTTCCTTCCGAATTGCATACAGCCTGACAATTTATCGAGTGATCTCGCTTGAAATCTACGTAGGCAATTTCATCAGTCGACGGGGCAAGTATTGAAATATGAGTAGTCAATACAACCAATAACGTTTGGAATACCACACTTTTTATAGAATGGGTCTTCGACCGTTTTAAATCCTCATCGTTGACTGGAAATGCCACTACTTCATCAAGCAATTTTTTTAGTAAATCTTCTGTCGTTTCTGTAATAATTTTCGATATTGTCCCCTTATACGTCCTAAAAAATTTGGCAATAGCAAAATACGGGCTTCCAGTCCGATAGATATTCAGTGTGACGGCCAATTTCATTAATTTTGTACATGGAAATCCACGCCTATGAGGAAAATTACTCTTGCCTGGCAAATAGGCACAAAGCTCACTGAAGGTGGTTTTACTGAATCCGAAATTCACGTGTAAAAATCATTATCACTCAAGGAATATGGATCGAGAAATTCATCCTAAATTCTTGGAAATTTCGGTAGAGCGCATTGGCAAACAAAACCAAGAGCCATTCTCGCAACAAGACCTCACACAATAAGAAATCCCACGGAATTTGCAAGATAACCATAGTAAACACCAGGGCTCACTGCGTTTTCAGCGTACAACAATGGTTTTTTAAGTTAATCTAACGAAGTACAAGGAACCAAACCTTAAAACCTATCTCATTAAAAAGAGCATAAAATTCTCTATCTATTTACAGAAAAAATTTTTGGAAGATCTTAAATGCACAAAGAATTGTGGATAAAAACGTGCAAAACTACAATAATTTTCCAATATGGCTGCCTACATGGCTAAAAATGAAAAATGCGAATTCTTGATCAAATTGGACGAGTAAATAATCATTTGAAAGCTCGTTTCACGCTCTTTTCATATTAAGCTCAAACATTCAATAATATACAACCTGTGACACATAATAAGCATGGCTTATGGGGGCAGCCATATTGGAAAAAATTTAAAACGCCTTTGTGGAGTAAACGGCGGGCTTCGAAGAATAACCAAAAAATGAACATTTTAGAGGATGCTAAAACGCAGCTATTTTGCCAGTTTTCAGCATAATGTAACAAACTAGTAACAAATGCGGCCATGTTGAGATTTAAGCTATTTTTGCTATGTGGTGTACTGTAGTTATAACAAATTGAAATTTTTTTAGCAAAATAGTTTCATTTTTTGCTTTGTATTTAGAAAGCTTTACGTTTTTGAAATCGGTTTGTTGGTTCTTGAGATTAACTCAAAAACTATATCAGACACTTTGGCTTCATAAGTAGTTTTGTGTGGTTTCAGATTACATTATGTTTATTAACTGATATATTACTGTAGGAGCAAATGTGTGAAACAAAATATACATCATTCGAAAGGAAATCTAATTCTCTTTCTCATAGGGGCTCAATTATTTCACCAAGTTCGAGCTATACAAAGCTGCATTTCAAAATGTAATAAATTGTTGAAAATCAGTGAAAACGCATTGGGCTAGATTTCAAGGGGCTCACTTTTATTATTTAGCCCCGAGAAAGTTAGCCCCCTCATTGAGAAACACAAGTTAAAAATCAACAGACATTTAGCCCTGGGGCTAAGTGGAAAAGGGCTAATTTTCGATATTCAGCCCCGGGCTAGCTAGCCCCTTCATTCAGAAACTGGGGCTAAAATATTTAGCCCCAAATCTTCAGACTTAGCCCCAGGACTATCTTAGCCCCCTCATTCAGAAACCGGCCCCTGCAGTGATAAACGTATTTATCAACTCATAATGACGAATCTCGAATTTTGTGCTCAGATCAAAATACTCTAATAATCAGCTGTGTACCTACGTTTTAAATAATTTTCAATAATTTTATATATTGTTGAATAATTTTGTAATCATAGGCAAATTAATCGCATTATAAATATACAAGGGCAGCAAGAAAATCCTAAGAGTGGTCAGGTCCAATTGCCAAAAATCGCAACACATGTTACTAAAAATATAATTCTAGGGTGTAAAGTAATCGGCGAGGAGTTTTTCAACTTCTGAGGGTATAACCATACCTGGGCGTGGGAAACGGATTGGGGGTATGCACCCCCAGAAACCAAAATAACCCATCATTCAATTTTAAAATTTTTTGTTCTCTCGCAATTTTCGATGCCAATGGATAGTGCTCGATCAGAAACGTTGAAAAATGGTGTTTTTTCGCCAAACCACAGCTTTAAACGCCCTTTTTTGACCTTTGAAAAATCTTGCACCCACCCGAGAATTTTATTGCCACCCACCTATGGATGTTACCCCCTCCCCCACGCCTACGCTTGTTTATACCTTGATTAACATCAAGTGAATGATCTGTTTCAAGACATTTTGATTTAAAAGAGATAAATGATAATTTTATACAAGAACTTAGCCATAAAAAACAGGCATTCAGATTATTTTGTATTGGTCATTGAAGTTTGTTTCTGTTTAAACCGTTAAGAGCCTTTGTCTCAGTGACATTCGAATAATTTTAATCCAATTCTAATCATTTTTTTCAATTTTTGTGGGATTCCATTCTATTTTTCAAATTCTCTTTAATATTACACGACAGCGGGTGATTTCTTTACCGTTTTACTTGAAAAATTCTGGTGTTTGTCTCCAACGCAGTACATTTCGAGAATACTCCGAAAAGATGCCATTTTATACACTCTATAAGCATCACACAAATTTAATTATTAACAAGGCATTCTCTTTCTTTTTATTACTCGTGTTTTAGCTTTTTGGCTAACATTATTGATTTTTGGCGTACAACGCGTATGCAAACTCGTATTAGTAAGAATAAAGCAGCGACAGTAGCGACAATAAATAATAAAATAAGGAATGACAACATCAATGGATAAATATTCGATTAGCGTTAAATCGACGCTGACCGGTTGTAAATTTGACAAATCTTTGAATTCGGCCAAATATTCAATCCATCCAATGACGAGTTGCTCCTGTTTGATTGGTCGATTGGCCAGTTTTCTGGCCAATTGACGCGCGTTTAGCAAATAGCTTAAAGTAAGATCAAACAGTAACTTGAGGATAATTATAACAGTTATGGATACCTATTCCTTTAAATTACTTAAGATGGCAGTATATATTCTAAATTAAAAAACGAAAAGTTAGTAATAAATTTGGCATTAAATAATTAATTTAATATTTATAAAATAAGTTTGATCAGTGAAACGGCAAATTCCTGGATTTGGAAGTTATTCATAAACCATTAGGTTAAGATTATCAATAAATATCAATAAATCAATAAGTCGCAGAAGTAAAATTATTTCGCATGAATACATGCATAAGTAGCAAAAAATTGGTATTTGTCTGAATATGAAAATTGGCGATTACAAAATACGAAACGCACAGAATTCTTATTTAAAATAAAAGAAACATATTTCGATAGTCACGGCCAGACAAGCTTATAAGGGATCTGAGTGGTCTAGAGCAAGACCCCTCGGAATGATGAAATGGTTAATCTTCTGAAAAGAATTAAGCAAAATGAGAGCCGAAATTTGATAAAGATCGAAAAAAACTACAAAATGCGTAAGCATAATTTGAAACTATTTTAGCCATTAAACCGGTTTCCGAGTCAACTTCGGCTCAAAAAATTATCTGGCAGACCGCCAAACTAAACATGCTGTACGTATGGTTTAAGCGATTAAAAAATCAAAGTGTTATCTATGTCATACCTAGGCGATTTTTTGGTAAATAACAAATATTGGCCTATTTCTAAATAGATGCTGACTTTGATTTAAAAAAGAATAATACAAGTGCATAAATAAGTTTTGTTAACGTCTCGAGTCATGAATTTCATTGACCAAATCTTGCCATGCATTAAAAACAATTTCAGCTGTTTCTGATTATTTAGCTATAATAGCTTTTAGCTGATATCTTGTTAAATTTAGCGCACTGATTTCGTTTACTATTTTTTCTGCCCACACTAATTATTATTAAAATTGAAACTTCAATTATAAATGTACACCGATTTTACACTATTATTACGTCTTATTATGGGCAATTTCTCCAATGGCTGTCGCCAATCGATTCGAGTTGATCAGCGATTTTCGATCCACCCCAATGCCTAATCCCAACCGCTCGGCTCTAAGTCGATTTCCCATCTGGTCGTTGAACAATGGTATCATAATCATAGGTGCTCCCAGGTTGGCCGCTTCCAAAAACGTGTTATACCCACAATGCGTTATAAGACCGCGGAATTTACTGTGTCCTGAATTTAAATAAATGTTGACAGCGAGGAATGTTATTAATTATTAAAAGTTTACACCAGCCCGGCTTGCAATAAATCCTTCGCAATATATTTCACACCATTCTGACCTGAATTAAATTTCTTTCTTCGACGAAAGGTTTACACCAGCTGGCCTGCATTAAATGTTTTAGAAAAGTTTATACCACCGTAGCTTGCATTCAATTTTTTGTGACAAGTTTACACCAGTCTGGCCTGCGCTCAAAACTTTAGACTGATTAAAGAAAGCTTTATCATTCATAATATTTTTATTAGGAAGACGATACGACGGTCAAATCATAAACATAGAGAACTAAAAATACCCATATGCAGACACCCAGAATGAATTATTTTCACCTTTTTTCCGTGATTTAACCCATAATACCTCCAGAATTCGGGTGTTGTCTATGCCTAGTCGCGAGAAGACAACCACATGAAGAGGGAGTTCGGGTTCTAGCTACTAAAGTGAAATAGAAAATCTTCTGGGCAATCGAGGAACAATAGAGGCATAAAATGGATGCAATTCAAATTTTTCTTCAACAATTCTTAAAATCAACTAGAATTTATAAATTAACATAGTTTTTACGCAATCAGCTTTTGTTGCTGTTAGGGTATGTGATATATGTACCTACATGTGATGTCTAAGTACAAAAAATTATACAGAACTAAGGAACGAAGAAAGTGTTGGAAATGAAGATGCTAATTAAAACAAGAGCAAAAAACGTAGAACTTTTCGTAGCCAGATATTGTTCTAGGAATAATTCAGAAGCTCAGATCCTTTCCTTAGCTTTTCATAAGATATAACATCCCGGTATATGCTCAATATGTGGTGGCTTTCTTATGGTGCCTCAACAGATCGCCGTTCCTACGATTTTTTAGAAATTTAGACAAAACCAAAAGAAAAGTCAGTCAAAAATGATGAAAATAGTCCAAAAAAGTGTCTGATTTTTGACTGTCATTGTGTTAATCATTGGACGGTACTATTTTCACTTGAATTAATCAGATAAAACTTTCATTTTTTAGAAGGAGTGAGACTACTTGTTTAGCTCTAATCGTAGCAGCCTCTTTCTGAGTCGCCAAAAATTTGAAAAATCGACAATGCAGAAAGTTGGTAGTTTGGGCGAAACAAGAGCATTCGTCAAAAATTAAATCTTCAGAAAACGCGTCGAAATTCGACCGACTTTCAGTGTACCGATCCCAGTATTCATACGGCCCATATACATAAATTAAATGAATTATTTAAATAAATTATAAATAATTGATAATTATACATCTTCTTCATAATTTAGTACTGCGTAAGTTTGCAAGCCCTTATGCACTGTTATTCGGATAAGGCTGTAGTAGGATATTGTGGTTGTGAGCTCCGCAAAAGCATATTATTTAATTTAAAAAAATTGATTTAAAAGATTTTTTTGAAGAAAAACGGTTTCGAGCTTAAATTTGCTGTATACGCGTCAAAAATGGTATTATTTATCGTTTCTGATGACGTATGTTCCTCTGAAAGTAAAGAAACGTAAGAAAATGTTGCTTTTGAGCCAAAAGATTGCGGAAATGATTAAAACATCACATTGTGCACATTTGAAAAATCGGAAATTCAGGGGTCGTAACGCTTCTTATTTAGCAGGGGTCAGCGGCTATGCGAGGGGTCAAACTCCTTCGAAAATAAGTATGACTGATGCAATATTTTGAAAAATTTGCAGCATACTCAATAGATCCCGAAGTGGCATCCATTTTGTCAGTACCAAATTTTTTAGAGCCCTTAAATCAGTATCGTTCTTTTCGAATTTCCAAATAAACGTGTAGTCCGGATATTTTGCGAATGCACCCACGAACGCTTCCTGAAAATCAAATGAATTAAAGGCGGGCAATATTAATAATAGCAGCAAAATAATTAAATTCGAAGTTATAAGAATAATGCGGAAATACGGAGCGAAGACAAGGCGGCACACAAATCAGTGTCAAAAAATGCCGTAAATTCAAAGGTATTACCCGAAAACCCAGTTTTTTGACGTTTCTCGTCCAGCCTTATTCGCTGGCATCAAAATATTTAAAAATAGATGAATTTTTCGAAATATAATTTAGGGTATGGGGAATTCTTTGAAATCTGGGGTTCAGCTCAGAACCACACCCCCATGACCGTGTAAACAAAACGATATTTAATCGTAGTTGAAATTTTTAAAAAATAAAAGCTGCAACTGACACTGCAGAAAAAACCCTTACAAAAAGACTGCAAGAACTGCTGATCCCAGAATTTTTAATTTCGAAAAAGTTATGAAAAAATGTGTGTTTAATCGTTTTCTGCGACTGTTTGGCTTGAAAGTGTACACATTAGAGAAAATGTTAGGGCTAAATTTCAATGTTGTACGCGTACAAATAAGAGTCACGAAAAGCAAAACGTTCTAACAAATAACTTTTTAAAAACATTTTAAAGGAAGAATATTGATTTCTTGGAAGGGTACCTACATGCATAGGTGGGCAGCACCGAAATTCTTGGAGGGTGCAAAATTTTTTTTGAAGGTCAAAAAATTGTGTTAAAAATGGTGGGATGGCAAAAAACACCATTTTTTACGTTTCTTATCGAGAACTATCTATTGACATCAAATATTGCGAAAAAAATGAAATAAATTTCAAAAATTGAATTGGGGGGGCGGGGTATTTTGGTTTCTGGGGAGAGGGGTATTCGATCTTTGGAGGATGCATACCCTAAATCCCCCCACGCCCACGCGTACCTACATGTATGTAGTGATCAATTACGTCACTGAATTAAATTTTTCTCTGAATTTCTGAGAGCATGGTCGATTAGGAAACATTTTTTGTGACATCGTTCGATTTTCTCAGAAAATTCAAGAAATATAAGGATATAATTTGCCTAAGGCCTCTTTTCTTATTGCGCGGAAAACGCTAAAGCGCAACTCACAATCGTTGGTTTGAAAAAAACGTAGGAAAAACTTAAAAAGCAACCCAATAATTGTACGTGTAAATAAATCACAACGACAAATTAGATTTAATAATTTTTATAATTAATTATTCCGAATGATCAATTAAAATTAATCAATTAAATTGTTAATTAATGAATTAAATATGAAAATTTATCACTTTCCATTTCGGTGGCATAGCCGACGCCTTAGCGACGCCGCCGAACGAAATGACGAAAAAGCCCTTATCAGACCGATCGGCCACGCATTGCCAGTAGGAATTTAATTTTTCGGGCTTTTGAACGTGGGCGCCGCCGACGTAAACGATTTTTTGTAAAATTGGTCTAGGAAATTCTAACATTTCGTCCGAATTGATAAAAACCAACGGCGATGTCGCGGCCAAGCGATTTAGGTCGGGGAAATTCGGCCCGTAATAACGTCGGAATAAATCGTTTTCGGGTCTTACCTGCCTTATCGATAAAACGACAATGCGTGACGAAAATAGGCGGCCGGTTACGATCAGAAGACACGCGGCAGCATCGAAATTCTGGGGAGGGTTAGAATTTTAAAACGCCTTTCATGCACCCCAAAGTGGTTCAAAAGCAACGTTTTTCGGCGTTTCCGACGAAGCTCTACCTTTCTAGGGCGTGAAAACGGAAAATTTTCGAAGAAATCAAAACAAAATTCTAACAAATTGAACAAAATATAGTCTAAGAATGGGTATTTCCGAGCAAACGGATAACTAAAAACGCTTGAAACAATCCCTTTTCTACAATTTTTTTGAAAAGTTCTGGAATGATTTACAAAAATTGTGAATTCAGGAGGGGCCTAAAAATTTGGGGAGGGTGAAAACTTGTCTGGGGGGAGGGCGATAAACCCGCGGATCATGTATGGTTACACGATTATGTCGCTAGGGCCAAACTAATCTTGAGAAGGGGTCGAAATTAATAGAGGTCGTAGATGGGCGACGAGGGAATGAGAATAACAAGGACTGCTTACCCGAATCAAAGTTAAACTTTTTTGATTTGGTTGGATGATGATCCATGAGAAATTCGAAAACACTCGTAACGCCATCGATTTTTTGACCTTTTTCTAGATCTATTTTTAGCATGTAAAATTTACAATAATTTTGCTTTTTGATTTCTTTTTTTCTCTTTTTTTGCGAAAAGGCAAGACCAAAGCAACTGAAATCTAAATATACACCAACTATTGCACAAAATGCCGAGTATCATCATAATCGCCGCTACATCTATTCAGTTGCACACGATTTTAAGACGATGTTATTGAGCTTTAAAAGACTTGCAAAAATTCAAAAAATTGCTAAGAATTCATTGCATTATCACATTTCTTTGTTATCTTTACCTATTAAAGTCGGATGAAGTCAACTATAATTGAGTTTTAAGCATGACTTTTAGACTTTTTGTCTACAGTTAGTTGACAGATTAGGACAGCTTTTCAGATTCTTGGTAATTATTGAAAATTGTCGGCTTACTGGCTCTGAATTAAAAGCTCTATAATGTATATTCCCAGATTCATGTAAAACGTGCGATATTTTTTCGCGAACTCCTGTACCACGAAATAACCCCTCAGAATCTGATAAACCCCTGAATTAAATTTAAAAATTTTCCTTCTCCTCCGATTTTTTTGATTTTGATAGATTTATATCTTGAAAAACATTATTTTTGCCGCATACTACTAGTTTTTCGGCGCTTTTTTGACAATTAAAACCTTTCCGGCCCTCCTTCATAATATAAGCATGCTCAGATATGAGGATGACTCAAAATATTTCCGTATGTTTACAGATGCTTCAATTTTGCAGGGATAACATTCCTAGATGCACAGCATAATCGATCTAAGAGGGGTTAGTCCGAGAGCTATTTGAGTCAAATGACCTTAAAATCTAGCTTACGTGACAAAGTAGAACAAAAGATATGTAAATCCGCAGCTTTCAATCAATTTCGGGCACTTTAGCAGAAGACTTTTATCTTCATCTATTTCTGACCGTGAGTTTGCCATTTTACCCTGAAAATTACCTATTTTTTATATTTTGGGAGCAGTGGCGTAGCTGGCCTTCTAGTTTTTAGGGAGGGGCAAATTTTGAAGCTGGTTATCTCAACAACTACTTATGTATAGGCAAAAATAATGGCAATTTTTAGCTTTTCTCAACGAAAATTACACAATAGAGAAGAAACAAAATTCAAAAAATCAAATTTCATCTTAATTATATTAAACAAAAATGTTGTTTACAAGTAAATAAGGCACTAAGAGCCCAAAAATCTTAGAATTATCAGCTCAAAAAATGTGGTTAAACATATTCCAACGGTCTTTATGATACACTTTAGGAATCTCCAATTTTTTTCCATTGGGGGACCCTTGTCAAAAATATTCATACTTTCGAAATTTCGGAGTCGGAGGGTACTAGTCCCCTTAATCCCCCCACAGCTACGCCGCTATTTGGGAGCTTATAAACCCCACACCCATCGTGAATTTCCGATAAAATCTACCTACGTAGCTAACTTCTTCTATAAAAATAAACGAAAAATAAACAGCGACCGAACTCATACTCCTACAAATGTTTCTTAATTATCATTTTAAACTTTTTCTTTCTGGCAAAAAGGTTAAATAAATATAAAAAAGTGTCCCACCATCAAAAAATGATGCACCAAATGGTAAAACGAGACTCCGACGAAATTTTCCAATCTCTGCCACCGGGTCATTCGATCGGAAAACGCCGAATAGGTGCCGGGCACGAAGCTGGGCGGATTCGGGCAACCGAGCGTCCAGGCCATGGTGTCCAAAAGGGTTCCGGCGGACATCCAAATGTAAGTGGGGATGCCCAAGACGTGAATGAGGCCCATGGGGCAATAGTCGTACATGTGGCCGATGGCCAGGTCGAATTTCTGGTCCTTTAAAAATCGAAGCGTCGTCGCATCGTTCAAGGCGGTTTCGCATCCTCGCACAAACAAGTTTTGAATGAGGTCGGCTAAATTGAACATGTAATCTAGCCAAGAAAAATTCGGATCGTAGAGGTCGTCCTGAAATCGATCGTCGGTCCTTTGAAATTGAGTTCGATTCGGCAATGCTTAAATTTTGACATTTTTTTCTAAGATTTGCGGTCAATATCGCTTTTTATTAGCAAGAACGGAGATGGTCGAGTCTCTAGCGGGATTTTCTGCCAGGGAAGCGAAACCTAACTTCCCCGAATAGTGCCAAAAATAGTCAAAAAAATCTTCAATTGTGCTTAGAACTGCGCTTTTCGTTGTTTCCACAGGCGGAATCACTTCTGATGCAAAAAAATTAAAAATAGTCAAAATTATGAAAAGTTTTCCATAAAAAAACTCGCAAAAATTAATGCAAAAATCAAGAGCAAACGCAGTTGAATATTCGAGAAACGATTAAATTGTAAGAACTAAAAAAATTTTGTTCTGTACCAAAACCACTGTTCTGACGTAAAAATAGAGTTCTCAAGAATGCAAGAAAGTCAATAAATGTCGTTAATGAGTAATAACACGCCGCGAAGCGCCGGAAAAGTTTAAGAAATAAAGATAAAACATGGCTAAAATAATTAAAAAGTACATATCTATTCTTCATGGCACCCGAATATTTTTTGACGGGGGTCGGCCCTTCACCCGCCTCCCCCTCCTAAATCCGCCCTTGTACCCGTAAATGGTCAGGATTTTAATACATCTCGAAATGGAATAACTCAATGCTTAAACTACACATTTCTTTTATAAATTTTCGTCAATTTCGTATTTGTTATTTAAATAACAAGAGCAAAGATATGAGTAGAACACTCGTTTAATTTCACGATTTTCAGACTTCTTAAGTTAAATTCATTCAATGCAAAAATTGTGACAAGGTTTTAGAAGAGACTTTCTTGCCAACTAATATAATTTTTTTAGGAATACTTGCGCTATTTCGACTCGCCCTATTTTGTTTCCGTCTTACTAATAGCACGCTGCACTTGTACCTCTGTCTTTCTTTATTCTTTTTGATTAGTTTTTTCTAAATTTTTTATTTATCTATTTATTTATGTATTTATTTTTCCTCTATATTTTCTTCCATCTTTCTCGCTTCTTTCTCGTATCGATGACTTCTTACTATTCGTATGCATTTTTTAAATATTTGAAAGAGCGAAGAACGCGTTAATGTTCAAGATTTTGAGGTTTCTCGAATTAGATTAGTCCCAAAAATTGTTTAATTGTTAGGCCCAGTGTTACCTCAGTTCCGCGCATTGTCGATAATTTTATACGCACGCTTTTTGAAGATGCGCTTTAGTTCAATTGTGCGTCGTATTTTTTCCAAAAAATCAGCTTCTATGAATCATCCACGAGCATTATTAATGTTCAGTCAATCAGAAAAGTTAGCGAGTAACCATGAAAAAACTGTGTTCTTATCACGCTAAACGCATCTCAAAAACGGTGCACATGGAAATCAAGTGCTTTCTGTAGAAAATTGAGTTCTATTATCCAAAATTGCAGATTCGTAAAGCGTATCTGAAAGACAGCTATAATAGATTTTAGCGCACTTTTTGAGCTAATAAGCCAAAACTTATGGGCGCTTCGCGCCTTCTTTACTTATAAAAAACATACTTGTTTAATATAATTAAAATCAAATTTGATTTTTTTCAATTTTTTTTCCTTAAACGTGTAGATCTTGTTGAAAAACTCTGAAATA
This sequence comes from Mermis nigrescens, assembly GCA_036768485.1. NCBI lineage: Eukaryota > Metazoa > Nematoda > Enoplea > Mermithida > Mermithidae > Mermis > Mermis nigrescens. Next base: position 611,455 of record JAVLUZ010000161.1, read on the forward strand.
CAACTATTTTTGCCTACCCTTGAGTATTTGTTGAGATACCCAGCTTCAACCTTTTCGTCCTCCTCAAAATCAGAAGGCCAAGCTATGCCACTGTTAATATCATATTTGCCTAACTTTGTATGTCTTTAGCAACTCTGAAATATTTGTCCTCAAAAATGTATCACTACAATAATTTTTCGAACGATGCATGTAATGATTAGGATCTATTAGAATTTCAAATAGTTCTTTGTCAATTTCTGGGACGCATCGTTTTCACTTGACATGAGTAAATCAGAACGTTTTTTTGAGTTAATCAAGAGAATTGCAAACATTCAGAAATCAAGACATGGCTCATTAGAAAGAGCACAAAATTTTTCAGTTATTCAAGAAAAAAATTGAAATGTGTTAAAAATTTACGAAATAATAGCTGAAAACGTAAAAGTTTCAGTATAAGAGCCTTCCTGGCGACCATATTGAAAATTACGAATTCTTTACCAAAGCGCCTTTTTTGGGGATTTCAAAATGATGCCCAAATATTGAGTAAAATGCAATCTACGTCGCACAGTAGGCACAGTTCATGGGGGCAGCCATATTGGAAAAAATTTTAGATGCGTTTATAGAGAGAACGGTGAGTTAAGAAAATGTGAAAGAGGCGCCTTTCAGAGGATGCTAAAACGCAACTATTTCGCTACAGTTAAGCATAATATTATAGACTGGTAAAAAATGCGGTCATGTTGTAAATTCACCTGTTTTTGCTGTGTAATTTATCGTAGTTATAAAAAATTGTAAGTTTGTTCCAGAAAATAGTTGCATTTTATTTTTTTGTATTCAAAATACTTTACTTTTTTAAAATCAGTTCGGTGGTTTTTGTGAGTTTCTAACATATATCGAAATTTTTTTAGTATATACCTAGAAAATTTAGCGCTCTTTTCCAAGAGCTATGTCTTAATTTTTGAAACTTTGCAGGTCTCTTGTTTAGCTCAAAAAACGCCGTTATTTACTGATATTAAGTAAAAATGACGTAAGAAAATTAAGATTTTTTTGCTATAATTTCCGCAAGAAAATTGAATTTTCGTAGAAAATTTAAATTTTTTTCTTGACTGCCGGCAACAGTTTAGTAAGTTTACACTACCTTCGAACAAGATAACCTTAGCCAATTTGGGCAATTGAACCTTAGCTTCGACGTCGTAATGAAAAACGAATACGGTGACATTGTGACCGTGAGAGGCGATCATATCACCGAATCGATAGTTGAACAAAATCTGACTTTTGCTATGGCCCGCGGCGAATATTAAAATATTGTAGGCTGTTGCCCGGTAGCACATCAAATAAATACACAGGATCCGTAACAACATTGAAAATGAAGCGTAGATTCTAAAAAACCAAAGATAGCCGCATTTGTTATTGTTGATTATGATCCCTATTTTTCATATGTTCCCTGACTCATTCGTTTATAAATTTATTTGTCCAATTATTGTACAAGCAACAAAAATCTCTCTAGTACCGATTTTTATAAATAAAATATTATTTAGCATTCATACCAGTTTTTTAAGCCAGTTTGATTCAAAAAAACTTCTGATCAATAACCGAGCCGCACTGACCGGATATGCTGCGTATCTGTAGTTTTCACCGCAGATGCTCGATCCGGGGGCGGGGGTCAGCCGGTCAAAAATTGATTTTAAATTCTAAAAATCAGAATTAAATTTAAAAAAATCAAAAATCAAAAAATGGGCCATTCTGGGCCAAAATGACACAAAAAATAGGTATACGCGCTTAATAGCATTAAACCTACGTTATTACGCAGTTTCAGGTCAATTTGAAGCACTTTTGGAGAGAATTTTCCATTTACATCCAGTTTCGGCCTTCATTTTGCGTCATTTTCCCGAGAAAATTTTCCATATATGCATTCTGGGAGTGTCTACACTCCTAGACCTTTGCCCCGCGTGCAAGCCTGGTTTTCACCAACAAGCATTAAGTCGAAAATTAGCTCCTGCGTTATGAAGCTGTCAAAAAAACGATTAAGTAGTATAGCGAGCCCCCTAGAGCGCAAACGAGTCGACTTCAATGTGATATCTAGCTTAGGCAAAACATCAACGCACGGGTTATAACATATTGATTATAAAAACTTGATGAATTATTCCGGTGTTCGAGCTTCTCGCATTTTGACTATCTCAAATTAAGATGCGGCAAAATATGTAAAAATGTCTAAAAGAATAGTTGTTGTCACTACTTCATACGATCTTGAGCCGCTGTTTGACTTTGTGCCTGAAAATCGGTTCATTAAAATATACTCGATTGATTTAAATCAAGCTGAGCGATAGAAAAGCTTGCCTAAAATACTTTGATATGTTACCCTATTCATTAAAAATCACGAAATGAAATTTCTATTTCCTAAAATTACAGCGAGTCAGACCGGCTTATGAAGAATAACGAAGGCACTGATAACGTTAAGCACAAAGTAAGACCGACCGCAGTCTACTCAATATATTAGAAAACTGTGTATCACTATCTTAATGACTTTGATACACCTCGCATGATCAAATTTATTAGCAATAAATATTTGCTTAGCTTATCAGTAGCCGGCCTGTGCCAGCTTATTTTGCTCTTTTATCTGATCGTCCATGCATGTGACTTAAAAACAACTGTACTCAACATAAAAAACAATGATTTAGAGACAACTATGTTACGACTCGACGCTCCATCGGCATTTTTTTAAACGTAAAGATATAAATAAGCGTGTAAAGGATCATGAGAGAGAAGGTTCAAGAAAAAAGTGATCAAAGAAAGTAAAATAAGATATTCTGAATAAACAAAATGAAATAAAATACAAAACTCAATATAAAAAATAAATAAAATCAAAAAAAACAAAAAATAAATATTTAAAAGACAAAATCTTCAAATATAAATAATAAAAATTAAACAACTTAAATAAATTAAAGAATAAATTTAATGAAATACATAAATAATTAAATAATTATAAAGATTTGCGTAAAAAGTTTGGATAAAGCACTGGCTAGCCGAAGTTCAATAAATAATAAAAAAACCACTTAATAAAACTACCGAAAAGCCACATAATCAGCGAAATTAAAAAGGCTAAAGGAAATGAATTGGAGTCAATATGATGCAATAACACGATGCAATTTTCGTGAAAAAAATCAGAAGGATAAAATGATGTGCAAATAAAGATAAAAAAATCGGCTGAAGTAAAAAAATCATAACATGTACAAAAATGTAATAAGTAACCAGACGATTGGCTGAATTATTATTTTTTCAGATCTTCTGACTGTATATACAGTCAGGTGATCTTATCAGCGGAAACTAAATAATTTTGAGGTTGACCATAGAATCGGCAATGACAAATAACATATGCTCCACGATACGATACCAAACACTGAATAAACCGATAAGGAATTTACCATTGTTGTGCAAACGGCGCAGAGCACTGCGACTGTATGAAAAAAGTTAAAATTTGTTTTCTCGCGAAAATAAGGTAAAATGACGATAGTTAGGCAAATAGATAAAAGAATTGAAAAAGTTTAAAATAAGATGGTAATAAAAGAGGATAATTCCTCAATTTAAGCAAGCAAGACACACTTAACTATTTTTGCAATGCAATCAGGAAAATTTTTTCTCGGCAATCACTTCGAAACTCGCTCAATTATAAAACTCCAAGCTATGGACATCTACCCATTGTCCTCGTTGGCTGGGCAGTAGGAGGCATTTACATATCCAGCCTCGAAACTTCTGTCAATAAAATAATTAGGGGTTGTCACAGTGCTGACACAACAAACGTTTCATCGACTTATGTAAAGACTAGATAAAACATAAAATCACGGGTTACACATTATGAACGCGCGAAAGCAGTAATGAATACTTATAGAACGTAAGTCTTATTTTTATGGCAAATATTGTATCTATATAATTATTTAATAAAATTCTATGCATTGTTGACCTTTAATCATTTATTTAAAGTGATTATTAATTCATTAGTCAGTCATTAGTCTAATTAAATATTTATTGATCCGTTAATTTATTCAATTAATTAAAACAAGATCTTCACTAGTCAAAGTGCAGAGTTATTCGTAAAAGTTTTAACTAATCACAAAACTCAATATATGGAAAAAATGAATAATGCTGCTTTCTGGCAAAAATAAAAATCGACATCAAACATTTTTTGCCTTTGAAAAATTACAGTAATTTCTTTTTTCCACTAACCATAAGCGGCTGCCACGAAGCAAGTATATCCAAATTTAAAAATAAATCTAAAAAAATATCATTTTGATTATCAAATTTGAAAAAATAAGATAAATTTTAAAAAAATTACAATTTTTGAAATTTCAGAATAGTATTTGATTGGAAATTCAATTAAAGCTGAAAATAACTCGAGAATGCCTAAAAATATGAAAATATGAGGTAATACATAAAGACCATATAAAATGCATAAAAATTTAAAAAAACAATATGAAAATACAGTTACACAGTTACATAATCGGAAAGATAAAATTCTATCTGTCCCTTGCAAGTTTATCGAAAATAGAAATACGCTGAGGGTAGAACGTGAAAAAGGAATTTTTCGATTTCAGCATTTCCTCGCTTTTGAATTAGCTTCATTATTACGAAGCTGTCAAAAAATGAAAAAAACCTACGTAAAAGATACCCGGAATGCAGAAACCAAATCTATAATAAAGTTCAGCTGAAACACAAGAATAAGGTTTATACCCTCTTATCATTAGAATGCGTTAATCTAAAGCGCTGTTGTAAATTAAAAATCAGATGAGAAACGATAGCTTGAAAATAGAAAAGAAAATTTATTTTTTGCGATAATGGTTACTCGATCTTCCATAAATAGAAATTTACATAGGAAATTGATTTTAGCAGAACGACAAGTCTGGTGTTGGAGAAATTTTGAAAATTTGTAACTTTTCTGAGTGAGTACTCTATAAATACTTCAACAATGGGTTATTTGCGGACCGTGACAATTTATAATACACTCCCAAGAATTTAATAAACTCCAGAAAGCCAAAGGATAGAATTCGACGAGAAAAGTCGAAAAATAGTGTTTTTGTTCATCCCATCAATTTTCGGCACGTTCTTAATCTTCGAAGATTTTCGGACCCCAGAATTGGATTTAGGTTACGAAAGTTAGAGCGGGTTGTCGGAAAAAACAAGGACGATTAAACTATCCCTCGAACAGCTGATTTTCGGTCAAAAGATTCCAAATATATGCAGCCCACCCCTAAAAATTGATACAACCCCAGATTTAGATTTTTGGCAATCCCGCCCCATCGAACCCTCTGAATTCGGTTGCTGCCCACGTATGGTCGACATGCATCACAAAGAAATGTTTTCGCTACGTCTTCAGGAATAATTTTTTTCGCACAATCGATGCACGTCCAATAAAAGATCTTCAAGTAAATAATTAGGCTGGGCGATAGGCCTCATTTGCATATTTAATTAAAAAGCTTCTGAATTGTGAAGCTGCCAAAGAAACAAATAAGTAGTACTCCCGGACCCTTCTGGGTACTACAATTATATCATTCACCTATATGGAGCTTGAATAAAACATCAAATTAAGGGTTATACATTGAGAAAGCGCGAAAGCAGTATTTTCATAATAAACGTTGCCTATTTTGTATACAATTCTACCCATTACCGACTGACCTTCAATCACTTAGTGGGAGTTATTATTCTTTATTCAATAGTCAGATTATTCCTTATTTATTAATCAATTAATTAAAATTAGATCTTCATTAGTCACATAGAGCAATTATTTGGCAAACCTTCAAGTAATCGCAAAAATCGATATTATATAAAACGAATACTCTAGCTTTTAAATAAACAAACTGCAAAGCAGAAAAACCGAGATCAACCATCCTTTGCTTTCTAAGAATACAGTATGCAAGAAAAGTTCCTTTCTTGAACTGACTACAAGATACTGCTGCATATGAATCAAGTAAAGTCTAATTGATACCCTGCAGTTTCAAATTTTATAAAATTAACATTTTTGAAAGATTCAAGAAATAATTATTGAATAGGAAATTTAATTAAGGCTAAACGTACGCCAAGATTACATATGCTGAAAAACATGCAAATAAAAGGAGGTACCGAAGAGTAGGTTATGCAAACAGAATATACAAAACTGCATATGCATAAAAATTAAAAAAATATTTGCATTGATGCTTGTCGCAGGAGGTTGAAATTCGGTCAATGCTTTAAAAACGTGTGTAAAAACCGGAAATACGCCGAGCACTTTTTTCCCGATCCTAACACTTTGCCCTAGTCTTATACACACCTAAACAAATGGCTGCTTGGACGTGTAGGCGGATTTAGGGGTGGGGGCGGGAAGGGCGGCAGCCCCTCCTGTCGTCAAAAAATATTTTGGCGCAATGAAGAATCGAAATGAATTTTTTTGATGATTTTATCCTATTTTATCACGATTTATCAAATTTTTGCGGCGCTTGGCGTCGGGATAGTACTTAATAATGATATTTACTGACTCTCTTGGCGATATAAGAAAAACATAAATTCTAATAAGAGGCGTAGTTTTTGTAAAGAACAAACATTTTGTAGCTCCTACAATGATTTCTCGAGTATTTTTTAGCGATTTGTACCGCTTTGCATTAATTTTGCGACTTCTTCATAAAATATTGAAAAATTTCGAAAATTCTCTACTTTTTTTGCATCATAAATAATTCTGCCTATGAAAAGACAGCAAAAAACCATTGCTTTAAGCATAATATTAGAATTTCTAAACAATTGTAACTGCAGCTGGCAGTTTCACGACTTGGGCAGCGTTTCAGACGCCTATGACGGGATGTATTTACCCTACCAGCCAATATTACTGATGACGAGCCATGCTCACCAGGCAATCATGCACCAATCGATCGAGCCCAATGCGCTCTCTTGGTGTTGTATCAGATCGGAATTGTAGCTTAGGCCATCCTTTTAACGGCGCTGCATGCGGGTTAATCGATCAATTAGGTTAACCCGTGCTTTTATGTTCCAGGTGGTCATAAAAGTCTGCCGATTGCATGTCCGTACGAGCACTGGTTCGGCTTGCATGAGCAACCCAACACCAGTCAGTAGCGGACCATCTTTTCTGCTCACTTTTCTGTAAGACTCTTTAAGCGTTGCTTGACTCTTTTAGGAAAAATTTTGTTCCACGTCATCCCCCGTGTCTGTCAAAAAAACCATGCGCTCCTCCTTTATATGCACTAGCTTCTGTATTATGAAGCTGCCAAAAAACCATTAAGTAGTAACACGCGGCACCCTGGATCGCAGTACAAGTAGCAGCAAGTTTAAAATAAACTTCAGCTGAAACGTAAAAATACGGGTTTTATCTCTTTACTATTAGAACATAATTCAAAGAACTTCTAGATGCTTTAATCTTCAAGGTCACTTGGAAATAAGACAAAAACGACAAATCTACTTTTGCAGGAATTTCGACGCTATCTTCCGTATCTGAAGAAATTCAGATAGAAAATTTACTTTAATTAAACTATAAGTCTGATGTTAAGGACTCGGATTTGGATTTAGTATTTTATAAACACTTCAATGTTTGCATTTAGGGGTCTAGAAGCTCAAAATTCAAAATATACTCCCAAGAGTCCAAAAGCCGCTTTAAATCAAATTTTCGAATTTTACCGGCTTTCTGCAATTAGCGATTTGCCCGCACGATCAATTTTTCAGCACTTCCTTGAGCTTCGATAATTTTCAGATTCTAATATCTTATTTAATTTAGGTAGTTTATGGAATTAACAATGGGCCGTCACAAAGTCAAGAATGATTGAAATAAACTTTTGAGTGGCTGCTATTCGGTCAAAATGTTTAAATGCGTTTTTAAATAGCTTGATATGCATCGGGTGTTCAAATATGGATTGATTGAATACAAATACACCAAAACTCAATTTTACTCCACGAGACAGCTTTGTCGAGCACGAGTTTTTAAAGTTATTCCACAAAAGCAGTTGCTGATGATAATACAGTTGCACCTGGCCAGATCTAGGCAAAATTTTTATTCTAGAGGCTTAGGCATAGAAGCAAATGGCCAGCCTAGGGAAGTCACCTAGTGAGCTTTTCTAGACCAATGACCTCAAAAACTGGTTTAGTTTAAGTGCTGAAATAACGTTCGAAATATGTTAATCCACAGTTTTTGGTCAATTCCTGGGTTTTTAAATTACTGCCATTCTATGGTGCATACCAGAAATGCACGCGTGGGTGAGGAACGTTGAAGGTCTAGATCACAGAATAAAAAAATGCAAAACAAAAAATTTTTGAGAAAACAAGTGTATTCGGTACACAAAATTTTTAAGATTTATATCAGTTTTTAGGTAAAATTTTAGCCACAAATACTCAGTAGGCGTGGCCCCCAGATATTGGCCGTGCTGGGCATCTATGGTCTGAATTTCCTGAATTCCCTTCCCCAAGTGCATTGGGTCTGAAATTTATAAATAAAGAAATGCCCGAAAATTGATGATAAGTGCAAAAAGTATTTCCGACGATTTGCTCCTAACTATGCCTTTAATATTTCTATAAAAGGAATGCACGTGTAAAAATTTTTCACATATGACATTGAACAATTGAATAAATTAAAAACAAGATAGATTATCGTAATGATAATCATACATGGTACCAGCCACATTCTGCGGGTTCAATGGGGCCGAATTTCTAAAAATAACCCCGAAAATTCCATTATGCGGGGCAGGGTTTATCCATTTAGAGGGGAGGGTCCGCCGGACTACCGGTGGAAGGATAGACTTCTAGACCCGCACATCCATCTATCGACAATGATTTGTTTTTTGTTTCAGTGTTATGTGGAAGCATTGTTGCAAATGCTAGCAAAATTTAGTAACTTTAAAGGTCCGCTCTTTTGCTTTGCTCTCAAAAATTAGCCTAGTCACTAATTTTCAAGCTCTGCAAAAGTTTAATTGCTTAAGTCAAAAACAACGTCATAAAATAGCTGCAATAATCCTGAGAAAACATGTCATTAAGTGGATCTAGTAAGAGAACAAACACGTCGCTAGAGCATTAAAAATAACCTCAGCATGTGTCTTGTTATTATTGCATCAAAATGAACGCAAGCATACATGCACAGCATGGAGATTGGGGGGGGGTTGAAATAATAAAGTGCCCCATTTGGGTCCAAAAATGGTAGGTACGCGTCAAAAAACATAGTTTTTCAGCGTTTCTGACGATGCTCTATCCTTTTTAGATCATAAAAACATTTAAAAAATCTCGAAAAAACAAAAAAGTCGGAACAAATTGTGTCAAAACATGAGTATATTGGCACGAAGCGCTGAAAATTTGGTACATTTAGCAACAGATAGCTAAAAAAGCATAAAAAGCATCTTCTCTACAAATTTAGGAAAATTTTAGGGAACTTTCGAAAAATCTTTAATTCTTAGGGGGGTGAAAAATTTTCTGGGGTAGGGGTGAGAACCACACATGGGCGTGGGGTTTGGGGGGTATGCACCCCCAGAAGTTAAAATACCCCCAGAAATCAAAATACCCCCCAGAAGAAATTTTTTTGCTTTCCTAGCAATTTTTTGATGCCATTGGATAGTGCTCGATGAGAAACGTCGAAAAATGGTGTTTTTTCGCCATACGACCACTTTTAAGACCATTTTTTGACCTTTAAGAAATTTTTTCACCCCTACAGAAATTTTTTCACCCCCAGATTTTGGTGCTGCCCACATATGGTGAGAACCCCCGAAATCCCCTCCTAGCATCATTTATGGTCGCAACTCCCACGGAGCACTTTTAATTGCTCCAGATAATTGCATCATTTGGATCTAACGCTGTGTGATTTCATGATATTTCGGATATTTTTCTGAATATAAATTGTAGTAATAATCAGGTACACCTACAGTCCATTTGATTAGATTATGTAAGTAATAGTTTTACAAATTATTTGTCCATTAAGTTTTTATTGATTTTCTCCTATTGTTGACTATACAAGAAGAACTCCTGGTACATGCATTGACAGTGGGTTTGAATAGATTAGGACAGCAATAAAAAATTGAAAAAGACAGCAAAAATACCCGTTTTTGCCATCAAAAAGTGAAATCCAACAAAGAACATAAGGTGAAAGAGAAGACAAAAGTAAACAAGAATATATAAAATTGAAAAAAGCAAATAATATAAAATTGATAAAAATAACGATAATAATACGAAAGTATTAATTATTGTACATAATTAGAAGATTATGATCATGTCAAAGAACAAAAATAAAAGACTAGAGAATTCGCAATGTATGACAAATAAGAAAAGAAAATATATCATAACACAAAAACCCAGATGCGGACAAATACGATAATAACAAAGTATTCTGGTCAGTGAGATTTTTCTTCGAGATTGGCTGCAAATGGCCACTATTGACATGACGGGCTAGTTTCGGCGTCGCTCAAAGCTATCATCAGACCCAAGAATGTATACGAAGCTATCTAAAAAATATATGAAAACTGAAGTTTAGATCAATGCTAGCGATCGCCGATTTTGATAATGCATATCATGAATAATGAACTACATATGTAGATTATTCGATCTATCTTTACGAAAGAGATGCAAAGTGATAAGAATTAGATTCCATATTATCAAACTGTCAAAAACGCTCATAAAGTACCCCACGCCCCTAGAGCGTTGAGCAAAAGAATCACACTACAATTTTAGATGACTTGAGCAAAAGATCAAAGTATGATTTTTACGTCGTAATTCATGGAATAACTTAAATGGACTAATATCCAACCATGGGCATTCGGGAGGGTTTGAGGGCTATGCGTTTCTTAGAAATCAAGACACCCCCTAGAATTCAATTTTTGCAATTTTTTGTTTTTTCACAATTTTTGTGCCAATAAATAGAGCTTGATGAGAAACATTGAAAAATGCTGTTTTTCGCTATACCAACTATTTTTAAGACTATGTTTTGACCTTTGAAAAAATCTTGCATCCTCCCCAGAACTTTGTTGCCGCCCACCTATGCTAATATCCCGTTTCCAAATTTTTTGAAACACTTTCACCTACGAAATTACTCAAAAAATGACACAAAACTCTAAGCGTTGTTCAGACAACTTATTGACACTTTATCTGATTTTGATTGAAAAATTATCTAGGAAATTTTTCAGAAAATTGCTTTTCAAACACACGAAGATATCCGCTTGAATTAATTTAAATTAAGTGTGACAAATGATACTCCGCTGTCTGTTATTTAAAAAGAGACTTGGGGTTTTGGCGCAGGTGATTCATCATTTCTGACTTAAGCATAACGCACGAGCGATAAAGTTTAGCCCAAAATGTTTGGAAATATTGGCATCACTATGTCATTTATTTTCATACACCAACCATGATTAATTTTATTATCTCATTCCTTATTGTGAAGTTCAAAAAACTTTAAAAAAACATTCACCTTGTTTTTGGTGATAATTCATTACATCTCGCTACCGATTTTTTCGGAAAATATAGCTGTTATAAAAAGCGTGGCAACGTAACACATCTACCAAATTCGCGAATATGGGATCTATTACCCTCCCGGTTTAACTACTCACATGCATGCGAAACCATCGCATACATTTTAAATTAAATAGGACCAACGAGAATTCATTTGTGTCTTTGGCTATAAGCAAATTAAGGAAAACGTCGTCAACCTAATATGAATCAAGAATAATACAATTCTTGTCTCTAGAAAATTCTCAATTTTTAAATTTAAGAAGTTAGTATTGGATGGAAAATCCAAATGAAGCTAGAACATCGAGAATATATGAGTATAACAAAATAAGAAAAGAGAAGATAAGTAGATAAGATGTTGCATTTTACGAACTAGCATATCTTATGGCAAAAAGCGCTGTCAATCCACTCCAAAATAATGAAAATTCCAGGTTTCAGCCAAGAAACGTGTTAAAAAGCAACTGCATGGGCAAGACACAATAGTTGCACGTGAAAAAACGTTTTCATATGTTTTGGGCGATGCTAGTCCCTTGCAGAACATGGAAACACAAAAATATAGTAAAAAATTTGAAAAAATTGCACGAATTGGACAAAATATAATCATAAACGAGCATGCGGCACAAATAAATTTGACATTTTTGGCTAAATGTAAAGTAAAAACACTTAAAGACACACTTCATACGACTTCTCGGGAAATCGCCAATTTTCGGGTAGCAGCTATTTTCCGTGGGAGCAGAAGCCATTCTGTGGATCAATCATTCCAAGAACACCCATGATGCACGAAAATCATGATTTTTATCGTGATCGCTTGCCATGGCAGCAAGGGAATTATAAGGGGTCGGGCAAAATTTCTTAAAAAGTCCCTTTATTCTGTTTAAAATGATGAGTTCACATCAAACACTGTTTTTTGATGTTCCAGACAATGATCTATCTTTCATGAGAATAAAAACACGGAAAACCTCGAAAAATTTTGAAAAACGGAATAAAGAACAGCGTATAGTCAAAAATAGACATATAACGCGAAACGATGAAAGTTTGTGACTTTGAGCTATAAATGAGTTGAAAAGTAATAAAAAAGCACACTTTGTTAATTCTTTTAGTAAAAATGTAAATTTTGTGAGGGAAGCGGGTCTAACCTTATTCCAGAACACAAATGGTCCATTATTCATTCATTACTTACTTTTAAATTCAATTTATCGTCCTGTTTTTGACTATATACGCTTTTCCTTTTTCTCGAGAAAATAAGGATTGCACTTTATTAACCCACTGAAAAAAATTCGATTGTTCTTTATAAAAGTATTAAGAATAGAACATACGGAAAAGGATACGAAAATCTGACCACAGTCTTTGGGCTACAGTATCATTCAAACAGTTATATGGCGAGTGCCAACAAGATCACATATCGCATCAGCATCAACTTCTGTGGTATGAAGCTGCCAAAAAACGTTTAGTGTTGGAGCATGGGTGATATGCAGAAGTCACAATCGGTATGAGTCCTTCTGAAACATGAAAATAAGGCTTTTATTAACAATGAAGCGTGTTGATACTATGAGTTTAAAGATCGATTGAGAAACGATGCCTAGAAAAGGTCGATTGACTCAATCTTTTAAATTAAAAAAATAAGAATATTAGCCTAACTATAAGGACAAACTTCATTTGACTTCGAAAAAAATTGTTAAAAGTTTATTATCCGTATTTTGAGCTAATAGAGTGAACAGTGGCGGAATCCAGAATTTTACATAGGGCGGAATCCCAATTTTCTCAATAAAGTGTCAAAAAATAGTCCCAAAAAACTCCGTTACTTGTACACCAGATAGCGATTTTTGCTTCTTCCTGACGGAGACATATCATTTCCAGCACAATTTTTTTCGAAAAATTCAAAAATTAAGTAAGCTAGGAATTTTTAATTATAATAGACCAGAATAGACGGCGAGTTATGCACATAGTGATTTAATTCAATAGCGCAAGGCGTTGCGAAAATTTAGGAAATTCTGACCAAAGCATGTCATCGTGTACGAAAATACCTTAGCTCTCTCCCAAATGCAATTCCAACTGAGGATATGGCGAGAAGTCCGCAAATTTCTGCAGGCTTTTAGACTAAAATCGGCTTAACCTCCGTTTAATGTGCCCTGTGCCGGACCGGAGGCATAATGAATCCCTTTATAGGCATTTTTTCTGTTCTTCCTTATCCATTGCTTTGTCCAAAACTTTGTCTAGCCTCGTTTTGGCCTCAGTTATCATCGCTTTTAATGATTTAGCTTGATGAAAAGTTATAGTAGTAGTAAAAATTAAGCATTATTTTATCATATATACGGTGATATCACAGAATATCACAATGGGAAAATAAAGTTCTAACAAAAAATTTAGTGTTTCATCCTTTTCCAGCTTTTCAAGTGCAAACCTGTTAGTTGTGTTTAACGCAACAGAAATCTATTTTTCTACCAGACGCTCTATTCTTATGGCATTGTAACAGATCTTTTAGTTGTACCTCTTTGAAAAATAAATTTTACGGAAAATGAAATATATATTTAGAAAGAGCATAAAGAATCGCACTAATTAAGTAATAACTGTCACATGCATGTAAAGATGGTATAGCCTAATATGGACTAGGACTTTTTGCTGTGATTGTGACTTCGACTACAAAAACATGATGGTATGCCGAGGGTTGAAAGCTCTTTCAAACAAAAAATGAATTGAAGAAATATCGAAATTCTGCTGAGTAAGAAAATCACATTCCTGGCGCTAAACTTAAGGTGTTAAACCACGAAATGAAACAATCTTAGCCACCAAACCCATTTAAATTCGCGACCTGAGAATGACTGAAGTGACATTTGGGCAGCTAACATTCAATTAAACGTTTAAAATACAAGCAGATTTAAATTCAGTTCGCCGAATGTTTAGATTATTATTGGTTGATGTAATACACCAAAATAAATATTAATGCTTCAAAATTGAGTAATATATAAATGTGCAACCTATTCTCGCTGCGCTATTTTCATGTAAATATCAAGCTATATGTGTGATATCTGATAAACTCAGAAAAATATACTTACTCATGATAAATCTGCTGGTTCGTGAGCAGAAATGGACGTGTCATGGAAGAGGTTGAGGGTCTCTATCCCGGAATGGGTAAAAGGTAAATTTTCTGAAGGAAATGTGGCAAAAGGAAAGCCAAAATGGATGAGAATCAAAAATTCCTTAAAAAGTGCATTGAATTGACCAAAAACTGTGTAATAGCGTACTTCAAACGCTAGTTTAGCGCTCATACTGTTTTTTGAGTATGTTTTAGTCCTGCAAAAGCTTTAACTCTTAATAATGATTGGGCGGCGCCTAAATTCTAGGGAGGGTGCAAGATTTTTCAAAGGTAAAAAATTGCCTTAAAAATAGTGGTATACATACCTGAGCGTGCCAGAAATTGGGGTATGCACCCCCGCCGGAAACCAAAACACATCCCCCAGAAACCAAAACGACCTCTCCAGAATTCAATTTTTGAATTTTTTTTCCGTTTTTTCCGCAATTGTTTGATGGTAATGGATACTGCTCGATGAGAAACGTTGAAAAATGGTGTTTTTTCGCCATACCACAATTTTTAAGGCGATTTTTTTTCTACCTTTGAGCAAATTTTGCACCCCCCCCCGGAACTTTGCTGCCGCCCACCTATGGTGGTATGGGAAAAAACACCATATTTTAACGTTTCCCATTGAGCACTATCCATTGGCATCAAAAAATTGCGGAGAAAAACAATAAAATTTTTAAAAATTGAATTCTGAGGGCCCCCACGCCCAGGTATAGCAGCCGCCCTTCCTGTCGTCATAGAATATTTAGGTGCAATTCAGAAAAGATGTGTATTTTTTGATGATTTTATTCGATTTTAGCATGATTTATCGAATTTTTCCGACACTTCGCGTCGGGATAGTACTCAACTAGCAAGAAAATATGCTCCGATGAAGCAAAAAAGGTGAATAGACATACTTAGATTTGTTTATTCTCAAGAAGGTTAAAGGAAAGGTACAAGGAAAATTCCCTGTACGCGCAAAAGCTGTAAGAATGTGCTAAACAGTTAGACTTTGTCCAAACAATGCAAAAATCTGTAGAATATTTTGCGGCTTATGCCTGTTTCTGTAGATTGAATTGAGTTAGCCTGGAGGTGTAAACTTCACTCCGATAATCTTGTTTTCCATCAGAGCATTGTGGAAAGTACGGTTTCGTGAAAATAAATTATAAATCAATTGTTAAACAAACATGAAAGCTTTTCAATTGCTTCTTTGCAGAATAGTGAAAAATTTTTCGTTACTGAAACTTTATTTTTCACAAGCCGCAGAATATACTCCGATTTTTGCGTTGCTTATAGGAAGTCTAAATGTTTAGCACATTCTGACGGCTTTTGCGCGTATAGGGAAATTTTCCTAGTCCCCTTCTTTTGCATCCTTAAGAATAAAGAAATCCAAGTATATTCACCTTTTTTGCTCCATCGAAGCATTTTTTCCTGCTAGTATTCAACTTTTTCTTAGTATGATTTTGTTCTTAAACACTGCATTCTCATTACAAAAGAGGCAATCTGACTAACCTCAATCAGAGGAAAAAATCTACGTGAAAATCCCCCGTTGGATAAATTTTAAAATTTAGCGTAAATGTTTCCGTAATTAATTTCAAACCAGAAATGCTGAAGGAAATTCATACAGAGCTCCATATGAGCAAAGATTTACAGCAACAGTTTTTACTTTTTCTCTAACATTCAATAGCTATATCAGTGTCTGACATTGGAAGAAAGAAAACAACAGTAGTCAGAAAATGTATCGAAATAAAATTTACGCCAATGACGCTATTATCCTAATTAAAGTAAAATCCTGCATCGACAGAAACAGCAAGCGAAAGCCATGCATGGGGCAACTAACACATCAGTGTGTAAACCAACGCAATGAAGTGTCAGCCGCCTAAAATCGCACGCAAGCGAGCAATGCACGAGGAAGCAACAAAAATTAGTAGTAGAGGAAGACAACATGAACGATTCCGGTCACAAATCAACAATCCGGTCGACGCGTCAGGAAATGCAAACAATTTAATAAAATTTGTGAGCCGCATACATTTTAAAAATGGACAGACATAAATTTTCATGTATTTTAACAAGCAGAAAATTGGAATCGGTTCGATATACACAACTCATAAGAATTATTATTATTATTATTATTATTATTATTATTATTATTATTATTATTATTATTATTATTATTATTATTATTATTATGATTATTATTATTATTATTATTATTATTATTATTATTATTATTATTATTATTATTATTATTATTATTATTATTATTATTATTATTAATATTATTATTATTATTATAGAATAATTTTCAGATGTTATTTTGAAAAATGTTTCCTATTCCAGTTAATCTTCAAAACAGTGCATGTTTGTGAATAAAATTGATTAAGGATGAGCCAAAAATCTTTGAAATAAAAAAACTGTAGAGAAGTTTAAAGGTGAATTTCATTATTCCGACGTTATGGAGATAATTTTAAAAAAGAATGAACATACCCAATGCTCTGTGGCGGAAAAATACTTCTCAGTGTAAACTTTACACAGGCGCTAATATACGTTATATTGGGTATTTAAGAACAAAATAAGCTAGGATGTGTAACGCTTAAGTCAGGGCACGTTTTAGGCATAATCAGCATGTTCAACCTACTTAGCGGAGAAGCTAAAAAATTTTTTTCGCCTCGAACCCCTTACACTAAAACAATCACAGATCAAGGAATATTTCGCTAACAGAGAAAAAAATTTTGGTTTTTTAGTTATTGTAACCCTTTATATTATAAAATTAATTGGACTGCTACAGAAACCAAAATAGACTTAGATAAGCAGAAGGACACGCAAAAAGTGAAAAAACACGTATAATTTACACTTTTGTATAAAAAATTCTATTAAGTGTAAAGAGATTTTAAGGTCAGATTCCTAATCTACAAATCGGGGCAACATTTAAAAAATGTCTCTCCGCAAATTATTTGATTTTTTGGTTTACACTTCACACACTCATTGCCAACTCGGTATTGAGTGTAAACGAGAAAAAAGAATTAACATCGACTTTTTTAGTTTCCTGTCGATTTAAAAAAACCTGCACCTCCAAAAGCGTGTGCCGTTGTTTCTGTGAGTAGGATAAGTATATTATAGGTCATGGCTATGGAAAGACCGCAAAAAACCGGTACTTTAAGCATAATATAAGAATTTATATACAACGCTTGACACTTCCAGGAAAATCTTGAGTTCCGCCCCATCTTTGCCTGTCAATTAGTCGGAAGAAATCCTGGATCCGCCACTGGTACAGAGGTTTGCGCCCCTCCTCCTAATGCACTAGCTTCTGTATTATGAAGCTGCCAAAAACAGTTAAGTAGTAATACCTGGCACCCTGGATCTAAGTGAAGTAGCAGCGAATTAAAAATAAAATTTAGCTAAAACATAAAAATAAGGTTTATACACTCATTACTATTAGTGCATAATTTGAAGCGCTTTCAGATGCTTTAATCTTCAAAGTCAGTTAAGAAATGATAGATTGAAAATAAAACAAACACAACAAATCTAGGTCTGTATGAATTTCGACCTTATTTTCCGTATGTTATGGTCAATATGTTCAAATGCGTTTATTACATAACTTGATATGCACCGATTGTTCAGACGTAAGGATTGATTGAACACAAATACATTAAAACTGATATTAATTCACGACACATGGTCGGCGTAGGGAAGTCAGCTAGTGAGTTTTTCTAGACCAATATACCTCAAAAGCTGGTATATATCAGTTTTTAGGTAAATTTGAGCCAAAAGCACTCATTAAGCGTGGCCCCAGATATTGGCCATGCTGTGCATCTATGGTCTGATTTCCTAAATTCCCGTCCCCAAGAGCATCGGGTCTGAAATTAAATAAAAAGCACCATCGACGATTTTCCCCTAACTATGCCTAAAATAACTCTATGAAAAGGAATGCACGTGTAAAAGTTTCGCACGTAAGATATTGAAAAATCGAATAAATTAAAAACAAGATGAATTATCGTAATGATAATCATGCATGGGCAGCACACTCTTATTCTAGGGCTTCAATGGAGCCGAATTTGAAAAATACTTCGAAAATTCCATTCTGGGAGCAGAGTCTATCCATTTTGAGGGGGGGGATCCGCCGGACTACCGATGAAAGATAGACCCCAGACCCCCACGCAAAATCTAGTAGTTTTAAAAGGCTCGTTCTTTTGCTTTGCTTTCATGAATTAGCCTGGTCGCTGACTTACAAGCTGTGCAAAAGTTTAATTGCTAAAGTCAAAAACTAAGTCATAAAATGGGCTAAAAAATTTAGAAAAAATAGAAATTCGATCTGGCTTCAAAATATTTTATTCGTTCATGCATGATTCATCGATGATCGTTTTTCGGTGGGTTAGGCTGACCATAGAAGAAGCTAAAACTACTTGGACTCGACTTGAATATGCAGTAGGCTTAAGGCAGACTTAAAATCGACTTTTTTGTTTATAAAACTGCATTTAGTCAGAACATCGAAAAACCGTTTTCTCCGTACGAGTATCATAAAAATGCATCGATTTTAGTGAAAAAATTATAAATGAAATTAAGTTGCAGTGTAATGTGGGGTTACAGTTGCCTAAATTTCCTAGTTGCCGGTAAAATCTAGCGAAATTTTCATGAAAACAGCAGCTATGCGGCTGAGCTCATCTGAAATGATTCATTTCATGTTTTTGATGTTTTTCGTGTAAAACATATAAGTTAAATGATTAACAATGTTTGGCGTATCTACAAGATTCTAGTAGGACAATACAGTAACTCTTTCCTGAAATAGCCAAAGATAGGTCCTGAACTTCGCCCTTTATGTGCGACATGGAATTTTTTTGCAATTTTACGTTGTCTGCATTTTCTCGACATAATTCAATGTTTTTGACAATCTTGTGCAAAGTTAATAAATTTTTCTAAGTGTTTAGCGAAAATTTAGCACAAAGCGCCAAAAAAATTAGTAAAATTCGAACAAAAAGATGTTGTTCGTATTCTAGTAATTATAAAAAATGCAAGAAAGCTGCAAATATATCACTTCCAGGTCATCCAAAGAGTAAATAAATTCAATCGCTCAGAAATTTTAATATATTACTATATTCGATAGCATACAGGCACAGCATAGGAATGCTATGAAGGAGGGGATGAAATTATAAAGTGCCTTTTTTGGGTCCAAAATGGTAAGTACGCGTCAAAAACATCATTCTTCAGCGTTTCTGATAATGCTCTATCTTTGTATAGTATAAAAACATAAAAAATTTCGAAAAAATCAAAAAAGTAGGAAAAAATTGAACAAAATATATTCAAAGCATGAGAATAATGGCGCTAAGCGCCTAAAATTCGGCAATTCTAAGCAAATAGGTAGCTAGAAACGCTTAAAAAGAATCTTTTCTACAAATTTTAGAAAATATAATAACCCTTCCTCAAATTCATGTATAGTCGATAATCAAAAATCACTGCAAAGGAAAAATCTGTTCTAGCTTCTAACTAAGTTGGACCAATAAGGGAACCATCCCTGCATTATCGGAAAAAGGCAAATAATTAAATGGAAATGAACCTCGGCGGCTTTAAGTAAACGAACGCCCAAGCTATGGTATCTTAAAAGGGTCCACATGGATATCGAATATAAGTGGGGACGCCCAATGAGGACCCAGGCAATAGTTTCGTCATTTGGCTTGGCCAGGTCGAATTTCCGGTCCTCTCTAAATCACAGCATAGTGTTATCATTCAAAATGGTTTTGCGTCCTTCGACGAATACATTTTGAATGTAGTCGCTGAAAATGAGCATGTAATCGAGTCGAGAAAAATTCGGATCAAGGGTTCCGTACTGAAAATCGATCATTCCGCCTTTTGAAACAAGTTAGATTTGGCGATGCTAAAAATCTGACAAGTTTTCGAGGATTTTCTTTGCCAACTCCGCGTTTATTACTAAAAAAATTGCAATAGGGAATTGCAGACGGGATTGCGTTCTTTCTATTAAATTAGTCTCAAAAAGGGATGCTTTTTTACATATAATAAGCATACTGTATTCGATTATTTTTATTTATGTTTTACCTGTCCTTTTGATATGTGCTTTAAGATATGTGTCGCTTTAGCTCTGATTTTGCCTCCTTTTTCAACCAGAAAATTTGGCTTGCCATAATTGCGTAGCAAAGCAGGTAGAGGCTGAGATCAGCTTGTTCATACTAGGTTGGATAAAGAGATCGTTTTTTTCCTAGAATGACCATAAAAATAAAATGAAACGTGAATTCGGCATAAAAACTGCCTTAATCAACTTAGCATCAATTTCAGCATTTATGCAAGAAAGTTGTACTTTTAATGTTTTCGCCCTATGTACTTTTGCATTATTTTTCCCAAAAAAAATTTTTTTTTTGAACTGGGATTAATCCTCTGTACGCACATCTGCTCGAGTGACTGCATGTTCTGCACGAACATTACTTATGAAGGTCAGATTGGTCTGAAAATTTCGTCGCATATTAGAAAATTATAAAATAACAATAATTTTGATATTGAAATGACCTCAAAAGGACACAAAACATAAATTATGGCAAAAAAACCTTCATTGATAATGTGTTGGTTATTTCAAGTAATCTTGTAAAAACTGGATTTCTAATACCATATTTGCATGTCTTGTAATGGAGCCTTTATGTATATCTAACAATCTACTATATATTTTTGAAAGTTTGTTTGTTTGTATGTATGTTCGTATGTTTGTGCCGGGTTGGCTCCGGCCCAATGAAATTTGGTGGGCTGATATTTTGGGCCGAGGTCGGTCCAATGGGGGAAGGAGCCGTAGCGATCTTGAAATTTCGACAAACGCACCCATTGGCCCTGGGCGGGGAGGGAGCAGGGTTTGGCCCCTGTGCTATAAGCCTCCACGATTTCGGGAGATGGCCGATTTTTTGCTATTTTTTCAAAAATTAGTTTATACTGTTTGTATAGGGATACCCCGGCCAAGAGGAGCATGCCTGGCGACACTATGTACATTGTTATATGTTATAGCATTGGTCGGCACTGTGAAACATCAAAATACAGGTTTAACCAAATGATGCTATAACATAGGCAATTTTATAAGATAGGCATGGTATGAGATACTATGTGCAACAAGATAAGCAATGCTATAAGATAGGACGTGATATAAGATACTCTGTGCTACAGGATAGGCAATACTATAAGATAGGACGTGATATAAGACACCCCGTGCTACAAGATAGGCAATGCTATAAGATAGAACGTTATAAAAGATACCCCGTGCTACAAGATAGGCAATGCTATAAGATAGGAAGTGATATAAGATACCCCGAGCTGCAAGATAGGCAATGTTATAAGATAGTATGGGATATAAGATACCCTGTGCTACGAGATAGGCAATGCTATAAGATAGGTTTGGTATAGATACCCTGTCTGTGCCATAACATGCAGTGATATAAGATAGGAGATACCATCAGCTATAACATATCACGTGATATATGACACCCTTTGCTACAACAAACAAAAAATTTTTAAAACATCAAAAATATGGTTTGACCGAAAAAATTTTTCAAAACATCCTAAAACATCAAAAATATGGTTTGACGAAAAAAATTTTCCAAAACATCCCAAAACATCAAAAATATGGGTTTGATTAAAAAAATTTTCCAAAACATCCTAAAACATCAAAAATATGGTTTGACGAAAAAAAATTTTCCAAAACATCCCAAAACATCAACAATATGGGTTTTATTAAAAAAATTTCCAGAACACCCCAGAACATCAAAAATATGATTATGGCTAAACAATTTTCAAAACCATTCTGTAACGTCAAAAATATGGATTTGATCAAAAAAATGGTTGACAAAAGACATTTTAAAAAAATCCAAAAAATAAAATATGGTTTGTACCAACAATTTTTTTAGAAATATCCCAAAAACATCAAAAGTCTTGAAAAATAAAAAATACAAGAGACATATTAATTCCATATAGCTATCAGGCCTAAGTTCAGCCCGGGCAACGCCGGGCAGCTCAACTAGTCTGATATATTTGTCAACAAGAAAGAAGATGGACTAATGAAGTACATATATAGATTATCCAATCTATGTTTACAAAAGAGTGCAAGTGTAACGTTAGCTTTTAGGGTTGACTTGAGGACAAGCACGTTGCGTGGTGAATTGCCTGCGGATTGGGCTGAATAGCTTTGAGTTCCATGTCAATCAGAAATTAATTAGCCTTGGGAGTGTGTGAGAAACACCTAGCAAGTATGTTCCTAAAGGCTACTCCGGGATCAGCGATAGATTAGCCTTGGGGAGTTGTCCACTGACAACTATGTACCTAACGGCGACGGGAATTTGGGCAGCAAAACGGGTAGCGATTTTGGGCTGAATTATGTCTTAGATCCTATAGAAGGAAAAATGGGGCATCACTTCGCCATCAATGCGTATTTTACAGGCTAAGAAAATGAGACAACAAGTTATGTTGCAATTTAACACTAATTAAGAAAAGTCTTCTCAATGAGGGCAGTCAAAAATAACGTAGGCACCTAACAATAAAAGTTGGTCGGATGAGGCACAGCACTAAGCCACAGAAGCACTAACGAAAGCACGACTGCTATTGTCTAGTTTAATAGTAAAAGAAGTCGATTGAACGTTGATCGCGAATCAAAAACGTGGCGATGGCGGCGATCAATAGTGGCGATGCGAAATCAACAATACAATAAAAGGAGCGACTAGACTGATATAAACGAAAAATCGACAGGTGATAGCAATGGTGAGATGCATACTTTGGGCAGCAAGAGAATTCTGGGGGGTGCAAGATTATTTGAAGGTCAAAAAAATGGCCTTAAAAATGCGTGGGTACTTTGAGATTCTGGGGGTATTTTGGTTTTCTGAGGGGGTGTATACCCCCAAACTCCCCACGCCTAGGTGTGGTGAGATGTATTCAAAGTTTTTAGTCAGCCAATAGAAAAACGCGTCAATAATACGAGCAATCGTAATAATCACGCTCACAAATGTTATAGTCTATCTTCACATGTTTTAAGCGAGCATGTTTGCACAGTTAACGACTAGGTTCTGGCAAAACAATTGTTCTAGCCTTATAGCATTATGTACACATAAAACTTCGCTTCTTCGCAGTGGCGGATCAAGGATTTTCCCTAAGGGGGCGGTACCCCCAAGGGGCGGAACCCTGACTTCGAAGCGGGAAAATTAGCCGTTTTAAGCCGAAAATCGCTAAACATCGCTCAAAAATGCTTAATTTTGCGCACTATTTCGGGCCTAAGTATGAAGGGGGCGCCGCCCCCACCCCCGCCCCCCTAAATCCGCCCCTGCTTCTTTGTGATACAATATTCAGTAATTGCAGATTAACTACTTATGCGAATAAACTCAAACTTTCTGCAAGGTGATATAATGTACATATCAAGTTTTGCAGAAGTGCGCACGAAAATGTACACAACACAAGGTAATAAGAATTAGATTCCGTATTATGAAAGTGTCAAAAAACATAGTACTCCACGCCTTGTGAGAGCGTTTTTACGCAAAAAATCGTCTACTGCGATTTTGGACAAAAACAATTTACGCGGAAAAACATCGAAGTATGGTTTTTACGTCGTAATTCACTGAATAACTGAAATCCACTAAAATCCCGCTCCCGAACTTTTTTTTGAGACACTTTAAACTACGCTCGTAATTACTCAAAAGACGACACGAAATTTTAATGCGTTGTTTAGACAACCTATTAAAGGTTTTTTTTATTTTGATTAAAAAATGATTTAGAAAATTGATTCATAAAATATTTTTCAAACACACGAGGATATCCGCTTCAATTGATTTATATTGATTGCAACAAATGATACACAGCTGTCTGCTATTTAAGAAAAAGATTTGAGATTTCGGCGCAGGTATTTCTTTGCTTAGCATAACGCAATTGTGCGAATAATTTTAGTTCAAAATGTTTGGAAAAGATTGGTGGCATTATGTCATTTATTTTTATACACCACTCGTGGTCAATTTTATACTATAATTTCTCCATTATCTTCTGTGTTGCGAGGTTTAAAAAACTTCAAACGCATTCCTACCTTGTTTTTGGCGATAATCCATTACGTCTCGCTAACATACTTGGGCGTCAGGGATATGGGGGCATGCACCCCCCAGAAACCAAAATACCCCCTTCCAGAATTCAATTTTTGAAATTTTTTGTTTTTTTTTCGCAATTTTTTTGATGCCAATGGATAGTTCTTGATGAGGAACGCTGAAAAATGGTAGTTGTTGCCGCCATACCACCATTTTTAAGGCCATTTTGACTTGTTTGAAAAAATCTTGTACCCCCTTCCCAAGAACTTTTGGTGCCGCACTACCTATGCTCGTTACCCATTTTTCTAAAAATCCAGCTACTATAAAAAGCAAGTGTGGCAACCACACATGGGCGTGGGGTTTGGGGGTATGCACCCCTAGAAGTTGCAATACCCCCCCCCCAGAAATCAAAATACCCCCCCAGTAAAAATTTTTTGCTTTTATGGCAATTTTTTGATGCCATTGGATAGTGCTCGATGAGAAACGTCGAAAAAATGGTGTCTTTTTCGCCATACAACCACTTTTGGGACCATTTTTTGACCTTTAAAAAATTTTTCACCCCCTCCAAAAAATTTTTCACCCCCCCCAGAATTTGGTGCTGCCCACCTATGGTGGCAACCTAATATACGGATTTGGCCAATATTAACTTAGCGCTTTTAGGTCGTGTACATCAAAGTTGTATACGATTGACTCAACTTCGTTGGGTCCGATTGTTTGAACAAATTTGTGGCGTAAATTTACACCCAAGTTTGTACGGGTTAATCCAAAATTTTTTTTTCACTTTTAGTGCACGCATTTTCAAAAAGGTGAATCAGAAATACGGCCGAATAATGACTTAAGAGCTTATTTTCAAGCAAAAGTAATCTATTTCAAGCAGTTTTTGACGGGGGATTCAGGCTGTCATAGACTTCTTCGAGTATGAAAATGTGATATAATAATATTCAAGACTATGTTTGTTCAAAACTCAGTCCCGCACTAAGGGCACGACTCGCTTTTCCTTATTCAAAATTGCTTAGTGATAATCAAGGAACACCTAAAATACAAAATAAAACGCATGTCACTCAACTTTCTGATCAGAAAAATATCAGTAATCATAGGATTTTAAATACTTAAGAAAAATATTTCTTAATTTTTCAAAATTTCTTGCTTTACTTCAGTTTTTTTATTAAACTGATTTAATATACAGAGTAGTAAAAATGATACGGCAAATCAGTCATTTTAACTTCTTCACTAACAGATTTAAATGCGGTTTGTTTAAGTGAACAATTGCTCTCTTAAATAAAGCATACCCTGATTCATCACTACTTGTCCCCAAAAATTACAGCACAACTGCGGATGATAACGTCAGCGCGCCGCTTCGCGCTCAATCAAAGAATCACAATCGAGAATCAATCAAGGATCAATAACAATTAATAAATCAATCACAAGCTGGCTGATTGGGTGGCGGTCAGAGCCAGACAGCTTTTTTCAACCAGAATGACCTTAAAATTGGTATAAATACTAGAATAAGATGGACTGCTCACAGTCTCAGAGTCAATATCATGCATTTTTGCATAAAATTTCAATTTTTGCCATGTTTGTTTGCCTTATTTTTTCCGAAAAAATTCCAATTTTTCCAGTTCTCAACCTCAGAAACCTAATGTACATTTGTGATCACAATCATAATCATCACCACAGGACAACGCGATCAATTGCAACCATAGGTGGGCAGCACCAAAATTCTAGGGGGGTGAAAAAGGGTTGCATACCCCCCCCCCAAACCCCCCCCCACGCCCACGTGTGATTGCAACCAGTTACAATCGATTAGCACAGACAATCGAATTTCAACAAGTTTCAAATGTACACAATCAAATGGAAACTGAAATTTTAACAGTCACTTACAAAAGGAGATGTGATCGAATATTCGACAAAGACCTTTTCAACCAAGTAGAATACATATGCAAGTGACAAACATTGAAATAAAATGGGAAATGCACTTAAAGGAAAAACTCACTTTTAATAGGCATTGAATTCCATAGTTAAGAAGACATTAAAAGGGAAGTGGCCGACATTTATTAATAAAAAGATAAAAAATAAAAATATTTCAAAATTAAGAAATCAATTACTTAACTATTAAATTGAATAAATTTAGCGTCGAGAATATGTAGGAGATCATCAAAAATTCAATAATCAGGTACTAACATAAGGCAAGTGTAATGCAAATGACATATAAGGATAAATACAAGTTTAACTATCATGTTATACATAAATGAACAATATAAAATACGCAAAATTCAAAGAATAAACATGGAGAAAATTCCTAAAGCATTAAAAATTATGTTGCATTAATTAATTTTCTAAAGGCCAAAATCTCGCAAGTCGTTTACAAAAGTGTTTTGGAATAAAATACGGAAATGTTCAAAAAAATTTCTTATTACGTCAATATACGATTACGAGTATGGCAGCTTGAACCAAATTACGAATAAAACTATGTGGCACATAAATACCACAATCGGTACTAAGTCTAGCTGAAACATTGGCAGACACAAGATTTTCTGATGTGGAACTCAAAATTTTCCTAAGATGTCAAAAATTGTCAATAAAATTTCTGCATTACGCCTAAAGTAGTTGTTTTTGCCTTCTTTTAATAGGGAAAATCATTTCTGATCCAAGAGAAGTCATCAAATCTTTCGAAAATTTTACGGTTAATGAGCAAAATCAGTTTAAAGTCGGTATAAAGCGCGAAAAATCAATGTAAGAACTAAAAAAATAATTATTCAGCACATAAACTGCTCTTTTAATTTTAACAAAAGGTTTTTAGAGCGCTACGAAAGTAAGAAACTTGAGAACTTAAAATTAAAATTTGAGAATTCATTTAAAAATTGGCTAAAATCATATAAAATACACACATATTCCTTACCGCGCCAAAATATTTTTGACGACAGGGGATGGGCGCCAGCCCTCCCCTAAGTCCGCCCTTGAGCTGAAATACAAAAACTAAGTTCATCCGTCATTTTTCATCAAAGCGCGTTAGTTTGAACCGCTGTCGATAAAGAAAATTTTCAGAGAATAGGAAAAGTATGTCGTCAAACTGATGTAGCGATTTTCTTTCGATGATGAATTATTATTCCAAAGGGTCCAATTCACAAGGCGACTGACTTAATGCACTTTTCATGAAGAAGTACATTCTAGCCGCGTTGCTGAAATTTGGAAAATTCTGGTACGAGTTTTGAGCGAGCAATATATAAGAGATTACAAAATCTTAAAACGGTCTATGCACTTTCGACACTGAAGTAACATTTGTGCAGCAAATATTCGATTAAAATCAGACATGCACAGCAAGGGAATTCTGGGAGGGGTGTCGAAATTTAAAAGTGCCTTTTTGAGATCAAAAGTGGTATGTATGCGTCAAAAACTTCGTTTTTTGACGTTCCTGAGGATGCTATATTTTTCTAGAGCATAAAAATATATAAAAATTTCAAAAATCAAAAAAGTCGTCAAAATTGAACAAATATAGTCAAAAATGCGTATATGTCGCGAAGCGCCGAAAATTAAACACTTTTCAGCAAAGAGATAGCCATAAACGCTAAAAAGCTCCTAACTACGAATTTTTAGAAAACTTTTGGGAAGTTTCGTAATGTCGCGAGTTCTCTAGGGGTGAAAAAGTTTCTGGGGGCAATGGTGAAAGTTTTTCGAGGGAGACGGGGTGGAGAACCCCTAACCCTCCAATATCATGTATGATCAAAATGCTTTAGAAATATTTGCTTCAGCGGTATATGCACCGAATATTCTAATAAATATTGATTGATTCAATGCAATAAAATTTATATTAATGCTTATCTGATATTAAAGGCGGATAGCGAGGAGTGGAATCACACACTGGTAGCAGCCAAATTCTAAGGGTCTGCCTGAATGGTATAAAAATGACAAAAAAATAAAAAACATGCCAAAAAAATGAATTATGGGGAAATCTACCGGATTCTCAGAATAGAAGATCTACCCCTCCCGGATTTACTGCTCACATGTGGACGAAACCATCGCTTACCTTTTCAATTGAAGAAGGACAATGATGGTTCATTTTTTCCTTAGCTACAAGCTAAATAAGGAAAACGTCTTCAACCTAATATGAATCAAGAATAACACAGTTCTTGTCTCTAGAAATTCAAAATTTTTAAATTTAAGAAGTAAGTATGGATAGAAAATCCAAATGAAGCTAGAACATTGAGAATATATGAGGACAATTAATTAAGAAAAGAGAATTTAAGTAGATAAGATACTGCATTTTACGAACTAGCATATCTTATGGCAAAAAAGCGCTGTCAATCCACACCAAAATAATGGAAATTCGAGGGATTCAGCCAAGAAACATGTTAAAAAGCAACTGCATAGGCAAAACACAATAGTTGCACGTGAAAAACATTTTCTGATGTTTCGGGCAATGCTAGTCCCTTGCAGAACAGAAAACACACAAAATATAAAAAAAGTTTGAAAATTGAGCGAATCGGACAAAATATAAACATAAACGAGCATACGGCGCCGATAAATTTAACATTTTTGGCTAAATTTTTGGTGAAAACATTTAAAAACACACTTAAAACGACATTTTGGAAAACCACCAATTTTAGAGGTGCAGTTTTTCCGTGGAGCACAAGCCATTCTGCGGGTCAAATCTCCATGAACACCCATATTGCACAAAAAATTATGCTTTATTGTGAGTCCACCTTCAAACATATACAGCATAGGAATTCTAAGGGAGTCGGCAAAAATTTTTAAAAGTCCTTTTTGAGTTAAAAAGGATAGGTTCATCAAAGACGGTTTTTCGATGTTCCAGACAATGCTCTCTTTTCTTGAACATAAAAGACAAAAAACCTTGGAAAAATTCGAAAACGGAAGAACGAACAGAATATAGTCAAAAAATAGACATATGGCGCAAAAAGCTTGAAGTTTGTTTTTTTAGCTATAAATAAGGTGAAAATTTTTAAAAGCACACTTTCTTAATTTTTACGTAAAAGTAAATTCTGCAAGGGAGGCGGGTGTAAACGCATCCAATAACATAAATAGCCCCATTATTCATTTATTACATATTTTAAATTCAATTTCTCGTCCTATTTTTGATTATATACGCTTTTCCCTTTTCCCTCAAAGGAATAAGGATTGCGCTTTTATTAACCAAATGACAAAAAAATTCGATTGTCTCCTCAAAAGTAATAAAAACAGAATAAGCAGAAAAGGCTACGAATTTCTGACCGCAATCTTTCCGGCTACAGTATCACTCAGTGAAATAGTTACATTGCTGTGCGAACAAGATCGCAGACATAATGATACCTTGCATCAGCATTAGCTTCTGAGTTATGAAGCTGCCAAAAAACGTTCAGTAGTACACGCGGCCCCTGAGGCTACAATGTTTAAGCATAGGCGGTATGGAGAAGTCACAATCGGTATAAAGTTTGCCTGAAACATTAATTTAAGGGTTATACGTTATTGACATTAATGAAGAGTGTTGATACTATGAATTTAAAGATCGATTGAGAAACGATGTTCGGAAATAGATATAACAATATACTCATTCCTACCGAAGTCGAATAAAATTTCAGATGGTCGACTAATCAATCTTTTGAAATAATAAGATGAGAATATTAGCCTAATTATAAGAACAAACTTCATATGACATCGAAAAAACTTGTTAAAAATTTATTATTCGTATTCTGAGCTTATAGAATGAATAGTGGCGGAATTCAGGATTCAAGAGAAGAGGGAACCCCAATTTTTTAATCACAACTCTGACTATTAAATTTCTTTACACCCAGTAGTTGTGTACATTACAAAGCTTAATTTTTTTCCACAATGTTCTATGTAATATCAAAATTACGAATCTGACTGCTAGTTCTCTCTAAACTCAGTAGTTGCGTAAAGTTGACACTATTCATTAATGTTTGAAGTTTAAAGTTTAAACTAAAAATTCTTTTTATATTCAGAGCCTTGCGAAACGTGAGTTTTTCTTCAAAAAGTTCTTTCTTCTGTAACGTGAGGATTATGAATTCGATTGTCATTTTTCTCTACAAGCATTACTTGCGTAGAGTTAACACTATCGATTCACTGTAGAAGCTGAAAAGTTCACACTGAGAATTCATTTTGCTTCGATAAAATATTTAAACATGAAATTTTTTAAATAATGTTCACATGATGCCAAGACTACAAATCTGACTATTAAATTTCTTTACACCCAGTAGTTCTGTAAAGTTTGCACTGAAAATTAACTTCAGTTCTAGAGTATTGCGAAAGCTTTCAATTTCAAAATTTTCTATGTAACATCAGAATTCTGAATCCGAATCTTAGTTTTCTCTACACCCAGTAGGTGTCAAAGTTTGCACTATTCATTGTATTGTCAATGTGTGAAGTTTACATTACAAATTTATTTCACATCCAGAGCATAGCAAAACGTAAATTTTGTTCAAAATATGTTCCGTAAGGTGAGAATTACGAATCCGGCTGTATATTTTTTTACACCCATCAGTTGTGTTATGATTACACTAAAAATTAACTTTAGCTCAGACCGTTGCAGAAGCTTAATTTTCTTCAAAATGTTCCATGTAACGTCCAGTGGCGTAGCTGGCCTTCTGATCTTTGCGGGAGACAAAATTATGAAGTTGACATCTCTCGCGGCAGATTGCGATTATAGCATTGTACAACAAATTACTTTTTTAGTACAACAGATTTCAAAATTATGTTACCTTTATTTAGCTGGAATAATGATGTAGCATCGACAGGCTATAGTCTTCTTTGGTCATTCTTTATATCAAGATTACCGATCGAGAAACGCAAAAAATTTAAAAATAAAAAAATATACAAGTAGCAATAATAAAAAATAAACATTAATTCATTTATTAATACTTAAATCGTAGAAAAAATGTCATTCATGAGCTATAGGAGTTTTGGAATCTTTCTAAAATTCATAGTACGCCGAAGCAAGTACAAAAAATAAGTGATCTCCATGCACGTAATGCTTCACAATGAATTTCTTCGATATTACCTGCCTTTAACAAAGAATTTTCTCCGTACAGTACAATTCTAAACCAAAGAATTGTATGCCACTCATCCAATTTGGACCATTACTCATTTCCATCTGCACGCAAAGTTTTAAAGCTTCTGGATCATGAAGCTGCCAAAAAGGTTTAAGTAGTAAAGGAGGACCCTAGAGGGTAGTACGAGCGTACTGCTAACGCATATGTTGCTTTAATAAAACATCAGATCACGGGTTATGCACTAAAAGTGCATGACGGCGATGAATTACCATAGATTTTCGAAACCGTTTTATGTTTTAGTAATATTCTTTGAATGGTTAAAACTTTCTTCAGCCGGCTGGAGTCTGAAAGATGTATAGTCATTTTTTATCATGATATGAGCAATCGCACATTACAGCCTGACGTTTCAAATTTCAGATCGAAAAACGATTGACATAAATATAAACAAAAACTACAAGAAAATTATTTATTTTAAAGAATCCAGGAAGCAAGCGATGAGTTGAAATTTAAACGAATGCTAAATATATGCTAAAATATGAGGAGGAACATACTAAAATGTAGATAAAATACAAACACTCGTATATAATTTATAACATAATTCAAGAGCATAAAATACATAAAATTAAAAATATAAACACATCTAAAAAGTATATGTATACTCGAAATATCATGTAAAAAAATAGAAGCGAGATATTCTTCACATATTTAATCCATCGAAATAATATTTGTGATAATATTATGTTCGAGATGACGCGTAATTTGCTTCATTCTTTACCTCAGTCCTCTAAAGGTACAATTTAATTCTTGTATCCTTATTCTGACTACATGCTATTTTATTCTGTTCTTAAGACGTAAAATATTTAGTTGTGTTAAAGCATTGTTAAAAGAACACAATTTTGTCCGTTGTTTTCAAAATATTGCTGAAAATAGAAATAAGCAAAAGGTCAAAGCTTTCGGTTTACTGTATTTGTACCGATAATGTAACGCTTACCAGGCAGCACGAACAAAATTATAAACATAAATGCAAATAGGCGGTTGTAAATATCAAAATCAGTATGAAATCCGGGAAACATGAACAGTCGAGAAACGATATTTGCAAATAGATGAAAGAAAATTATTTAGCAAAAAATCCAGGAAGCAAGTTGAAAATTTAAACGAATTGACTTGATGTTCTTTTTAGGAAAAATCCGCAAATCTGTATATGATGTTGACGAAATTTGGAAAATTGCTTTACGATTTTCGAGCTAGCAATTTATGGAAGAGTTTGTAAAATTTATAGCGGGCTGTCAAAAGGGTATACTTAGAGAGGGGTGAGGGAGGACAGCTCCAGTTGTCAAGAAATATCAGTTAAGCGCAATAGAGAATAGTATGTATTTTTTGATGATTTTTGTCATTTTATAATGATTTTTTATGTTTTGCTAGGTATGACACATTCGTGAGATTCGCTAATTTTCCTAATGCCCTATAAACCTTATTTTTTATGTCAAAAGAGTAATTTATGTGCAGAACATTGTTTTTTTAGTTTTTACGATAATTTCTCGAATATTTTTCGATGCTTTGTGCCCACTTTTGCTCTTTTGAGCGTTTTTCATGAAAAGCCATCAAAAGCTTTAACCATTTCTTCTGATCACAATTGATTCTATATACCAAAAGACGGAGAAAGTTTCGCTACTTAACCATATTGGATGGAATCCTTGTACAATTTTGAACATTATTAGGAAAATTTGGGGCTTCACTCTTGTCAGATAATCCTGGATTGGTAAAAAATTCAAGTCTAAAATATAATTTTTGCGGCTAATATCTAATAAAAATATTTTTAGAACATTTGCTTATTCAACTATATGAATCGATGTGCAAATAAACATTGGACTGATATCAATAAATCAAATTTATATTCAAGTGTGTAACTAATATTAGCGTTACGAGCGAGGGAACAACGAGAGTTAATTCGTTAAGTGAATGCGACCTAATGAAAAACACATGTTCAACCGCATATGATTCAAGAAAATTACAATCATGGGGGCTCACCAGACTTTAAAAATAAATTTGAGGGATAGTATTAAATTTGAAATTCAAATAAAGCTAAAACAGCACGAGTTCGACCATAAATATATGAAGAGAAAAGATAAGTAGGACTCTCTCACGATTCACAAACCAGCTTCTTATGACAAAAAGTGCTATCAATGCACACTAAAAATAATAGAAATTTCGAGGGTAGCCTGAATAATTTTTACTCCCTAACAAAAACAGAAAAAAATCTTGAAAACATATGCAAAAAAGTTCAAGTAAATTGAACAAAATACGTTCATTTAATTTTTTGCCCCACTTTTGATTTTAAATATACAAACTTTTCAATTTTTTCTCAGAAAGATAAGAATTATGGAGTATTGAGCCACTGTAAAAAATAAATATTTAATTACTCTTTTAAAAAAGTGTTAAAAACAGAAATACCAGTAATCCAAAAATCTGGTCTCGATTCTCGGATTACAACACCTACATATATTTAATGTAATACTGAGGATTGTGGCTTGAAGAAGATTGTAGGCGAGTTGCCAATAGCTTCTTCATTATGAAGGCCAAAAAACGGTTTTGTAGTAATTTAGGGCCGACCAGAGGCCCTAAAGCAAAATCGATATAACGGTCAGATGAAACATAAAAATAAGGGTTATACATACTCCATTACTGACAAAGTGCTAGATCGCCTCAACCTTAAAATCCTACGATATGTTTTTGAGCTGTTCACCTTTTTTGTTTAAATTTTGGGTATGCTATGGAATTTTGGGATTTTAGGGCATTCACGATGTTAATGTTTTGTGAGGGTCTTTAGGATTTTATTTAAATTAGGAGTTCTAGAAATATTAAAGAAGAGAGGGATTTTAGGAATTTTAGGGCATTTAGGGATGTAAGGGATTAAGGCGTTTCGGAATTTGAAGGAATTCAGGGATGCTTGACTTTTTAGGGATTTTGTGGAATCTTAGGATGTTAGGAATTTTTGAGGATTTTTGGGAATTCAGGGAGGTTAGGGTTCTTGGGAAATTTAGGGAATTTAGGGTTTTTAGAGTTTTTACGAAAATTAAGTAATTTAGGAATGTTAGGGTTTGAGGGATTTTAGGAAATTTAGGGATACTTGTGTTTTAGGGATTTTAGGAATTCAGAGAGGTAAGGGCTTCTATGAATTTTTAGAGATTAGGTTTTTTTATGAATTTTAAAAGCATTTAGGAATCTTAGGCATTTTGGGGATTTAGGACATTCAGAAATGCTAGCATACCTGGGCGGGGGTAGGGGTTTGGGAGGTATGCAGCCCCATCGCCTCTTTGAGAAACCAAAATACCCTTTCCCCCAGAAATTAAAATACCCCCAGATTTCAATTTTTAAATTTTTTTTCGTTTTTTCCGCAATTTTTTGATGCCAATGGATAGTGCTCGATGAGAAACGTTGAAAAATGATGTTTTTAGCCATATCACAATTTTTAAGGCCATTTTTTGACCTTTGAAAAATCTTGCACCCCCTCCCAGAACTTTGGTGCCGCCCACCTATGGATGCTAGGGAGGTTAGGGATTAAAAGATTTTAGTGAAACAGAGATGCTAGGGTTTTCATGAATTTCAGGAAATTTGGGGATGTTAGGTTTTTTAGGAATATCAGGGATTCAGGGTTGCTCGGGTTTTTGGAGACTTCTGAGGAATTTAGAAATTTCAGGGTTCTTTAGGAATTTTAGGGAATTCAGGAAGTTTAAGGAGGTTTGGGCTTTTTTAGGGGGCATTTAGGGATGTTGGAATTATAAGGGATTACAGGGTTGTTAGGAAGATCTGTGGTTTGTAGTAGTTTTAGAGGAATCAAGGAAACTAACGGCGTCTAGAGACTTTACGGACTAGGGGAGACCACTGGGACAAAAATTGCTCAAATATAGCAGCAAAAACTTAATTCAGGAAGCTATTGATTATTGGGGGGTCTTTCAGATCTTGGCGGGAATGCGTTCCAGACTCCTAAGCCTATGTGTGCATCTCGCTTATATATTGTATGACTATATTCTGCAAAGTATGAAGTCCGCACATGATGTTTATGCGGAATAGATTCTAAAGTCCCTAAAATTCCTAAAATTCTCAGAAAAGTTTCGAGAGTCTAAAAGAACTTGAAAGCTTTTCATTTAGTTAGGATTTTAAGGTTGAATCATTAATTAGAAGCCTCTTAGTGCAATAAATTTCAAGATCCATTGTGAAACAATTTCTCGGTAATAAATGAAACAATTTCCATTTTTTCTATCATTATTCAGAAAACCAATTGACTCTATCATTCGATTTTAAAGAAGAAGAATGTCCGCCTAATTATAACTACAAAGTTTATTTGATAATTAAAAAGTTATTATAAATGTGTTATCCCGATTTTGAGCTGATTAGAATGTCTAGTAGCGGACCCAACATTTTCTAAGAAAGAGCCAAATCCCAACTCTTACTAAAAATGTCAAAAATAGTCCGAAAAATCTGTTATTTGTATACCAGATAACGCTTTTTGTTCTTTCCTAGCAGGTAAAATCATTTTTTATGCAATTTTTTCTTTGGAAAATATAGAAAGCTGAAAATTTTGTACTACAACAAATCAAAATAGGTTACGTATCCCAAGCAAGGCAAAGAATGCAAAAATTAGATTGGGTCTTTTCCAAATACAGTGTCCGGTAATTCTTTCGAATTTCAGCCAAAAACTGAGTGAAATCTGTTTGTGATTTCCTTACTCGAAAGATTACTCTAAATATTCGAAGATTTTACTGAGCGAGAAAACCGCATTTCCGGTGCAACTAAAGTCGCACTGAGAATGATTTAATTGCAATTTAAGATGCTAATATTCGATAAAAACACTTAAAATGCACGTTTACTAAGCAATAAATGTGTCAAATATTAAATTAATATTGGTTGAAATCAATATATTCGAATTGATAGTAATATTTTCGAAATGAATAGTAATATATTAATGTGTATCACATATAAATTTCAATTGCGTCAGTTTATTCTTATGTCATCATCAGCAGGTTATACATATGCATTATCACGCATGGGCGTGGTAGGGTTGTTGGGGGGAGGGTGGTTGTACCCCCTTCCCCGAGAAGTTAACCCCCCCCCCAGATTACTATAGACCCTAGAATTTTCTTGCTGCCCACGTATGTGTGTGACATCTGATCATTATAGAAAATCATTAACATAGTCACCACGTAGATTTGGATAGGTCCCGGGAATCCAAGTTTGTTTAAGGTCAAAAAGTGCCAGAAATTATTATAGGGCACAAGAACACTATTTCCTCCACGTTAATTTGAAAATCGAATGATGTGGGAGTCTTATGAATTTAAGGGCCGTTTTTTGCTACAACGGACAAAAATAATATTATAAAGCGAGACGACTGTCATAAAGGATATAAAGAACCGATAATATATGACAAATACAGAGATGTCAAAATGCAGTACTTAAGTGACGCAGTTGCACAGGTCGATTGAAGTCATGAACAACAAAAAAACTGATGCAAGATTAATATTATGAAGTCAAAATTCGAATCGAAAGAAAAAATTAAATTTCAAGAGAATAAAAATATAAAAATTAAGAACTAAATAACTGTATAAATTGATTAAATTCAAGAGTGCAAAACAAATATTGAACTTGAAAATCATAATTGCATATTGCTTTGTAGAGCCAAGATGCGATTGGGGAAGCTTGCTCAGAGCTCAAAGAAATTAAAAACTGACTAAAGCATAAGCTTCACCATTTTTTAAAGAGTTACCTTTGCTCCATAGACTTTCAGGGTCTCATACTCGTATATTGCAGTTTTAGCAACAAAGTGCGCTCTCACGTATGCCTAGACAGGTTTTTTCTGAAAATGAACGTGTGGATAATTCCTCACAAAAAGAAACAAATAATACGGCATTATTGAAATTTTGAGAGAAGAAAATAAATTTAATTCACGGTAATTATGATCACACAATGCCAACTAATGCGGTCTCAGACTTAAATGTTAACAAAATCATCTAAAAAACTACCGATTTTTTTGCAAAAATTTGAGTATTTTTGATCTTTTAGTCCGCCTTATATCCGATTTTCTTTACCGGTCAATGGACCATGAATAAGGAATCACGACAAGGAATGAAGCACAAATATTGAACAAGCATGGAAACCAGAAGAAGACTAATTTATCAAAAATTATAATAAGTTCAAATAAATCATTGCACCTTCATCAAATACGTAACTTTTGGTCAGGACATTGCCGACACTCGACCCATGCCTCCAGTACAAATCTGCAATCGATTAAATTTCCAATCATATCGTTCGACCAGACATTATGTTCAAGATTTATTTCAATTTTGGTAATTCAGTGGCAAAGTGGCAGCCATAGGTGGGCGGCACCAAATTACTTAGGGGGTGGTGTGTAAGATTTTTTGAAAGGTAAAAAATGGCCTTAAAATGGTGGTACGGCGAAAAACACAATTTTTCAACCATTCTCATCGAGTACTATCCATTAGCATCGAAAAATTGCGAGAAAAAAATTTCAAAAATGGAATTCTAGGGGTATTTTGATTTCTGGGAGGGGTGATATTTTCTTTTCTGAGGGTCGCATACACCCTAAACCCCCGGCGCTCAGATGTGGTGGCAGCCACAAAAAATAGGCCTAAAAAATTTCGATAGGAATAAGGCTGGCTTAATTTTAGGCATTACCTGTTTTACTGGCAAAATCAAGCGCCAAGTTAATTGCTAGATTGAACAGTAAGCAGTATTCGAAACCACATGTGGATACAGAAGGAGAGGGGTTAGCCTTCCTCCCCCGCACCGCCCTTCGGGAATATAGCTAAGCTCTTAAAACTCGATAGCTCCACAGAATTCCATTTTTGGCATGTTTTTAGGATTTTTGTTAGTTTTACATCACTGAAACCACCCAGAATTCGGTACTGCCCATGTATGTTCTGAACTGGAATACAATAGTAAGGCGTTTGAAGATTTTGATTTAATTTTGAAGTGGATCATGAAACATATTAGTGAAAAAATATTAGTACCAGTTTAATCGCCAGTTCGGAAAAGCAGTACACGGACAATATATTTTGAGACTTCTGGGTAATCGCCATAGGTGGGCGCCACTAAAGTTCTGGGGCAGGGGTGCAAGATTTTTTCAAAGGCCTTAAAAATAGTGGTATGGCAAAAAAACACCATTTTTCAACGTTTCTCATCGAGCACTATCCATTGGCATCAAATAAATTATGAAAAAAACGTAAAAAATTCGAACATTGCATTCTGGGGGGGTATTTTGGTTACAGGGGATGCATACCCCCAACCCCCCCCCGCCCAGGTATGTGATCGCTCTAACCACAAAATTCTAACTCTCATTTTCGCTTTATGTGATGAATCTTAATTTCGTTAATACATACAAAATTTTAAAATTTACTGTGAAACCCGTGAATAATAACTGTGTAGTACGAGAATGGTCATTTGAGAGGGGTCAGCGCCTAGGAATGGGGTTGGGAGAAAAGTCTTCTGAGTCAAAATAGCCTTATAAACGGGTTAAAATAAGCAGAAACTGCAGTAATTGACACTTCCGATTTGAATCCCTTGTGCGAAAAATTTGTTCTCATAAGATATTTGTTGTCCTTCACACAAACACAGGTAAGAAAGTTCAAACGTTAAAGTATTAGACTGAAAAATAAAAATGTTTTGGAAAAATGAAGCATAATAGAAAAGTGCTCAAAATTGACAATCTAAATTGAAATAGTAGTTTTACGCTACTTTCAGCATTCAAACCAATTTTTGAGGCTATTTTCCTTTAAAAAAGTTCTTCGGCGGACAACGGATCGGCTAATCTTATGTTTAGATGTATATCTATGGTTCAGAGCATTAAATCCTAGAATGTCTGACTTAGATGTCACGATTTCGAATTACTTGCATACAGGGCCGTTAGTTACCGCGAATTGTGCTGTATGTGAAGTATTTTTAATCATTTTGGCTTAAGCGCGACCAAACAATGAGTTTTTATAGCCTTTTTAGTGTTACAAATTTTAAAAACAACTTCGAATTTATGATCTTAATGGATAGAGAGGTTTTTGCTAGCTATCCCAACGAATTTTCCGAAATATGACCAATTTATGTTTAGCCTGCTCCTCCCCCTTTGCCAAATCCTGAACGTGGGCCTGCTTGCATATCTATATATTTTCTGTGAGTCATACAAGTGGTGGAGAGATATGAGATCTAGACTCTTATAATGGAAACATTATACATTTTTTGCGACAAATAAGCAAATATAGAGTATAAAACTTTTTGAAATTGTAAGATTATTTGCGAAAGTGCTTTAAAACGCGTAGAAAGTGTAGACGAACATAGATTTTACGCTATTTTAGAATTTAAACCAGTTTTAGGTCTATTGAACCTAAAAAGTTCTTCAGTTGAACTCCCTCTTCCTGACTGGCCCCATGCTGCATCTATGGTCTCAGATGCACAATATAGCCGATCTAGGTGGTGCTTGGGAATCAGCCGGTCTGAGAGTGCAAAAATTGAACTTCTTGGGCTAGAACGATCTCACAAATTAGCATAAGCGCTAAAATAGCCTTAGAACTACATTATTACACGTTTTCTGGTCAATTAGAAGCAATTTTGGAGAAAATTTTCAATTCTCACCCGTTTGGCCTTTATTTTACTCTATCTTCCACGCACAAAATTTTCCATTTGTCTATTCTAAGGGTCTAGATTCCCAAATCTTTCATGCGTATGTCTACCCTCGGCCCAACCACACATGCACTATGAAGAGTGGGTAAAGTTCCGTAAATCAGGCAGGCTTTCCCCTAAAATATGAATATTCTGTGCTATTTGTGACGATTCCGCCCTATTCAGACCCCCAGACTTTGATTATTTCCTATCTATGCTCCCGCCCGACCACAGGTGGGCGGCACCAAAACTCTGAGGGAGGGGGTGCAAGATTTTTTTCGAAGATCAAACAATGCCCTAAAAAAGGTGGTATGGCGAAAAAGACAATTTTTCAACGTTTCTCATCGAGCACTATCCTTTAGCATCAGAAAATTGCAAAAAAAAACAGAAAAAATTTTAGAAAATTGAATTCTAGGTTTCTGGGGGCGGGGTATTTTGGTTTCAGAGGGGTGCATACCCTCCTCCACAAATCCCCACCTACGCCCAGGTATGCTCCCGATCCGTTTTACTTGAAAGATAAGAAAAATCCTTTGCCCGCATCTGATAGTCTATGTGCGTCTTTTGCATTCAGATCAGGGCCCGGTTGCTCGACTTCACCTTCATAAAGGCTAACCATTAAAACTTAACTTTTAATGATCGGCCGGTTGCTCGACTTCACCTTAACGCCAACAACCATTAAGATTCCGTTAACGGAACCATTAACGTTAATGTAAAACCATAACTAATGGTTTCGTTAAGGTGAAATCGGACTTAAAGCGACCATTAATTAATGGTTGCCTTAAGGTGAACATTAACGTTAAGGTAAACCTTTATTAATGGTCGAGTCGAGCAATCGTTTGTCCGCTCTGCTAGTGCGCTTGATTCGACGGTAAAGCCATCAGCCTCACAGCAATTGAAAAATCTGTGCGTAAACAGCAGGCAGTCGCCATGCACTGAAGGAAAGCAAAATTATCGCATAAAAACTAAGAACATCTGACGCTCCTTCAATCCATTTATCACAAGCACGCAGTTTCTGATGAAATAAATTTCTGATTTTTAAAATATGTTGAAATTGACCGAAAAATTTTAACTCAAATATATAAAATTCGTAGAAATGCTTAGAAGTCCTTCGAATGACCATTTATACAACATATGTTTCGAATGTCATTAAAATCAAGTCAAATTTTTTAAAATTTGAAAATTTTTCCTCTTACAGTTTGTAGAGCTTGTTGAGAAGAGTTCGACGATTTCATCATTTTTACCAGTCTACAAGTAATTCTTGAGATATCTGACTCTAAAATTTTAGTCCCTCAAATTTAAAAGGCCAGATACGTGCTTGGGTCTATGTACGTCCATGTTTAATACTACACATTACAGGCAGTTTTGGAAAAATTGGATGTTACTGCTCTTCAGTTAGATCCGCCACTGACTAGATGATTTTGTCAGAGGTTTAGTCTAAAATATACAAAGTTCAATCGTCGTTTAAGAGATAAAATATGACAAAATAATTCAATGGCACTCTATCTAAAAACAATCATATACTATTTGCAATAAGATCAAGAGCAGCGCAAGACAGCAAAAAACAATACAAAAACAAAAGCTAATGTATTCGCTCAATTCAGGTAATAAATATTTTTGAGCAGAGCGAGGACAAAGGAAATTTTGATAATTCG
The DNA here is from genome assembly GCA_036768485.1 of Mermis nigrescens. NCBI lineage: Eukaryota > Metazoa > Nematoda > Enoplea > Mermithida > Mermithidae > Mermis > Mermis nigrescens. The sequence continues at coordinate 653,279 of JAVLUZ010000161.1, forward strand.
TAAGGAATATGTTTGCAATAAATGTTGTGACTATTTAGATGTCTTCCTTTTAATTCCAGCACAGCGCAAATAAAATTTCGAGATTAATATCACAAGATTGAGAAGGTCTCAAGATGGAAAGACAAAAAATTAAAGAATCAAGAAATGGCACAAAATTCTATGGTTCTAAAATGAATCCGAATTTAAACAGAAAAAATGTCAGACAAATAAAAACAATAGCCGAAATTCGGAGAAATCACCGGAAATTTAAATTGAAATAATAAAAATGCGAAGCGGTCAAGAGACAAATTAAAAATCAAGCTTCCACGCAATAAATAAAATTATGTAAGGTGTAAACTCGAAATATATTCTGTTATAAAAGCACAGGAATAGCGTAATTTCGGTAAAATCCAGAAACTTGTATAAACAATTTTTAAAGATGATACACAACACATAACTTTTTATTGCATAATCGTGTATTAACATTGCTGATGTAGCACTTTTTAAAACACGTTACATGCCTACTGCAAAAAAAACTAAAAATAAACATGGGCTAGAGAATACACGAATGATTAGCAAATTTTGGACAATGCGGAAAAAAATACACAATAAGCATAAAAGTACATTAAAAGTAGAGATGTGCCGGGGCCGCCATATCTGCCGGGGCCGGGGCCGGGGGGGGGGGGCCGGGGCCGGGGGGGGGCCGGGGTTCAGACGAAGCCTAAAGTTGTGCATTAAAATATGTCATTGAGATACCGAGTCGGGCGAATATGGCGCACTACTTAATGAACAATTGTCTGATTTTCTAAATACCTATTCTACTGCTTCTACATACATATTTTGCATGTATTTTACTCCACAATTGAGTGCTTCTAATCTTTTTAAACACGACTTATTCCGTTAGTCATAGGTAAAAACGCAATGGAACAACTCTGTTGGTATTCCGGTGGCACGTGAGACTACCGTGGCATATGTTTTTAGTTGAGCTTTCAACCAGTGGCGGATCCAGGATTCACCTAAAGGGGGGGCGGTACACTTAAGGGGGGCGGAACCCTGACTTGGGCGAAAAAATTAGCCGTTTTAACCTGAAAATCGCTAAAAATCGCTCAAAAATCCTTAATTTTGCGCTCTATTTTGGGCCAAAGGGGGCAGACGCCCCTCGCCCTCCCTAAATCCTCCCCTGCTATTAACCTACATAGTATAGGTTGCACAGTTTTGTTTGTTTTCTTGCTTCACCCTTATTATTCTGCTGATTACTTAATGAATTGTTGCACGATTGGTCTGACCGTTTCCAAAAACTAATCTTAGCCCATTTACACCATCTCAACTTAGAGCACACACCTGTTCATCGCAATAAATAAGTCGCTTCGTAAAACTATAAAAAAACTTTCTTTAAGGTCCGTTTTCTCTTTTTTCACAACACTTATCTGTTTACTCGCTGATTTTGATTCCCCATATTTCTCCTCCACCAGTCAGCTTTTAATCAGAGAGGATATATTACTGAAATTGATTACAAAATCAGACCATATTTAAGATATTTTTCGAAAAAATTATCAGCAAGAAGTTTGCAACAAAATTCGAGTACTTTTTCTTTGTCACGATGTGTTCCTAATTTATTACCTCGATTCGAATTCGATCTGTCTGACGTACTTATTTGTCACTGGATTTCTTATATACGAGTATGCATTACCTTAAAAATAACACAGATAGCTTACTCTTCATGCTCTTTAGGAATAATTATTCATCTGCTAGCTTGAAAATTGCTAGTGCTTGAAAACGAATGAACACTTTTCTGCTTTCTAACTGATAAAACTTCTCTTTTCGCAGTTATTGCATACATGTTAATTGTTTTTTGCAGGCACCAACCTCGGCGCCGGGGCCTGGTACATCTCTAATGAAAAGCGTAAAAAATATTTGAATGACCGGAATCTATAAAAAATTTAAGCAAGGCATTTAATTTTCATTTAATTTTTTACTTCGCTTTTAAATAAATCTAATTCAATTTAATTTTTAATTTAATTTTTTAGTTATAATTTTATATTCCTTCAACCTTTTTACTAATTTTTTTAATCGGTCTGGGTTGCTACGTTGAAAAATGTGCTAAAAGTAACCAATGTAACCTATTATCGTTCTTTATTTATGATTTCTCATGATATTTAATCCTTTTAAATTGAAATTATTAAAAATGAGGCATTTTATTCTTATGATAAAAAGGCTTGATTCTAAACAGAACTAAAGACTATATTACCATAGGTGGGCAGCTCCAAAGTTCTAGGGTGGTGGAGGGGGGATAGCGCAAGGTTCTTCAATGGTAAAAAATCGTCTTAGAAATGGTGGTATGGCTAAAAAACAACATGGTTCAACATTTCTCATCGAGCACTATCTACTGTCATCAAAAAATTGCGAGAAAAAACAAAAAAATGTAAACATTCAAATTCTAGGGGGTATTTTGATTTCCGGGGATATATCCGGCCCTCTAGGGGATGCATGCTCCCCTCCCGGAACATCCCTCCCGACGCCCACGTTGTATATATGAATAGGTGACACTAATGAACTTTAAAGTATGTAGCTCTTCTTAAACAAATTTATTAACCCCTTTTTGTGGACTTCTGACTATGAAAGTGCATTCAGATTAATATTGATAATCGGACTCCCCGTCATTCAAATAGGATGCAGCTGGTAATGAGAAAAAATGTCCCATTTTTGGGACGGCACTAAATAAGTGTCTATTCCTTCTGTTAGATAGCCTTCAAAAAGTATATCATTCCATTAACAAACAAAGGCACATAAACGTCAAATTTAAAAGATAAACTCTAATGGACATGATTAATGTGCTTTAGCGTCAGCTATGGATAAGGTTTAGGAAATAAATGACGCATCAGCATGCTGAGTAGCAGTTATGTAAGTAAAATATTCATTCTCCCGATACACACAAGTGCTGTAGTCGTTTACGGGCCGTCCATAATTTCGGATATTATTTTGCAAGAAAAACGCTTCTAAGCAAAGAAGCTTAAATGAAAGAATTAATATATCATTTGAAAGAGCTTTTGGGGACTATAAATCAATGTAATTTAAAACATAAAAAAATCAAAATCAGAAGAGCACGAAGTCTCTAAAGTTGCAACATAACAGTAACCCTTTTTTCATTACAGTATATCTCCAGGAATATATCTTTTTATTTCTTTTCAAAATATATATTGGTTTTGTCGGACCTAAATTATTGGTCTTTCAGATAAGACCAAAATGAACAATCAGCTTAGAAGAGGTAAAGAGCAGATGTATCCCTACACTTGCGATCCATTTTCGGGAAGGCCCACAATAAAGGGACTTTGAATAAAGGATTTTGAACAGGACTCGAAGCTTCTGTGTTATGAAGCTATCAAAAAACGATTAAGTAGTATAACGCGTCCCCTAGACCGCAACAAACTTCTTTTGTCTGAACTAATATTTAAAGCAAGAACGAAACATAATTATATGGGTTATACAACATAGTCCATTGTTTGCACTTTTCCTCTTTCTAGAGAATGGTCTGCTCCTTTAAGAGAATGCAAAAGTAAAAAACTAAACAAAATTTTTCGCCGCTGATTGATTGGCTGATCCCAGTATGAGGGGTCAGCCAATCAAGGGATTCGGGCCAGAATCAATTTGAAAACTAGTATAATTGACAATATTGCATAAGAACCATGCTAACACCCACAGTATTTGCCCAATAAGCACTTGTGAAGAAAAATGTTGATTTTCATGCATTTTAAAACTGAATACATTTTGCCTTAATCTTTTTAGAAAATTTACTGCCTTCTATGTGCCTGGTCAAACTCTCATTCCACCTCACTAGTTCGTAAATGTTTGATCCTAGCCAATCACTATTTACTCGTATATGCTACATTGTTTAATAGAAAGCGTGGACACAAAAATCCAAACTTTCGCTTTTAATAGAGTACTGACTCCTATAACACTAAGCTTCAACGTAATGAAGCTGCAAAAAATGTATCTAGATAAATCAATGTTTGCGGTGTTGCCGAACCGAACTCAATATAAATTTTCATTGAAACATAAAAATACGGTTTATAACAAAAAAGACACAGAAACGACATATTCTATAGTTCGTTTCCGATTACACTGCATTGCAAGAGTCTCAACTAGATAAATGTACAGGTAGTCTTGAATTGAGTAAACATGGTGATTCGACTTAGATTTTCCAATATTTCTGTTGTTTTTCGATTGCTCGCTTTTGTAGGGGTATTTATGACACTTTTGATTTATCCTGTTGTTCCAGAAAGTCTTCAATGAAACGAACAAAAATCGATTTAATTCAACATCACATTCAGGTTAGCGATCTTAGAAATAAACTGTAAATAGAACAAAAAGATATTTTAAATCGGAAAGAATAATATTCTTGTATCCATTTAAACTAAGAATTTTCTTCTTTGGCCCTATTATTCGATTCGAAAAATTGAATAGAGAATTTGCAGAATGAAAAATATGTTGATTCAAACCACTATTTGTTCAATAAACGCTTTAATCTATGTATCTTAAATTTCGCATCTAATTTTCTGAAGCATCCGCCATTTTTAAATTTTTCTGTGCGCTACTGTATCGATTTTTGCCAGCTTTTCAAATTGTAACCGAATATCGCAGTTGGACTACATTTTGTTTTTAAGTCAATTCAATTTTAAATTAACAAAAATCACGTTTTTGCAAATAAATACCCCACTAATGTAATAATCAGGCAAAAATTTGGGTGACTAATTAGCTATGCAAAGCCAATAATTTTTAAAAGTGTTGAATGAATCACTTTAAGTTATTCATTACTATCATATACTAGCATATGCAGAAAAAATAATAAATATGCGTTATCATGATGTTTTTGCAGTTATAAAATTTTTAATCATTATGCACATTTTCAGTCTTTTCCAGGATTTGTCTTATTAATTTAAAATTATTTTTATGGCAAAGTAAAGTCAAATTAAACAGACTGCTTAATTTGCGAAATTTGATTTTCAATCGAATTTTTTACTTTCTTAAATGTATAAAGAATCTGCAAAAGTTCGATATCTTGAGGATAACTTTATTCCCAACTAGTTGTGCCGATAAACACAATATAAGCAACTTTTATCTTAAAATGGTTGCTTTTGAAGTTGCAATGGACGAGCTCTAAAAATCTTTTCAGCAATATGTAAATTAAGAAATGATTCCAATAAGTTGGTTATAATTAGATACTTCCTAGAATAATTAGTTACTGCCGCAATTATACGAATGCTTAATTAGACGTGAACATGGAGACACATTGGGAATTAAAAGGATAAAGTCTAAGACTAATATTATTATTAGAAGTCAGCACATTCTTCGAAAAATACAGCTTAATTGGAAGGAGAAAAAATTCAGACTTCGTTTTAATAGTGTCAACATTTTAGTAAAGATAGGTACTACACTCATTCTAACCAAACAAGTGAAAAGGGTTTTAAACAAAGCGTAATTTAAGCGGGAAAAAGCATTTTTTGCAATTTTTAGCCCCTTTCGTTGAAATCGCAGGTTTTTGAAAAAAAGTAGGACTTATAAAATTTCTGATATAAGTCAATAAAACTGACTTACGATTTAATATCAAGAACATTAAATTCAGAAAAAATGTTAAGAATACGTAATTTAGAAAATAAAAAAATGATTATATTTCAGTTCAAGAAAACGAAAACTAAAAATCTTTCTTGATCATCGAAGCTTGTATGCTTCATGCACATATATGCATTTAGACGCTTGACAGTATGATTGAATCCTTTTGCAAAATTAGAACCGATTTCAGGGTTGGGTAAATAAATTCGATCAAAAAGGAAATGAACAAGTATGTTTTTGCTCAGTAAACTTATATGAGCCACAAGATTTCCCTTGGCGGCTCAAAAAGCTGTACATATCCTGCTTTCATAAAGTTTCTGACAGTCAATGAAGTCAATAAGGCGTCAGACAGGAGTAATATCCCACGCGATGAATCAGCGTATAATTAAATTTTGTTCTTTGGTTGTAAAATGAAATTGGAATTGTTTTTCGGCTGAGATGTCCAATCAGAACTTAAAAATTTGATTTATATGCAGACACTCAGAAAACCTTCAAAATGAGCTGATTTTTATATAGTCAAACGAAACAAGATGACAACCAGACATACACGTGAGGGGTTGGGCAGTCCTGACCCCAAAATAAAAAACTGGAAAACTTTGTAAGGAAAATGAAAAGCGTGTGAAAATTGAAAAGTTCCTCAAAAAGTGCTTAAGATTGATCAGAAACTGTTTAATAAAGTAGTTTTAATGCTTTAGCGCTTATACTAGTTTTTGAGGTCCTTTCGGCCCGCAAAGGCTCAATTTCTGACCCCCTCAAATCAACTGACCCCTCCCTGCCCCTTGACCGGCTATGCTGTGCACCTATGGTGACAACTGTAGGTAAAATCGATGGAAAACATTAGTTCGCCGCGAATTCTTAATTACTTTCAAATATGTTCGGGCTTGACTTTCCACAACTTGACTCACTTAAGCATTAGAAAGATTTAGTTACCGAAGCAATAAATGCATAATATGGCCGATCTGGGTGGTCAGTATATATGGGCAGCAAGAAAATTCTGGGGAATAAGATCGCTAAAGATTGCCAAAAATCGCCACAAATATCACTAAAAATAGAATCCTGGGTATCTATAGTAATCTGCGGATGGGGGGTTTCAACCTCTAGGGGTGCATACCACACATGGGTGTGGGGTTTTGGGGGGTATGTACCCCCAGAAGTTGAAAACCCCCCCAGAAATCAGAAAAAAAAGAATTCAAATTTTGAAATTTTTTTTTGCTTTTTTAGCGATTTTTTGATGCCATTGGATAGTGCTTGATGAGAAACGTCGGAAATGGTGTTTTTTTCGCCATACAACCATTTTTAAGACCATTTTTTGACCTTTGAAAATTTTTTCACCCCCTCCCAGAATTCCGGTGCTGCCCACCTATGGTGCATACCCCCTACTCCTCTCCACGCCCATGTGTGTTGGCCAGCCAGTCTGGGAGATTGCTTTAGCGAAAGTGGCTGCAAAAGTTATATGAAGGCTTAAACAATTTAAAAAACAATGTTAATCTACAGTCTAATCATTTAAGAGCAAGTTTGCAAAAAAATTTTAATTTCATCCATTTTAACATTTATTTTGCCTCATTTTGACATAAATTTCCCATTTTTCAATTTCCATTTCCATTCATAGTCGATTTAGAAGTCAGCTAGTGAGCTTTTTTGTATCGAAATGGTCTCAAAAACAGGCATAGACGCTAAAATCGGTGACATATTTCTGACTCTGCAAAACGTGCAATATTTGGATTTTACTCGTGGAGAAAGTAAACAGCACATAAAACTATATCCCTGAGAAAATATTGACACTTGTACTGCTTTGCCTTGTCAATTTCAAGCTTTTTCGAAGGAAATGGACGACTTTCATCCGTTTCTTCTCTTTCATTTTACCGCATTTTCCCCGAAAAATTTTCCATTTTTCTTTTCATAGCAGTCTACTCACTGGTGCATATCTGGTCTCTATCAACCCATCCGACCCGCCATTTTGCACGTCTGTTATTAACATACGTTGCACTTTTGAGACTAAAAACTGCTTCTAACTCGCGCTGTGAATAATAGAGGGACTTTGAAAACAGGATCCTGAACAGGTGCAAAAGCTTCTGTGTTATGAAGCTATCAAAAAACGATTCAGTAGTATAACGTGTCCCCTAGACCAAAACAACATTATTTTGTCAGAACTTTTGTATAAAGCAAGAACGAAACATAATTATAAGGGTTATAAACTATAATCCATTGTTTGCACGTTTTCTATTTCTAGAGAATATTCTGTTCATTGAAGAAAACGCAAAAGTAAAAAAAACTAATCAAAATTTCTAGCGCTTTTTCCGTTAGATTTTTCATCTATGGGCTTAGCATCGACAGGTTTGATTCAAAAACACTATTTTTTATATTGACAATGCTCGTCCCTTCTAAAAAGTAAATGCATAGATAATAATAATACTTTCTATTATTGAAAAAATGTTGTTAAAATTTAGAAGACCATTAAAATTGTCTGGAATGGCACATTTAGATCGATTAATCAAAAAACCAAAAATTCTGGGGGATTGGTAGTTATTTCAATTTATAAAAGTAGGTATGCACCCATTTAGGGGTGAGGATTAAATCCCGAAATGCATAGCATGGCCAGTATGGGGGTTCAGCAAATCAGGGGATTCAGGTCAAAATCGATTTAAAATTAAGTATAATTGGTAATATTGCAAAAACACTATGTTTCCTCACAGTTTTCGATCAATAAACACTTTTGAAGAAAAATTTTGACTTTGATACATTTTGGGCCTGAATAAATTTTGCCGTAATTTCCTTAGAAAATTTACTGTGTTCTATGTGCCCGGTCAAACACTCTTTCCACCTCACTAGCACATAAATGTTTGGTTCTAGCCAATCACTTTATACTCGTGTATGCTACATTGTTTAATAGAAAGCGTGGACACAAAAATTCACACTTCCGCTTTTCGAAGAGTACAGATTCCTGTCACACTTAGCTTCAACGTTTGCGAAGCTACAAAAATTGTGAGTAGGTAACAACATGTTACAGTGTTGTAAACCGCACTGAATATAACTTTTCATTGAAACATAAAAATACGGTTTATACCAAAAAAGAGACGCAGAAACGATATATTTTATAGTTCGATTCGTATTACACTGCATCGCAAGAGGCTCATCTAGATAAATGTACGAGTAGTATTGAATTGAGTTGACCCGGATTTTCGATTTAGATTTTACAATATTTCTGTTGTTTTTTATTACTCGCTTTTATAGGAAAATTATGACACTTTTGATTTATCCTGTTGTTCCAAGAAGTCTTTAATGAAACGAACAAAAATCGAATATTTTATACCATAGTGAGCAACATCAAGAATTTAACATCAAATTTAGGTTAGAAACTCAGAATTTTCTTCCTAGGCACTATTATTCGTTTCAAAATATTGAAAAGAAAATTTGCTGAATATAAACTTTCTTGATTCAAATCACTATTTGTCCAATAAACGCTTTAATTTATGTATCTCAAACTTCGCATCTGATTTTTCTGAAACAACCGCGATTTTTCAAATTTTTCTGTGCACTATTGTATCGATTCTTGTCAGCTTTTCAAATTGTGATCAAATATCGCAGTTAGACTACATTTTGTTTTTGATTTCAATCAGTTTCAAATTGACAAAAATCACGTTTTTTGCAAATAAACACCCAACTAATGTAATTAATATTCAGGCAAAAATTTGTCTGACTCATTAGCTATGCAAAGTCAATAAATTTTGAAAGTATTGAATGAATCACTTTAAGGTCTTTATTTTTATTATGTACTAGCATATGCAGAAAAATAATTAATATGCGTTATCATGATGTTTTTGCAGTTATAAAATTTTCACCCATTATGCAAATATGCATTTTTTCCAGTATTTATCTTATTGACTCGAAATCATTTTTACGGCAACGGAAAGTCAAATTAAATAGACTGCTTAATTTCCGAAATTGAATTTTCAATTCGAAAATTTTAGTTTCTTAAATGTATAAAGAATCTGAAAAAGTTAGATATCTTCAGGATAACTTTATTTCGAACTAGTCGTGCCGATAAATACAATATAAGGAACGTTTATTTTAAAAAGGTTGCTTGTGAAGTTGCAATGGACGAGCTCTAAAAAATATTACCAGCAATATGTAAATGAAAAAATTATTTCAATAAGTTGGTTTTAATTAGGCACTTCCTGGAATAATGAGGTAATGCATGCCCAATTCAGACGTGAACGTGGGGCCGCCTTGGGAATTAAGGGGATAATGTTAAGATTTAAATTAATACTAGAAGTCAGAATATTCTTCTAAAAATACATCTTAATGGAAAGCATGAAAAAATCCAAACTTTGCTTTAAAAGTGCCCAAATTTCAGTAAAAATGGGTAGTACACTCTTTAACCAAACAATTGAAAAGGTTTTTAAACAAAGCGTTATTTAAGCGGTAAACAACATTTTTTTGCAATGTTTAGTCCATTTCGTAGAAATGGCAGATTTTTGAAAAAATAAGTTTTAAAAAATTTTGATATACATCACGTAAAATTGATAATTTTACGATTTAATATCAAAAACATTGAGTTTAGAAAAAATTTAATAATATGTAATTTGAAATTTAAAAAATGATTATATTCCAGTTAAAGAAAACGAAAGCTAGACGTCTTCCTTGATCATTGATGCGTGTATGCTTCATGTATATATAAATTTTACACGCTTGACAGTATCATTAAATCCTTTCCCAAAATCAGATTCGATTTTGGGATTGGATACACAAATTCGATCAAAAATGGAATAAACCAAGTAAGTTTTTGCTCAGTAAACTCTGCATGAGCCACAAGATCTCCATTCGTATGCTCAAAAAATGTACATATTCGGCATTTATGAATTTTCTGACAGTCAGTGAAGTCAATACGGCGTCCGACAGGAGTAATATCCCATGCGATGAATCAGCGTATAATTAAATTTTGTTTTCTGGTCGTAAAATTAAATTGGAAATGATTTTCGGATACGTTGTTCAATTAGAACTTAAAATTTGATTTATATGGAGATACTCAGAAAACCTCCAAAATGAGCTGGTTTTTATATAGACAAACTAAACAAGGTGACAACCAGACATACACATGAGGGGTTTGAGGGGGGTCATGACCCTCAGAATAAAAAACTGAAAAAATTTTGTGAGGAAAATGAAAGCGTATGAAAATTGAAAATTTCCTCAAAAAGTGCTTAAGATTGACCAGAAACTGTCGAATAAAGCAGTTTTAACGCTTTAGCGCTTATACCAGTTTTTAAGGTCCTTTCGGCCCCAAAAAGCTCAATTTCTGACCTCCCCCTCTCACATCAACTGACCGCCCCTTCCTTAGATCGGCTATGCTGTGCACTCATGGTGACATCTATGGTAGAATCTGAACATTAGTTCGCCGCGATTCTTAATTACTTTCAAATACGTTCAGGCTTGACTTTCCAGTACGCCACTTAAGCAATAGAAATTTAGTTATCAAAGCAACTGATGCACAGCGTAGCCAATTTGGGTGGTCAGCATTCATAGGCAGCAAGAAAATTCCGGGAGAATGAAATCGCTAAAAATTGCCAAAAATCGCCACAAATGTCACTAAAAATATAATCCTGAGAATCTATCGTAATCTGCGGATGGAGGGTTTCAAATTCTTGGGCTGCATGCCCCCACCCCTGCTTCATGCCCATGTCGTGTTGGACCAGCCGGTCTGGGGGCTTTTGTTTTAGCGTAGATGGCCTCAATAGTTATATAAATCCTTAAGCAATGTAAAAACTACATTAATCTACAGTCTGATCATTTAAGAGCTAGTTTACACAAAAAGTTAAATTTTCATCTATTTTAACGTTTATTTTGCCTCATTTCGACATAAAGTTTCCATTTTTTATTTTCATTTCTATTTATAATTGATTTAGAAGTCAGCTAGTAAGCTTTTTTGGGTCGAAATGGTCTCAAAAACAGGCATAGACGCTAAAATCGGTGACATATTTCTGACTCTGCAAAACATGCAATAATTGGATTTTACTTGTAGAGTTAGTAAACAGCACATAAAATTAAATCCCCGGAAAAAACATTGACATTATTACTGCTTTGACTTCAACGTTGAAACTAAACTAACCTATTCTGGCCAATTTCAAGCTTTTTTTATAGAAATGTAAGATTTTCATCCGTTTCTTCTCCATGATTTTACCGCATTTTCCCCAAAAAATTTTCAATTTTCTATTCATAGCAGTGTACTCACAGGTACATATCTGATCTCTATTAGCCCATCCGATCCGCCATTTTGCAGGTCTGTTATTAACACACGTTGCACTTTTGAGACTAATAGCTGCTTCTGGGCGAATGCAATTCCACACGTCATGAACAGCTTCTGGGCCTAAGGTTTAGCATATGCAAATTTTAGACGCTATGTACGTAAATATTTGCTCTGCAATGTTATCACCTATATTGTAAATAATTGACCCAAGAACAAATCAATTTAGCAGTTCAAGTTGATTGGCTCATTTTGCCATCTATCCGCAAGTTGATTCGACGTCATACCTTGCAAAGAGACAGGTGTGTTTGTTCATTTTTTAAAATTTTTTTCAAAAAGCCTGCGTTGAACTAAAACATTTAGAATGGGTAAAAAAGACCGTTTTCAGCATTTCTGACGATGCCACATTTGTTCTAGAACAAAAAATAACAATAATACAAAATAATCTGAAATCTTATTGAGCAAACTTTTGGTCAAAACATATCAAAAAAAACGCGAAATATCACAAAATTTGACATTTTAAGTCAACGACACGGCTCAAGTACGCGCAAATTCGCATAGTTTTCTCGGTTTACGAAAAAACTGAAAATTCTTTAATGGTCAGCAGCTGAGGAATCAGACATCGATTTTTTGTGGGGAATTAAAACGCAAGAAGCAATGCGTTGCGTATTGTTGCAAATACACCCCTCCTAAACATTCCCCGAAGAATATGGGTGTTGAACACTAGTTTACACTGTAAGCATATACAGGGTGGCGCGAAGGAAAACTTTCATGATGTATGCATGCTTTAATAACTTCAGATATTAAAGTTACACTTTAGCGGCTTCTCTGGGCGCCGCAGAAAATTTATTATTCTCATTAAAATGCGAAGTGTAATCAAATAGGGTTTCTTGGCTAGTCCAAGGCATAAAGTCTATTGAAAGTCATTTTAATCCAAAAGCACTGAAAATTTATCTGTGAATGTAAATCGCAGGCTCACAGAAGCGATTCTATCAAGAAATTCGTCCTTTTTATGAATTTTCAGGTTTTGTTACTCCTTGCACTGTTTTTCCCTGATTTCAGGTACATGAAACTTGACCTAACGAACTACTTTCATAGCTCGTTGAAAATTCATGAGCATTTAGCGAGCAACTGATCCTTCTGAATGCATGATGTTTCAAACTAGCTGAATATGCCTAACGAATGAAAGTTTGAGAGCTTAAAAATAAATTCTCAGTAAATCTGTCTCTGTTTTTCTAGCTAGGCTTCAAGGTGATACAAAACATTAAGTTTATTCTACGACATCTATTTTTGCAACAAAATCTAAGTATTTCAGCTGCGGAACAGAAAATGGAGATAATGCAAAGAGATTAGTATCGCAAAATAAATTTTACCTGATCAGATTTGTACTTTTTGTTACGATTCTTATCGCTCCGTCCCATTTTATTTGAAATGAGGCTTAATAAGACTTACAATTCTGTAATTTTCCGTAAAATTCAGGTTTCGACCTAAGTAGGATAATTGACTAAAACTTCCATACTTATTCATAGCCGGACAAATTTTGAATAAATTGCAAAAGACGGAAGGCCAGAGGTGACACGCTCACAAAGCAAAAGTTATTATCACAGATAACATGGATGTCTTCTGTGTAGACCCGTATTTGTCTAATTTCTTATCATTCAACTGTATTGAATAGAAAATTTCAAAATGACCGTCAAATAATCGTGGTTTTCGATCTCCAATAAAATTCTATTAATAAAAAAAGCTTATCTAAATTTCACTTTATGTATCATGAAAACAACTGCGACCAAAAATTATTAAATCGAAATTTTTTGGCATAGAAATCCTGAAATAGCAAAAAAAAAGCATTAAGGTAGTTATGCACTTATAAGTATTCATGTTCTAACGCCGTTTTGAATCAATAAAGCTCTCTAGCTGCCCCTCTCCAAGCGGGTTGGCTGAACAATGGCAGAATTTTTATAAAAATATAGAAAGTATCAAAAAAATAATAGCAGGGCAAAGCTAATCGTATTTCGATTTTTTCGTCAAGTTTTCTCCATTAGCGTAAAACAATCATGCAGAAACGAAGAAAGAATTACTAAAATTTCAATCCTCGTGTCTGAACTATAAGTAAATTGCAATCTTATTCATTTAAGACTTCTTTTCTTAAAGTTTTAAAGTTTGTCTAATTGAAAATAAGCGAGAGTCTGAGAGTATAGTATTTTTGAAATTTTTTGAGTAAAAGCTGTATATATTACTTGTAGACCTAAAACAAAAAAATATATCACTCTGCACAATTTTTATCTAAAAGGAAGTTTACCTGCAGTCAATCCGCTACTTCCTACTCCAAATTTGATCAGCAAAACTTAAATTATACTAAGTTTCTTTCTATGCTATCTGATAAAAACTTAGCTACCCCAGAAAAATCTAATTATCTTTTATCGTCGATAAAAAGCATCTATTCTAAACGTTGCTTACCGCGTTAAGAGATTACTTTGATCTTAATTTCCACTTCCGCCAAGGGAAAAAATTTCGTAGAAATTTGATAAAAGTCGCCAGCCAAAGGACAAATAATTTTAATACGTAACCACTAAATATAGGAACATGTCCATTTGAAGCTGACGGTCTAAATTTGCTAGTCTGACCTCCAACCTTGTTCTAAGTTTAGAATCATTATCAGCGCCTGCGGAAGAATATAAAAAGCGGTCGAAATGGCTATTTTGTTGCAGTTCAACAACTACATCATACGATTTGCTAACCTGGAATCCGTTGCAAAACAACCTACAGTAAGACATGGAGCCGGAATTGAGTCCCAGACGGAACCGCGGATGAAGTCGCTATTTTCGGCGAAACCGACAAGTACCATGCTGAAAGAAGGACCGCCATCATTAGTGAGTAAAATCAAAAAAGAAAAATAAAAAACTTGCATCTAAATACTGATAAATATTTCGTTAGCTATTGCATTTCATTAATCCTTTTCGTTAGAGTTCTATATGCTCAGATGATATCGCTGATTAGAAGAAAATAGTTATTCATAAGTCGCCTACATTTTGGAAGTAGGCCTCATTAGTGAACAAAATCAAAAGATAAAAAAAATTATATCTGAATACTGATGAATGTTTCGTGAGCTATTGCTTTTCATTAATCGCTTTCGTTAGAGTTCTATATGCTCAGATGATTTCGCTGATTAGAAGAAAATAGTTATTCATAAGTCGCCTACATTTTGGGAAGTAGGCCTCATTAGTGAGCAAATCAAAAAATAAAGAATGAAAAAATTATATCTAAATACTAATGAATATTTCGTGAAGTATTGCATTTCATTAATCGTTTTCGTTAGAGTTCTATATGCTCAGAAGATTTCGCTAAATAGAAGGAAATAGTTATTTATAAGTCGCCTACATTTCGGGAAATATGCCCTGATTGTAAAGCACTCAGTTGACATTGAGCTATGAACTATACGATTTTATGATGTTTCTAACCGAAAATGCTTCTTTCTTCAGGATCCATAATTTTATAGGAAACTTTGAAGCATTGTCTTTTGCTCATATCTAATTAATATGGAGCACATACATGCACTTAGGAGGGGTGAGGGGAAGGGGTATTACCCCCTCCCTGAAGGGAAGAAGGAAGCTGGACAGACATTGCCCGGCGATTTAGAGCTGATGGAACGTTTTTCGCATCATTTATGAGGTCAAAAGCAGTAGAAACGTCGGAATCGTTTTGGCGCTTCGCGCCAGATTATTACTTTAAGTGGCGTTCTACTCAGAAAGCGCTCTAAATTACTAAATTTAATTTTTTGCAATCGTTAAAGCAGTTAAAATGGACTAAAAATGCTTCTAAAATGCGATATTACCTTTAAAAAGCGTTTTATAGGCTGTATCGACCATTTTGGTCCTTGAAACAGCAAAAAAATCTTGAATGTTAAATTTATTGTTTGGGATTTTCTGGATTTTACCTCCTCCTGCCGACCCTGACTTGTGCACCTATGATGGAGTATCGTTGAGCACTATAATATCCAGCAGAAATGATCAGAAAATTTAATACTATAAATCGTAATTTGACAGCACATTACACTTTATTTTTTCCGGTTTAACAGCATTCAATACAACGTACAAAAATAATAAATGCGTATTATAAAAATTAAATGCATAATCGTATGTTTAAATGAATTAAATAATAAAGATCAGAAGTAACATTAGAATCTCATCTGACGCAGGGTAAAAGTTAAAAAGTATAAAAATGGCGGAAAATCGGAAAGCCAGATCAAATTTCGGAACAAATCAGCCAGCAATATAGCACAGTAAAAACGCTCACCTTTGTTATTGATAAATTAAAATCATGCAAATTTTTGAGCGCTTTCTCCATCAATAAATATATATTCCGATGATTATATAATAATAATTTATTTTGAATGAGCACGAATAGCTGTATGTGATCCTTTTAGAATACTTATTTGAGATTTATGTACGCAATTTCGTAATTAATTATTTTTTTATTATACCGTAACTTTCAGGGAAGCATCCAGAGTTACGCGGCCTAATGCAGCTGGCCGATCCGTCTTTCAAATTCGTTTTGATATCCTGCTTAATATCGCACCTAATTTTTGCCTTTGTTATTCGCAATGAACCAATATGGGCCGTCGTTTTAGCCGGTCTAACGATAGGTAAGTCACAGAAATACGAGTATAATACGTTACGAAAATAGTTTTTGAGTGAATTGTGAGTTTATCGATCATTCTGGTAATTTGCTGGCTTTTCAACAAGTGACCAATCAAACAAAAATTGAGTCGTAGTAGAAATCGCCGAAAATCCAACTATCTTCGGTAACTTCATTTGAACGGAATGGGACGTTTTAGTGACGCTGTTTTGGCGATGGCCGTTTTGGCGAGACAGAAGCAGTCTGTTACGTTCCAGACGATAGGTATGTACATATATACCCAATGATGCAGTGGTATCCATAAACAGTAAGAGGCTAGACGAGGCATGGCATGAGAATTCATGAGGCGAGACAGGGTGACCCTGAATTTGGGGAAGGTAAGAGCTAAAATCAAAATTTGTAATAAATGATTGGTCTGAAATTTCAGAAGTAGTGCAGATGTATGCTAGGCATGTGATCTCTTTTGCACGAATGCAACCGAATTACTGTAACTATGCTATAACACGTTAGTCTGTATCGCGCCATACAATAGTTCACTTAAGCTTTAATTTCGGAAAAAGATGGAAATATGTCGAGTACACTTTACAATAATTTTGATCAGAGAGTACCTGATTAAATAATTTTGATTAAATGATTACGAGTAAATCATTAAGAGTTAACAAATTAAATAATTGGGATTATTTAATTAAATAATCAAGATTAATTAATGGAGGGTTTAAGTAATGTTTAATTAATTGATTAATTAAAGATTTTTTAAAGAGTTAATCAATTACGAGTTTATTTAATTAAGCAATAATTTATTATTAATTAATTAAGAGTCAGAAAAAGCAATGATTTTCAGAAAGAATTAATTTAAAATAATTTCAAAAGATTAAAAATTATGAAATCTAAAAATTAATAAATTGTACCCTATAAATATTATTGATTGAACTCTGTAAAGATTGTGCAATTCTTAAAATTTGAAAATTAAGCTTTGTTTAAGCAAGAGCTGACTCATTAATATAAAAACTTGATGAATTATAAAATTAAAAATAGTAAAAACTGATTATGTGATACAACGCTAATGCCTTATCACACAGCTACAGTAAGCCTGACGCATAGTAATCGTGTGTATAATATATATGGCATATATCAATCATTTCCTCGAAATTTGGGTTCAATTGGACCATTGGTTCGCGAGATATTTATATACGTGTTATAATATAGCTACAACTATCCGATTGCATCCTAGCAATGAATATCACATGTTTCGCATACATATGTCCTACATCCAAAATTTCAGCTCAATCCAGTCACTGCTTTCTGAGATATTCTGGATTTTAGTTCCATTCAGGGTCACCCTCCAATTCAAAGCCACCCACCAATTCAGGGACACCTTGTCTCACCTTAAACACTTTTATGCCCAGCCTAGTTCTATTCCTATTGCTATGGAATTACGGCAATGCATATTGTATATACATATCTACTTTTGAAATGGAATAGACTTCGATTATGCATCCGTCGCCAAAACGGTGGTCACAACATAGCATCGCTAAAAGAGCTGTCGCCAAAACGGCGTCGCCAAAATGACGTCGCCAAAACGGCGTCGCCAAAGCGCCCTAATCCGTCATATAAACGACTGCTCACTTTTTTATAGTAGAATCGATTTTCTTGCTCTAGATGCCGGTATCATTTAATAACAACAAAGAAGCTGATGTTAGCTAATTTGTATTCAAAATTCGCTCAAAACAGATGTCAGAAATTAATAACTGCGACTAATTTATAAGGGTCATCACAGTTAATTTGGATAATTATGAATGGGCGGCTATAGCCAATGGTTCAGAAAACCGAAAATTCAAAAAATCAAGAAAAGGCCGAAAAGTTGGTAGTGTTGTCCAGGCGTTATAGGGTTGTGCCCCCCAGAAGTTGGAATACCCCTGCAGATTACTGTAGACTCCCCAGAATTCTATTTGTAGTAACTTTTTTGGCGATTCGCCCCATCCCGACCCCCCAACCATTAGAATTTTTCGTGCTGCCTATGTACGGTCACAACCTAAAATAATGGTGATATTGGTATCAGAAAATCACAAGACGAAACGAAAAAATATTAAAAAATGAAGCTTCTGCTTATGGGAGGCTCAGCCCCCTGCCCAACCACGGATGCTTAGCAGAGCCAGTCTAGTGGAGATGAGCATTAAATTGATTAGAAGCTACTACAAGCAGTCGATTATGTATTAAGATGAAGCATTTCCATTGTAGGCATACTTCTTGCCTGCCTAATATCAAATTCGTTGCACGAAATTGTGCACGAATTGGGCTTCGAGCGGAACCCGGAGGCAAACAAGATTTTTGGCCTTCTAGTAAATCTACCTCTTATGTGGCCTTTGTACGGCGTTTACCGTAAATCTCACCGTAATCATCACACTTATTTGGGCACCGATTTGGACATCAAATACGCCACTGTGGAGGAAACTCTTAAACACGAACAAAATATTTTTACGCGACTCCATTTTCTGCTGACGCATCCTATTCACAGCGCAAACAGGTACAGTTTTCACAAACACATGCATATTCTGGGAGGAGGGGGTAAGGGAGGGTTGGGCCCTCCCAGAATGGCAACTGACTAACTTTTCACTCAAAAGCGTTGGAGCCATATACTCAATATTTATTTTGACTATATTATACGAATTTACTTAAATTTTTCAATTTTTTTAAATTTGTTTTTATTTTTATTTTTTTATAAAGAGCGAGCTGTGTCAAAAATGTAGAAAAACAGTGACTTTGACGACTATTCAACGTTTTCAGCCAGGAAAGCACTGTAGAAATTTTTCTGCTCTGAATTGCCTGACATCAGAATTTTCATGCTGCACACGTTTGGTCGGAAGAATGATGTGAGTGTCCGGCTGAAACTAAATTGAAAAAACAATTCGCAGACCAAGCAAAATTGAATTTCCTATCTTTAATTGTTCAAATTTTTATATTTAATCTTCAAATCTTTGCAATTTACGATGCGATTTGAGGATCTGACCAAACAAGCTTACCGCCTTCTTAGATGCGCGCACAGCTGGACACGGAGCTCACACCCCAGCATTGAATATTTTCGGGTGGACCCCGTAATTCCAGTTTTGGAAAATTTATCGTCTTTTGGCGATTGATCGCCTAAAGATTGGCGAACACCAAACAATAAGGTTTTATCTCTTTAATTTTCTTGAGATGAAAATTTTGTAACTACCAGGTCTTAGATAAACAGCAGCCAAATTTTGGGAAGTCCAGTGGGCGAAATCGCCAAAAAGTATCACAAAAAATTCAATTCTGGGTTCAATCATATTAGGGGTCAGCCGGATTTTCGGGGACACCAACCACAGTCAGATACTCTCGTCCATACGCACTCAGACTTCCAAGGCCCTGCATACGAATGTGCGTCATAAACGTACATATATATTTGGTCTTTAGTAATCAACCTTAATCATCTTCTTCAGATGGCAGAGCACGGCCAATAGCAAGGTCACGAATTTATTGCTTTGGAATTTGGCCAGTGTAGGCCTGTTCAACACCTTCATTTTGACCTTTTTCGGCTACAAGGCCTTTGTATACTTGCTGGTCGCCTTTTAGTTTAACGAGTGCGTTTTGATTGAAGGGAGCAAAACTTTCACTGATCATTGGTCTGATGAGAAAACATCGCATACCATGAGCTATTATGGTCCAATAAATGCCATTAATTTTAATATAGGACATCACCGCGAACACCACGATTTTCCCAACATAGCCGGTCGTTATTTGAGCACTGTAAGCTTTAGTTCCCGTTGCTTTGTTATGTGATAGTTAGTAATTAATTTTCTTAAACGTACGAAAACTAGAGAGATAAGGCAAATAAGAGAATTAAATCAAAATTGGCGATATTATCTAAGCTCACTCTATTTTATAAGCAACTTTTCTTATAATAGATCCAGAAATAGATCCAAAAATAAAAAATCCATGTAATTCCTTCCAAAAAATATAGAAATATGAAATGAAAAAGTAAATAAAATATATAAACGTGCATAAGTATATAAATTTTAAAAGCCTGCATAAATATATAAAATTTATAGATTTGCAGTATCAATATAGAATATAGAAATTTAGAAGCAAAAGACACAAACACAGCAGAAATTTTCGTTTACTTTCATATTTTCAATTTTCCGCATGCCGGCTTAATCGCTAGCGGGTACATCAAATTTTTAAACTTAATTATAATAACAAGAAACACATATAAAATTCCTATATAAATTATACAAAGGAATTCCTAAACTTCAGCTTCTTTGAAAAAAAAATTGCATCTGTTCAGGTTAAAGAGCTGGCTCCAGAATTCTACTCCAAAATGGATTTCATTGAAGAAAACTACTTTAGCCCCCATCTGGAAACTGCTAATTGCCAAGCCTAATGAGGGTCTAATGCGTTATGCGAATAAAATACAAGCTAAACAGAACCTTGATGATGATGAATGATGAATGCGATGCTTATGTATATTTTGTACATAGTGTTTACGTTGTTTAAGGCTTCAGATGAACTGAACCAATAAATGTACATGCATAATTAAAGTGCTTCTTAGCAGGTATAATACCTTATTTTGTCCCCTGAAATATTTGGAAATATAATTATAACTTGGCTGGCCTTCAGAATAAGGTTCCTTTCCTTGTTGAGCAAAATGTTAGAACTTACCAAACTGCGAACAGACGGTTATACATGGGCAGAAATCGAATTATAGGAAGTCTGGAGGACATCAATGTGGCAAAAATCCAAAAAATATTAAAAATGCAATTATGCGCTTATGGGACTTTTGGAGTTCCAAACCCCAAACTTCCCTCCAGACAAAATGCAGATCAATCCTAAAAAGTGATAACAGAGCTTCATTGAATTTTAAATAGCCGTCCTCTCTTCATCACCACGTAGGCATGTGGGTTTAGATCCCTAAAGCCTCTCAGTGAATTACCGTGTTGAACTTCTCGGAGCTTGTTTTGCATTTCGGACATCGGACCCCAACAATTTGGCTGTGGCTGCCCAGGGTAAGTCTTCATGTTTGAATAGCGTTAAACCTGCCTTACCTTATTTGACACCAACTTTTGTATCATAACGAATACATACAGGAAAGTTCTGGTTTTATACGCGCTTGATTTCCAGAATAATTCAATTATTCATGCAAATATCCCTAGTCAGAACTTTCGTAGTATTTCTGAACAAATACTTACATATATGCAAGTGAAGGTCGTTTGAGCTGCAACAAATGGTCGAAAAGACTCTAAACGACAGATTGACATTGTAAAGCTTGATGCACTAACTCAGCTTGAAAATGATATAGTAATCCAGCTGGCAGTAACCACAGGGCAAGATGAATATGTACCAGGGGATATTCATATGAACAGACAAATTATAAATGTTCATGAGAATGAGCCAACAGTATACTTACAAGTAGTGATGTAAAAGATCATCTGGATCTGATCTTTTTATCCAGATTCAGATCCAGATCCAGATCATCTGGATCTGGATCTGGTTATTTTCTGATCTGGTTATCTGATCTGGATCTGGATCTGCCAGAAAATCGGAACCCGATCTTTATCTGGATCTGGATCTGTTTAGCCAACTAATATCTGGTTAAAAAGATCAGAAAGTTATTTTTGCACGATGGTATTCTTTCTGTTTTACAATTTACTCTAGGTAGGTTATCTAATCAGTTGTAGCCTAACATGCACGGATTGTGTGACAACAGCCCCACTAGTCCCAACAGCCCCACCGTCCCAACAGCCCCACCATCCCAACAGCCCCACCATCCCAACAGCCCCACCAGAATCCCAACAGTCCCACCCGTCCCAACAGCCTCGCCAGTCCCAACAGCCCCACCGTCCCAACAGCCCCACCAATAATACCAATTGCCACACCAATCCCAACAGCCTCACCAATCCCAACAGCCCCACCAATCCCAACAGCCCTAGCAATCCCAACAGTCTCACCGTTCCAACAGCCCAACCGTCCTAACAACCCCACCAATAATCCCAACAGCATCACCAGTCCCAAGAGCCCCACCAATGCCTAGAAATTCCACCGTTCCAGCAGTCCTACCCTTCCAACAGTCGAACTGTCCTAAGCACACGAGTTTAACCCTAACCCGAAATTCTGGGAATCCCCCAAATTATGTTAGACCCCAGAATTCTATTTTTAGCACATTTCTCGGTCACCTTTATCCACCAGACCCACAGAATTTGTTCGCTTCAATAATCATAGATGCACAGAACGACCGGTCTGCAGAACAAGTTTTGAGCCAAAAATTGACCTCAAAACTGGTATGAATGTTAAAATAGCATTATAAACTGCACTAATCCACATTTTCTGGCTATTTTAAATCAGATTAGCGTGAAAGTTTTGATTTTCCTTTTATTTTAACACTTGTATTTCCTTTTTTTCACTAGGACATTTTTCATTTTTTCTGGCATTGTAGAGTAGACCATAATGAGCAGGGATCGAATCTTGCGAGATGACTCGAATGAGGCAAAAATCCCGGAATGTGCACAAATGCTGAAGCTTCAATTCTGACAGGTCTACCAGTTTCATAGGTAGATTTATTCTGGAAATGTAAACCTGCACACTCGTTTATGGTCTTGATGAAATAACAGATTCGGAAAATAGTCAAAAAATATCTTTCATAAAAAATTAATTTTGCCCGATTTTATTATATCGTATAATAGCGATTGCTCTAATGGTGAGGCTGCTGGGATTACTATTGAGGCTGCTGGGACGGTGGGGCTATTGGAACGATGGGGCTGTTGGGATTGGTGGGTCTGTTGGGATCGGTGGGGCTGTTGGGATTATTGGTGGGGCTGTTGGAACGGTGGGGCTGTTGGGGCTGGTGGGGCTGTTGGGATTTTTGGTGAGGCTGTTGAAACGGTGGGGCTGTTGGGACGGTGGGGCTGTTGGGACTGGTGGGGCTGTTGGGACATTGCCCATGCACGCGGGGCTGACGGAGGAGTCTGCTGGGGGTTTGGACACCCCCAGATCTGTGCTGACCACATGTGGGCGTGGGGGGTTGATGGGTATGCACCCCCACCAGAAGTTGAAATACCCCCCCCCAGAAATCCAAATACCCCCCGAAATTCAGATTTTGAAATTTTTTTGCTTTTTTTGGCGATTTTTTGATGCCATGGATAGTGCTCGATGAGAAACGTCGAAAAATTGTGTTGTTTTCGCCTTACGACCACTTTTAAGACCATTTTTTGCCCTTTGAAAATTTTTTTATCCCCCCAGAATTTTGGTGCTGCCCACCTATGATGCTGACCCTCCAGAATGGCTAAAAAGTGCCGCTGACCCCCCATAAATTTTTTTTGTTTCAGAAAAATTTTTGAAGCTCTGCAGAAAAGTAACTTAAATGATAAAAAATGTATTGAAGGTTGTTTTTTTCACATAAATTATCATCAGAATTGACCTTTGAGAGACTTTTTTTGCCTAAAAAGTGGGGAAATTTTGATTTTTTTCGAAAAATTTTTGTTGAAAAAGTGTTTTTCAATGGATGCGCGACATCGAGAAACGTCTAAAATTAATGTTTTTAATGCCCATGGGCCATTTTTATCGCTTTTTTGATGTTTGAGAAAAAATTTGATTTTGACCCCCCCCCATAATTTCTATGCTGTACATATATAGTTTTAATTGGTGCACCTGTCATTTTTCATGGATTTTAACAGCGTTTTTCTTTGTTGAATTGAAATTAAGCAGGTTTCTTCATAGTATTGCATTTTGTGTTGTTAGGTATATAATGTATCGTTTGTGTTTTTTGACAGTGATATCCTTCTAAAATAATACACATTTCCTTTCTTACAAGCGATCAAAAGAAGCATTTGATTCTCCTGTTTGACCACAATGTTGCCAAATTCCAGACATCTCACGTTCCTTGTGAGATTTTCCTTTTAGACAATTTTCACTGATATCATTGTTATGTAAAAACTCTAAAATGCAAATTTCCCTCGGCGCTGCCCCAGACTCTCTGGGGGCTGTTATATTAGTCCTGCCATCAAAGACCCCCCAATCCATGTGGGCTTGGGCGCTTTGCGCCCTCCTTTTTAGCAATACAAATTGCTGCACAAAAAATATTTTTATCTGGATCTGGATCTGTATCTGGATCTTTTTAAATTTTGATCTGGCAAAACGATCTGGATCTGCATCTGGTTATTTTCTGATCTGGTTATCTGATCTGGATCTGGATCTGCCAGAAAATCTGAACCCGATCTTTATCTGGATCTGGATCTGGGTAAAATTCTGGATCTTTTACATCACTACTTACAAGTCACACATGCAGGTACATGCAGGTCACACATAAAAATAGACATGAGCTAAGGCCTATGCTTACCGAACGCAAATAATACAGTCAAGCTGGAGGCATTCACACACACACACACACACACACACACACACACACACACACACACACACACACACACACACACACACACACACACACACACACACACACACACACACACACACACACACACACACACACACACACACACACACACACACACACACACACACACACACACACACACACACACACACACACACACACACACACACACACAATTATGTAAATTGGTGGAGACACACTAATTACAGGCGGATACCAAATGAAATAAAACGCATTTTATATGACGAATTTAAATAAGTGTTGATCTATGAACTGTAAGTGCTTAAATTTACTTCTTATTGATTTCATTATTCAGCGTTTTAATACTTACTCATTTTCAGCTGTGGAAATTGTGATTCTTACATATATTTATGTGATTAACGTGTAAATTCTACAGATTATAAGTAGTCATATCCTTTTCAACGGTAATTACGTAGAAGTAGTTTGTACAGGTAAAAGACTAGGTTCTCAAAAAGTTTGTACATTTTGCATAAGTAAATTTGAGGGTGCTATAGTATTGCATACCAACGTTTTTGTGTGATAAAACTGGATTTTCCTATGTTTGGTAGTGTAGTTTAGCCAAATTCTGGTTTTCTGACGATGAAAAAATCCGAAACAAATTTTCAATACGAAGCAAAGCGCCGAAGCGCATTATATGTTCATTGAACGGCTCTCCATGGCCTAAAATCGATAATGCCTATGGTTTCCTGAAATGAAAGCAATGTCATTTGAGAAAAAGTTTGAAAAACGTGGAGTGTATCCACGGTCAAGGATTTGACTGCTGGTTGCAGCACTATCTTACTTATATATGAACACTTACTCCGATTCAAATAATCTTCTGACTTCTCCAATAATTTTTTCAGACTAAAACTTAACACCAACGGTAAATGTGGATCATTTAAATGCAGCAAGTGGGGAAATACTGGTTCACAGTAGGTATAGTCTGTCCCATTCCTGATA
Source organism: Mermis nigrescens (assembly GCA_036768485.1). Classification (NCBI taxonomy): domain Eukaryota; kingdom Metazoa; phylum Nematoda; class Enoplea; order Mermithida; family Mermithidae; genus Mermis; species Mermis nigrescens. The sequence goes on from JAVLUZ010000161.1 coordinate 679,102, forward strand.
CCTTGTTGTTGCTTTGCAGCTTGTTCCTGTACAGTTTAGGTTGCAATTGACAGTTTGTTAGATGTGCCACTTGTTAAGCAAAACAGATTAAGCATCGAAAGGAAGAGTTCGAAGAAATCATCCACTGCGAGGGCACAACTGAAAAAGCCTATTCTGTGTGCAGTCAAAAAATAATACAATGCCAGACCAGTTTGAATCGATTTTGTAGTTGACTAATTTCATTAACCCTATGTACTGTCTTAAGCTTATGCATGAAAACATTTGTTAATCCAAAAATGCATATTACTGTAAATGTTATTTTTCTACTGCTAAACACACGACTCAGGTTTCACTCTGTTATACTATGTCTAGCAACAGAGAAATCTGGTATAGAGTAATAAGACATATGCTTATCGCACGATTTCATGCAAGAGCTTAAAAAATGGATTAAACAAAGTCTCTTGACATTGACTATTGCTTATACCTGCAACCCGTATTTGTATGTTTCATTATCACTTTAACTGAAAAGAGAAGATGCAAGAAGCGTTGCTAGATTAATACTTCCTTTTTACTGTCGCTTAGTTGATTACGGATCTGCTTTGCCATTTTTTTTTGTTTTGTCTCTTTCCTGTGTTTTTTCGCAATAATCGCGTGTTCTGTTTGTTCTTTTGCGGGTAAGATGCATTCCCATAGAGTTTTCCTCACGTATTTCGCGAATCTCTCATTTCGTTGAGGCCTATTCTATTCTCTAAAAGTGTTCTAGACAGAAAAATTAACTGAACTAAATTTAAAAATTTTCAAGCAAGCTATATTTTAAAATACTATTCACGAAAGAAATATCATTGAAGATTTAAAAGAATAACACTGAAACAAACCATGAGTCTCTTACACTACGTTAAACGCGATCTCGAGTGATTTCTGTTCGGAGCCTCTACTGGTCACAAAATCAAGTTTCTAATTTTTTTGTTCCTTAAATCGAGGCAAAGCTGAAACGTCTAAAAGTCTCATTTATACTAAGAATAAATGATTTTTCTTTCCAAATTCTAGCAATTTAATTTTTTTCTTCTTCTTTTTCTTTCTTCTTCTTATTCTCTTTTCTCCTTTTTTCGTTCTTTCATTTTTTCTTTCTTTTGCCCAAGGTCCCCTATTGGGTGTCTTGCATTTGCTCGCCTAAATATTGCCTCTGCAACGTACGTGCCTTATGGTTTTTTTAGCTTTTTTAGGTATTACTCGAACAGTATTGATCTCAAAAGCAAAATATGCCGGTACGCTGGAATTTTAGGCGTTGGAACAATAGTACCATCAAGTTCACGTCAACTAATAAACTACGGCTAATCGAACTTTTATAACAAATGCCAAAATATTTAGGTTTTTCTCTCTCATATTTATTTTTCACTTTTTCGACTCACTTTCTATTATACGAAACGTGATAACAGGTGTTAATCAAAACAGCTGAATTTCAGAAAATTCTTTATGTTATATAAACTAATTTGCTTGCAACTAAAGACTAAATTTGTTTACATTCTAATATTACTGATCCTCGTCTTATCGTCATAATCATGCTAAATCGATCAACTTTTAGAATCACCCCATTTGAAAAAGGAGATAAATATTTTGGGCGATCCATGTACGATTTTTATTGATCTTTGTGATCAGTTTTGTTATTTTATTATGTTTCGTTTCAAATTTTAAAAGGGGACGTAAATATAAAATCAAATCTCCGAAATATCAAAATTTTCATTTAAAATTAGACCATTTTTAATGTTTGCTGAAGCGCAAAAACTAAGTAATAAGGACAAAATTTTTTTAGGGTACTACCGCTACACTCATTGAAGAGGTTACATTCCAAAATGATGGTTTTCTACTAGTAAGAAGTTAGTCGCCCTTTTAAAATTTATTTGTTAATACAATTAACACTTTGATGTAGTGACGTTCGAAAATGTAATGTTGTGGACCATAGTCCGTCGCGCGCGTTACAATAAAACGTTGAAAAAAAAAGAAAAAAAAAAAGCCAGGGTCACAGGTATAACTACTTAACCTTTTTTTGATAGCTTCATAATTCAGAAGCTGTAAGTTAGATTACCTACCGCTAAAATGATGTTGGGCTGCTTTTTGACGCCACATCGTTTTCACAAAAACGTAGAAGTTAGCAGCATTTGATGTCCAACTATAAGTGAGTTACACAATAACACAACATGAATATATGCATTTCGGAATCAGCAACCAAAGTGCTTTCAGCAGTATGTACTTTAAAGTCCGATGCTACAATAATAAGCTCACTGTAAGCCTTCAAAGACAAAGTGGTTGATGATCACTCAAAAAAGTGTTTCATATGTTTTAGGTTTGTTGAACAATTCTCAGGGACCGCTGCTCCAATTTAGACAATAGAAAGTGTTTTGGATAGAAAATTTAAAGGCAGAACTATTTGGCCGAAAAAATCAAATTTTCTTATCACTGTAGCTGCTCAGGTCGGAAAATAGCGACAAAGGGCTCAGGGTTTCATTTACCCTTTATTCACGTTGTTTTCACACAATTTGAGAATTTTAGTACATTTATGCGTATAACTTTTGATCCATCTTAGTAAAATAAATACAATAAATGATCACAATTCATTCAGCTTGCTCAAACATTAGTCCATGTTTCAAAGCAAAACATGCTTACAGTGTGACAGTCGGTTAAATCTGATGAACTTGCTCACCAAAGAGTAACTAATTTCAGTGAATTGGGTTTTTTTAGATGAACTCAAGAACTACTGAATGGATTTTTATGAAATAAAGTGTTTTAGATAGATAATTTTAGAATGGAACTATTTTGCTATAAAAAAGTAGTAGCTAGCTCATGTCTACAGTATGCCACGCTCGAAAAAGTGCTTAATGTCATTACAGTATACAGGTTAAGATTCATATTCTGAAAAATAGCAAAATAGTTAGATATTTTTGTGCTCTAAATTTCACCCTTTTTTTGTTTTTCGTAAATCTGAATAGTTTGTCCTGAAATTTCAATTTAATTTTTTTCCTAATATGTTGCCTTTATAAGGTATGCATTTTACTCGCGCGATTTTTCATATTTTAAATGTTTAAGCACATTTTAGAAAGCCCACAAAAAGCTCGTTCTAATGATACCCTATTTGTCTGATTTGCTAAAGAATTCCAGTTTTTCAATATGGCCGCCAGGAAGGCTGTCATACTGTAGCTTTTGATGTTTTCAGCTATTATTCTATGAGTTTTTGGTAAATTTCAAAATTTTATCGGTAAATAGCTATAAATATTAATTTCTTTCTAATGAGCTATGTCTCATTTTCTGAATCCTTCTAGTTCGTTCAGGAAAGTTCAAAAAGCTCAAAATTATTTATTGTATAGTGAAAACGACGTGACTTAAGCTTTAATAAGAGAAGCTAGCAAAAATAGTATCTGTTAAACAAGAGCACTTAATTTACACTTGTTCTTGATTTACTTTAGAGGCAAGTAAGCGCTTAGAATTTGTAAGTTTACAAATTATAAATAAAAGCGCAAGAGCTCCCATTTATCTACCAAGGGGGTTACCACCTAACAACAACAACAGCACTACCTTATAATAGAGCTACTTTATAGATTGTTGAACATAAGTTTAGGCATAAATTCTGAAAGCTGCGAAAGTCAATAAATTGCGATCTTAGCATTGATTTGATATATAATTGTTGTAATTCGTCGGCTTACTCTCGAAAAAATTCATTAAATTCATGCCCAAACTTAGGTTAAACAGACCAAAAGTGTGGTGCATATACACACTCGCCGCTATTTCAAATAGCCATTTTACATTCTTAGCTTGGTTTGCTGTTTGAATGCCACTATTTTTAGCTTTTGCGATTTAGTCTATTGAGATGACGTTTCATCTCTGCTTTAAATGGCGCAATTTTTGATTAAGCACTGGTTCAGTATGCAAAAGCCACCAAACACTGGCCAGTGGCGGGTCTTCGGACCTGCTTAGTTTTTGTAATTCTCAATTACATATAGCTTTCGTATCCCATACATGTACAAAGCTTTCGTCTGACTGCCTGCGGAAATGTTTATGCAAGGTATTTTGTTTTGAATATATTATATGAGGATTATATTCACTGTAGCCGTTAGTCTTATTTATGTCAGCAGCATGAGATTTTAACCAGGGTTGCCAACTTGTCCGGAAACCGGACATTTATGTCCGGTTTTCAGGCTTAAGATCCGGTTTTGTCCGGTCGAATGTCATGTCCGGTTTTCGATGTCCGGTTTTTTAAGCAGTTGGTCCGCTTTTGTCCGGTTTCCAAATGCAAAAATGCGTCTTAAAAAAGGTAAAACTTGAAAAATTTTTCGGAATTGATTTAAATCATACTTGTTATTAATCTTTAAGCCGCGCTGCACCAATTGGAGCACTTTTATCGACAATCTGGTTTAGAACTACGCTACGATTGAAAATCCTTATCTTCTGTACGGATTTGGTTAGTTTTTGTAATGCAAAAATGCGTTCTAGAGCTGAAATTTCAAAATTTTTTGAGGCTTCGCGCCATTTGATAAATTACAGTTTTTATTGTGAAAAGCGACTTTAGAATTGGCTAAACTGCTTTACTGAAGGAAGGAAATTCAGATTTAAACAGAAATAACATATTCTGATCGTGATATTCTCAGCAGAGCGCGAAATTTTCATGCAAAAAGTACATCAAACACCGCTATTACATGTGTACATAGGATTTTCTACTTAAAAAACACTGATTTTTGAATACAGGCGGCCTGTTTTTAACGTTTTTAGACCCCAAAAACGTGGAAAAAGGTTGGAAAGAGTGGAAAAAAATTTTGGGTCTGGTCTATAATGTCAACCAAATCGCTGGGAAAAAACGGTGTTAGGGAACCAGGTTTCAAATCGTTGTTAGTAGAATTCTCAGACGGTTCTGCTCTCTGTAAATTATGCTCTGCTAATCTACGCCCAAAACACGATGCTTTTTTTAATCATGTTAAAACGGCCAAGCACATTAAAGCCATTAGTTTTAAAGCCAAAACATTACCTCATTTGCGTTGTCTGCTTTAAGTTTTCCCTTTTCTAATGCTAGCGTTGAACGCGGTTTTTCTGTATTAAATTTGCTGAAGACCAAACTACGAAATCGCTTAGATGTCAAAACTACTGACGCTTTATTACGTGTTCGTTTTTTACTGTCTTTGAAGGGCGAGAATTGTTTCACCTTTACTGTTACTGATCCAATGCTTAAATTGCTTAACACTACAATGTACGGTCGTAGCATTTGTGATGATGATATTGTGTGCCTTGATGAATCGTTATCACTTTCTGATGAAGCCTTGTTTAATGTGCGAAATGCGTTTAATAGGATAGATAATTAAGTGCGATAGTTGATTTGAATAAATTTTAGCCACCTTGTTATTTATCAAGTGTATACATCGTTTGTCCGGTTTTGTCCGGAATTTTACTGTGCTCTTGTCCGATTTTGTCCGGTTTCAAATGTTGGTATGTCCGGTTGATCTTTTCAGAGTTGGCAACACTGATTTTAACTCACTGACACGACACTAAGTCACCTGCAATAAGTATCGGTCCGATCCGATTCACTGGCGTAGCCAGTAGTGGGACGGATATTGGCGTAGTAAGGATTTTCGCCAGGGGCGGGGAGGGGAATTCAAAATTTTTTTTGTTACGAAACCCATACAAACGGGCGGTCCCGTAAAATTATCTGTTTTTCGGGCTTTTCACATCGTCCTAATATTTATTTAAAAAAGTTTTTTTTACTTATTTGACGGAAAAAATGCTTATACTGTGCTCGAAGCGCTAATTTTTTTACTTATCCTGCAATAGCACTATAGAAAGTGTCAAAAGGTAGAAGAAATCGGCGCCAAGCGCCGAATTTTCGGATTTTACGTCGCAGCACAATAAAAAACCCAGATTTTAAAATTTTGAATTTTGGGCTTTTGGGTTTTATCTCAGTTTTATTGGGTTTTTGGGGTTCTTTGGGGTTTATTGGTTTTTTTATGGAGATGATAAGTAGAGCTACACTTACAGTAGCTGGGAATACTTTCAACAGCTGTGAGCACCGTTTTTTATTCCCAGCGATTTGGTTGACATTATAGACCAAACCCAAAATTTTTTTCCACTTTTTCCGACCTTTTTCCACGTTTTTTTGGAGGTCTAAAAACGTTGGGAATAGAGCGCCTGTGTTTAAAAATCAGTGTTTTTTAAGTAGAAAATTTTATGTACACATGCAATAGCGGTGTTTGATGCACTTTTTGAATAAAAATTTCGCGTTCTACAAGAAATAATCACGATCAGTATACGTTATTTATGCTGAAACTTGTATTTTCTCCCTTCAGTAAAACATTTTAGCCAATTCTGAAGTCGTTTTTGACAATTAAAACTATAATTTATCAAATGGCGCTGAAGCGCCAGCAAATTTTGAGATTTTAGCTCTCTAAATCATTTTTGCATTACAAAAACTGTGCAGAAGGTAAAGATTTTCAATTGTAGTGGAGTTCTAGGACCAGATTATTGATAAAAATGCTGCAATTAGCGCCGCGCGCGCTTAAACACTGATAACAAGTCAGAATTATATCAATTCGGCGCGCGCAAAAAATTTTGTAGTTTCACCTCTCTAAAGCGCATTTTTGCATTACAAAAACTAACCGAATCAGTGCAGAGGATTTTCAATAGTAGTAAAGTTCTAGATCAAATTGTCGATAAAAATGCTGCGATTGACGCAGTACGGCTTAAAGATTAATAACAAGTAAGAATTAAATCAATTCGGCGCAAAGCGCCAAAAAATTTTTGAAGTTTTAACTCTCTAAAAACGCATTTTTAACATTACAAAAATTTTCCACAAATGCCAACCAAGCCCAAAAATTTTTTCCATTTCCCAAAATTTTGGTTGACAAATAGACCAAAAAGTGGAAAAAGAAAAACGCTGGCTGCGAGACATGAAACAAACAAAGAGCAATAACTTTATTCAGCTAATATTGAAATCCAACAACAAAACCGATCGTTAATCGCGACTGCCACATGTATGTATGTATTTTTCTTTTCAATGCTCGGACATTAACAGATTTTAATCATAAAATGCACTGGCTCTCAAAAAATATTAGGAAACAGGGATGCCATATCAGGCTCGTAACCATTTTTCTATAAAACTAAATTACTTACTTGCAAGTATGTTTAGAAATGATCGATTATAGATTTTGATAAAATTTTCATACGCTGCTTTGTAATTGACACAAGAATACATATGTGACTGTAATTTTACTCAGCTACTCTATAGTATCCACAGCTAAACTTAAGAATATGGTACTTTTAGAAAAGGAGCAAAATGAATAAGGCATGCCAAAATTTTTTAACCAAACTGGTAGAACATAATAAATTGAAGCGCGGAAAAAAAATTCGGTGAAAATCTGAGCCATACTTGCAAAGTTGCATGCAACTCTCGATTTGAGTGTTGGGTGGGACGATTAAACGGCTCGATACAAGGACTTACACATTTGTCAGAAATAAATAATATGGGCTGAAATTACGGAAGGAAGCATAGCAATGAAGGAGAAAAAAGAAAAAAGGTGTGGAAACCTGTTCGAAATTTTGAAAACTTAAAAAAATTGGCTAATATTGAGAATAAGGTGACCTCCTAGAAATTAACTTTGCACGGATGATTTAATCTAATTAAGGGTCAAGGAATTCAAATCTGAAAGAATTAGGTTTCGGTCGGCATTATTGACCGAGTTACAGGCTGTTGAACTTCATGTGTTTAAGGATAACAAATTAATTGAGACGAACTGGGCTATTCTCAATATTGCCGTTTTTACTTCTATTATACTTAGGCTTAGTATATCTGAAAAGGTGTTTAAAGCTGCTTAGGTCGAGGTCGCTTCTGCTCAGGTCGATGTATAGATGCTTAGATCTTAGTATATCTGAAAAGATGTTTAAATCTGCTTAGGTCGAGGTCGCTCCGCTCAGGTCGATGTATAGATGCTTATACTTCAGTACAAATTTTCAAGAAAACGTGATTTTATGCCTTTTCAAGCAATAATTATAACGTAGATGCTGAAAACACGATCTGTCAACCATGAGAGTGAAAAAAATCTCTGACAAAAATTTTTTTTCGAAAATTTTCTTTTTCACTCACATGCTTTTCCGACAGTTTTTTCGACCTCTTAGTTAAAGATTGTTGTTTGAAAAGGCATAAAATCACGTTTTTTTTGAAAATTCGACACGGTCACCTTATTCTCAATATACTCCAAAAATTTCCATATTTTTTTGCATGTTTTTTCGGTTTTACTTGATAAGATACCTATACAAAAATCTAAGTTTTTGCTTCTATTATACTTAGGCTTAGCTTAGTATATCTGAAAAGGTGTCTTAAGTTGCTCAAGTCGAAGTCGCTCCGCGCAGGTCGATGTGTAGATGCTTAGATCAATGTATAGATGCTTAGATCGATGTATAGATGCTTAGGTCCTTGTATAGATGCTTAGGTCTATGTATAGATGCTTAGGTCGATGTAGATATTTAGGTCGATGTATAGATGCTTAGGTCGACATAAATTGGGTATCTACATGTGATTCTGCATTCAGCTGTTTGAATCTTTAAATACTTAGGTCACGTAGATGCTTGCGTAGGTCGACAAGAGGCTAATTAACGAAACCCATAGCTTTTGTAATATTGATCAAAGATGGATGAAATTTTTTTCCGCGCTTTCTTTCCGCACTTTCTTTCAACATGTTCTGAGTACTGAGCAAAAAAATCCGCTCCTCTGAAGTTTATTTTTTAGTATTTTGAAAGTACCATATTCTTAAGTTACTCAAGTATCCACTTCCTCTTCATCACAGTCTTGCTCAAATTCTGCTGATATGTGTTTATTTCAATAGTATTTATTTCAGTCTATTTGAAAAATTGGTAAGCTGTGCATAGAAACCCAAAAAACCTAAATAACCCAAAACCTAATGATTTTTTGCACCCTGAAAACCCACAAAAAAACCAAGATTAAAAAAACCCAGCCTTGCCAACCCTGGATCAATATCATGCAACCATACGGCTTAGTCCATGAACATGTCAAAATTAGTAAGGTGTTGATAACCATTTGGAAGTGCAGAAATATTGTTGTACGCCGCCCAGCATTTGGAGATTATAGTATATTTTGATAAAATGAATTCTTCGATGATGGGTAAAAGTGTTTAATATACCCTAATGTTAAAAAAATGGAAAGAATTTTATTCGATAGGGATTAAAGTAAATAAGTGCCGAATTTAGTTTAGCAAGGATCGAAGCTAAGACCTCTGGCACTGGAATAGCCAGTGGGGGGGGGGTGGGAGAATACGCTTAGGAAAAATTCTGAATTTTCTGAAATGGATTGATGTGGTTGCATATTGTTGTTCTTTGGCAATTTTTTGAGAATAAAACCAAAAAATTTGATGTCTCCTATCTGTGGCTATTATTTTGGTAGGTGTTTTTGCCCGCCCATAATGGCCTATCAAATTTTTACAAGTTTTTTATTTTTTGATTATTAACTTCCATTTTTTTAACGGTTGAGACAAGACAAATAATCTGGTGCTAGCAGGGATCAAGGCTACGACCTCTGGCACTGACATAGCCAGTGGGGGGAGGGGGAATATCCCTGGGAAAAATATTGACATGTTCATGAACTGAGCAATATGGTTGCCTGATGCTATTATGCAACGCAAAACCAAAAAAATCAGTGCTCTGCGCCGATTTCGTATATCTTTTGGCACTTTCTTATATTTTATTGCATTAAAAAATACTGGCTACGACTATGATTTGACTGCATTCTAGAATCTTAGCTTTAAAAAATCATGCATTGGAATAAAATTTATCTAAGTCGCAATCACAGCTTTGATTTTTAGCTGAATGACGATTCGGCTGAGAACAAAATTAAGACAATAAGTTTTCGAAAATTGGAGTTTGTAGTTTGTAAGGGAAGGGCCAAATTCCCTCCCTGTGCTGCAGTTTTGTTGCCGCTAGAAGATTTCTTATTTGCAAACTTATCCAGTCAATAGAAATTATAAAGTATACCGAAAATTTGTGCGCTTTGCACTGATTGTGCTTTTTAAAAGCTAAGTAGCATGACAACAGTCTATAAAAGATTCGCATCTTATGCGTTTTTATAATTTTTTAGTCATCCTGACTTTGGAATATCAGAAAATTTTGGCGCTTCGCGCCAGTCTATTTTATCTATTTATGGGCTCAATTTAGAACCTTAATTCAAACGATTTTGAAAATTTTAATGGTAAAATAGATTTCAGTGCTTATTTTGCAAAACTTTATAGGGCGATGCCATGGAATCCACTGAGGGGCGCTAGAGTGCACCGTATCGGACCCACAACTTAAAAGAGGCTTTTTGATGCATCCTCTCTACACGGATCTCCTACACAAAAGTAAAACCACACTAGAGTTGCCCAGCTCTGAAAATTCAGTGGAATTTTGCGGCTTATTAAACTTCCAATTTCCGCGTAAATGCATTTTTCTTCCATTTCAACGTCGTTGTTTACGAAAAACAAAGTTTTAATGTGCTGAAGCCGACCTAAAAATTTTTTAAATAAAAATTTTCAGTGATGATCGTGCACGAAGGCGAATCTTGTAGCACTTTTGTGACCAATGAGATAGTGCTCAACAAATTAAAATTGCAGAAAACTGATGTCTAAAATGTTTGAGGATTCAGAATTGGTGCCAGGCATGAGTCAAGCCCAAATAGCGATGGGGCTAAAATTACTCCATTCACTTCGCTTGCTTCACAATTTTGGACTATTTGATCATTCAGTTTGTTGTGGCTATCCCACCCTTTGTCCGCCTGCGAAGATGCTAAGAAATGGGCTTTTGACTTGATTTTCAGTGTCAGAAAACAAATTTTTTTCTAATTTTCCTATTTTTCAGCTATGGTCGTAAAAAATTGAAAATAATTTTAAAATGTGAAATATCCAAAAATAATTTTGTCAGCGACATCAAACTCGTTAAACTCATTTATTCTTAACCAGCGACCTCGAAAATGGCAGAAAAAATCTGGGTATGTCTAAGGTCGTCAACAACAACAATAAGAGCAGTAATGGTATAGTAAAATCCCGTAGCAAGAAGTTACTTGATTCACCTCTGCTGTAGGTGCGGGTGCCTATTTTTCCCGATACCCAGCCCTAGGCCAGCATGCCAGTGTCCGATTAGACCGAGTCTGGGTCACGGGGCCGGTGTGACTGCGCAGAACGCTGTTACCATCCGCCACACAAGTGCAGCTTCCCATTTATCGACCCGGGAGGGATGAAAGGCTGGGTTGGCCTGCCGAAAAGAACTGCGTAAACGTGGATTTGAACCTAGAACCTTGCGATTCGTAGGTTTAACTGTTAACCACTCGGCGTCTCTCCGATAAAATAAGAGCAGTGATGACAGTAATTGCCCTATTCTATCGAAAAGTCAAAAATGCATAAATAGCTAATGCCAATAAAGAATGCCTAATTTAAGGATAATAAAGCAAGTCATTTTGAAACGGACGTTGCTATTCTGCAGAAGTGCCATCAGTTTTAGCTTCGGACCTGCTCACTATTTATCGATCTTTTAGATTTGTAACAGTTCAATCGAACCACATTTTACGACTCACTGAGCCAGCAGTCATTTTTTTGGCGACAACTACTTTTTATTTTTGAATTTTTTCTTATGTTTTTGTCGTCTAGAAATAAAGCACCGTTAGAAACGCTAAACATGGCTATTTCAACTCGCACAGTGCCTGCGCTAGGCACTTTATAAAAAAATTTTGGTAAATTTTTCAACCCACTCGAGAAAAAAAATTAATGCGCATAATATGTGATCGACGCAGCGAATCGATTGCTGGGAAGAATTTGGCTCACACGTCAAAAATTTTAACTTTCAATTTACAGTAAATATAAAACATTTCAATTTCGGGATATATCGAGTCGGAGGGTCACCGAAGTTTCATGCCTTACATAGGTTACAGGCCTGCTTTATTGACAAAAAATGGTTGAATTTTGCGTTACTGATCTTTCTAGTCCTTATCTATATATTACAAAATTCGGGGATAGGAGAGGAAGAAGGATTTGAATTGAAACTTACGAGAGGAAGATGACTGATGGCTTACAGAAACGCTTCCAAAATGAAGTTGAAAAGTTCAGGGATCTTCAAAAGGTAAGTTATTAATAAACTAGATTTCTGTTGAATGTTTTTTATCTTTTATCTTTATTTTTATGTATTTCATTTTGTATAATACCTAATTTTGTAATTGGATATATTGAACATATCTTATTTATTTTGTATAATTGATATTTTTACTAATAATAAACCATGGTGCATTATTTCTTACTTTTAATGCGGCTGACTTTTTTGATCAAAAGAATAAACGAATGAACAAAGTATTTAGTTTTCAACTTGTAAGTGTTTTAGATTTGTATTTTCATCCAAAGTAAAAACAAACTCGAAAGTTGAATTACTTTAATACATAAAGCTATTAATTTTTTAATCTTTACTGGCAGTAATAGATGCACAGCATATGTAATTAGTCCAGGGTAAAGGGGGTTCAGCTAGAGCACTTTTCCGAGCCTGAACTGCCTCAAAAAATTGGCATGAATTTTTAAATGACTCAAAAACTATGTTTGTTTTCATTATGATTTTTCATTTTCATACTTTTTTGACTTGTTTCTTGATGAAATTTTCAATGTTCTAAGTCAGGGGTCCTTAACCCCCTTCCGTAAACCCCCTAAATTCCCCTAGGTGCTTGTCTGGTGGCATCAGGCCCGTATCCAGCTTTTTATTTCGGGGTGGGGGCGGATGTTTTTGAGGCCAGATATCTCGAGTACCATCAGGAGATAGGCAAAAATGAAGACATTTTTGAGCGTATCTCGGCGAGCTCTATACGACGGTGAAGAAAAATTTTAACAAAAAAAAATTAAAAATTTTTTACTTTATTTCATGTTGATATACAGCAAATTTATCATTTAAGCTGATTTCTTATCACCTAATCGACGAATTATTTCTTATTTCTTGCCTTTGTACTTAATCATTGTGCTTTACAGAGAAAAACAATACGGATAATGAATAATTCGGCGCGAAGCGCCGAAAAAAATCGACATACTCTGCATGTCAAATTAAAATTTGAGCGGTTTCGAGCGGGCTAGAAGACAAAAGACATATATAAGCAATAAATACGGCGCGAAGCGCCGAAATAACTCATGTTCCCCATGTCATAACTCAAATTTGAGCTGTTTTGAGTGAGCAAGAAGGCAAAAATTATAACTAAACAATGAATCCGGCGCACTGCGTTAGAAAAAAATGGACATTCTCTCTATGTTTAACTCTACTTTGAGCGATTTTTAGCGGTTTAGACGACAAAACAATACATAAACAATAAATCCGGCGCGAAGCGCCAGAAAATTTTGAGTTTACTAGCTCAAAAGTACGCTAAAAACCTGTTTAGGCGATGTTTCAGACGCACTTCGCCAATTTTCCATTTTTCCCTTTGGGGGACCCTTGCGAGAAACAAAAATTTTTCCCATTTCGTGGGGGTGGGCAGGCCCCGCCCCCTGGATACGGGCCTGGGTGGCAATATATGTTTCTTCTTATTTTTTTTGTCTTTTTGTTTTATGTTCTACATCCTTATGTTGTCATTAAGATGTACAAAAATGTATTCGTGGTAGGCAGCAGCTCGAAGCCCAAATGACTGAAAATACGATAGTAAAGGACGTAAGTAGACTGCTGTTAGCAAATAATTTCAGTTCACTTTTTTGGTGTCTGTCGTTTACTTAAGTTATATATGTTTCTCGCGTCGCATCATTTTTTAAATTAAGCTGAATAAAAAAAATAATTTTAGTTTATCTGAGGGTAACAAAAAATAATGATTTAATACGAATAATTAAAAATAAAATACCTTCAGGAATAACTGAATTATGTATAATTTAATGTTAATGATTTGGGCAGAAAATTACTCGTACATTAATTAATAATTGAACACTAATATTAATTAATTAATAATTGAACACTAATATTAATTAATTAATAATCGAATAATTATGTAATAAAATAGTAATTTAATAGTTAAATGAGTAAATACTACTAATAATTAAGAATATGAATTACTTAAATAATGAATGATGAATGAGCAATTTCAATTAGCAATTAATAATTAATAAATGATGATTATTTAAAAATTATTTAATATGGGATCCGTTATCTATCTAGCCTCTTCAGCAGTTGCGAGTCTCTCTTCACCCAATATCGTGATTTTTGGTTTTGAGAAATTTTTACCTCTTTCCACGAAATAGAAGTTTTTCAGCTCCACAAACACATTTTCTTTCCCAAAAATTCGCTTTTAAAAAAGAATGTAGAAAAAGTCTCTCCGAATGAAAAGTTTATTTAAATACCTGATATTAAAAAAAGAAATAATCTTAAAATGCTGGAAGCAGGGGCGGATTTAAGGGGGCGGCCGCTCCCCCTATGGGCCCAAAATAGTGCGCAAAATTAAGGATTTTTGAGCAATTTTTAGCGATTTTCGGGTTAAAACGGCTAATATTTCCGCCCGTCAGGGTTCCGCCCCCCCCCTTAGGGGTACTGCCCCGCCCCACCTTAGGAAAATCCTGGGTCCGCCACTGGCTGGAAGGACATGTATTGTAACTGTTGCATTTCTTTTGAATATAATTCACTTTTAATTAAATTGAAGTAAATTCAATTATAAACTTGCTGGATTTTGCATTAAATTTCTATCCGATAAATATTAAATATACGATCTAGAAGTGCCTAACAATGTCATCCTTAATTAGGAGAAAATAGTGCACAGTTGTCAAATAGTACATACATATTATCATTACATACAAAGAAGAAAAAAGAAAACATTGAGGCTAATGACGTCTGAGAGATCATACATCATACATGTAAGAGGGGGAGGGGATGGGGGACCCCCTTCACACAAAGTCGGACGTCCCTCCTCTCTCCCATCCCCGGACTTAAAAACTTGTTTGACTCTTCCGTGTTTTTGGGAAGAATCGAATTTTTGGCTCTCCAAAGTGTTTTTTATCGTTTTTAGGCGTTTTTCGCACTTTTTTGGCCAAAAATTGGAGGTCATTTACCCCCTCCCCTAACCATAAAGAAGGTCGGTAACCCCAAAAAATTCCAACCTGTTACATGTAGTATGTCATACATAGATCATTTTTTGTGTGTTTCCACTAAGTCCTTGGAGTCGGAAGCAAAAATTTTGCACATTTCTGCTGAAAAAATTAAAAAACCTCGAAATCGCTATATTTTTGCTCAAAAGTCTTTGTGCAATAAATGTACAAAGATTGTTCCGGAAGTCTTTGAGCGAGCCTTGAAATCTTTGTCCTTCACAAAAAAGTCATGCTGCTGTCAGACATGTATATAAGCATGGGAATTCTGGGGGAATTTCAAAGTGCTTTTTGGGCTAAAAAATCGGACGATGATCTATCTTTCTGAGGCATAAAAACAAAAAAAAAATAAAAAATAAGAAGTCGAATTTATTGTACAAAATACAGTCAAAATATGAGTATATGGCCCGCACATAGGTGGGCAGCAGCAACGAAATTCTGACGGGGGGGGGGGTGAAAAAATTTTCAAAGGTCAAAAAATGGTCTTAAAAGTTGTAGTATGGCGAAAAAACACAATTTTTCGACGTTTCACATCGAGCACTATCCAATGGCATAAAAAAATCGCTAAAAAAGCAAAAAAATTTCAAAATTTGAATTCTGGGGGGTATTTTGATTTCTGGGGTATTTCAACTTCTGGTGGGCGCATACCCCCCAACCCCCTCTCTCAAACCCATGTGTGGGCCCGAAGCGTCGAAAATTTGACATTCGGCCGACCCACTCCTTCTATCGACCCAGAATAGGATATAAAATAAATATATATGTAATTCGCAATAATTTTTGGCCGTCAGTGATCATAATTTCTCAAATTTAATACCTATTAATGACCTTTATTTACTTTTTTGGCGACTTGGAAGTCATTTTTCGTCCATAGAATAGGTTTAAAAACAATTTCAAGAGCCGAAGCAGCAATCCGCCATAGATTTCTTCTGTTTTCAAGCATAAATTTTGAAAATTTTGACGTTCTACGTCAAAATATGGAAATGGAGCGTTAATTTACGCTTCTAAACACCTTTCCGCCTAATTTTCCCAAATTTTCGCTAAAGTCAAAGAGATTTAGGGATTTTTTTGCAAAAATTGTCCAAAATTTCTAAATTTTTCGAGTAAATATTTCCTCAAAAGTGATTTTAAATAAAGGTAAATAATGTAAAACGCCGAAAAGACGCTATTTCTCACCCGAAGTGCGAATTTAGGACCTATTTTCGACTATTTATGGAAAAGTTTGGTTACCGCCCCTCCGCATTAAGAAAATCCTAGATTCGCCACTGCCCATGAGGTATTGGGGTTGTGCATAAAAATAACGTATACAAGTTTTCGTCTTGAAAATGGGCTCAAGCTTATAAATCTTGTGACTTTATTGTAAGTATGCTTTTGCGCGTACTATGAATACGAAACGACGGAAAATTTTGATTAAAGTTTAATCGGCTGTTCTTTTTGGGAAGGAATTAATGTATGCACTCTGGGCCAGAAATCGGCGCCGTAAATGGCCTAAAACTTCAAAAAAACGTTCAAAAAGCCCAGATTTTAAAATTTGAACCCAAACTTGTGTGAAACAATCTATAAATACCTACATTATATAAGTAGCAAGTAGCGTTGTAACCAGTTAGCGCATACCTAGGTACCCCAAACACCAGTGCACCGCCCCCTTAGCCCCAGGGACACTTCTG
This sequence comes from Mermis nigrescens, assembly GCA_036768485.1. NCBI lineage: Eukaryota > Metazoa > Nematoda > Enoplea > Mermithida > Mermithidae > Mermis > Mermis nigrescens. The sequence continues at coordinate 695,834 of JAVLUZ010000161.1, forward strand.
TATTGTGCGGTTTTAAAAAGATGAATAATAAACCGAGACCGTCATCTTTTAAATTTTTTACACTTCTATCCGGTGTGTAAAGTGTGCAAAGTTTTACTGTAACATACAGTTTTATAATTTTGATTGGTCACACGACTTTTCTAACTCAATTTTGCATTCTGTTCAGTCTGATTTTCTAAATTTAGACAGTTGAAAGCTATAACACTTTTCTATAAGTGACTCATTCCGGAGGAGCAGCCAGCGTAAAGCGCGTGAAAATCTGAGGGTGAAAAACAATTTGGCCTCTTTTTTGTTTGCCAATAAGTCTTATAATGAGTTCCGATCGAGCATTTTCCTGACAGAAATGTACTTTGACTCAAAGGCTACTTTAGGCTTACCAGCAAAGTTTTTTACACTTAGTACGGAGCTAGATATACGGGTTTACACAGTAGTGGACGGTGTACAAAACAGGTTTATCTCAGATTTCTCCGTCAACTCCTCCGTTAATAAGTGGGGACACATTAAATAGAATAAAATAAAGTAGGTACCCTCTAAGGGCAGGATATCGCATCAAACAGCGTTTCAAAACTAAATATTGAGTTATGTACTTCTGATGTGAAGAGTTCGAAATCAGGGTGCAACATAGGGCGAAAAACACGTTTTCTTCCATTTTTGATTGATCGATATCTCAAATAGGATGCGAACAGAAGTTTTCCCACACAAACTCACTATGATTCGAAGGCTACGAACTGAGCCTGGACTGAATTTCTTTACACCTTAATGGGGAGTTAGCTTGCTGCTTTTGAGAGTTTACAATCTGGTGGATGGAAGAGAAATACGTTCTTGCCCTCGTTCTTTGTTCGCCCTTAATTTCCTCCGATTAGGAGTCGGGAAAAGTTGAATAGAATAAAAACATAACTACCTTCTAAGGAAGGTGCACGCCACAGCAAGTCGTGTGTATTTACATCAAATTGAGCTAATTTCGGGAGGTGTAAAGTCAAGATTGGGGTATGTAAAACGTGTTTCGGTCTATTAATTTTCACAGCCAACTTCTCCGGTTATGGGCCACGACATGATCTGACAGCTCGAAAAACGACACCAGGGGCTACACGTCAAACGTCAGTGGGGCGGCCTTTGTTAACACTCAACAGTGGTGTGGAGTGGTTTGATGTCCAGCATGTTATTTGTCTCGAGACGATTTGTGTAGAAGTTAATTTTTTCACAAGCGATGATCGCAATATCAGAGTCGCGAATCCGACCAAAATCTTCTCTACGTTCGGTGGCTGTGAAGTACACACAGTAAAGTTAATTTTAGTTCTAGAGCGTTGCGGAAGCTTGAATTTTTCCTTCAAAATGTCCAATGTAACGGCAGAACTTACGAATCGGACCGTTGATTTTCTCTACACCCAGTAGTTGTGCAGTAAAGTTTACACTATTCAGTCATTGTTCAGGTGTAAAGTTTACTATTACAAATTTATTTTAGCTTCCAGAGCGTTTGCAAAACGTAAATTATGTTCTAAAATTATGTTCCGTGAGGTCAGGATTACGAATCTGACTGTATCTTTTCTTTACAACCGAGTAGTCGCTCTAAAGTTTACGTTGAAGTACTTTAGTTTCGAAATTGCAAACTTGTTTTTTCTTCAAAATGTTCTCTGTAACGTCAAGATCAAAATCTGAGCGTATGTGTTCTTCACATCAGATAATTGCATAAAATTCACTTAGAAAACATCTGTTTAAATACAATAGGGTTGTTTTGTTTTAAAAAAGATAATGCTGATGTTCAGAGCAATTTTGTTCCAAGTTCTTGGACCGCTGTCATTGACTTAATGGCATGCCACCTTATGTGTTTACTGGCTGATTTTCTCAAATCATGCTCATGAAATAGGGTGTAGCAAAGAAAACTCTGATTTGACAAAAGAATGAATTTACTTGAATTACGCATCATCAAGGACATAAAAGGAGGACCACACATGGGCGTGGGTGGAGGCGGGTTGGGGCTTGTACCCTCCCTCCATAGGTTAAAACCCCAGATTACTGTAGACCCCAGAATTCTATTTTAGTGACATTTTTGGCAACTACACCATCTTGACTCTCCCCAGAAATTTTCTTGCTGCCTTCAAATAAGAGAACTAAGGAAAGTTAGCCGTGTGCCCGTGAAAGTTGTAAGAATCTACTGAAGAATTAGAGCGTTCGCTGAAAACGCCAAAAATTGAAGTATATTCTGCGGCTTCTGAAAAAAGCGTGCCTTCAGCAAAGCCATTGATCGCTGGCTCAGACGAAGAGAGTATGAAGGAAGCGTGGATGTGTGTCTTAATGACCGATCTAGTTTCTTATCAATATCAAAGTTCTCTTTCAATATGTAATCAATATTCAGTTAATCGTCTATGGCATCATAAACGAATAATGACAAAAACATAATTCTGCTCCATAACAGTGCTTGCAATGCTAGCGCAAGAATGCACATTAGGTCATTTTTTGGGTGACAGACAACTGACTCAGACTTCTCGACTCGAGACAACTGGACTCAGACTTCTCGACTCGAAGACTACTCGACGCAAGGATACCCCACCAAGACAACTCGACTCAAAGACAACGGCAGGTAAATTGTTCAAAGGTCATAATATTATTTTAAAAGCAGTGCATGCCATGCTAACGTAAGAATGCACATGTCGTTTTTTTGATTAGTGATCCTTCTTTTCTTGGGATAGGCAGTTCATGTTGCTTATTTTTACTTCGATTGCACCTCCCTTCTGCAGACCGCAGAACCTTCTGATTTTTGCGTTTCTTAGCGGGAGTCTAATTTTTAGTAGGTCCTAAACATACAGGCATACACAGAATTAGATGAATTTCAGTACGTCAAAATTTTGCCCAAAATAAATGTTTCAAATTAGGCCTTTGTCGATCCGAAAAACAGTTTTTTTCACATGAATAGTATTTGCTTTCGTGAAGTAAGATATACCTGACGTGAAATGATCGAAGACAGGTAGGACTAAGCCTAAAGCGCAAGAAAGTGTACGTGGTTAGAAAAACAGGTAGGTAAAGATCTAAGTGACAGAATTTCGTCGTCAGGAGAGAAAAATGATAAATCATCGCCTGCGGGTTGACGTTTATAGAAAAATGCAAGCGTGAGAGCTGCCTTTGTTGATAAAGATTCGATGGAAATAGAAAAATAACGATGACTTTACCATGATACACAAAATCTTTACCACGGACGCTTACTTAAATTGCGCACTGCCACAATCGCGGTCAAAACAACAACAAAGGTGAACAAAATGTTACACATTTTTAGATGGCCAAAATAATGATTTTTGGATCAAAAAATAATTTTACGATGATTGATCAGTTCGGCTGTAGCTAGCAGCCTAAAAGAGGGAACATCCAGTGTAATACAGGGCCCGTCCAAGTCTACTGAAGCGACAAGGAACGGGTTATATTTGCCTTCGAGAGTTACTTAGGTACGTAGGTACTTAAGTCTATGCTCAGCGCTGGTCCCGATTGCGCAGCCCTGGATAGCTTTTGATCTTTGGACCCTTATAGACCCTACGGCTTTGATCCCCTCAGCCCTGATATTGTTGACTGCTTCTGGTCGGGTGATCTCAGCAGCTACGCCCTAAGACCTAAGGCTACTGACCTAATCTCGGAATTTGCCGCGGAGGTCAGTTGACCTATCTCAAGGCTCAAGTTGAATATTTAACTTCTTTTCAAGGTTCGATTCTAACATAAACGTTTTTGGTTCCTAATATGTGTAACACAATAAACTTTGAAAACAACAACATTGAGCTCTACACTGATCAATCATCCCTAAAGATTAAATAATATTTTTGATCAATTTTAGGTTTGAGGAAAGAATTAAGACTTTCGGATAAAAGTAGCAATCACACGGAAATTACCTATCCTCCCACTTGGATGAGTTGAAATCCTCGACGTGGGCAATAACCGACCTAACCCTAGGTATAACCAAAAACCCCTGGGTAGGCTTTTCTCTATTTTATTTCGAATGAAGAATCCACGGCCTGTAGCCGGACAACCAAACAAAGCAAAACAAAAAACAAAAACGTACGGTCTATACACACATACGGTGGCCATGAAGACTGCCAACAACACTACTCACAAGAACTCTCCGTACACTGGCCTCAAGGACCATTACAGTAAAATAAACAAAGATCAAATCAACGTAATACTGATACACTTTTATCTCAGATCGAATGTTATCGATTACACAAGCGGTATGCATGAAACAATTACTATTATCATACACTTAACTCTATGTTACCGGACAAGTATCTTATTGTGTTTTATTATTGAAAATTGGGGAAAAAGTGGGAAGACCGAAGGCATAGCCCACAGTACACTATCGTAGATAGCTACTAGTATTGGCTATGTGATGGCTACCGCTGGACTGCTAAGGCAAGTTCGCCTATACGTGTAACTCTCGCAGTTACAGTAGGTACGCTTTGGAATGGAACAGTGTTCATACGTTGTTCCTACCTAATCCTAATGCAGCCATGACATGTGGGCAACTGCCAAATTCAGAGGAGCCAGCTGGTACAAAAACGGGTAGCATTGAAACCAAAATCTTAGGGCGGTAGTTGGGTATGCGGCTAAATAAGCAAAATTCAATTTTCTTGCAGTTGTTTTGAGAAGTCTTCCAGTTCTCTCTCAACGACCTTTACATATGATTTGATGCGGGCAAAATAACACTTGCCTCTAAAATTTAAGCTGAATTGGGTCAATGCAAATGGTCGCTTGAGTTATGTATGCATGTACCTATCTAATGGCAGTTTATAATTGTCTCAGGGCAAACAGGACCTCGGGCTCAGTTTCATATGATTATGAAACTGCTTGTAAAGCTCAAGGTTCCAATTTAAAATTACAAGTTGGAGCAAGACTGTACATATTCATATGGACTACAGCTGGCGGAATCTTGTATCGTATGTTGAAAAGCTTTTTCTTTTGAATCCGATCCGATCATGGTTAAAAAATTGGGGTTTCCCTCATATTGGGGTTTTTTGAGGCCGTCAGAGGCATGTTTTTGTGATTAAGTTTTTTCGCCTACATATGTTTAACTGTTAGTCGTGGGTTTCTTAGGCCTTTTGAGGTAAAAATTGGGGGTTTTTTCACAAGAGAGAACTTAGCAACCCTGGATCTGATCATCAATAGCTGAGCTGATAAATTGTCATTAAAATAATAATAATATCCTTCCTTTGAGGTTCATAGGCATAGCCAGGATTCTTATCAGGGGAGGTAAGAGGACAAAATTTTTTTTCATTTCAAAATAAAAATTGATGGAGGCTATTAAATGCATCGCTACTGTTGTTTGTATGTAGTTGCCACACTTATCAGAATGGGACATTTGGACACAGCCGGTTTGCGTGCGGCCGTTTTCACGCTGCCGTTTTGGCGCAGCCGTTTTGGCGCAAGGACATTTTGGCACAGGAACATTTTGGCGCGGCCGTTTTGGCGCGGCTGTTTTGGCGCAACAGTAGGTACATGGTACGTTTTGGCGCGGCCGTTTTGGCGCAAGGGGGATAGACGCGTACCACAGACAAACCACGTGCATACACATAACAAAATCATTTCGGTATAGGTATACATGTACTTAACTTTCGGTAATAGAAATGTAAGTATGTTATGTTCTGTGCTATGCATCCGCTGATATCCGGCCATATGCATGTACTATGTTGTACGTGCAGCTGTTTGTGTTAGATAACATATGTACTTATATGTATGTGAGGGTTATTCGCTGGAGGCACTGTAAGCTGCAATACCGGGTAACAAAAAAAATTTAAAAACTGAACACATAATGAGAAATGTTGTGATTGCGTAAGAATAGATGCTACAATTTCCTAATGTGACGAAAATAGAGCACTAATGACAAATCATTCAAAATTATTCAATGCTGGTGATTTTCAAATGTACTGGTCTAGTTCTCAAAATTTCTATGGCTGACGCAGCTCAAAATAGCAAAGTGTCTAAAAGGGAATGTGAAAAGTATGCAGATAGTGGGTTCCGATGGAATGACAAAGGTTTGGCGGTAGCTACGTGTTCATGGGGCCTTTGACCTAGAATAGCTATGTACTGACTGACCCCAGCAAAATGGCTGCGCGACCCCCTAGAATTGTCGATTCGTAAAAACTATAAGGAGAGTGCATTTTTAAGCATTTTCCGCTCGTTTTTGGCTTAAAAGTGTCACAGTTTTCGTCGCTTCGCGTTGCCCACACATTTTTTGACTACATCATGTTGAATTTACTCGATTTTTTCAAATTTCTTCGAGAATTTTCTTATGTTCTTATGTTTTAGAAAGAACGAACATTGTCCGGAACGTCAAAAAATAGTGATTTTTGACGTTACCCATAATTTTTTAGCTCAAAAGACTCACTTTTTAAAAGCTTTTTTGGGCCTGACTCCTGAAATTCCCAAAGCTGTACATTTATGTATGGCACCGAGCATTAATTTAAACGATTGAATATTAGAAGCATGCAAAATAAGCAGCATATTTTCGGTATTATGAGAGGTTTCTGCGGAATTTTTTCATGGTGAAATGCAAGACTATAGTCTGTTCAATTCCAAACGGCCCATTTTCGCTTTACAACTTATTGCTGTAACAGAATATTTCACGCTTTAGGTTGTTGCAGCAGTTCGTTAGATGTGCCACGTGTTAAGAAGCAAAGCACATTAAACATCAGCAAGATAAAGCAACCAGCCGCTACGAAAGCATAATTGATAAAGCCATTTCTGCAGTAAAAAATGATACAGTAATAAGACATTAGCGAAAATGGGCCTTTTGGAACGGAGGACTATAGATGTATGAGTATATGTAGAAAATAAATCAGGGATGAGGGATGGAAATGGGAGAATTCGCAGCAAGTTTTACGCTTCTCTCCAATGCATCACCATAACAAAACGTTGAAAGGAGCTTTTCTTTTCTAAACTTAAGTTTCTGAGGTCACGAAGCATACGAGTCACTATGAGCTGGAAGCTTTTCGCACCAGAAAAATCAGAGGAACATTTTGCAGACTCCAGAATCCAATTTTTGTCTTATCAAGATTGAAATAAATCGAATTTCCAATTTATATTCAATTTTCCGTTTTTAAGGCTAGCCAGCGTCTAATTACAACCATTGGAAAGTGTTGTTTTTGACCCGTCTATCAAATTTTTTATTCATTTTTATCTTTAAAAAAATTCGAGTATAAAAACCCCATAATTTTCACCCTGCCCACGGTGCAAAAATGAGCAGGTCTATAGAAAACGCCTTAGATAGCTGTCCATGTTTGTCTTAATTAGACAGTCTAAATTTTGTCATCAAATTAAACGAAAACAGGTACGCCAAAATGAAAATGACTGCGCCAAAACGGCTGCGCCAAAACGTCCATGCGCCAAAACGGATGCGCCAAAACGATGCGTCAAAGCGGTCCAAAATGGCCGCGCCAAAGCAGTCCTGCGCCAAAATGTCCTTGCGCCAAAACGGCTGCGCCAAAATGGCCGCGCCAAAGCGGCCGCGCCAAAACGGCCGCGCCCAAACGTCCTAGACTGCACACTTATTGGTGAAGCTCTTTACTGTACCTACATAAATTGTTGCTTCACACAAGCTAAGCAATTGTTTAAATTATGTACCTACAGTAACTATAGTCTGTTTCACTCAACTTCAGTCATAAATTTTTAAAATTATGTATCTCTGGCAATAAGCTGACAGATTGCGATTACAGCATCTGATGTACCTAAGTTATCGTAACCACACCTGGGCGTGGGGGGGGGTTTGGGGGGGTATGCACTTCCCCAGAAACCAAAATACCCCCCCCCAGAAATCAAAATACCCCCCCACCATTCAATTTTTGAAAATTTTTTCCGTCTTTTTTGCAATTTTTTGATGCCAATGGATAGTGCTTGATGAGAAACGTCGAAAAATGGTGTTTTTATCGCCATACCACCATTTTTAAGGCCATTTTTCGACCTTCAAAAAAATCTTGCACCCCCCCCAGAATTTTCTTGCTGCCCACGTATGATTGTAACCCTCTAGTTACTGCCGATGAAAATTCCTAGACTTTTTGCTCGAAGTTATGTACATACGTGAAACAGACTATAGGTATAGTCTGTTTCATTTAACTTTGCGGTTTTCTTTGAAATTTTTTAACAAGAGTTAGGCTACAAAATCGGTTTAAACTTTTGATGCATTAATGTGGCTTAAGACTGGCATGCGTCCCCAACTGACTCGACATACTGTATAATATCATATTAATTGCATTAGTTTAAAACACTTTTGTAGTAACTTTAAATTTTTTCAAAAACCTCAAAGCTAAATGAAACAGACTTTAGTAAGTAATTATAGTCTGTTTCATTTATCCGACAGCGATTTCAGTGAATTTTTTTGGAGGCTAGAGTAACACCTTCTTTCTTATTTACTGCAGGTTGCTAGGTCTCACTGTAGCTACGTAGCAAAGAAGGGTTTTTCAATAGCATTTTTGCGGCATAATTCATTCTTGTCTTCTATCAGATAAATCAACTTGCAGATAAAAATGGCGCATTCTGCTTATTCTAAGTTGACAATTGAAACACAATAAATTAAGATGTAAGGAAACATCATCAACTCTCATATAGCTCAGCTGTTAAACGTCTGCTTGTCGTCGAAGCAGCTCGAGTTCGATCTCAGCCAACAGCTTTTTATTTGTAAACATAGGTGTTTGCCTACGTCCACTTGCTTACTAAACCCTAGCTAAAGCTCACGCGCTCACACAAAAGGCGACTCGGGGGTAAGTGGCCCGGCCTATCAAGATAGCCCGACCCTCTAAGCACGCACCTAGTAAAACTTACTTACATAACCCCTTTTGAGATTAAGCACCTAAATAATGTAAGTTCCCCGGAAACCTAATTGAGGGCTCAAAAAGATTATCATTTAACTTGTTTTGGGACCGAATTCCGGTGCTTGAAAATATTGAGGGTTCCTAATGTAGTGTAGCACAAAGACAGAATTCAACAGCACGGAAATTAAACCGAGCCCAATCATTGTTAATTAAATAATTAATTTTTACAATATTTTTGGACAGAAAATTATGAAGCAATGAAAAACGCGACAGCATGAAGATGCATGCTGCCGACTGTCATGTTACGCTAATCGGTTAAAATAAACAATGTAATTACAAGGGCACGCTAGCCCGCCAACGGCATACAACAAATGCCATGAAGGAACACAAATAAAATAGCAAATGCGTAGGGGCGAAAAAAGCCTGCCCACTACGTGACGAAATACAATGAGATTTCCCTGCAGCCACACAGGGAAAAACACAGGGAGACTATGTGCGGAAAAACACGTCGCATGGAAAAGAAAACAGGCACAGCATAGAAGCTGGCGAAAAACCGGGAAAGCTCAATGTAAAATGAAAAAATCTTAAAGTGCGTCCAATCATCCAAAACTGCACTCGCACAAAGTTTTAAACGATACGAAAAAGAGGCGTATCAAACGCGGACAAAGAAATGCGGAAGGGATCAACGATAATAACAATAGGCCTATGGGCAAAGCTTATGGTAAAGAATGTACAAATGGAATAGGCACAAAAATAAGACACACACGTTTGACTTTAGGTACACGTAAAATATGGTAGCACACGTACCAATTTGTACTCAAGTCGCATTAAGCCCGAGTGCCCATTTTCCTATCCCGGATTTTTATTGAAAATATGTGTGGGAAAGGAAATGATAGATATGATAATTTTAAGAGGGAAGGTGGTCCCAGGCGACTCACTATAGCATTGCGCTAAGTGGTCGCGTACGTGCAAATGGAAATTAAGCACGAAATTGAGCATCTGGGCAAAACAGTCATGGGAATGTAGGTACAATGTAGCACAAAACGAATGGAATTTTGCGTTGAACCAACGCGGCAAAACAGGGTGTAGAGCCATCTCTACACTCCCCTGGATATCGAGAAAAATTTGCACGCAGTGCAAATTTTTACGCGCAACAAAGTTTGTGCGCAAACTTTTTGCACAAACACGGCCACGGCGTGGAGTTGGGCGATTATCGATTCGTGTCAGCAGATTGAAGCGGGATGCTGACACATTTTTATGCACAAAACGTATGCATGAAAATGTATGGGATGACGTATGGCTACGTCAAACAATTGAGCAGCGGGAGACGAAAAAACGGTGCATCGGCGACGCGTAGACAACGTGGTTTTGTGCAACGTACGGAATTGACTGTTTGCCCGGGACCCGGAGAATTTTGATTGAAAAAATAATTTATGATAGGAGGGCAGGTCACTCGGCTTAATTAGTATTGAGTACAAAAGGCTCAAATTATGGACAAATTGAGAACACATATGGACAAGGACAATAAATGAATCAAAGACAGACAAATACAGATGAAATAACAAATATGTTTTTGGGAAAAATCAGAAAAGTATACAGCAAAGTAAAAATATACATGGAAAATAATGAATAACGGAGATATGTAAAAGATTGTAAGAAAAAGGTCCTAAAGTGGAGAGAAAAATTGGAAAAGTGGCTGCAGGAAAATTAACTAGTAAGAGAAAAAATTATGGAAAAAACGATAAAACGAATTAAACAAAACATTAACGCACTGCTGGCGGTTGGTACGTCGTCCTGGCACAGCGAAATCAAAATATGAGCAAATAGTCAAGTGCGGCAATCCAGTTGATCGCGAGGCAAATACGACTGAGCGGTATGACGACCGTCAGTCGTGCGCAAATAATCTGGCATAATGCGCGACGTAGCTCTAGCGCAGCTGGTTCCTCAAGACGGAATCAAACAAATAGACTGAAGTTCGAAATAGGGCGATCCGATTGATCGCAAAGATTAGATGGTTGATGAGTGCGACGAACATCAGTTGCATGTGAAATAGACGAATAACACGCGACATAGACATGGCGCGTCTGACTTCTTGAGACGGAATAGACAAAAAACGTGGCGTGACAATATGATGCTGAGCAAGACAACGGTCCTGCAATTGTTTAAACCGGAAAATGCGGCGCGGACGAAGCAGTCGGCGCAACAAAACGCGGTGCAATAATATTGCCTCATCGTTGAGAATCGAGACGCAAAGTATGCGACGAACTGATGCGAGTGATAGTAGACGGGCTAATAGTTTGTTGATGGCGACGAGAATCGTAGCACACAGATGGGCGCAACGGGTCGCAGGGTACACAAACAGTTGACGGAATACTAAAATCGTTTTGGCGGATGATATGATAGGAAGTCGGATCGCCGGTTGGCGAACGAATTGATGCAGGTTGATGTCTTTCTAGGGAGACATCAAAGGCTGGAGCCGTGGAAATAGACATGTTGCCAGCGGCTTGTTGGGCGCGAATTTTGGCCAAAATTTTAGGTGGAGGAACGTCGAGAAAACTTTGAATTTGCTGACGCGACGCTTAGCAAGGAAACTCAATTGAACAATTGATTGGTGGGTCTGTGCGCGATCAAATTAGCTGAATTTGCTTATGCGCTGTGTACAAATCCTTAGTCGTCTCAATAATTTCAGGAAACTCAACAAAAACTTCTCTCGGAAACGGATTGAGAACTTGTTCCACAAAAATTGATCTAAGCATTCGTCAAAGTTGTTCGACCATGCGCCAAGCAATTCGAGGTTCTCGATACCAAAATTGGAATCTTAAAAACCGATTGTCGAGAAATTGAAGAAGTAGTGGCGCAGACATGAAAGTCGTAGATTGAAAAGACGGAATGAAACGGAAAGTTGACTTGTATTCTTCGAAAAATTCATTCATTGAACTGAAAACGTCAGCCATTTGGCGAATTGTTAAGGCCAAAGGAGCATGAAGATCAGGCGGATTTGCAAGACGATGCGGGAAAAATTCTGCTGGGATTTTATAGTTTGCACGACGCTCAATTTCTGGCGGTGCTTGTAGCATTGGATGATTGGCGACGAATTCTAGGCCTACTTCATAGACCATGGGGCCAGTAGTGACATAAAATCGGGTGCGACAAAACTTGTAGTCGTTGCAGAGTAAACGATGATGATGAGTCATTTTGACGATTTTAGGCATTGTTGAAGCGATGCACATCTCCAACGATTCTTTGGACGTTGGTGGGGGCCATAGGTGGGCAGCACCAAAATTCTGGGGGGTGAAAAAATATCTGGGGGGGTGAAAAAACTTTTAAAGGTCAAAAATGGCCTTAAAAATGGTGGTATGGCAGAAAAAAACACCATTTTTCGACGTTTCTCATCAAGCTCTATCCAATGGCATCAAAAAATTGCTAAAAAAAGCAAAAAAAAATTTTCTGGGGGGTATTTTAATTTCTGGGGGGGGGGGGTATTTCAACTTCTGGGGGTGCATACCCCCCAACCCCCACGCCCATGTGTGGTGGGGGCTGGAAGAACGTGACTGATGGCAGAACTTGTTGCGTTCCTGCACAAACTGGATGCGTGACTTGCGCATCTGGGTTTACACGTAGCTCCTTTTTCTCTGTTTCTGAGAGCAACTCAATACAATGACCATTGGCAAAAGCACAATCCTCAACTGGTGTTGACGAAAAGCATTGCTTGTTTGCAAAAGTCGAAACCAAGAAGAAGATCTTCTGGTAAATCATCAATGATAGAGACGATAGCCGGTGTAGTTTGCTCGGCGATCGTAATTTGCATTAAATAGGTGAAATGCACAGTGGCTGCCATTTTTCCAATTCCGTGCACAACATTAGCTACTTGCTTTGGTGGTAAGTTGAAACCTAAGCGCAGAAAGGCGCTCAAGGTCATCATTGTAACCTGGGCTCCTGTGTCTATCATAGCAGGCAGTTTCACACCATTAATTTGAGCTATAATGGTAGGCAAATTTGTCGATGCATGGCTAACTGATGGGGTGTTAGCTACATCATTAGGTGTGATGTGCTTATACAACTTTTCGTGGACAGCTAATCGCTTCTGTAGCTGATGATACTCCTCAAGAAATGCTTGTGACGCAAAAGCTGTTCCGAATTCTTGGAAGTCGAAACAGACGAAGCGACAAAATTGTTGTTATTGTGACAAAAGAGTCGGCTGAGGTGGGGGAAACGTAACGGTGGGGGTGGAAGATACCGAGTATGTGGCAGCTGGAACATCAGTATGAGTAGGTGGCTGATAAAATTGTTGATATGAATTGTTTGGCTGATGATAGTTCTGAGAATGTCCTGAAAAACGATTGTTTGCATACATACTTCTGTCTTTGTCGTGGTATTGCATATTACTGTAGGGATTACGGTAGTTCTGGCTAGTACCATAATTTTGCCGAAAATCATTATTGTTTTCGTTCCGAAAATCTTGATGGAAGTCATAATTTTGAGACGTAGATGGATACTGTGAGTTTTGAAACACACGAGAATTATACGGAGTACGGTAGTTCGATTGCCACGATGATGAGTTGTTTTGAAACACTGGTCTAGGTTGACTACATGGTATCGATTCACGTACTCACTAGAATTGTGAGTTTTGCTGTTGCGGTAACTTCGATTGTTGTTTTGCTGACGCCAAAAACATTCATCTCTGGTGTGGCCCATGTGTTTGCAATACACGCAATATTGTTGCGCTAAAGCATTAGATGTCTCTGGACGAAAAAAGACGTAGATTGATGGGGGACTCATTTTGACTATACGTTGAACACCGAAAATTATTTTTTGGCAACACGCTACTGGATGCTGCAGCGGCTGTTGCAGGTAAATACGGCATAGGCTGCTTAGCTGAAGCATACTGTAGGTTCGCAAACTCTATGCAACACGCAGCATGAAGAAAATCTTGAAGCGGTGCTTCAGGCGCTCTTTTGTAAGCTTTTCTCGCAATATCTGGATTCATCCCTTTTCTGAGCTGATAACGGAACATTTTCTCAAAAGCTATCAAATCAACTTGAATTTCTGGTTGAGCTCAAATGAGATATTTGCGTAACGCCAAAAAATAAGCGTTCACAGACTCTGATAGGTGCTGTTTTTGCTCAAAAAATCTATCAAACAATGTATCTGAGTCGATAGGACGAAACTCTGCAATTAATGCTTGTTTCGTGAGTTCATAAGATTCGCGGACATCGTTGGGTAGCGAACAAAACAATCTAGTCGTATACACACATGGGCGTGGGGGGAGGGTTTGGGGGTATGCACCCCCACAGAAGTTGAAATACCCCCCCAGAAATCAAAATACCCCCCCCCCCAGAAAAATTTTTTGTTGCTTTTTTAGCAATTTTTTGATGCCATTGGATAGAGCTTGATGAGAAACGTCGAAAAATGGTGTTTTTTTCGCCATACCACCATTTTTAAGGCCATTTTTTGACCTTTAAAAATTTTTCACCCTCCCCCCAGAAATTTTTCACCCCCCCAGAATTTTGGTGCTGCCCACCTATGGTCGTATAGGTATCGAAAAATGATGGCAACAAATCTCGACACGATCTTTTGTCTATTCTATAGCCATTTGTTAATCGCTCAAGTTCATGAAAAAATCCACGAATATCGGTTTTTTCACCTTGAAAAAAACTTCTTATTGGCTATCATGTACTGAATTTGTTGTTAAAATGGACCTCTATTCATAGAATCAGCTAGGTAGTGAATACCTGTATTCTCTGAGCTATCAGACGACGTGTCACGGTGGCGACGCCTTGAACGTCTTGAAGAAGATCTATGACGCCTGGGACTTTCCGGCGGAGAGTCAGTAGCTTGATCAGGATAGTGAACTCTTCGGTACTGTTGACTCTGAGGTGGGTTCTGATCCAGCGGGATTGATGCATCTGTATTTGGCACGAAAATTTTATTCTGTGGAATATGCATTGCATGAAGTGGCGGTAGTTCAGCATTTACGGGATTAGCTTGTTTTGCTGCCGGCTGAACGGCTGGCAAAACGATCTGTACTCGCAGAGACAGTTCAACATTTGCAAAACGAGCTAAATGTTGCTGTTCAGCGTTTACAGGGACGGTAGGGCGCGATAAACGCGACGCGATTTGCTGATTAGGAAGCACTGGAATAGACAAATGACGGACTGGCATTGACGTTGCAAGCTGCACGCGCGAATCCGAGTCAGCATTTGCAAAGCGAGCTAAATGCTGCTGGTCCGCATTAGCAGTGACGTTGGGCACCAATTATGGCTCGACAGGCTGCAAATCAGGGTTTGCAGAGTTTGCATTTTGCAATTGTGCATGCACATGTTCAACGGCTATACGTTCAAGCCAATTTTCCAAATCTTGCATATGTGCGAACATCGCATTCAAGAGATTATTTGAATTGCCATTTTCAGTTATCCGGTTCACATTTGTGTCGGAAACCGATCTTTGCGGATTAGGAATCGTCGTTTCGTTCAAAATTTGACGAAGAGTGATATTGTCATCGTTTGCAACTTGATTATCTATCGTAGAGTCAACAGTCAACACTGTTGTCCTAAGTTTGGACACCTAGCGTTTGATTCGTATTCACAATGCTGTCTGCGCTTGCACGATTTTGTGCACTGGCGCTATGATCTGAATCTGAGTCATTTGACACACTTCTAGATGATTTCGGAGTATTAGCCTGCTTAGGCGACTTATCTGGGGTTTTTCTCCCCGTTTTAGTCATTTTTCCTGCTAGTTTCTTGCCTGGCATGGCAGACAATTGAGATTAAGATCAGGACAAAAATTTATGTCACAACCCCAATCTTGACCAAGAAAAAATATGCACACGAACACAATAGAGTCAAAAATGCACACGAACAGTAAAAATTTTAAGAATGCACACGAACACAATATGGTTACACAAAGTGGAAAAAGTTTTGAAAATTTTTAGGTAGAAAATGAAACAATGTTAGCTCGGCCGGTCGTCGTGAATGACCTCCAATGTAAACGTAGGTGTTTGCCTACGTCCACTTGCTTACTTAACCCTAGCTAAAGCTCACGCGCTCGCACAAAAGGCGACTCGAGGGTAAGTGGCCCGGCCTATCAAGATAGCCCAGCCCTCTAAGCACGCACCTAGTGAAACTTACTTACTTAACCCCTTTTGAGATTAAGCACCTAAATAATGTAAGTTCTCCGGAAACCTAATTGAGGGCTCAAAAAGATTATTATTTAACTTATTTTGGGACCGAATTCCGGTGCTTGAAAATATTGAGGGTTCCTAATGTAGTGTAGCACAAGAACAGAATTCAACAGCACGGAAATTCAACCAAGCCCAACATCGTTTATTAAATAATTAATTTTTACAATATTTTTGGACAGAAAATTATGAAGCAATGAAAAACGCGACAGCATGAAGATGCATGCTGCCGACTGTCGTGTTACGCTAATCGGTTAAAATAAACAATGTAATTACAAGGGCACATAGCCCGCCAACGGCATACAAGAAATGCAGTGAAGGCACACAAATAAAATAACAAATGCGTAGAGGCGAAAAAGCCTGCCCACTAGGCGACGAAATACGACGAGATTTCCCTGCAGCCACACAGGGAAAAACACAGGGAGACTATGTGCGGAAAAACAGGTCGCATGGAAAAGAAAACAGGCACAGCATAGAAGCTGGCGAAAAACCGGGAAGCTCAATGTAAAATGAAAAAATCTTAAAGTGCGTCCGATCGTCCAAAACTGCGCTCGCACCCAGGTTTAAACGATACGAAAAAGAGGCGTATCAAATGCGGACAAAGAAACGCGGAATGGATCTACGAGAATAACAATAGGCCTATGGGCAAACGGAATGAGGACACAAAAATAAGACACACACATTTGACTTTAGGTACACGTATAAATATGGTAGCACACCTACCAATTTGTACTCAAGTCGCATTAAGCCCAAGTGCCCATTTTCATATCCCGGATTTTTATTGAAAATATGTGTGGGAAAGGGAATGAAAATATCATAATTTTGAGTGAAGGTGGTCCCGGGCGACTCACTATAGCGTTGCGCTAAGTGGTCGCGTACGTGCAAATGGAAATTAAGCACGAAATTGAGCATCTGGGCAAAACAGTCATGGGAATGTAGGTACAACGTAGCACAAAACGAATGGAATTTCGCGTTGAACCAACGCGGCAAAACAGGGTGTAGAGCATACGTGGGCAGCAAGAAAATTCTGGGGGGGGTGCAAGATTTTTTGAAGGTCGAAAAATGGCCTTAAAAATGGTGGTATGGCGATAAAAACACTATTTTCCGACGTTTCTCATCAAGCACTATCCATTGGCATCAAAAAATTGCGAAAAAAACGAAAAAAATTTTCAAAAATTGAATTCTGGGGGGTATTTTGATTTCTGGGGGGTATTTTGGTTTCTGGGGGTGCATACCCCCCCAAACCCCCCACGCCCAGGTGTGGTGTAGAGCCATCTCTACATATTTAGCGCATTTACCACAGTATGCCCCAGCACTTATTAAATGCCTAAATTAAATTAATATGGGCGGATTAGCGCATAAATCATGGAAGAATTCCAGCTACTCGCCCTCACTCAGCTGATCTGCTGAGTTACAGTAATTCGTCTTGTTTAGCTTACTGTACCCCTTGAAAAAATTTACTAAAAAGCTTTCGAATAAATTAAACAGACTCTAGGTACTTATATTATAGCTATAAGTTGCACATTCGGTGTATGACTTGACTTGACTTAAACACCATAAGCTTCAATGACGTTGGTAGGGCAACGACCGTTGAGCTGTGGCGGCCAAAGGCAGTGTATCACGGATTACAGCACGCCATTGATCGCGGTTCAAGGCTGCTTGTTGGGCATCAATGATTGAGAAGTGGAGCGGCTGAACATCTTGTGCCACTTGTGTCAACCATGTTTTCTTAGGGGCGTCTCGAGAGATTTTCCACCCGTGGGCCGCTTGGAGTTAATTAACTGATAGGGTAGTCGGGTGTTGTTCATGCGGCAGACATGTCCAAACCACCTGAGCCGCTGTCGCTTTAAGTAGAGTTCGATACTGGTTTGGTTTTTACATACGTGCAGCACAGTTTCATTCTCCCATCGGTTTCGTAGATTTATGTGCAAAATGCTGCGAAGACACCGAAGTTGAAAACGTTCTAATATGTGCATATCGCTTTTAAGCAGAGTCCACGACTCAGAGCCGTACATCAAAATTGTCCGGATGGAAGCATTAAAAATTCTCATTTTTGTTGTGATGGTAATGTCTTTTTGGTTCCACAAACACTTCTTTAGTGAAGTGAATGCTGACATGGCATTCCCAATGCGGTTTTTGATGTCGCTAGTTGCTACTATTCGTCCACTATCGATAACCGATCCCAAATATTTAAATGCATCCACCCTTTCGATTGGTTTGCCATCAAGTTGCAATATGGCCGGTTGTGTGCCCGTGAGAATAAATTTAGTTTTTTCGCTGTTTATTGTCAGGCCGAGTTTGTTGGCATTCACTTGTAACGCATTCAAGGTATTTTGTGCGGCTTGAGCTGTTTCGGCAAAAAATACAATGTCGTCGGCATATACTAAATCAGTGAGAGACAAATTAGCTCTGACTTGTACACCTGGCATGTCGTCGAAAGTTTTTCTGAGAATCCAGTCCATAGTCACGTTGAACAACATAGGCGAAATAATGCATCCCTGTTTAACGCCAGTGGTAATTGAGAATGGTGAGGACACATTTCCCAAATATTTTGCCCTGCTCATTCCACCGTCGTAGAAGGCCTTGAGAATACTAAGTGTGGCATGCGGGATTGATTCATTTTTGAGGGCGCACCATAAGGACGAATGGTCTATGCTATCGAATGCGCATGCAAAATCCACAAATACCAAGAATGTGTCCTTTTTACAGCGTAGGCGCGATTCGGTTAGTTGCCTAAGTGTGAATATTTGGTCGGTGCAACCTCTTTCAGGCCTGAAACCAGCCTGCTCTTCCCTGCAGTTAGTTTCTCTAACACTGAGTAGTCTGGATCGGATTATAGAGGTCAGAAGTTTTCCAGATGTTGCTAACAGGCTTATTCCTCTATAGTTTTTGCAGGTAGCTGGGTCTCCTTTTTGTGAATTGGTACGATAATTGAGTCCTTAAAGTCTTGAGGCACTGTGCCTTTGTTCCAGATGGTCGAGTATACGCCTTTTAGTTGTTTGACTATTGCCTCTCCTCCAGCTTTTAAAGCTTCAGCAGGGATGTTGTCCACACCTGATGCCTTCCGGTTCTTGAGTCTTTTTATTGATATTCTGATTTCCTCTTCAGTTGGAGGATGATCATTAATTGTGCTTGAAAATTTCAGATCCACGTTCTCCATCAGCCTTTTGTCTAGGCTTGTGGGATGTGGGCGGTTAAGCAATTGGCTAAAATGTTCTTTCCATCTATCTAGTTTACCCGTTAGTGATTTGATGGGGTTGCCATGGTGATCTTAGAGGTTTGAACTCGTTGCTTTAAGCTTTCCATTACAACTTCGCAGGATGCTGTAAAGTAAGCGCGAATCATGGTTCTTGCTGGCTATTTCCATTTCTTGGGCTTTCACATTCCACCAAGCATCCTTATCCGTCTTAAGCTGCCGTTTAATTTGTCTATTGAGGAAAAGGTACAGCTTGTGATTAATATTCTAACAGTAATGGGCACATTCAATATCGAGCGTTTTTCATGCACTAAATCCAGCTCAGAAATCAGCCTATGTTTCTGCTGATTTTAATCAATAAACGCAAATCAGGGAGGCAAATGATTGATAAAAATATTTAACAGAAGGTCGTAGCGCATTAGCAGGTAACAGTAGATGGAAAATCGATAAGTGTACTATTAGCGTTATACCTTTAGTTTTGTGGCTAAAAGTTAATCCTTCTGGAAAATTAAAGTTTTCTTTACTTACTGTGGACTTCAGTGCGCGGATTAGCTGGCTGAGGCGGCCGCACGGGCGTACGTTGCGAGCAGACAATACTGTCATTGAATAAACTGTTTTTGGTCTTTACGCATCGTCCTGCACTATTTAAGCAATGGAAAAACTATTTTTTTCATAATTTTTCTTTGCGTTTTCGACGATGCTTATAATGCGCGTCAAGCGCTTATTTTTGGCCTTTTCCTCAGTATTTTTTTTGTACAAGGTCCGTTTGAACATGTACAAAGATGGTCCCCAAAAGTCTTTGTACATTTTGTAAATGCAAATTTTTGTGTACTACAGTAGCGATTTTAGTGTGGTAAAACAGGGTTTTCGATCTTTGGTAGTGTATTTTAGCTAATTTCTGGGTTTCTGACGTCAAAAATTACTAAAAATTATCTGAAAACGGCGTGAAGCGCCGAAAAATGTTGACATTTTTCATTCTAAATGCAATTTCTGCCATTATAAAGATATATAGAACACACAATTACTCATTTCGGCGTGAAGCGCTTAAAATTTTTCGAATTTTAGACCTTTTGGTTAATGGTTTTTGTTCACTTTAACCCCTTTCGAATTTTTTCTATCTTTTTCAACAGGGCGAATTCTAGAATAGCTCCATGTTCCAGATTTAAAAAAAACAGCGTTTTTATGCGATTTCAAGTACGTATCTTTAACATAAAAGTTGAAAAAACAGACGGAAAAGCCTTTGATTGAAAAAAAATTTTCAAAAAATTTTATTTCCTTACTTTCTTTTCCGTCTGTTTTTTCAACTTTTATATTCAAAACTCCTACTTGAATTCGCATTAAAACGCTATTCTCACCTTAATCAAAATTATCTTAGAGCACAGTGCGGCTTCAGATTGGTGCCAGCGGATGATCTAAGCCTAAGAAAAAGATGGGGCAAAAATTGCTCCGCTCGCTTCGCTCGCTTCGCAATTTTCGCCCCATTTGTCTCAGGCTTACATCATCCCCTGGCACCAATGTGAAGGCACATACTAAGCCTAAGCCTAAAAAATAAATATTAGAAGAGACTTATGAAGAAAATGACGCTAGCACCCTTATTTGTCAAAATATACGTAATCCTTCCCTTTCTAACTAACACTAACAAAAAAGATTGATCACCGGATGGTGTACATGACCATTATTATAATTACTGAAGTGTAAATTCTCACTCACTTTTATCTCTTGATTTCCGTGCTGATCCAGACAATCGTACGCCTTTCAGGAGTCAGCGGGATAAAATTTCGTATATCAATAGTTTCGAGCGTTCGATTAATGTGCCACGTCGAAACGAAATCTGATGATAAAAATTCGTATATCAACAGTTTCGAGCGTTCCACAAATGTGCCACGTCAAAACGAAATCTGATTAGCCGCTGTCGAAACGGTTAATTTCAATGCTCCGCCACACCTATCAGATTTTTAATCCGGCTCTTTCGATACTAACTAATTGACAATCTTATACCAATTGTCAGTGTTTCGCAGAATTGTCGGATAGCTATTTAATTTCTGTAAGATTAAGGTACATTCTTAGAACGCAGCAACTGCGCAAAGCATAAAAATCTTGATCACAATCCAATATACGAAATGCGTATTACACAGCAGCACGGTAGAGCGTAGAACAACCGGAATAAGCAATTCTCGCATCCGGAACAACGTAAATCACTTATATGATTGATAAAAAATTTGCATAGAAAAGCATCGCCGACTTCCACGTGAGCATAAGGTTACTAATCTAAAACTATCCGTAATAAATAATTCTCGCTGACCAAACAAGCGCCTACTACGTAAATCACTCATGATAATAAAAAATTTGCATAGAGAACCTACGTCACTCCATGCGAGCAAAAGATTACAAATCTAACACCCTACAGTACATAAAGAATTGTCACTTAGATGTGTTCCACAGATCACCTGTCTGATGTTAAGCACAACATTTATCCAATGCATTAGGAACGGAGTGTTCTATCAAGGCAACAGTAAATTGGCCTAACTTACATTCTTTTATGATAGTCATGTAAACTTACATCGATTGATCGCAGTGTATTCATTTAAGTTCATAATGTTCGTTCAAGCTATACATAGAAACCAATAAATGCATTATGGATAGTTATGTACCTACATAGGTCCTTTATAAACGTTCATCGTGTGCACGTATGTTCGAATTAACCTGTTCTTCTTTAATTCATAATAGGTTCATCAATCGTCAGCATTATCGTCGTCGCCTTCGCTAATGAACATATTACCTATGTACCTACCTACTTACATACCTATGTACATGACAATTCTATCAATCATTGCGACGATTTTTGCAGTCGCGTTCCCTAAACATTGCGTACCTACATACATACAAACGTATGCATCAGTATACATTAGATCAATCAATACGCCGTTTACGGCAGTCGCCTTCCCATGCTTTGTGCTTCTATTGCTTTACAACTTCATTCCTCAATTTCTCCCCTTCTAAATGGTTTCCGTCGATAATTTCTTTTGAATATCTTCCTTACAACTACTAATCTTTTGATAAATCCCCATTAATTTAAATTTTGTGACTTCTATCTATTCTAGAATTAAGCCTTTTCAACATTAGGGTATATACAGGGTGAATTTTTACCATCGTTTTTTAACACCAGGGTTCTCACACAAGTTTTCCCGAGACAGAAAATAACTTTCAGGTGACAGGTTTTGACCCTCCGACCTATCGCTCTACAGTGCAACACGTTACCAATCGGCTAAGCCATCTTCTCGTAAGAAATAAAAACAAATTAATGAGGGAATGGTACTTAGCATCTATACATCGACCTAAGCATCTATACATCAACCTAAGCATCTATACATCGACCTAAGCATCTATACATTGACCTAAGCGGGAGCGAGCGAGCTCGACCTAAGCAGCTTAAAACACCTTTTCAGATATACTAAGCCTAAGCCTAAGTATATTTGAAGCAAAAACTTACATTTTCCTATATCTTATCAAGTAAATTATTGCAAAAGTTGATTATGAATCTGAAAAAAATGAAGAAAAAAATTTAAAAAAACCTGAAGAAAATCAAGGATTATATCATATGATATAGATATATCATAATGCTGTCATGCTGTATATACCCTAATGTTAAAAAAGATAAAAAAAATTTGATAGGGGTTAAAGTGAACAAGTGCCGACCTTTTTTGCAATTTTTGTCTTCCTAAAAAATCTTTGTACATACAAATACAATACAAATATTTTATTTTCGTCGCACAAAAAGAACACAATAAGAAAAGAAACAATATACAATGAAATACAATTATAAATAAACATTTGACATGAATCATCATACAAAATCACATATTCTAAAAGCAAGAAATTATTAATTAAAGTACATTTATACGAGATTAGTGCAAAAGACGAAGGTAGGCGCGCAGGCTAAATAAATTATGCACTTAGAACACACCCCTAGCAAATACCTCGTTAGATCAACTTTTTTCAACTTTTCACGGAGGGAAGCAACACTAGGAGATCTTACAACAGCTTCAGGGAGAGAATTCCATACGTGAATCCACCTATTGGATAAATCATACCCACGAACATCAAGCCGAAAAGGAGTGCATTCACATTTCATTGAATTTTGAGCACGCGTGCTGTTTTCACAAAAAGTAAAAAAGTCGGCTTGCTGCAAAACGCATCTACCACTCAATATCTGATACATCATACACAGATCACTATGCAATCTGCAGAATCTCCAGGCTATCCAATTCTAAGGAACTGAGTCTTTCAGCATAAGAAAGTCCCCAAAATCCAATAATTTTACGTGTGAATTTATTTTGAACATTTTCGATCATTGAAACATGGGTCTTACGGTATGGATTCCAAACAGTGCTACAATACTCAAGAAGCGGTCTGACGTAAACAGTAAAAGCCCTAGACATATTTAGTTTATTTTTAGAAGCAAATGATTTCAATATTAGCATAGCCTTAGCCTAAGCTCTACGCGCTATATCATTATAGTGGAAATTAAAATCAAGTTTACTTGATACGTAAACACCCAAATCCTTTACAGAATTTACACTCTG
The DNA here is from genome assembly GCA_036768485.1 of Mermis nigrescens. NCBI lineage: Eukaryota > Metazoa > Nematoda > Enoplea > Mermithida > Mermithidae > Mermis > Mermis nigrescens. The sequence goes on from JAVLUZ010000161.1 coordinate 719,567, forward strand.
CAGTCAGGTCAGAAATTCTATAAGAATGCTTGAGATTTCCAAAACCTAGATATAACGCATAGCATTTTTCAGTAGCAATTTTTAATTGCCAATCCTTGGACCAGACTACAAGTTTAGCGATATCATCTTGAAGTTGGGTGTGATTGCTAGATAAATTATAAAGCTTGACGTCATCGGCAAAAAGGCAAACTTGCTATTTAAGCAGTCGCTAATGTCATTTATGAATAAAACAAAAGAATCGGGCCAAGTATACTGCCCTGAGGAACACCGCTAGTGACAGATTTTTCGCTCAAAAACTGACCGTTTATAGCAACCCTTTGAGTCCTATTGCCCAAAAAACAAGTTAACCAACTCAATAAATCTCCAGAAAATCCAAAAAGTTTCCAGTTTATAAATTAATTTACGGTGAACTACAGTGTTGAAAGCTTTTAGAAAAATTAATGTAGATAACATCAACAGTGTTTTTTCATCAATTAATTTAGTCCATTCATTTTTGCACTTTAGTTATTGCAATTCACACAATTTACCCTTTTGGAAACCAAACTGACCAGAGGAGATCAAATTATTCTCACGTAAATGTGCTTGCATCATACTGTTAATTATCGATTCCATGATCTTACACGTATATAACACAACATAACGATATCGGCCTGTAATTTTTAGCATCACTCCGGTCGCCCTTTTTATACACAGGAACAACATTAGCAGTGCGCCACAGTGCAGGAATACAATGGGTTTTGAAAGATATTTCAAAAATAGTGGTTAAGGGCTGGGTAAGTACAAAAGCAAGTTTTTTCACAAAAAATGCGCAAAGTCCGTCAGGGCCAATCGATAATGATGGTTTAATTTTCCGTATAGCAGAAAAAAATGACATCATCAGAAAAACGAATGTTTGATAACTTTGGCTGTGCACAAGCATTAATAAGACCAAAATTCGTTTGCGTAGGAACACTAAAGACTGAAGCAAAAAGTGTGCTAAAAAAGGTTTGCCTTATCTTTGTCAGTAGAAGCAATCACACAATCGCCATCAGTTAAGATTGGAATAGTTCTTTCACCACTAATACGAGAATTAACAGAATTATAAAAAGAATTCAAATTTCCAGATTTAATAAGTTTATCTTCTTTGGAAGAGTGAAATTCATAGATTTCGGCCTTTAATAACTTTGCACAGTTATTATAAACAGCTTTAGATTCAGGCGTTTTTCTCTGTTTATAAACATGCCACAGCCTCAGTTTTTTAGCAACCAGCTTTCTTATGCTCATTGGGTGTCTTTTCACAGTTGCAGGTTTAGCTTCAATTTTTGGAACATGCTGAGAAATTAAAGGATTTATAACAGACAAAAATTTGTTGTAGAAATCACCAGAAGTAACGCAATCCGAAAAATGTCAGGCCACAAAATTGCTGACAAAAATAATTCAATCTGATCATAATTTGCTCTGCAAAAATTAAATTTAGCTGAACTTTTTTTCTTCCAAGATAGAACATTTAAGAGAAAAGTAACAACCGAGTGATCACTAGTAGAAAAAGGTGGGTTGACTTCAACGTTTTTGATAGAATGGGCATCAAAAATTAACATCTAAAATATGCATACCGTGTGTTGGTTCAGAAACTTTTTGACTAAAAGACAGAGAAAGCATGCACTCGCAAAAAGATTGGTTAATAGGACTCGAAGGTAAAATAAAACTAGACCAGTCTACATTAGGAAAATTTAAATCACCTAATATGACAAAAGGATACTGTATCTGAGAGGCCCATTCTATAACACGGCAAAGCATTTTCATGTGGGAGAAATCATAATCCGGCGCCCTGTAAAAAAGTAGCACACGAATCTTGGAGCTTATCGCCAATGAAATCAACAATAACTATTTCTTCACTGAAAAGATTTTCCGGTACTTTTGGCAAGTTGGATTTTAAAGTACTTTTTGATAGAATAAAAACACCTCCACCTTTTCAATTGATCCTATCAGAACGATACACATTGAAACGGTTTAAATTGCAAAGTAAGCCATTAGATACACTAGGAATTAACCAGGATTCACACACACACACACACACAATATCGAAATCATTTGCTGTTAAAAATGCACCAAACTCATTTAGTTTATTTAGTATACTACGTGCATTAAATAAACAACAATGCAAAACTGACTGCCATCCGGCCAGGGGGCCCGCATCCTCAAATTATGCACGAATTATTCCTCCACGACAATCGACGCTCAGTAGCATCAGCGCCGGACGTTCGACGCAACTGACGCTCCTCATAAGCGTCCTGACCATACGTGGGCAGCAAGAAAATTCTGGGGGGGTGTGCAAGATTTTTTTGAAGGTCGAAAAATGACCTTAAAAATGGTGGTATGGTGATAAAAACACCATTTTTCGACGTTTCTCATCAAGCACTATCCATTGGCATCAAAAAATTGCGAAGAAAACGAAAAAAATTTCAAAAATTGAATTCTGGGGGGGGGGTATTTTGATTTTTTGGGGGGGGGGTATTTTGGTTTTTGGGGGGTGCATACCCCCCCCCAAACCCCCACGCCCAGGTGTGGTCCTGATGCTCCTGATTGGACAAATCGCATCGAAACCAGATTCGCGTAGGATCCCGCTTCTGTCGCCCGCTGCAGGTTTAGGCGACTGGAAAGCTCGGAACCACAAGTTGCGGGCATGTGCTGAGGAAAATTGTATTTTGAGCAAGCGTTCGTATTTTTGATTAGGTATATCGCCCCGTCCCAAACGATAGCAATCGGTAATGTCGTCGGGATCAAAATCATGGTCATCCGCCAAGCGACGAACTTCGGCTAGATCAAACTTTTTTTGATCAGAAGTGGTGCCAGTTTTTAATTTATTGATGTTAAAACCAACAGCCCTGGTAGAACGTTCTTGAAGGTCAATGGCTATACGAACTGAGTCCAACACTAATGGGCCACAAACAGGCCCACCGCAAAAAGGAGGTCCACCTGTGAACGTAGGGCGATGAGGGGCGGCTGCCGAAATGTTTAATGATTGAGCGAAATCCACAGGCTCAGCGGGCAAAGGGGCAAAGTCCGGCTTCTGCAGCAATCAATAGGAGTTTAAAGCAAGTGTGTAGGAACACTGCGAACATATCATTGCATGCAAGAATAAATGAATAGTTTAGAGGCATCAGATGACAAGGCGGCGAATTCGTTATGAAAGTTGTCCGAGATGGAAGCACACGCGGCGTGCTCCCATGAACCACAATAACCGCACTGAAAAGCCAAGTCGCTGTCGCCAACATTCGAATGACAACAAATGCAGGGTGCCGTAATGAGTTGACTCTTGTCAATGTCTTTTGACTGCGAACTAGTCAAATCTTTTGTCTGACGTTTAGTACCAGGGTTCGTTTCGACATCGCCACTTAGCAATAATAAACGAAAGTTCAAAAAGACCATAATTTTCGCAACCATACGCGGAAAAAATTTGTTGGGGCTAAAGTCGTTTCACATCAAACATCTTCCGCAATGGATGCTGTATAAACGGCAAAATTTTGAGCACTGTTTGTCCGGTAGTATGACGTCAACTCGCATCGATCCGATTAGTAATACGAAGATGATCAATTGCATGCCGCCGAACATCAACATTTTCGTCGTTGACTGCCAAATTATACGAAGAACCGCAAAAATTATAAATCTTCTGAACCACTACAACGGTTTCATCGTACCTACGGTCCTGAAAAGTCTTTTGTACATCGGGAAAAATCTTTGCCGAGTACAAAAAAACACTGCTTTTCCTGCAACTTGGTAGAAACTGCCAAAACTTAGAAGAAATCGGTGCAAAATACCAGATCTTCACACACACACACACACACACACACATTCACGGCTAAACTTAAGAATATAGTACTTTTAGAGAAAGAGCAAAACAAATATGGAATGCCAAAATTTTTTTGCCAAGATGGTAGAACATGATAAATTGAAGCGTGGAAAAAAATTTGCTGGAAATCTGAGCCATACCTGCGAAATTGCAGGCAACTCTCTATATTAGTGTTGGGTGGGACGATTAAACGGCTCGATCCAAGGACTTACACATTGGTCAGAAATAAATAACATGGGCTGAAATTACGTGAGGAAGCATAGCAATGAAGGAGAAGAAAGAAAAAAGGCGCAAAAAGCTGTTCGAAATTTAAAAAAAATTAAAAAAATTTCCATATTTTTTTGCATGTTTTTTCGGTTTTACTTGACAAGATATACAAAAATCTAAGTTTTTGCTTCTATTATACTTAGGCTTAGGCTATGTATATCTAAAAAGGTGTTTTAAGCTGCTACGAGGTCGCTCCCGCTCAAGTCGATGTATAGATGCTTAGGTCGATGTATAGATGCTTAGATCGATGAATAGATGCTTAGATCGATGTATAGATGCTTAGGTCGATGTATAGATGATTAGGTCGATGTATACAGTAGTCGCCATGAAAGATGACGCGCCATCACCCTCAGAATTATAATGGATGGTGCGTCGCGAGCGCCGCGTTGCGTCCATCATGCGCCATCATCTCTTTTTCTATTCAGCGCCATTAACCTCCATCATCCCGTTAATCTGGCGATGCGGATGGCGCAATTTATCTATTAATAGCGCCAACAAGGAAGCGCGCACGTGAATGCTGGCGCGCTTCCTTCTTGTTGGTGCTATTAATAGCTAAATTGCGCCGTCCGCATCGCCAGATTAACGGGATGATGGAGATTAATGGCGCTGAATAGAAAAAGAGATGATGGCGCATGATGGACGTAACGCGGCGCTAGCGACGCACCATCCATTATAATTCTGAGGGTGATGGCGCGTCATCTTTCATGGCGACCACTGTAGTTGCTTAGGTTGACGTAAATTGGCTATCTGCATGTGATTCTGCATTCAGCTGTTTGAATCTTCAAATACTTAGGTCGAGAGGATGCTTGCTTAGGTCGAGAATAGGCTAATTAACAAAACCCATAGCTTTAGTAATATTGATCATAGACCGATGAAATTTTTTTCCTCACTTTCTTTCAACATGTTCTAAATACTGAGCAAAAAAATCCGCTTTTCTGAAGTTTATTTCTTAGTATTCTGAAAGTTCCATATTCTTTAGTTACTCCCGCACACATACACGCACACACACACACATACACTCACACACTGGACCATATTCAGAGGAAATGAAAAATAATTGGTGCTCACAAGAGCCATAGAGACATAGCAAGGCTGGCAAACCTTGGTTTTTGAAGTTTTTAGTTTTTGTGGTTTATGGGAAAACTAGAGAATTTGTTCTCGGGGTTTTTGGTTTTTAGGTAAAGTTCTTATGAAATTTTCTTCTAGATGCATTGAATAGGTACATAGGCAGCATGCTTGAAATCATTCTCTTAATTTCATTGTATCATGAAAACTGTTTTTCACTAGCTTATTTCATTTTAGAAAATGTAGTTGCTTGCTTGTCCAGTCACTCGTTAGTTCCATTGGCATTGAGCATATATTAAGTAATTTATTATCCACGTTTTGCTATTTTCCTTTTTATGTAAAACGGATGTTTGTTGTCTTTGACTCATACATGTGACGGTACGAAACTCATGAGGGCTTCCGACCATCTTCAGAAGGGGTGGGGTAAATGACCTCCAATTTTTGGCCGAAACCAGCCAAAAACGTCTAAATATCGTCGAAAAATTACGTTTTTTTGTAAATAATAGGTGTTCACAAATTTTCTGGCTTTAGGATTGGCTGATCCCCCATCACCCTGTTACCTGTATGCTTTGATTCAATAATTGTGTTCATAATTAACACTTGAAAATGAAAATTCTAGTTTGTTTGCAGATAATTTTGATGGTAATTAGACTTGCAGCTCGTGAGCTGACTCGTGAGATTGGTCCTTCCTAAATAATGAAGAAATTTGAAAAAAGCGGCTTTTTTACATTATTTTGGGCTGGTTTTGCGCGTTATTTCCCGCTGAAAATTATTAATCTTTCTACAAAATTGAATAGCAGCAAAATGCCAGTGAAATAAAGCAAAAACCAAAAGAAAACTATCAAAAAGCGCAAAAACCATGAAAACCCGAAGCAAAACCAAACATATAAAATTTTGAAATCTTTGTTTTTGTCACCCATTGACTTAGCCAGTCCCATATATATCTAGCGGGGCAGGGGTGTTTGTGGGGTACGTGCACCTCCCGGAATGGAATATATGAATGATTTTTGTTTACTCTTTGCTTTTTTATCCAAAAATCGCAAAAAAATTACCATAGCTTCGCTCCAAATTTCACAATTTACATGACATCAATTGAGTCCCAATCGTGTGGATTAAACACTCTATTTTTAGCATTAATACAACTTAATGCGCATTTCGCATCTATGCCTATTCTTCTGTATAGGTTTTGTGCAGAAAATGTGATTTTGGTCAAGAGGGTGACCATTGACCATTGAATCCTTACCATATTTTTGACATCTGGGTGGCAAAATTTACAAAGAGTAAGTACATGTCTAGTGGTCGTAAAATGTCTTTCCTATTTCATCCTTTGGTATGTTTTTAAAAATGTTGGTCATGCCCCTTTTTTAAAAGAAGTCCTGGATACGGATCTGGTTATTATCTTATATTATTATTTTATTATTATCTTATCCTGGCCACGCAAAAATTTTTTCATGTAAACCTATTATAACGGCGGGGCCATAGAATGACGTTTTTCTGGGCTATCAACATCGTCCCACACTATTTGAGTAATAGGAAAATTTTTTGAAAGTTTTTACTTCTTTGACGAATAAAATGCACATTATGCTATAAGCGCTAATTTTTTCTGGCTGCTCCTGCAATAAAACGATAGAAACTGCTGAAAGATAAATGAAATCGCCACAGAGCGCCGATTTGTTCGATTTTACGTCGCAGAAGAGTATCATCTAACCATGTTGCTCAGTTTTGAATATATCAAAATTTTCTTGGGGTTTTCCTATGCCCCCCCCCACTGCCTACGCGAGTGACAAGAGCCCTAAGCAAAAGTAAAAACTTATCGAAGTAGGTCTAAAACGCCGCTTTAGGTTTTTAGGTTAGAACATTGAGCGCAAAGTCAGCCTGAAATTACCTAAAGCTAATTAAAAAATGCACTGATTGATGACACAGTCGTTACCTTAAAAAACACAAGAATGCAATAGTTAACTGAAAGAAAAGTCGAAAAAAGTGGGGTAAGTGTTAAGGCAATCTCAGGCGGATTTAAGGGGCTGGGGCGGCCGCCCACTATTGGTGTGATAAAGAATAGATAAGTACATCATTCGCAATGATGTTTGGCCATCATGCCTCATAATTTCTCAGATTAATTCGGCGCTTTGCCCCGGATAATACCTTAAGCAGGTCCATATCAAGGATTTTGCTTAGGGGGGAAGGGGGCAAGACCAGAATTTTTCGAAAACATAGGGGGTGGGTAAAGGATAAATTAAAAAAATGTACGACCACTTGAGCTGCACGCACACTCTGTAAATTTGCTACCCAGATACCTTACCTTCTTCCACAGCCGGGGTGGTCTGATATGGCGCGCTCAAGCACCCCAACGTTTGGGACTAAATATGTATATTTTCAAAAAAGGCCACCTAACAGCAATGCGATACAATGCTTAAACTTTGGAGTTTAAACAATACCAAACTGATGAGCTAACAATCGCTGTAATGCCTGAAGCGCTGGCAGATGGCCAGTGTCTTTTGCGTGATTTAAACTAAGACATGCATATCTATCTAATGCAACTAATCCTAAAATTTGGTGTATGTAATTGTCCAATATATGTCACATCGTGGGTGTAGCATTTTGGGCCATGCATGATTCTGCCGTGATCTCTGTAGTTCGGCTATTTTTTTAAATTCTCGTAGAATTTGCGAAAGAACAACTCTATGATTACATATATAGCTTTCTCGAGAAAGGTTGATGTTGAGAAAAATGATTAGCGATTAAAATTCGAGCATCTTGCATGTGAACTCATTTTATCTAAGAGAAATAATCATGACAAAGTTGCAAATAACAACAAACAATGCAAAAGAAATTTGGGTTGCTCCTCCTAGAAGCCACACAGAATAGAAAGCTCTAGAAATCAGATTCTATTGTCCCGTTTATGACTACTAATCCTAAGTTGGTTTGGAAGCGTGCTAATGATCTGTCAGTTTTCATTTTGAACTTGCGCGGACGGGGATCTTGCAAAAAAACCTTCCTGCCATACATGTAAAGGCCATTGCTGGGCAAGCCTTGGGGGAGTCTCGGCTGGTAGGTATACCTGGAGCCCAATTCTTTTCGGTTGGTTGCTTAAGTCAGAAAAGTGGTTGCTACATAACTCCTGCGTGTAAAAATTTATGCATCAAATTTTTAACATGGCGAGTCTTGCTTCCCCGCAAAATCCATTCATAATTTCACGCGAAGTAGCACTATTTCTTGCGACACAATCTTATAATCAAAAATGGTGTGTTTAAATCAGTATGGTGTAAAAAATAGTGCAAGCGGTAATTTGCATAGCAACTATGTTTAAAAACTATTTTAGTAACAATTGACGTTTAATCTTGAAGCGACATTCACCGCCTTTAATATGCTTATTTTTTAAGCAATTTATTGTGTAAAAATAAAATTTATAGAGTTCCTATTTTCATGTAAAATAGTATATACATTTTCATTTAAAATATGAATCCTGCTTGAAATGCACGAAAATTTGTCAAAATTCAGCGCAAATTAAACATCAATAACAAGTAATGAAATCAAATCAATTCGGCGAGAAGCGCCGTAAACTTTTTACGTTTTCACCTTTCTGAAACGCAATTTTGCATGACAAAAATTGTCCAAATTCCGCGCAGCCTAGACAACAACAATTGAAAAATAATTAACTCGGCGTGAAGCGCCGGAACATTTTGAAATTTTAACCTGTCTGAAACGTGATTTTGCATTACAAAAATTGTCCGAATTTGGAACGGCTTGAGCGTCAATAACAAGTAATAAATTCTAAATCTATTAGGCGCTAAGCACCGGAAAATTTTAAGAAGATTTCACCTTTTTTAAAACGCAATTTTGCATTACAAAAATTGTCAAAATTCAGCGCGGCCTAAACATCAACAACAAGTAATGCATATATAAAAGACTAGTGTCTATTTACACATAAAACAAGTGGACAGACAAGTCAGTGTTTTTTGTGCAAGGTCCGGCTTGTACATGTACAAAAGATGGTCCCCCAAAAGTCTGTACATTTTGTACATGCAAATGTTTGTGTACTATAATATAGTACAGTAGCGATGTTTGTGTGGTAAAACAGGATTTTCGATCTTTGGTACTGTATTGTGGCTAATTTTTTGAGTTTCTGACGCCCAAAATTACTGAAAATTATCTCAAAACGGCGCGAAGCGTCGAAAAAATTGACATTTTCCATTCTACATAAAACGCAAATTCTGCCATTTTAAAGATATGTATATAGGACAAACAATTACTCATTTTCGCACTGCCGAAAATTTTTGGGAAATTTTACACCTTTTTTTACAGTTTTTGTCTTCCCAAAAATCTCTACGTTTTGTACACACAAATTTTTGGGTACTATAATGTGGTACAGTAGCTATTTTATAGTGGTAAAAACTGAGTCGTTCGATTTTTTTGGTAGTGTATTTTAGCTAATTTCTGGGTCTCTAAGGGCAAAGATCACTAAGAATCATCCTAAAACGGTGCTAAGCGCTGGAAAATTTGACATTTTTCTCTTTGAAAAATGCAATTTCTGTTATTATAAAAACCAAAATACCCCTAGAATTCAATTTATGATTTTTTTTGTTTTTTTTTCGCAATTTTTTGATACCAATCTATAGTGCTTGATGAAAAACGTTGAAAAATGGTGTTTCTTTTGCCATACCACCATTTTTAAGGCTGTTTTTTGACCTTTGAAAAAATCTTGCACCCTCCCCCAGAAGTTTGGTGCCGCCTAGCCTATGCCCCTCACCCCTGTGTGCGTGCAACGCACCAGTGCGATTGGCAAGGGATAACAAATCTCAGTCTTTGGAGCTTGGATGCGGGGTCGCGAATCCGCTCATGTAAGTTAAATGCATTCTGTGTATCAATCACTCTAGTTTAGCTTCGACCAAGCATAGTATTCGTATCATTAGCTTGCTTACTGATGGCTGGCGCGTATATTACGCGTTACTTACCAGCAATATTCGCATGGTTTCTATTGCTCGCGACGACTGGCGTGTTCTATTCAGTTTTGTAAGATTTTTTGTTAACTTTTGGTCGTTTTTTTATTTATACCCCTCGTGTTTTTAACAAGGGCTGCCAGCTGTTATCGAAGATCATGGCATAACCGGAATAATCATAGTAGCTGCCGAGGGCCTATTGACATTGATGGTCATTTCGAACTTTTTCATGGCTACGGTTATGGATCCTGGCTCGTTGCCAAAAGGTAAATGCGTATGTTCTTGCTTACTTATTTTGGCTCTCGGTGTGCTTTCTGTGTTTTGCGCACGAGCTGATTTTTCGTACTTTTACTTTTTCGTCGATTTTCTGTGCTTTCTGGGGTTTATTTTTGTTTTTAAAAGTTTTTTTTGAATATTTTCTTATCAAGAATACGTATAAATATATATTGGTTTAAGTATAATGCACGATTACCTGTATATGAAACTCAATTGAATTCACACATGCACACTATGATTTTGGGGATATCGCCCCTATCTGGACTTTTGAAAGGTCACTTTCGGATCAAAGCCTGTTGTTGGAATGGAATTATGAAACGGCATTAAACGATACCCAGTGCTATAATCTGGAGTATATTTTAGGTACTAATACCATTTATTCAATCAGACCCTTTTTTGTCCATTGTTTTAAGAATGTCTGCATAGTCCAAGTCGTTCAGTCGTCCTTTATTATCTTTTGTTTTCATGCAAACTTAATCACAAATAGTCAAGAAGAAAAAAATACATGGAATTAAAGCGTTTGTACGGGTTTTGAGGGCAGGGTATGGAACGAGAAGAATACCTATCCAAAACATCAACATAATCTCATTATTTTCGCGCCATGATTAGCCGTACAAAAAAACTCATTTACTCCCCCCTCTCCCCCGCAAGAAACTCGGTTTACTCCTCCCTCTAGAGCCCTTGGATCGTGTTATCGGTGCGCAAGGTCCAGGCTTTCAGGGGGGGGGGTTGAGAACCAAAATCGCTAAGATAGCTACCTGCTTCGTAAAAGCGGCTCTATAGTCCCTTTAGGTCAGAAAATTAGCTAAATAGCCTTTTCGGTCTCAGAAAACTAGCTATTTAGCCTTTTTGGATTCACAACAAAAGTTGTATGGCCTTTTTTGGACTATAAATAGCTATTAATCCCTTTTTGGAGTCGAGAAAAAGCTCCATATGCTTTTGAAACTCAGAAAAGACAACTGAATAGCATTTATGAGCATTAAAAAACTATACTTAGCTACTTTTTTGAGCCCAAAAAGCCGGTTTGGCCAATTTTCTGAGTCCAAAAATGCTAGCAATGGAGTTTTTCGGCCAAAATTGCTGTGCAGCTAACTGTCAATTTTTTAAAGCTCAAGGAAGGGGGGCAATACCCCCTTATCCCCTCCCCATGCTCTTGCTCATGTATGGACAGTGCGTGTATGACGAAATTCCTGTCAATCTAGCAGGATTTATATTTGCATATATTCCTATCTTGTTTCCGCGAGCAGAATCGCGACAAAGTAGCCCACAAATGTTCGCAATTTTAAATTTTTAAATCGGATTCACACTTCCCGCAATTCCTGTATGATTTTGAAATTTTTTAAAATTTTTCAGTCATTTCCGCGAAAATTAGTTGAATCAAATAGCTCGTTCGTTTCCGAAATTGTAACTAATTGTATCAATAATCAAATCATGTCCTCTGCGATGTACGCTTCCTATAATTTTTTTATAAACCTGTCGGAAAGGTTGGCTTAGGGGAGACGCTTGTATGTAATGTTCCGTCAAGTTCGTATTGCAATGTAATGCAGGCGGGCACGTAGCTGTGGGGGGAATGGGGGGGGGGTCCGGACCCAACCCCCAGATTCAGAAAAAACCGGTGACTTTTTACACGTTATTTTGTTCTATTTTTGGCTTAGACCCCCAAATTGGTGTTGCGCCCCCAAAATAGGAGGGCCAGCTACGTGCCTGAATGTAAGTAAAAACAATATAGTATAAAATACACGAGTATATGAAGAGAGTATTAAGCTTAATCGTGGATACAAGCAGTCAGTGCGAATAATATTGTCCTAAAAATACATTACGTGACGTACTCATATAATATTACTGAAATAAGTGGGCACAAAACGGCATGATGGTTCGCAATGTTGAGTAACGCTAAGCGTGGTACGATCAGCGTTTTTTTTACAAGGTCCGTTTGTACATGTACAAAAAGATGGTCCCAAATGTCTTTGTACATTTTGTACGCACAAATTTGTGGGTAGTATAACATGGTACGGTATCGATTTTAGTGTGGTAAAATCATAGTTGTTCGACTTTCGGTAATGTATTTTTGCTAATTTCTGGGTCTCTAATGGCAAAAATCACTAAGAATCGACTTAAACGGCGCGAAGCGCCGAAAAAATTTGTTATTTTTCCTTTTGAGATGCAATTTCTGCCATTATAATGATATATAGAACCAGTGTTTTTTTTTTGTACGCGGCAAAGATTTTTCCCAATGTACAAAGACTTTTCGGGACCGTCTTTGTACATGTATATACACATGATTTTTGGGGAAGATAAAAATTGCAAAAAATAGGTCTAAAATTCGCAAAAAGTTTCGGCGCTTGACAGAAATTGCATTTCAAAAGAAAAAATGTCTAATTTTTCGGCGCTTCGCGCGCCATTTTAGGACGATTTGAGTGATTTCTGCGCAGCAGAGACCCAGAAGTTGGCTAAAATACATTGCGCAAAAGTCGAACAACTCTGTTTTTACCTTACTAAAGTCGCTTCTTTACAATATTATAGTACCCAAAAATTTGTGTGTACAAAATGTAAAAAGATTTTTGGGAATACAAAACTGTAAAAAGGTGTAAAATTCCTAAGAATTTTCGGCACTTCGCGCCGAAATGAGCAATTGTTTGTCCTAAATATCTTTTAAATGGCAGCATCTGCATTCTAGATGGAAAAATGCCATCCAAACTTTTTCGGCTCATCGCTGCCGTTTTTTAGATAATTTTTAGTAATTTTGGGCGTCAGAAACACAAAATTAACTAAAATACCACGCTACCGAAGATCGAAGACCCTGTTTTACCACAATAAAATCGCTACTGTACTATATTATGGTACACAAACGACTTGCATGTACAAAATGTGCAAAGACTTTTTGAGGACCATCTTTTTTACGTGTACAAACGGACCTTGTACAAAAAAACACTGTATACATAGAACACAATTACTCATTTCGGCGGGACGCGCCGAAAATTTTTTGCGAATTTTAGACCTTTTTTGCAATTTTTGTCTTCCCAAAAATCTTCGCACATGTACGAAGCGACGATCCCGAAATGATTTGAGCGTCGGAAAAATTTTTTGCATGAGTACAAAATAAAAACCATGAGTACGATTCGGTTTTTTTCGTAGAATTCTATCGCGTGATTCAACGATTCTGCGTACTGAACTAGAGCGATTTCTTGGAATTCCGATTTCCGAGAATTCTGTGACGAAACTAAACTCACATGTTACTATAATTCGGGATGTGATACTTCTAAAATTACGTGGGTTGGCATCAGGGGTGGATTTAGAGAGGAAGGGGGGGCGGCCGCCCCCCCTATTGGCCCAAAATAGTGCGCAAAATTAAGGATTTTTGAGCGATTTTCTGGTTAAAACGGCTAATTTTTCCGCCCGAGTCAGGGTTCCGCTCCCCACCCTTAGAGGTACCCCCTTCAGGAAAATCCTGGATCTGCCACTGGTTTGCATGACGCGAGTGCGCCAGCATTAAATTACTAAAATATTACGTTTGGCGTATGAAGCGTAAAAAACACATAAAGAGAAAGATAGCTTCCCTTACAAACCTATCACAATGACTTGTTGTAATTAGCATTTACGACTCTAAATTTCGATTGGGTGATGAGTGGCTTTATAGCTTGGAAAAATCATATTAAATGACTTAAAACGGCACAGTTTCGCAGAAAAGCTGAAATGAATTACAATATAAGGTTTTGGGGCCACTTATAGAGGGTGAATTACGCATTCCCTCTCAAGTGTGATCAGTGGCAGATCTTGGATTTTCCTGGACGGGGGGCGGTTTATATAAGACCCCCCGAGCTTTGAAAAACTGATAGCTATACAGCCATTTTGGCCGGAATAACCATTGCTATATTAACCTTTTTTGGGATCAGAAAATGAGCTGTGTAGCTTGTTTTGGTTTAGAAAACTTGCTATATAGACTTTTTGGACTCAGAAACTTAGTGTGCGAGCTAAGAAATGCTAAATAGTTGTCTTTTCGTCTTTTCTTAGTTTTAATAGGATGTATATAGCTATTTTTCGACTCCGACGAGGGCTAAATAGCTATTTTTGGTCTAAAAAGACTATATAGCTATGTTTGTCAAGCAGGGGCGGATTTGGCGGGGGGTAGCCGCCCCCCCCTATTGGTTCAAAAATAGTGCGCAAAATTGTGGATTTTTGAGCGATTTTTTGCGATTTTCGGGTTAAAACGGGTAATTTTTCCGCCCAATTCAGGGTTGCGCCCCCCTGCTTAGGGGTACCGCCCCCCTTAGGAAAATCCTGTATCCGCCATTGGTCAGCAGGGGCGGATTTTGGGGGGGGGGGCGGCCGCCTCCCAATGGTCCAAAATAGTTCGCAAAATTAAGGATTTTTGAGCAATTTTTAGCGAGTTTCGGATTAAAACGGTTAATTTTTCCGCCCAAGTCGGGGTTCCGCCACCCCCCCCCTTGGAAAATCCTGGATCCGTCACTGTCAGCCCAAAAAGGCTATTTACTCGTTTTCTGAGCCCACAAAGGCTATGTAGCTAGTTCTCTTAGCCCAAAAAGGCTATTGACCCGTTTTTACGAAACACATAACTATCTACCGGTTTTTGGTTTTCTCACCCATCCCCCTTAAGGGTTCGACCTTGCGCCTCTATGGGGCGGCCGGTACCCTAAGTATTCCGAAAACAGTCGAAAATGGGTTCAGAAATTGGCCATTCACGTAAGAAATTGCGTTTTTTAGGCGTTTTGCGTCGTGTACTCTTATTTAAAATCGCTTTTGATTTTCGATTATTTCGCTCGAAAAATCATTGTTTCTTTAATTTTAGCAAAAATCTGGTCGGCCGATACGAGTTTTTAAATTTTATTACTCGGACTTTAAAAGGTGAAACAACAGTGGCTTTTTTAACTTTAGCAGTAAAGTTTTGGCAAATTTCCCGCCCGGTTTCCAGTGATTGGATAAAACTTAACAATGCCGAGCGAAGCGCCGAAAATCTTTTGCTAATTTTATCGTTTTGCGTCCTTTTTGCGCACCAAGCTCGAAAGGGCAATAGCCCCTGTCACTTCCCTATGCCCACGTAGGCCTGGGCAGAATCCTGGATACGGGCCATACGTGGGCAGCAAGAAGGTGCAAGATTTTTCAGAGGTCAAAAATGGCCTTTAAAATGGCGGTATGGCGTATACAACACCATTTTTCGACGTTTCTCATCAAGCACTATCCATTGGCATCAAGAAATTGCGGGAAAAAATTTCAAAAATTGAATTCTGGGGGTATTCTGATTCCCGCGGGGTATTTTGGATTATCAGGGGGTGTATACCCCTTCCCCAAGCCCCCCAGCCCAGGTATGATACGGGCAATAATAAATCGAATGGATCTTTTTTCAATTATTCAGTTGACAACAGTAAAAAAGTGCTCCGCTACTGAAAACGAGCTAAAATAATGCGTTACATCCTCAGTATGTCTACAGGCCGACGTTTTCAAGTTCTTCAGTGTAGAATTTTTTAAGGAAAGTTCGATTAAAAGCGTTAGTGATAAATTGATACGTTTTTCGACTATCAAACCCGCCTAGAGCTGGCCAGGCTCTAAATGTGTAAAAAATAAAAGTATTAAAAAATGATAAAAATTAATCAAACACGATCCAGTAACAAATATATCAGATAAAAAGTATAAATATGGAAGAGATAAAAAAATGGAGAAACTGGATTAAAGTTCAAATTATGCAAAAATGTTCTAAAAAGACATTTTTGTAAATTATCACTGTATAGTATGTTATTGTTATTAATTATCGAGACATTATACAAATAAATAGTAGCAGTGGCGGATCCAGGATTTTCCTAAGGGGGGGCGGTACCTGTAAGGGGGGCCGGAACCCTGACTTTGGCGGAAAAATTAGCCATTTTAACCCGAAAATCGCTAAAAATCGCTCAAAAATCCTTAATTTTGCTCACTATTTTATGTCAATGCGAGGGGCGGCCGCCCCCCCCCTAAATCCGCCCCTGAGGTGTAGTAAAGGCGTAATAGCCCAGAATCGTTGATAGATCCATTTCTAATCATCAGTTATAAATAAAAAACTGAAAATCTGTTAAATTTTCAAACCAATGAATGTATGATTGTTGTTTGCCCTAAAATGAAGCTAAGTTGCCAGATTGCCGCGCGGACGTTTATGGAATTTTGGGAAATAAAAAATCGTTTATTAGTTTTTAATCGTTTTTTTCAATTTTTCCGGGTGAATTTTTCCAAAATTTTCTCCTATTTTTGAATAAAAATTAAAATTTTTAATAAACGCTTTTTTTCCTAGCGAGTGAGTCGGAGGAGCAACAGGATGACTTTAGATCACCGTTGTATAAGAATGTCGAGGTCAGAGGTTACACGGTTCGCATGAAATGGTGCGTCACGTGCCATTTCTATCGACCGCCCCGTTGCTCGCATTGTTCCGTGTGCAACAAGTGCATTGAGGTGCGTAAAATTTAGGCGTTTAAATTTTTCTCACTTTTGAGCTGTAGTCTACTACACCTGCATATTTAGCATTCTTACTTTATTGCAGGCACGTATCTCTGGGGGTATTAGAGGGGGCTTGAACCCCCCCCCAAATTCAGAAAAATCGGAAAAATTTGACTTTTTAAATGTTATTTTGTGCTATTTTCGGCCTTTTTTGGCTTAGCCCCCCCCAAATTGGTAATGGTTCCTCCAAAATTGGACGGCCAGCTACGTGCCTGCTTAACTGTGCGGCTTTTCCTTAATATTTTCTTTAAAATAATCAATTTGTCTCTCATACTCATTTGTGAGCTTCGATGTTGGTGTAAACCTTTGTTTACACTTACGAATAAAGAAAAAATTGTCGGAAAGATTAAGACGGCTTAAATTTAATTAATTCAATCTGGTCAGTGGGAATGGATTATAAATAAGAAGAATAATACTAAATAAAGAATAAATAAAATATAAATGTTTCCGCAGTTGAATGACCTTTTGTTTGTGACTTCATATGCCGATTTAAGGGGCTGGAGATCGATTTAATATCGATCTTGTTATTTATTTCGACTTTTTTTCTTCTTTTTCTTTTCTTTTTTTCTTTTTCTTTTTCCAACAAGAAATTATTCGCTAATCCAATAGGACGGAGCTGAGAAAAATGATAGAAAATGCCCAAAAAAGTAAAATAAATGAAAGAAGTTCAAATGAAATACGTAAATGCATAAAATATATAGAATATGCAAAAACGATTAAAAAAACTCGTAGTTTTTTATTTGACCAATCCTGGCATTTACGTTTTTTACGCGTGGTGTACTTCAAGCTTAATTCTGTGTGTTATAAGTTTTAATTTTTTGTATATGTACATAATCTATATTCAGTGGAATACAATTTAATCTTTATTTAGTTTAAATATGATTAGTTTAAATATGATTGATTAATTTCGCTCTTATAATTTTCGTTTTAATTCTATTGTCAATTCATTTACTTATTTTTTCCCATATTTTCGTGTAGATGCCTCGTATTTTAATGACCGATTGGTATCGCTACGTCTTGCATGGTATGTACGTATATGCTAGAGATGTGCCGGGGCCGCTCTTTTTGCCGGGGCCGCTCTTTTTGCCGGGGCCGGGGCCTGTACAAAACATATACCCTATACTTACTAAGGTATACCAAGCATCCACATTATTTCTATACTGACCTAACATCTTAGTATTACTATTGTAAGCAATTACATATTGCTTCAATGAATTAAAGACTTAAAAATAAGCAGATAAAAGAGAAATGAACAAAAAAATAATAAATAATTGTGAATATAGCTGTTAGGCATAGAAAACAATAAGCTAAGCGGAACAGAATATGACTTTTCTATAGTATTTATGCTGATTCGATGAAAGAAATAGACGATCAAAACAGTACAATACAAAAGATTACGATTACATTGCACGAGAAATAAGTAACCCAGAGATTAACTACACGCTTGAAAAACTTATCTCTAGAATATCAACAAAATCATAGGGGCGAAAAATGCTTGTACGACGAAAAATCATTTACCAAGATTAGGGAACATGCTTAATCAAATTAAAATAATATTCAAAAAATTAATTGAAAACCACACAAAAATGAAGACATTTGCTCTATTATTTGGCGCACAGCGCCCGAAATTAGTGAAAAATCGCATATATTAAAGCAAACGAATTCTATCTGGATGATAAAATAAGTTGCCGTACCCTAGCATTTTTTAAGGTATATAAATAAAGTACATACATCGATTTATAAAACAATTTTACAGACACTGGTGAAAGTCCCTTGCATTTTAAACTTTATTGTCGAAGAGTTATCGGTCAAACGTGCTTATTTTCGCAATAAAAATTGTTAATTGAGCTAAGCTATTCGGGAATGTATCGAATTAATTCAATGCTCACTCAAATCTTGATTATTAGATTACCTGAAGCGAAACACAACAGTAGCCCAAGCTTAATTTTAACGAAATTTAGCTTATTTTTGCGAATAAATAAATATTATGTTGCGTAATTAGGCAAAAAAGATTAATTTTGTTCGATTTTCATTAATTTTTCATCGTTTTTACAGGCCCCGGCCCCGGCGCCGGGGCCAGCCTGGCCCCGGCCCGGGGCCGGGGCCGGGGCCTGGGCCTGGGCCTGGCACATCTCTAGTATATACACATGAGTATAGCGAGTAAAAAATTTTTTCGGGGCTCTATCAGAAATATGCACCAATGGTCAAAAATCTGGAATTATTTTAGGTTGGAATGGTTAAGTGGACCAGTTTCAGGCAGACGTATTTTTTCTGGGGGGTTTGATACCCCATCCCCCCAGAATGGCAACGGACCCTTTTCCCCCTCCTGCAAAATGGCTGCAACCCACTCCCGGAATAGTCGAATTTTCGTAAAAGTTGCAAAAAGCGCGCCCTTTCGATCGTTTTTATCTCATTTTTGGCTCAAACGGTGCTTCGCGCCGTATACACATTTTTGACTTGTTCAATTTACTCAATTTTTTCATTTTTTTGGATAATTTTTTGCGTTTTCATGTTATAGAAAGAACATTGTCTGAAACGTCAAAAAACAGTGTTTTCGACGTGTACTTATCGTTTTTTAGCCCAAAAAGGCGTTTAAAAAAATTTTGAGTCTGACCCCCAGAACTCTCATGCTGCATATATGCCCATGTGTGATCGTATTCCAGCGGTTCTATACTCCTCCTACGTAAACGTATGATCCTGTTTAGTCCCCAAGGCATTTTTTGGAAATGTGGGTAATTCTTGTCAGGCACGTAGCTGGACGTCCTATTTTGGGGGGACCAAGCCCAAAAAAGCCAAAAATAGCACAAAATAACGTTTAAAAATTTCGTTTTTCCCGTTTTTCCTGAATTTTTGGGGGAGGGGGTCCGAACCCCCCCCCATTCACCCCCAGAGATACGTGCCTGATTCTCGTTTCTTTTGCAAAATGATGCCTTATGCACGTATGATAGTTTTTTTAACAGAATTTCGATCACCACTGCCCTTGGGTCAACAATTGTATAGGTCGACGCAATTATAGACATTTCGTATTTTTTCTCCTCACGCTGTCGATACATATCGTAGCCGTTTTTGCAATTTCGTTGACGTACACTTTGAGAAATAAGTGAGCATATTTTTTACGCAATGATAGTTTGATATCCTATTATTTTTAATAATTTAAAATGCACAATGTTATAAATAAATTATTTTTTGACGGCAAGTGCTAAATTTTTAAATATATCTACTTTAAATAATGAATTAGACGGACCAAGGGCGAACTAAATTTTCGTAATCAAATTAGCGCTTATCATTATTCGAAAACCAAGTCGGTACTGCTTTTTGATGTCGATATCTTTTACACTACTCGCCTAGAATGTTTGCGCTTTAATAAGCTTCTAGAGCTTGTTTGCGTTATATCTTTAACACGTCGGTCCAATTTCCGCCCACGCACGACCGACGTCTTAAACGTAATAAGCCTTAACAAGCTCTAACATCCTACGGAGCATATTAAGACGTAAACATTCGTGGCGACCACTGTAAAGGCCTCTGTTGGCTAGAAAACCAAATTTATTCAATACAGCCGATCGGTATGGTCGGACTAAGCCTTTGCTCACAAATACTCGCTTATCACTCACAGTTTCCGCCGAAAAACCCCGTCTTTTGAATTATAATCGATGAAAGTAGTTTTTTTTCAAAAATATGGATGAGAAAAATAAACGAATCGGGTTTAAAATTTAAAATTTTATTTTTGAAAAAATTCAAAAATGAAATCAATCGTTATTATCGACACTTACTTACGTACAGGAGCGTACGCAAGATTTTTTAAGGGGGGCGGTCCGAAATTTTAGACCCTATATTTCGGGATATGTTCGCTGGGGCACCAAATAAGGCGCATTTCCTGACGTTTCCGAACACGCTCGATCTGTTAAGCTCATAAAATTCGAACATTTCGAAAAAACATTTTATTTTCTCTGAATAAGCGATGAAAAATGAGATTTTTTGGCCGCGCTTGGGCCCAAATTGATGAATATAATGATTTTACGGCGCGAAGCGCCGAAAATTTTGAGATTTCTTTAATAAAGAGATGCCAATTTTCTTGCATTTGCTTACCTTTCGAAAATTACTTTCGGGCTAATGGGGGGGGCGGCCGCCCTACTCTGAATACGTCCATGCTTATGTATATAAATACATTTGATTGTTAACCTTTTTTTGTGTTAATTTTTAATTTTTTTTTAATTTAAAAATTTTTTTAAAATTTTTTTCAATTTTTTTTGTTAATCTTTCAACTTTTTTCTCCCCCAAAGGAAAAATTAAAAATTCTCAAAGCGTATTCGAAAGACCGTCATAGTAGATTTTAGCTTGATTTTGAACTGATTGGCCTGAAAATTTTTGGGCACTATCAAAATAAATTTTTTTAAAATTTTTTCTAATTATTTCTTGTGCAATAATTACAGCTCACTGAGAAACGCTCAAAAACGCCATTATTTTAATTTATCTGCAAATATTTGTTGAGATATTTGACTTCAAAATATTAGGCCCCCCAAATCCTACTTCGTGCATTCTCCTAAACCCCCTCCCCAATAGATACCATATTTTTCTTTTTTTGTGAAAATCGGTTTTGGACGTTTTTAGGCTTTTTTAACCATTTCGAAGTAATTATTTTTATTGTCCAAAAAAGGAGCGGGAAATTTGGTTGTTTTTATTTCGTGAAGATTCAATGAAAGCGCTCTCTGAAGCCGTTGAATTTTTTCACATTAATTACCTGCGTAATGGTAAAAATTAGTTATTAATTATTATTATTATTATTAATATAATTAAGAATAATAACGATAAGTCGTAATTAATTATTTATGGTCGAGAGAACCGCTATACGCTTATTTTTTCCCGGACTGGAGGGATTATAGATATGATTATTTCAATAATCGATTTTTTCAAATAATTATAATTGTAATCATTTGATGATATTTGATTATAAATCCTATGGATTCCGAGCACACGTTTTCATGGCAAGGGGCTGGGCTGAGGGGTTGGACGGGCAGATATTGCCTAGCAATTTGGAGTTGACAGAATATTTTTCAACAAGCACGTATCTCTGGGGGAATGAGGGGGGTTCGGACCACACGTGGGCGTGGGACGGGGGGTTGAGGGAGTATGCACCCCCAGAAGTTGGAATACCCCCAGAAATCAAAATACCTCCCCCCTCCAGAATTCAATTTTTGGAAATTTTTTCCGTTTTTTTTCGCAATTTTTTCGATCAAAAATTGTGTTTTTTACGCCATACCACCATTTTTAAGACTTGAAAAGTCTTGCACCCCGCAGAATTTTCTCGCTGCCCACGTATGGTTCCGACCCCTAAAATTAGGAAAAATCGGAAAAATAGGACTTTTTAAATGTTATTTTGTATTATTTTTGGCCTTTTTTGGGCTTAGTTCCTCAAACTTAGTGTTGGTTTTCCCCAAAATAGGACGGCCAGCGACGTGCCTATTTTTCACACCATTTTTGAGGAAAAAAGCGGTCAAATTCGACTCACAATCCTAAAGGATGCTTACTTATCGCCCAAAAGCGTTTTATACAGTGTGGTCGAGAAAAGGGTGCACTCCACATCAGGCACGTAGCTGGCCCTCCTATTTTTGGGGGACCAACACCAAATTTGGGGGGTGTCTAAACCAAAAATAGCACAAAATAACGTGTAAAAAGTCCTATTTTTCCAAATTTTCCTGAATTTTGGGGGGGTCCGGACCCCCATTCCCCCCCACAGCTACGTGCCTGCTCCACATTCTACTGCTTATAACATTGGCTGAAATAAACATAAAATGATAAGACTGACTGCATTATATAGATAATAATGTCTTCTTTCGAGCTGCGTGAAAGTTCTGGCCAGCTGCCAATAGTTCGGAAAGTATCATAATTTGTTTTCACCCTACTTTAGTATCCTTCTAAGGCCGAGAGCGTCTTTATTTCTGCGAATAATTCATTCCCTTTTTCGACGATGTCCTGAAGTTTAACACGTTGTAGGGCGCGCCCTTTTTGTAGGGCTTCATGTAATGTGCTAACTATTTTTTTGAGTAGGTACATATATTATCAAAAAAGGATACCTATTTGTTCAGTCATGTTATGCAATGTAGAAATAGTGGGATTTAAACACGTGAGAATGAAACGTAAACAAATCGCTATAGCGCACAAATCATTGGCACCTGGCCAAAATTCTTTTTGCGCTTTAAGGACATGCTTACCTAATTTGCTGGTTTTAAAATTTTATGCGCATAATTGCCTAAGTTATAATATAACATTCGTTGTAGCCTTTTTGGACCACCCTGTATATGCTATTTCGACCATTTCCGTCAATTGACTAACAATAAAGCGTCAACACTGGATTTAAATGGCTGGATTTCCAAGACTTTCATCAGTGATCGACCGGGTAGCCGGGCCCGTACTGGGCCCGGCCGGTCAGGGCAGGCCCGGGCTCAACTGAAAAGACCTTGGGCCCGACTGAAAAGGCCCCGGACCCGGCTGAAAAGGCACCGGGCCCGGGTCTAATTACAAAGTTTTAAAACGTTCAGAAGTTAATATGTTCGAATGGTACCATCACGTTAGCAACATTTGTCTTTGAAAATGGATTAAAACTGCTTGTGCGGATTATTTTTGGCCTTCCTGTACACATCCGATCAGCGTAATATCCTCCTAGCTCTATACATCGAGTTCACATTTACTTTTTTTCAGCATTTCTGTTTTAATGCGTCATTCTAGTACGAATTACTGCAGTGCGGTCTAGCTAAGAGTCTGATATGCAGGCACGTAGCTGGCCGTCCTAATTTGGGGGGACCAACACTAATTTTTGGGGTGACTAAGCCTAAAAAAGCTAAAAATAGCAAAAAAAATTACGTTTAAAAAGTCCTATTTTTACGAGTTTTTCGAATTTGGGGGGTCCGAATCACACGTGGGCATGGGCGGTTTGGCGGGTATGCACCCCTCAAAAAACCAAAATACCCCCCTGAAATCAATTTCTTTAAATTTTTCTTGTTTTTTTTCGCAATTTTCTGATATTAATGGATAGTGCTGGATGAGAAACGTTGAAAAATGGTGTTTTTTCGCCATACAACCATTTTTAAGGCTATTTTTTGACCTTTGAAAAATCTTGCACCCCCCACCCTCTACCAAATTTCGGTGCTGCCCACGCATGGTCCGAACCCCCCGCCCCCATTCCCCCAGAGGTACGTGCCTGCTGACATGTATTTATAAATTTAAATACTTTCGCGGCATGAATAGTAATCGATCGTTGCAGCATATGTAGCGGGTGGTGGCACAGCAAAGGTTTAAAACCAAAAACTGTCCATCCAGTCCCGGAACTGCGGCAGGAATCAGCTAAGATTTAGGATTTATTATAATTCATTAGGAGTTCCGTCGCACACAATTTTAAAATAAAATTATTTCAGCACATCCATCATTCAATTTATAGCTAGCCATATTTTCACGTATCTTGCCCTTAAGCATAGAAATATTGCAAGTTCTTTACAGAACTGTGCTGACCACAGGTACAGTGCTCGCCGTGAAAGTTGGCGCACCATCATTGTCAGATTAATGTTAGGTGATGCTTCGCGATTGCCGCGTTTTGTCCATTATTCTCTATCAACTTGTTTTTATATTACAGTATATTATCCTGCATCATGCCGCTAATGCGTCGACGCATTTAGCTATTAATAGCGTCAACAAAAAGGAAACGCGCACGTGAATTCCTCGTGATTTTCTTGTTAATGCTATTAATAGTCAAATTGCCCCGTCTGCGTCGCCGCATTAGCGGCGTTATACAGGATAATATACTAAACTAAAAAATAACAAGTTGATAGAGAATAATGGTTCAAATGCGGCGCTCGCGGCGCACCTTCTAATATCGATTTGACAATGATGGTTCGCCAAGTTTCATGGCGGGCACTGTATCAGTGGATCTATAATTTGTTAGAATATCAAGCCGAAATTATGGGATGCAGCGGGAATCGGCCGATTTAATGAGTGTTCAATATTTATGTTGCCTTGTTTATGATAATATAGCATAAAACAGCGCTTGGAAATTCGGATGGTCCCAGGAAAGAACGCTAGAATCACTAAAATTAAGCTGCTAGATCTTTTTCGATCACGCACGTGGAATAAAATAAGTGACTTTGCTGAGAAACGAATTGGCGCGAAGCGCCCAAAATTTTCTATAACCACTTTGATGATTGTGGCTGCCTGTTTGTGTCAAAAATACTGCTTATGAAAAATGTTATTGATTATTCTTTAAGCTGCAGTCGAGCTCGTGGATGGTGAAAATGTACGGAATCCCTAGCATCGATCGATCACCTGGCGTTTAGCTAATCTAAATTTCATTTTAAAAATATATACTTAATGGCAAATTCTTCTATGATGAAAGCTAAGCTAAATTTAATTTTAGAAATATATACATGAATGGCTAACTCTTATAATAAAGCATTAACTCACCATTATGATAATATCTTGTTGTCGAAATCTTTCTTTAACCTTCAACTTATCAGGCACGTGGATAGGTCTGGGGAATGGGGGGATCCGGACCCCCGCAAAATTCAGAAAAATCGGAAAAATAGGACTTTTTTAAACGTTATTTTGTGCTATTTTTGGCCTTTTTGGGCTTAGTCCCCCCAAAATTGGTGTTGCCCCCAAATAGGACGGCCAGCTACATGCCTGCGACTTATATTTGATTTCAAATGTATGTATTTATTCTTGTCTTACTATATCTGTCTAAACTTAGTACATATATTATTTATTGATGTTTATACTAGGGATGTGCCGGTTAACCGGAACCGAAACCGGCTGGAACCGACCATTTTTTTGAAGAACCGGAACCGAGAACCGATTTTTTGATATTCTAAGAACCGGAACCGGAACCGATTTTTTGATTTTCTAAGAACCGGAACCGGAACCGATCTTTTTTGGAGTCGGTTCTCGGTTTTTTAAAATTAGATTTAAAAATAGAACTTCATAAAATTTAGTGAAGACATGAAGCAGCAATTCAATCTTTTATTACCCAAAAGTTTACAGACTAAAACTTAGTATTGTTCAATGTAAATTATATTTTTGAAATAACAGTCGTTCTGCTTTTTCGCCATGTAGCCTGTTTCTGAGGGGGTCATAAATGATTCCAGTGCAACTGAACAGCTGTTCCGATGGAACGCTTGTAGCTGGCGCTACAAGCAGGGGCGAATCTAAGGGGGCGGTGGGGCCGCCCCCATTTACCAAAAATATTTGGCGAGATAGAGAATGGATATACAATTTGCAATTTTTTGGCCCTCAGTGACCATAATTTCTCAAATTTTTTCGGCGCTACGAGACGGATGATACCTATTAATGACATTTATTTACTTTCTTCGCCACCTGGAAGCCATTTTTTGTTCATATAGATTTCAAAACAATTTTAGCAGCAGAAACAGCTATTCTTGCATAGTTTTCTTCTATTTTCAATTAAAAATTTCGATGTTTCGCATCAAATGCTATAAATACAGTAAATCAAGCTGTAAATCATGCTTCTAGACGTCTATCCGTCTTAATCTCACAAATTTTCCGGTGCTTCGCGCCACGGTTTTTTTTGTATTCGACAAAGATTTTTCCCGATGTACAAAGACTTTTCGGGACCGTCTTTGTACATGTACGAAGATTTTTGGAGAAACAAAAATTACAAAAAAAGGTCTAAAATTCGCAGAAATTTACAGCGCTTCGCGTCGAAATGACTGATTGTGTGCTCTATTAATCTTTATAATGGCAGAAACTGCATTTCGAAAGAAAAATGTCAAATTTTTAGCGCTTCGCGCCGTTTTAAGACGATTCTTATTGATTTTTGCCCTTAGAGACCCATAAATTAGCTGAAATACACTACCAAAAGTCCAACAACTCTGTTTTTACCACACTAAAATCGCTACTGTACCATATTATAGTACCCAAAAATTTGTGTGTACACAATGTACAAAGACTTTTGGGATCATCTTTGTACATGTCAAAGGGACCTTGTACAGAAAAAACTGCTTCGTGCCAGAATTCTGATAAACTCAAAGAATTTTAGTGATTTTTAGCACAAAATTATCGAAAATTTTAAAATATTAAGAAAAAACATTGCATCAAAAGTGATTCAATGTAAAAGTATATAGTGTAAAACGCCGAAAAATGCTATTTCGCGCGTGAAGGGCAAGATTTTGGACCTATTTTTGACTGTTTTTGGAATAGTAGGGATACTGCCACCTTAGGAAAATCCTAGATCCGCCACTGGCTGCAAGATACTGCTTAGCTATAAACGCGAGAATTGGCAAATTCTTCGACTTCTCTTTCCACCATTGCAGCAGATCTTCGTCATGAATTAAGCATGTTGATTTCGTATAAGCCTCCAATTAAGAAACACATAGATAATATTCAGTGATTTATAAGTAAATTGTCAACTAGACGTAAAACTTATTTGAACGTGCAGTTGCCAGATTGAAACGACTTCCTGAATAATTTATCTTTCGATTACATCGTCATATGTTCTGATGAAGTCAGGCTATCAAGAGCGTACATACTTTAACAGGAACCGAGAACCGGAACCGGAACCGACGGTTCTATAGTTGAAGAACCGGAACCGGAACCGACGGTTCCAACTTACGCAAGAACCGGAACCGGAACCGTAACCGAAATTCTTGTTTTCCAAGAACCGGAACCGATTTTTTTGAAAAACCTGGAACCGGAACATCCCTAGTTTATACTAATTATACACATATGTATACAGGCTATACGTAAACATATAATCGTCGGACCTTAATAAATGCCTATATTAGGTATATATCTTTACACGTGGTATATCCTTAAGCATGTAAGCCCGGGCTCGGTTTTTGAGCCCGGTCAATTACTGACTTTGACCCCCACCCCCCCCCCCGCTCTGCCGACCTTGACCGTGCGCATCTATGATTCATGTGATTTCTGAACAAGTCCGAGCAACCACCGCTCGAGGTCAGAGGTCAAGGTCGCCTAGCTTGGGTGCCGAGTCGAGATTTCCATTTTGCCCAAACTTGCGATGTCTTTTGTTTTCCAATGATCAGTTTACTCGCTCGCCCTCCGTTTTTATATTTTTTAAAATTTTTTTGTAAAATCGTTTTTAATTTTGCAGGGACAATTTAATTAGTATGGAAAATTTGACTGGCCTAATAGTGATGACCGTTTGCGGTTTGACCTTCGTGCCAATAACCGGCTTAGCGGGTTTTCATATTGTATTAGTAATGCGGGCTAGGACCACGAACGAGCAGGTATGTACATAGGTAGGCGGCACCGAAATTCTGGGGGTGCAATGTTTTTTCAAAGGTCAAAAAATTAAAAAAAATTAAAAAAATAAAAAAATCAAAAAAATCAAAAAACTCAAAAAAATGAAAAAATAAAAAAATTAAAATAAATCGAAAAATCTACATGGAAAGGTGTGGGTATGTAGCATTCAGAATAGGCTTTGAATATCGGATGGGTAAAATTTGTAAAAATGAGGCATTTTTTGGCGGCCAGTCCTTGTCCTTTTTATTTTCCCGTTAATGAGCAATTTTTTATTAAAAAATCAAATCGATCGAATAGTTCGAGCTTTGCATTTTTAAAATGTTGCCGGCTTGTCAGCTTATTTTGAATATTCAATATTTAAATCATTTATTAAATTAATTACTTAAAGTTTTTATTACATTTAGAATTATGTAGATTCTTTTTCAAAATCATTTTTACGTCTTAATAGCCAGAAAATGATATTTTTTTCTTAATACTGATTTTTTAAATAAATTTCACGTCATAATAGTGGAAAGTATTAGCTAAATTTTTTAATATTTTGCGTTTTTGGATTTTTTTAGATAATTTTTAATACCGATTTAAATTTAATCAATGACCTTTGGAAAATTGACAATAATGGGCGAATAAATTGATTAGAATATTAAAATTACATAATTCGTTTATCGAACTTGTTAACAAAAAATGCGTTAAAATTTTGCGAATTATCTTCGAGTTTTCTACTTGTAAGCGTAATTTTATAGCGGAACAATGGCGGATGCAGGATTTTTTGACAGGGGAACCCCGAATTTTCCTAATGGTGCCAAAACTTGTCCAAAAAATTCATCCATTGTGCTCGAATTTGCGTTTTTTGCCGCCTTTTGATACGCAAATTAATTTTGTCGCAAAAAAAGTTGAAAATTTCGAAAATTCACACTTTTCCATGAAAAACTCGCTAAATTAATAACTCGCTAAATTAATGCAAAAAATCGACTTTAAGCGCCTGAATAATACTCGATGAGTTATTGCGAGAAGTAAGAAATCTTTGTTCTGCTCAAAAACTACTCTCCTGTCCTTAATTAATTTATTTAGGGCCCAGGAAGTCGGTAAGTGTCAATAATGAGGACTTCAAAATTTGAAAAATTATGATAAAAATGGATAAACTTATTAAAAATACGTATTTATTCTTTAGTGCGACGCGGCACCAAAGTTCTGGGGGTGTAAGTTTTTTCATAGGCCAAAAAATGACCCTAAAAAATGGTGATCTGGCGAAAAAATGCCATTTTTCAACGTTACTCATCGAGCACTATCCATCGGCATCAAAAAATTGCGAAAAAACAAAAAAAATTCAAAAATTGAATCCTGGGGGGTATTTTCGTTTCTGGGAAGGGGTGATATTTTGGTTCGTGGGGGTGAATACCTTACATGCACAGTATGGGAATTCTGGGGGGTGAAAACCTGAAGTGCCTTTTTTGGGCCCAAAAATGGCCGGTACGCGTTAAAAAACATCGTTTTTTGGCGTTTCTGACGATACTCTATCCTTCTAAAGCATGAAATCATGAAGAAATTTTGAAAAAAGTCGAATAAATTGACCAATATATCGCTTAAAACATGAATAAATGGCGCGAAGCGCCGAAAATTTGGCGATTTTGAGCAAACAGATAGCCAAAAAACCCTTAAACAGACACTTTTCCTACCAATTTTCAGGTAAGTTTAGGAAACTTTTGAAAAATCGCCAATTCTGGGGGGTTAAAAATTTTTTGCGGGGGTCGAAAAATGATCCTGCGGGGTGTGAAACCCCCCACCAAGATCATGTATGGTGAATACCCCCAAACCCCCCCCCCACCCTTCACGCCAAGGTATGGTGCGACCAAGTATTTTTTGACGGTAATAGGGCGGGCCCCTCTTGCCCCTCTAACTTTGCCCTTGTTGCGGAACGCTGACTTTATCAACGATTCGTTGTTAAGTCGGACGTTATAGGCCTGCTACTCTTCAAATGTTGACTATGCCATATTTTCTCCCAAAATTTATCAAATTTCTCTCTTTTACTTCAAATTCGATTTTTCTTGCTTTGTATTATTCGGTAATGGGCGGATTTAATCTTCGCAGCACCAGTCTCTAGCACGCAAGAGCATACGGAGGGGTGAGAGGGGATATTACCATAGGTGGGCAGCACCGAAATTCTGGGGTGTGAGAAAATTTTTAACGGTTAAAAATGATCTTAAAAGTGGTCGTATGGCGAAAAAACACCATTTTTCGACGTTTCTCATCGAGCACTATCCAACGGCATCAAAAAATCGCTTAAAAAGCAAAAAAAATTCAAAAATTGAATTCTAGGGGGTTTATTTTGATTTCTGGGGGTATTCCAACTTCTGGGGGGTGCATACCCCCCACGCCCATGTGTGGATATTACCCTTCCCTCAGATTTTGAAAAAGCAGGTACTGTCAGGCGGTTTTGGTGCAACATAAGTTAATGCTTGGAAAATTTTGATTTTATAGTGAAAAATATAGCTCTGTCCACCAAAAGTTCAGTCAACCTGGTCAGTTTACAGCAAAAGTATCAATTTTTCCATTGTCTCACAATTTCGGTCAATTGTTTACCACATGATAGTGACTTGCCACTTAATAACATATAACATTGCCTAAAATAGGGAGTTTTTCGAGAAAAAAAAATGTCGGACCTCAGGAATGACAAATAACATCATTTGTGCGTTAGCGCGTACCTATAATATACTTGGACCCTCCTATAAGTCACTGCCCCCTACATGTATAAAGCGACAGGCACTTATCTCTGGGGAGAAATGGGGAGGGGTTCTCCCGAATTCAGAAAAACGGGAAAAAAGGACTTGTTAAACGTTATTTGTACTATTTTGGCCTTTTTGGGCTTAGTCCCCCCAAAATTGGTGTTGGTCCCTCACAATAGGACGGCCGGCTACACGCCTGTAACGAGACACTTCTGTATTGTGCCGTTTTTAAGATAGATAATTACAGAAGATTTTGTAGACTTTGAACGAGTATATACTCAATAGCCACTGTGTGACGAGCGGGTAAAGTTTTACTGTAACGTTATAACATATAAATTTCAAAATTTGGTCGGTCAAACGACTTTGCTACCGCAGTTTTGCAGTCTGGTTAGTCTAGCTTTTTTAAATTTAGGCAATTGAATAAGCTCTGAACACTTTTTTAAGTGACTTACTTCCGGAGTTGCGGTGTAAAGAGTGTGGAGTGGCGGTGTAAAGAGTGTACACCTCTATGTTTGAAAAAACACATTTTCATAGTGTTTTTGACTTGTTTGTGTCTGCCAAATTCTTTGTGTAAGAGTCCCCCAAAAGCCTATCTTGGGAAGTGTACTGCGAATCAAAGGCTTGGCTTACCTGCAAAATTCCTTTCACTCAAAGCGGAGTTAGATCTAGGGGTTCAAACTTTTCTTCCTAGTGGATGGTGTTAAAAACAGATTTTGTCTCAGATTTCTCTGTTAAGTTTTCCGCTTGTAAGTCGGGATAAATTGAGTAAGATGGAAATAAAGTACCCTCAGAGGGCTGCACGTCGTACCAAACCGCGTTTTAAAAAAACGTGAAAATGAGTTATTCATGTGGTGTAAAGTTGGAAATCAGCGGTGTAAAATGAGCGAAAAACACGTTTTTTTCCCGATTTTGATTGGTAAATATCTCAAATATTTTGCGGAACAGACGTTTTGTACATACAAACGTACAATTCAAAGGCTACAAACTGACCCAAACTGAATTTCGTTACACTCAATGGGGAGTTGGATTCAGATTTTTAAACTTTACAATATAACGGATGATGGAAAATACGTTTCTGTCCTTTTTTAGATTGCCATTTCCTCCGTTTATAAGTCGGGATAAGTTGAATAGAATAAAAATAAAGTATATACTTTCCAAGAAGTACACGTCACAGCAAATTGAGTTTGTTTACATCAATATTTAGCTTTTTTGCGAGGTGTAAAGTCAAAAATTGGAAGTGTTCAACGTGTTTCTGTCTTCTTTTTTCTGCCAACTTCTTCGGCTATGAGTCTGGACATGATCATAAGTGTTAAAACACCAGGGTCAAGCGTCATACGTCAGTTGGTCGCGTTTGTTTACACTTAACATAACAGTGATGTAAAGTGATTTACATATAATATTTGTTTGTCTTCGGGCAATTTTGGAGGCTAAATTTTTTCATAAATGTTGATCGCAATATCAGAGTAATATCAGAATTACGAATTCGATTAAAATCTTCTTTACATTCTTTGGTTGAGTTAAATTTTTACCGCTAATTAACTTGAGTTCTAGAGCCTTGCTGAAGCTTTATTTTTTCAAAATGTTCTACCTAACGTCAGCGATACGAATCTGATCGTTGCTTTTCTCCACACTTAGTATTTGTGTAAATTTTGCACTATCCATTTATTTTCAATGTTCAGTTTACACTACAAATTTATTTTACTCCCAGAGCTTTGCAAAACGGCAATTTTTTCGGAATATGTTCTGTAAGGTCCCAATTTCGAATCTGGATGTACTTTTTTTGCTTCTAGTAGTTATGTAAAGTCTACACTTAAAATCAAATTCAGTTTCAGGGCGTTGCAG
Source organism: Mermis nigrescens (assembly GCA_036768485.1). Lineage (NCBI taxonomy): Eukaryota > Metazoa > Nematoda > Enoplea > Mermithida > Mermithidae > Mermis > Mermis nigrescens. Next base: position 752,248 of record JAVLUZ010000161.1, read on the forward strand.
AAGCTTATTTTTTCAAAATGTTTCATGTAACGTCAGGATTAAGACTCCGAGCGTGATTGTTCTTTACACCGAATACAGTGGTCGCCATGAGATGACGCCATCACCCTCAGAATTATAATGGATGGTGCGTCGCGAGCGCCGCGTTACGTCCATCATGCGCCATCATCTTTTTTCTATTCAGCGCCATTAACCTCCAGCAACCGTTAATCTGGCGATGCGGACGGCGCAATTCAGCTATTAATAGCACCAACAAAAAGGAAGCGCGCCAGCATTCACGTGCGCGCTTCCTTGTTGGCGCTATTAATAGCTAAATTGCGCCGTCCGCATCGCCAGATTAACGGGATGATGGAGGTTAATGGCGCTGAATAGGAAAAAATGATGGCGCATGATGGACGTAACGCGGCGCTCGCGACGCACCATCCATTATAATTCTGAGGGTGGATGGCGCGTCATCTTTCATGGCGACCACTGTATTTGCGTAACGTTTATGCTGAAAATATTTTATCTATTTAAATAAGGTAAGGCTGTCTTGTTTACAAAAGATAATGCGGATGTTGCGAACAATATTATTTCCGCTTTCATGGACTGCTGTCATTATTGTGGCATGTTACCGTTTGTGTTTACTGACTGATTTACTCAAATAGTGCTAATTAAAAGTAGGGTACTAGCAAAGAAAAATGCTCCGATGGAACATAAAAGACGAATATACTTGTAATTGTGGATTATTATGGATTTTAAAGGATTTGACTAGGAAAAAGCTACCTATGTATATGCCTTGAGTCGCAAAATCTGTTAAACATCAGACATTCTCTAAGCAACGCAAGAAGTCGAAGTACGGGTATATTCTGTGGCCTCTGAAAATGTGTAAAGTTCATAAAATAATTTTCAATGTTTCACATGTGTGTGTAAACATAAACTAAAATGTTTACTTGTTGTAAATTGCTTGCAAGTTGCAACGCTGACTTGCTTCGTATCGTGATTGAATGAAAACCAAATGCAATTGTCTTTAAATGTGTTTTATTTTGTTATAATGAGCATTATAGCAGGCAAACCTGGCATCAATTGATTAGTGCACACAATCGTTGCGAGCATGCAATTGCACACACTTCTAATCTGTTTCACGCAAGCTTACGCCCGCTACTGCTTTGAACTGACAATTTCTTCGATTCTCTTGAATGCATCGATGTTTGCTATTTCATTCGATTGGCTTGCAAAGTCTCCTAGTTTACTCCATATAATTTCCCATAGCTACTGCATAGCTAACTTGCTGCATTTTCAATCGTTCTATGGTTCAATACTTTATTTCAATCTGTAGGCCGCAGTATATACTTCAATTTTTTGCTTTGCTTAGAGAAGGTCTGATTTCTAACAGATTTTGTGACTTTAGGCGTATACGTATGTAGCTTTATCCTAGTCCCCTCCTTTTACATCCTTAATAATCCGCAATCCCAATTATGTTCGGCTTTTTTGTTCAATCGAAGCATTTTTCTTTGCTAGTTTTCATATGCTCAAGTAGATAACAGTATCAATATATTATCTTGTAAAAACGCATGTCATCATGAGCTACATATGTTTACTATGAGACCTTAGACATATTTACCTCCGGCGTTGGGGAAATCATCTACCCACTGTTGGCCGTCCCCTTATCCCTCTCAAAGCGAGTAAATTGTTGACCCCTTACCGCGATTTTCGGCGAAAACTACCGTTTTTAACCATTTTACAGTGCTTTTTTTGTCATTTTTCATCAAAAATCGGATGTTCGTTTAGCCCCGATTCTAAAATGTGACCAGATTTTTAGATTTTTTTGTTTTTTGTGTTTTATTATTATTTTATTTTTTGTTCGCGTTTAGGTGACCGGGAAATTTCGCGGCGGTCACAATCCATTTACTGTAAAACTGTGTAGCAACGCTGCTCACGCATTGTGCGCTCCATTGTATCCAAAGTAAATAGTATTGTATGGCACATATTTACTTAGGGGTTAGGGTCCTACCTGATCTTGGGGACCCTCAGCCCCAGAAAATTTCAACTCCGCCCTCCAGAAATTTTTTAACCAGCCTACCCTTCAGAATTCGCGATTTCTCGTAAAATTTTATAAAGGTGCTGTTTTAAGCCGTTTTTAGCTATCTGTTTGCTTAAGGGTGTCAAATTCTCGGCGCTATACTCCCTTTTTTATTATGTTTTCTTAAATCTATTTGAGTTTTTGGATTTTTCTCCCAATTTTTTTAATGTTTCAATGCTTTAGAAAGATAGAGCGTCGTCAGAAACGCCTAAAAACGGTGTTTTTAAGGCCTAGTTATACACAGTTTTTCAGTTTGAAAAAGGCATTCTGAAATTTTACCCCCACCCTTCTCGAATTCCCATTCTCTGCGTGGCAGGTTTGGTGGTATTATGCTGAAGGGTCATAGGGTCAGTCATATAGGTACTGTCCGGCGATTTTGAGCTTTTTTTGGCATTATTTTCGGCACAAAATAAAAATGTCAAGTTTTCAATACTTTTATGCGCTTTACAGCTTTTACTCAAAAATCACCGAAAATTGTCTGTATTTGTTAGTGTCAAAAGCGATAAAATACAGTCAAAATGGACTAAAATTGCTTTCAAAGTGCAGTATTATCATGAAAAAGCGTTTTGAAGGCTATTTTGTCCATTTTCATCGATTGAATAGCAAAAACAATCGTTAAAACTATATTAAGTGGTTTGGATTACTGAAGTTTTACCCCTCTTCCCATGCATATAATGGCTCGAAATCGGGGGGGGGGGGGTCCGGCAATTTTAGGGAGGGGGTTAAAAACCTCTAATTGTTGGTCAGAAATGGCCAAAAAATGCCTGAAAACAGCTAAAAATTCGATTTTTCCCAAAAATCGGGGTTCTAAAATTTTTCTGTCCTGTGGGGGGATGGGGTAGGACGTCCGACTTTAATTGGGGTATCCCCCATCCACCCTGTTACATGTCTACCTCTTCCCCTTATACCCCCCATCTGCCTACGCTGACCTTGTGCATCTATGTTTAATGGGCACCTTTGATATCTTTTATTTTACATTATTTCTCTCAATCGTTTAGGTAAATTTTATTATCCAGTCATCTCTCATGATATCATATTTCTTATTTTATTTGCTTTACTTTATTTCATATGTTTACTTAATTTTATTTTTATTTATTTTTTATTTTTCAAACATTTTTATCTATCGTCTTTGTTGCCCTTCGACCATTTTTTCGTTGTTTTTGTCCTAATTATTTTTCAATTTTTTGCTCCGTTAACTATAATCGTATCCACGCTGATATTTTTATGATTTTATAATCATTGAGACGAAACTTCGGGCGAAAAATGACGAAATCGTAATAAGTGCAGAAAGCATCAAAAAAATTAGAGTTATGCAAATACCGTAAAAACTTTTGGCGCAATAACAAAAAGAACGGATACTGTACGCGGAATATAAAAAGTAAAGTATAAAGCGTACGTGAACTGGGGTATGGAGGATCCCCCCTATAGTTGGTTGCCCCCCACCCCATAGGCAGAAACTTTTTGACCCCTTCCCCGACTTCTAGGAAAAATTGAATTTTTTGGCTCTTCACATACATAAGTGTTTTTTGGCCGTTTCTGCCCAAAAATCGGAGGTCATTACCATAGGTGGGCAGCACCAAAATTCTGGGGGGGGTTGAAAAAATTTTCTCAAAGGTCAAAAAAAATGGTCTAAAAAGTGGTCATATGGCAAAAAATACCATTTTTCGACGTTTCCCATCGAGCACTATCCAATGGCATCAAAAAATCGCTAAAGAAGCAAAAACAATTTTCGAATTTTGAATTCTGGGGGGGTATTTTGATTTCTGGGGGTATTCCAACTTCTGGGGGTGGATACCCCCAAACCCCCCACGCCCATGTGTGGTCATTACCCCCCCTCCCCCGCCTTAAAAATGACCGGGGCCACCACACGAAATTTCCATCCGTCTCATGTATGGTTTAAAGTGTATAATTTGACGTCGGACGAATGAATACTAAGAAAATTACTCAAAATTTATAAAATTGTAAAATTATATAAGAAGTATAGGTACTTATTAAAATTGCAAGATTATAAATCTTTTCTAAAAATTATGCAACAACAGAATTATGGTGTCCGTGAATAATATTGCGCAAATAAGTAGTGATTAAATGAGCGTTTTGCAACCGTTTTAAAATGGGTTTCGAAATATTCTGGCGAAAAATATTGAAAATTTTTATCAAATGCTCATAAAATTTTGCCGAATCGTTTAGAATTTATCGCCTCGTTCGATAGACGTCCGGACAGTGTATTTTTAATTAATTAAAAAGGATATTTACGCAAGTAATTAAGCGGTACTAGGATTTTTTTCTAGAATTTTTTAAATCGAATTAGAGCGATTTAAAGTAGGAATCCATTCGAAATTCGAGTGCGGCAGGATTTTAAATGCAGGCTGATTATAAGTGCGCTTGGCGCCATAATCTTGACGGGTTTGAAATATCGATTTCGTGGATTTTTCGTATTCAACGGCACCCAGGGGCGGATTTAGGGGGCGGGGGCGCCCCCCCCCCTTGGCCTAAAATAGTGCAAAAAATTAAGGATTTTTGAGCGATTTTTAGCGATTCTGTGGTTAAAACGGCTAATGTTTCCGCCCAAGTCAGGGTTCCGCCCCCCCCCCTCTTAGGGGTACCGCCCTCTTAGGAAAATTCTGGATCCGCCAGTGACGGCACCCATTGAAGAATGTAAAATTTGATCGCAAAAATTATTCATTATTAAATTGAAATAGAAATGGAAATTTCGTTTATAATTTTAAAACGAATCAGAGATGAAACAGTGTAAAGAATTTTCGTTGTAAACTAAAAGTGTACTGTAATTATCGAAAAAGCGGGAATGATTTTAGTGATGCGAATAACGGGAATTGAAGAAGACTGCGCGAAACATTGTTCGGCCTTGTATTGATTTTTTTAAATATTTTGCGTTATACCCGGTGTTCCGATAAAAAAACGGTACCGCACTAAAATGAATATACCGTAGCGTATAATCAGAATTAATATTTGAAACTTTGCAAGAGTGTGGTCTAATTTTTGATAGCTTGTTTACTAAAATTTTATAACATGGGAAAGACATCTTGGAATTCAGGGCTTTTTTCCTAAAGCCATGTAAGGTTCGAGTTTTGGCGCGAAAACTCTGAAATTTTTGCCAAATTTGTGATGACCGCTAATAATTTAGTAAATACTCTACGTAGACTGCTGTGTATTTCGGCGGTTGGAGAAACAAACGAACAGAATCTTATTCAATATAACTGAAAAATTTTGTTGTAACGTTACAGTAAGTGTTACTCACGATGACCTCTATTAGATCTGTCAATCAGTTTCAATCGATGGACGAATTGATCGTTGTGAAGTCATTGATTTTTGCAGGCAGGCGCTCCCAGGCCCTGAAGTTTGCCTTTTTAAGGGAGCAGTATAACAAATTTGCATTTCGTGTACGAATTTTGTTCACATTTTTACACGAGCCGTTAGATTTTACCATTTTAGCAAAAATACTTGAAAAAATTCGGCGCCAAAACTCGAACTATGCGAGTTGAGAAGAAAGGCCATAGGTTTAGGAGAATTTTTTCTCACAATAAAAAATTATACCGAACAAGCATCCGTACATAAGACTACACTCTCGCGAAGTTTTAATTGTTAATTTCATGTGTATGCTACAGTATACGTTTATTAGTGCGGTGCCGTTATTTCTTGAAACAATTTTTATATTACGAATTTCGGTGTTTTAGGCGTCAGGCTCAGGATTTTAGCAGCGGATTATTATTTTTTTTTATCAGGCACGTAGCTGGCCGTCCTATTTTGGGGGGGGACCAAAACCAATTTTCGGGGACTAAGCCCAAAAATAGCGCAAAATAACGTTTAGAAAGTCGTATTTCTCTCCGAACCCCCCCCCCATATCTCCCCCAGAGATACGTGCCTGATTTTTATTAGGGCGGTCAAAAATAGGCAGTGTTAAAAACGATATGCAAATTTTGAACAGCGAATTCAGTGTTCACGCTTTTTGTCAATCGGACGAATAAAATGGTCAAAATATGCTTTCTAAATGCTTTTGAGTGGTAGTCTGCTTACGTGATCTTCGGAGGGTAAAATACCCCCCGCAAAAATTTCTTCACCCCATCCAGAATAAGTAGTTTTTAAAGATCCCGAAAAATTGTGGAAAACATGCTTTTTAAAGCGTTTTTAGATACCTATCTGCTCAAAAGTGCCAAATTTTCGGTGCTTCGTGCCATATACTCACGACTCGTATATATATATTGTTAAACTTGTTCGACTGTTTTTATTTTTTTCGAAATTTTATGTTTTTAATGTTTAAATAGATAGAGCATCGTCAGAAACGCTGGAAAACGATGTTTTTGACGCGCACCTACCATTTTTTAACCCAAAAAGGCACTTTGTGTAATTTCACCCTTCCCTCCAGAATTCCAATGCTGTGTATGTATTGTAGTCAGGCGTGCTCTCCGGGAGTTCTCCGCCACTACAAATTGGCGTGAGCCCTTTAGTGGGGGTCTGGGAGACGTCCCTGAATGGAGAGACCCCAAAATCGATAGGTACTCTTAGAAATCGGTAGACTCCCAGCCATAGGTGGGTGGCTTCAAAGTTCTGGGGATGCAAGATTTTTTCAAAGGTCAAAAAATGGCCTTAAAATGGTGGTATACCGAAAAAACACCTTTTTCAACGTTTCTCTTCGAGCACTATCCATTGGCATCGAAAAATTTCGAAAAATCAGTAAAATTCAAAAATTGAATTCTGGGGGTATTTTGATTTCTTGGGTGTATTTTGGTTTCTGGGGGTGCATACCCCCTCCCACGCCCAGGTATGCTCCCAGCCATAAGTGTATAGCATGAGAATCCTAGGGGTCAGCATACATGTAAGAGGGTTGATGAGGGATCCCACACTTAAAGTCGGCCGTCTCCCCTCCCCACATCCCACCGGAGCCAGAAAAATTAAATACCTTCCCCGATTTCGGAGAAAAAAATGAATTTTCCGGCTGTTTTCATGTGTCTTTCGGCCGTTTGTGGCCAAAAATGGAAGTCATTTACCTCCTTCCTCCTGAAATTGACCGGGTATGCCCTCCCGAAATTTCGAGCCGTTACACATCCGGGGGTCAGGCCCTTACATGATCTTGGGGGGAGGGTTCGGGGAGGGATATTCCCTCCCCCGCCAGAAATTTTTACACTTCTCCAGAATTAGCAATTTTTCCCAAAATTTTCCGAAGATTCGTAGGAATGATGCTTTTTCCAGCGTTTTTAGCTATCTATTTGCTTAAAAGTGTCAAATGTTCTGGCGCTTCGCGCCATATACTCATGTTATAAGCAGGCACGTAGCTGTGGGGGGGGACTGGGGGGGTCCGGACCCCCCAAAATTCTGAAAAAACCGGAAAAATAGGATTTTTACACGTTATTTTGTGCTATTTTTGGCTTAGACCCCCCAAAATTGGTGTTGGTCCCCCCAAAATAAGAGGGCCAGCTACGTGCCTGGTTATAAGTATATTTTGCTCAAATTGTTACACTTTTTAACATTTTTCCATAATTTTTTCGTTTTTATGCCCTAGAAAGATAGAGCATCGTCAGAAACGCCGAAAAACGATATTTTTGAAGCGTAACGTTTTCGGGCCCTAAAAAGGCATTCACTCCTCTTAGAATTCCCATGCTGTGCACGTCTTTACAGGCCCAAAAAAATTCCGAAAAGTGCCTTGGTTGGGCTAAAAAAGATGGGAACACGTCAAAGAACACAGTTTTATTTGACGTCGTAGACAATGCCCGCTCTTTCTATAACATAAAAACATGAAAAAAATTTTAAAAAATTTGTAAAAAAATTGAGTTAATTGTAGAAAATATAAACAAAAAGTGTGTGTACGGCGCGAAACGTCGAAAATTTGAGTTTACAAAAAATTGACAATTTCGGGGGTGGTAGGTCGCGGCCGTTTTGCGGGGAGGGGGGTCACTTGCCATTCTGGGTTGCTTAAACCCCCCTCCTCCCCAAGAACACGTATTTTTTGTGCTATTTTTGGCAATATGGATTCATCGGACCCCCAGAATTTCTTCGCTGCTTATGCAAGACCACCCCCAGAAACTTTTTCAGCCCCGCCCTGGATTCGCGATTTTCCCAGAAAATGTGTAGAAAAGGTACTTCTCTAAGCGTTTTGAGCCATCAACTTTCTGAAATGTGTCAAGCAAGCCAAATACTCATGTTTTGACTATATTTTGTTTAATTTCGTCGAACATTTTCATTTTTTTGATTTGTTGGTTTTTACCTTCTACGAAGATTAGCATTGTTAAAACCGCCGGGAAAAATCATGTTTTTTGACGCTTAATTACCGTTTTTAAGTCCAAAAAACGCTAGTAGCACCCCCCCCCCCTGAGAAACCAAAATACCCCCATAGAATTTAAATTTTGAAATTTTTTCGTTTTTTTTCGCAATTTTTTGATGCCAATGGATAGTGCTCGATGAGAAACGTTAAAAAATGGTGTTTTTTCACTATACCACCATTTTTGAGGCTATTGTTTGACCGTTGAAAAATATTGCAACCCCCCCCAGAATTTTGGTGCCGCCCACCTATGGTGGTAGTACTGGATTTCTGGTTCATTTTTCTCCGCAGCGTAGCGGTTTTTACGCAAAAAATGTAGAAATTTATCAATTCCGTGATAAATGTTGCATTTTTTAGATGCTTTTGTACACTTCGTACTTACATACGACAAATAAAAAGTTGTTTTTTTTCTTTAGGGGTCATAACCGCACGTGGGTTTGGGGGTTTGAGGGTTTACAACATCCGGAATTTGAAAAAATTGCTGCGAAAACCGATAAACCCGCTAGAACTGAATTTTTTGCATGTTTTTCGGGACTTGTCGGTTTTGACCACACATGTACAGTATGGGAATTCCGGGGTGTCGGGACGAAAATTTTTTTAAAAAGTGCCTTTTTGGGGCTAAAAACGATGGGTACACGTCAGAAACACTGTTTTTTGACGTTTCAGACAATGCTCGTTCTTTCTAGAACATATAAACGTAAAAAAGTTTCGAAAAAATTGGTAAAATTGTGTAAATTGAACAAAATATTGTCAAAAAATGTGTTTATGGCGCGCGGCGTCAAAAACTTGATATTTTTTCGAGCCAAAAATGGCTAAAACGCTTAAAATGCACACTTTTTACAACTTTTACACAAAGTCGATTATTCCGGGGGTCGCATTCATTTGGCGGGGGGGGGTGGCAGTTGCCATTCTGGAGGGTCAAACCACCCCCATCCCCAGAACAAGTCTGGTTTTAACCCCCCTCCCCCCACACACAATTTGGCTGCCGTGCCCACGTATTGCCATGTTATCAAATCTCATTTGTCCAATGTCTCTCATATGTTTTCGCATAGACAGAATTTAATAAAAAACCTTCGCTTAAGAATCACCAAAATTATTTTTTATGCACTATTTTTATTTTTTGTTGGTTTAATTCAATTATTTAGAACAAATATTGATTTTTTTTTAATTTTTACAGTTTTAACGATTTTGTCGGGGACAAGAATGTTGAGGATATTTACGCTCGTATTCCGAGGAAGAGAGAAGGCAACGGAAATATAGGTATTATTACTGTACTTATTTTTTCGTCCCGGTGCTACAGTAAAAATTGATTTTTTTGTGCGTAAAGGGGCGGTCGCCGGTTGCGATACGGAAAAATTATTGGAAAATTCGTCGCTGAGGCTGGTGAGCTTATCTAAAATGTACAATTTTTTGCATTATTTTTTATTTTGTTTTTTTTATTTTATTATTTATTCGGCTGTTTGAAATGTACAGGGTGGGTGAACAAACGAATCGCCTGTAGGACCTTGTGACTCGCTTTGATAAAAAGCCTATCATCACTGAATTTAGGAATTGAGTGATAAATATTAGTTACCAAAATATATTACTTACAAAATATAAAATTTTAAATATTAGTTATGTATTTTTTATGGTAATATATTATAAATATTTATTTTTTATAAATATTAGTTTTTTGGCTTTGATAAAAAGCCTATAATCACTGAATATAGGAATTAAGTGATAAATATTAGACACCGGAATATATTAGTAAATAAAGTATAATATTTTTAATATTACTTATTTTTTATTTAACATATCATAAATATTTATTTTTTATAAATATTAGTTTTTTTTGCTTTGATAAAAAAGCTATTATCACTGAATTTAGGAATTAAGTGATAAATATTAGACACCGGAATATATTAGTAAATAAAGTATAATATTTTTAATATTACTTATTTTTTATTTAACATATCATAAATATTTATTTTTTTATAAATATTAGTTTTTTTGCTTTGATAAAAAGCCTATAATCACTGAATTTAGGAATTAAGTGATAAATATTAGTTACCAAAATATGTTAGTAAAAAAGTATAATATTTTTAATATCAGTTATTTTTTATGGTAATATATTATAAATATTTATTCTTTTATAAATATTAGTTTTTTTGCTTTGATAAAAAGCCTATAATCACTGAATTTAGGAATTAAGTGATAAATATTAGTTACCAAAATATATTAGTAAAAAAAGTATAATATTTTTAATATTAGTTAATTTTCATGGTAACATATTATAAATATTTATTTTTTATAAATATTAGTAAAAAATTATAATATTTTTAATATTAGTTAATTTTCATGGTAACATATTATAAATATTTATTTTTTCATAAATATTAGTAAAAAAGTATAATATTTCTAATATTAGTCATTTTTTATTCAATATATTATAAATATTTATTATTTAATAAGTAATAGTTTTTTAAATATTATTAATGCTATTTTAAGTGATAAATATTAGTTATCGCTTTGTCCAAAAAGTACGAGCAATTTAGCAAAAGTGATTGTCGAGTCACGAAGGCATTTGTCGTTTGCGTTAATTGCATTTGTTGCCCTGTGATTCTACAGCACTCTGCGTACATGTATTGGCTTGAATTTCGAAGAGGGGTCCCTGGCCATTTTAACGGGGGGAAGGAGTAGAAAGATGACCCCTAATTTTTGGCTAAAAAACGCCTAAAAACGGCAAAAAAATTCAATTTTTCTGAAACTCGGGGGGGGGCTCAAAAATTGTTTGGCTTTGGTCGGGGATGGGAGGACGAATTAGTTTGAGTGCGGTATCCCCCTTCCCCTCATACATGCATGTAGGCCCGTATCCAGGATTTTATGTCGGGGGGGCCGAAAATTTTGAGGTCAAATATCTCGAGAACCATTTGGAGATGGGCAAAAATAAAGGCATTTTGACCATATCTCAACGAGCTTTATATAATGGTTAAAAAGATTTCAAGAAACAATTTTTAAAATTTTTCACTTTACTCCATACTCATGTTACACAAATCTATCGTTTAAACAATCTACACAACTGATTTCTCATCATTCAATCGACGAATAATTTCCTAGCTTCTGTCTTTGTAATTAATCTTTGTCATTCACAAATAAAAACAATGCAGAAAATGAATAATTCGGCGTGAAGCGCCGAAACAATTTGACACGTTCTACGTGTCTGACTCAAATTTGAGCGGTTTTGGGCGGGCTAGAAGACAAAAACTATATCTAAACGATAAATCCGGCGCGAAGCGCCGAAAAAATTTGAGTACAACTCGAAAGTACGCCGTAAACCTGTTTTGGTGGTGTTTTAGACCATTATTGAGATTTTTTATTTTTTCCTTCTGGGGGACCCTTGTGTATTTCAAAAATGATTTTTTATTTCCGGGGGGCTGCCCCCCCGCCCCCTGAATACGGCCCTGCATGCATGACACTCTGTGACAATGAGTGAAACTTATTTTATCCTAAATCTGCTTTAATTCGCTATCATTGGAAAGATTTGCTTTACAGCATTTCGGTTTATTGTAAAATAATAAAGTTTTTATTAAAAGTTGCGCGTTTTGCGACCGTTTGCTAATTAAAAACGTTGATCATCAACGCATTAACCCGTAGGAAAAGAGCGTTTGTTTCGCGTAGGCTGAATCAGTCAAAATAAAAATGAACAGAGTAAAAAATAAAGACTTTTGATATTATGTAAAGCAAACTGCGTTAAATTATATATACTTTTCTGCTGAAAACTTATAATGTTGTGAAAATGGCTTATTTTATGCACTGAATCTGTAAAACCGTTGAAAAACGGTTTTTACCAAATTTAGTGTAAACCAACGACACGTAAACCGGCGTAATTGAAACTTTACTGCGTTCCTGCAATGATATTAGGCTGTTAGACGAAGCAAACTGCCTTTAATTTGAGCAATTATTAAAAAGCTTATAAGGTACATACAATATGCGATTCGTTTTTTAGCCCACCCTGTATATCCATTTTTAGGCGTTGGCTTTAATTATTTTGACATATTTATGTATTGATCTAATTTATCGAGCGGTCTTATTAAACATTTATATTTCATATTTTTATTTAGTTTACACTTTACACATTTCCGTTTTTCGGATAGGTATTATTCTGTCGATTGTTTGTTTTTTTTTGTCTTTGTTGTTAACATTGTTTTATATTGTCTTTATTTCGATATTTTTATATTATATTTTATATTTTTTATATTTACATTACTTTTTTACACTGCCTTTGCTGTATTTTTTATATTTTTTCCTAAGTTATTTAAACAATTAGAGCAAAATCAGGGAAATTGAAAATGAAAAAAAATTCAAAACAAAATCGAAAAATTAAAACGGCATTCTCGAGAAATATTTGGTTTTTTCATATTCAGATTATGCCAATTATTTTCGTACTTGATTATATTTTCGTACTATTTATTGACTGTTTTTATAAAACTTACTCAGTTTGTACTCGTTATTATTTTATCATTATTTTTAAAAATATCAATTATTAATGTTAATATTATTATTATTATTTATTGTTATTATTATTATTATTATTATTATTGATTATTGTTGTTATTATTATTATGATTATGATTTTGTGAAATAATGATATTATTTATCATAATTATTAAGTATAAAAGCTCGGAATTTAAATCAATTTGAATAAAAAATAAATCGTTACCTACTCATTGTATATTTCTTTCCTTTCATACCGTAATCTTACAGCATGAGCATTCAGGGGTCAATCCACAAAATTTTTTTTAAAAGTGTCCCTCTGGGCCTAAAATCATAAGAATACGGGAAAACTACTGTTTTTCGACGTTTCAAACGATGGTTTTTCGTTCTAAGACATCCGGACAGCAAAAAAATTGGGAAAAGTAGGATAAATTTAACAAAACCTTTTCTAAAATCTTGCACTTTTGAGTCAAATCAGCCAAAAACGCTTAATCTGCTCACTTTTACGATCTTTTTCAAAAACCTAACTTTTCTGTTGATCTTCAGCCATGTTGTGCGGGGTCAGCTGTCGTTCTGTACTGGTCAAACCCATACATGGGCAGCCAGGGGCGTAGGCGGGATTTTTTTAAGGGGGGGGGCGGTCAGAAAGTGGTGACCCTATATCAAGGAATATGTTCGCCGGGGCGCCAAATAAAGTGCGTTTTCTGACGTTGCGAACATGCTCTATCCGTTAAGCTCATAGAATTGAATTTTTCGAAAAAATTTTATTTTCTTCTGTTAAGCTAAAAAAATGACGTTTTTTTGGCCGCGCTTGAGCCTAAATTAACGAAAATAATGATTCTACGGCGCGAAACGCCGAAAATTTTGAGAATTTTCGATAAAATGATGTCCAATTTTCATGCATTTCCTTACCTTTCCAAAATTATTTTTGGGCTTCAAGGGGGGTGGGAGGCGGCCGCCCCCCGCGCCTCACCGCCCCTGTGGGCGGTAGTCAAATTTCCGGAAGGAGGACGTAAAAACCGAAACACTTGCCAACAATGCGGTTCTGGGGGCTATCGATTTTTGCGGGGGTTTTCCAGATTCTTGGGGTTAACACCCCCGCTCCCCTCAAAGTCCCCCCCACGCCATGGGTGGTCACACCCTCCGCTGAAACCCCTCCCCAACAACCCGTATGAATGACGAGTTATTAAGGTCGGCGTCAGCAGTCGCGGCGTTGACCTCGACGTCGACCAAACGTCGACGTTTTCGTACGACAGCGTCAAACCGTCGGCACCGCTACTTGGCGGCGGCTACAACGTCACTCCAACGGGCGGCGCGCAGCAGCTCGGCTCAAAGTGCAACTTATTTACGCCCGACTCGACGTCCGTATCGTCGGCGTCGCGCCTCGTCGCCGGCAGCGCCGTCGCCGCCGGTGATTACTTTTGCCGCGCGGCGGCGCCGACGTCGCCAAGTCGCGCTACGACGCTTTACTCAACGAAGCATACCGCGGCGGCGGTAGTGACGGCGGTTTGCCGCCGCGCTTCGCCGCTCCGGCGTTGGCATCCAGGTGTCAGCAGCGCCCGCCACCGACGGCCTTCGTTTTAAGTGACGTCACGGGCGTCAACGTAGGACGTTCGCCGGTGACGTCACAGCGTCGGACTACGTACGCCGCCGTCAACCAATCATTGCCGACCGCGTCGACGGCGAAGAGTCGATCGATGGATCTACTGACGGCGACGCCGACGGCAGCCGTCGGCGCCTCGCCGCCACCGACGACGACAACGTTGCCGTTGAACGAATCGTCGTGCAAACGACCGTTGTCGTTCACTCAAGCCGTCCAACTTCACGACTCGTTCCGCGGCGGCAAAACGCCCGCCGGCGCCGTTGACGCCAAGGCGCCGTCGGCGACTAAGAAGTTTAAAAACGAAATTAGGGTGTAAACCGTAATCGGGTTGTTTACACTGATGTCGCGTCAATTGTAGGCGGGCGTCGGTCGGTCGCCGGCGACAGTTTAAACGAGCCTATGGTTTACAATAGACGCTGATTTACGACCAGGAGCGACTGAATCGAATAATTTATCGAATTTCCTATTGTTTACACCAAACGTTAGATTATTATTGTAATGAGCTAAACTGCGCGTGACTTTGTACAATATTCTACAGTAAGCAAGGGCTTTTCGCCTGGCGTGATTTTTTGCTTTCTTCTGGCTGTATCGCGCAAAATGAGCTATCATCTTACGCTTGAATGACCTGAAATATTGGCCCTGTGCGGTATCGGGCTGAAGCATCCTATTCAAATTTTCGGCGGAAAATTGTTTCTTATACGCTTTCACAGTTTTTTTGCTTTTTAGCAGGCACGTATCTCTGGGGGAATGGGGTGGGGTCCGGACCCCCCTCCTCCAAGTATAGAAAAATCGAAAAAATATGTTTTTTGTTACCATATTTTGTGCTATTTTTGGTCTTTTTGGGCTTAGCCCCCCTAAATTGGTGTAGGTCCCCCAAAATAGGATGGCCAGCTACGTGCCTGTTTTTTTAGTTAGAAAAACGTTGGATTACCTAACCAACCCTCCTTTAATGAAATGACCTGTTAGGTCTCGTTTACTTGCATATCTAACATGTCAAAAAAGTCAGTCTTGTCCATGTCTCTTCCCTGAGTTTACACCGTGTCGCGTCGGTGGTTTACACCTCAGTTTTTGTTGTAAAGAAATTTGGTAAAATGATTTATAAGATGTAGAATAGATGGCATATTTATTTTTAGTTTATTTTAGTTTTAATCAGATAAACTTTTACACGTTTGAAACTCTTTTTGACTGACATTTTTGCTTTTTATCCACGTCGGTGTTATTTATAGTATTAGTTAGTTTGAACCTTTCAATAGATATGCCTTTTTTCACTTAGATCCATAGTAATAAGCTGTGTGTTATCAGGCACGTAGCTGGCCGTCCTATTTTGGGGGACCAACACCAATTTTTGGGGTTACTAAGCCCAAAAAGGCCAAAAATAGCGTAAAATAACGTTTAAAAAGTACGTATCTTTCTGAATTTTTGGGGGTCCGGACTCTGACCCCCTCCATTCTCCTTCCAATTTTGGTTGACTAAGCCCAAAAAGGCCAAAAATAGCACAAAATAACGTTTAAAACGTCCAATTTTCTGAATTTTGCGAGGGGTCCAAACCATACCTGGGCGGGGGGGATTGGGGGTATGCACCCCTCCGACCCTACATCCCCCGAGAAACCAAAATGCCCTCCAAGAATTCAATTTATGAAATTTTTTGTTTTTTCGCAAGTTTTCGATGTTAATGGATAGTGCTCGGTGAGGAACGTTGAAAAAATGGTGTTTTTCTCGCCGTACCACCATTTTTAAAGCAATTTTTTAACCTTTGAAAAGATCTTGCATCCCCCCCAGAACTTTGGAGCCGCCCACCTATGGTCCGAACCCCCCCCCCCTCCACTTATTCCTCCCAGAGATATCTGCCTGTGTGTTACAGCTAAAATAAGTAATGTAGCAGGCTATTTTTGCGAGCTTTAACGTTACGCCGACGTTCGTATCTGCATGTGTTGATTAGTTACGATATGCTAATTAAGAGTTATTTACAATAAGCATACCCACGTACCTTACTATGAGCATAATTATATATGATGCGATGAACATTTAATGCAATAAAGCCGCCAGTCGTGTAACGCAAAAAAATAAATAATAAATAAAATAAATAACATGTTACAAGAATACAATGGATTAAGCGAGTTCAGAAAGTGAAAAACATCTGCATTATAGTGTAAAGTTGAAGCGAAGCAAATGACCCGAAGGCGTACATGTGCAACATGGGAATTCTGGGGGGTCAGGCCCAAAGTTGTTTAAAAAGTTCCTTTTTTGGGCTGAAAAACGATGGGTACACGTCAAAAACACTGGGTTTTTTTACCTTTTCGACAATACTCGTTCTTTCTAGAGCATAAAAACATTTTAAAAAATTTCAAAAAATTGAGCAAATTGAACATAATATGGTCAAAACTGTGTGTATGGCGAGAAGCGTCGAAAATGAGATTTTAAGCCAAGATAAGCTGAAAACGCTCAAAAATGCACACTTTTTACAACTTTTACGAAAAAATCGTAATTCTGAAGGTGTCGCAGCCATTTTGCGGGGGATGGGGGGTCCAAACCCTCCTCCCCAAAATTTCTTTTCCGGAAGTATTAATTGCATTCCATTTTAAAATATTCTTTTCCGCTTATTTCATTTTCTCACGTAGGCAACAACAAATGGTTTAAAATTGCACGAAGTCAATCTTCCTAAATCAAAATACTGTAGGACACTACTCTGCCTGGTAGCTGTTGCCCTGCTAAGCGCTTTTGTCACATCTTAGATGCTATATGTAAAGTTTGAGCCATTGATCTTTCAGGACTGTCTTTTTCGATTTTAGCCGTCCACTGTCGTCAAAAAATGGAAACGATCGGGAATAATGAGTATCTTCTAATGATTTTAGCGATTTCTCAAATTTTACCGATTCATTAATGACGTTTACTGATTTTCTTGGCGTGCTTTGAAACTTTACTTTTACATCAGCAGAGTACATAGTTTATGCAATGAACCAGGATTTTCTAGTTCTTACATACATACAGGGATTTCTCGAGCATATTTTTGGCGCTTCGTGGCTATTTTTGCGCGTTTTTCGTAGAAAACTCAAAATAATCTAGCTTTTTTCGGATCACATACACAGGTGGGCGGCACAGAAATTCTGGGAGGGGTGAAAAAATTTTCAAAGGTCAAAAAATGGTCTTAAGAGTGGTCGTATGGCGAAAAAGCACCATTTTTCGACGTTTCTCATCGAGCACCAATGGGATCAAAAAATCGCCGAAAAAGCAAAAAAAATTTCAAACATTGAGTGCTGGGAGTATTCCAACTTCTGGGGGGTGCATACACCCCTAAACCCTCCCCACGCCCACGTGTGATCACAAATGGTCCGGTCTACCAAACGCATAAATAAGGAAGAACAGAAAAAACGCCAGTAAAGTGATTCATTGTGCCTCCGGCATAGGGCACGGTAAAGGGAAGATTAATGAAATTACAAGTATATGTAGTATCTTCGTCCTTTTTTGTTCCATCGGGGCATTTTTCAAGATCTGGACAAGCTTTTGACACTCACTAGATTATGACAGCATGTAATCAAACTGTCGTAACATCTGGTAATAAGCCAAAATTATGTATGTACATACATGAATTCACGAGCGCAACTTCATGTGCTTCACATGCACATTTACCTATTACTACTAGCCGAAGTTGTGACGTGCAATATTGGGGTCTAACCATTTCCAAGCTTTCTAACTTTTATCTAACATTTAACCAACTTTTTCTAACCCCCTCCCCTACTACACATCAATGAGATTTGGTTTTTTAGAAGACAGGTATGTACATAAATAACCCCAAATTCAGAAGGCCAGCTATGTATGTACGCGCCTGGATGAGCCCTACATATATACTTGGAAAACCCCGGAATGAACAAACCCTGGGCGGGAACGGGGTGGTTCAGGCACTTTGAACCACCCTGAGGATGTTGAACTGGACGGATATGAGGTGAGCAAAACATGTACACACAGGGGTACCCCATTTCGATGAGCCCCGAAACAAACCGTGGGATAAATTTTACAGGAAAAGGGGTCGAGGGTTCACCCTGCTGATGGGCCCATTTGGGGAACCCCAATTATGAAACCACCCCTAGGGACATACATAGGTGGGCGGCACCAAAGTTCTGGGAGAGGGGGTGCAAGATTTTTTCAAAGGTCAAAAAACGGCCTTAAAGATGGTGGTACATATGTCGAAAAAACACCCATTTTTCAACGTTCTCATCGAGCACTACAAAAATTTTAAAAAATCGAATTCTGAGGGGGTATTTCGGTTTCTGGGGGGGTGCATACTCCCAAACCCACCCACGCCAAGGTATGTACATAAGTGGGGTAGAGAAACCCCAACGAAGACGGGTTGCGCATTCATTTACGTCGCTTCCGTGTTCGGATTTTACCCATCGTTTCCCGTTTCCGGATTTTACTTTCCCCTTTTTCTTCTTTCACCGATTTTCCAACTTGGTCAAACATAAACGCAAAATCTTAACTGCCGGAATATATTGTGGCATGATCTTTCATGAAAAAACGTCCTTAAGTGGAAAATTTTTCATTTTCTATCTTTCGAGTTTTACAACTATTCCATTTAAATTTACCGTTTTCGGCTAATTCATAATTTGCTTTTTTCATTTCCGGATTTAATCACTAATCCTATTGTTCTATTTCAAGATACCTATTTTTTATTCCGCTTCCGAATTTACGCTTTTCCCGGCCTTGCAAGACTACAGTAAACTAAGCAATAAAAAGGTACTAAAAACTCAATAATTCCTGGATAAATCGAAAATTTGAAAATTTCTAAATATCAGAAGAATCTGGAAATTATGATTTTCCAAGCTTTTCACGGTTTTGAACTTGATGCATTTGCACTGGAAAGCATAGCTTAGAATATTCGTCAGCATCAACATCATTGGGCCTACTTGATTCAGCATAATTACAGCCTCTAAATTTGGTACGTCAGGTCTGGTGGCGCAGTCGGTAGCGCGTGAGTCTCATAATCTCAAGGTCGAGGGTTCGAGCCCCTCCTAGACCACTACCTTTTTCCTAAAAATCCTTAGCGATGATCTAGATACCGCATTTTTTAAGAATATGTTTCCAATCTGTAACGTGAATTCAAATAAATGGTGTTAAAATCTTAAATTTATATTTAAAATTAAATTAAAAATGCTATGGTTTTAAAGTGTACCTACTTTATAGAATGTGAATAAGCAATTGTTTCATTTTCTTCCATCGTAATTAAGGGAATTAAAAAAATGATTCACCTCACAACCAAAGATCTAAATTCGTTTTTAGCTAAAAAATAAAATAACTGCACTCTAGCGCTTGCTTTCTATGAGATTGTATAGTCCTTTAACGAGGAATTATCCAGTTGAGATTCACCGCATCTTCATATATTCGATTGGACGGATTTTGTTTTTTACCTAAGACATGACAAATAGATGAAAGTCGAAAAAATTGTTGGCTGTATATTATAAATAAAATCGATTATATAACTTTATGATTTGATTTGATCATATTTATTTTATTTTATATTCCTTTATTCGTTTTATTCATTTGATATAGGTACTTTTATTGTGTGCACTGGAGGAAGAACTAAATGTTTGTGTTTAGTAGATAGCTATGTTGTCTAACGCACTTCCTCTAAACTGTAGTGTTGAAAATTGACCGTTTCCTTTTAAGCACCTTTCTATCAACATGAAGGTGTTTTGCGAATCAAAATTCCGCAATGGGGAAAACATCATGGGTGTTCACCATACGTGGGCAGCAAGAAAAATTGGGGGGGGGTGCAAGATTTTCTGAAGGTCAAAAAAATGGTGGTATGCACACATGGGCGTGGGGGGGGGGGGGGGTTGGGGCGGGGGTATGCACCCCCAGAAGTTGAAATACCCCCCCCAGAAATCAAAATACCCTCCCCCCAGAAAAATTTTTTTTTGCTTTTTCAGCAATTTTTTGATGCCATTGGATAGTGCTTGATGAGAAACGTCGAAAAATGGTGTTTTTGTCGCCATACAACCACTTTTAAGACCATTTTTTGACCTTTGAAAATTTTTCACCCCCCCCCAGAAATTTTTTCACTCCCTCCCCAGAATTTCGGGTGCTGCCCACCTATGGTGGTATATGGCGAAAAAACACCATTTTCGACGTTTCTCATCAAGCACTATCCATTTGCATCAAAAAATTGTGGAAAAAACAAGAAAAATTTTCAACAATTGAATTCTGGGGGGAGTATTTTGATTCCTGGGGGTATTTTCGTTTCTCGGGGGATAGGGGGTGCATACCCCACCCCAAACCCCCCCACGCCCAGGTGTGTTGTTCACAATGTGGGATAATTTTTTCGGGTTTTTCGGGAGATTTATTTGTTTTTTGACTGTGAAAAAATGAAAAACGTGAACCAAAATTTTTAAATTGGAAAAAAATCCAAATTTTTACGTACATATTCTGAGGAAAAAGCAAAATCCGGAAACGGAAATGGACGATGGGTAAGATCGGGAAACGGAGACGTAATTGATTGTGCATCTCGGTTCCGTCGTAGGTTTCTCTGCCCTGAGAGTGGTCCGAAGTGACAGAATCGGGGTTCCCCAAAAAGGGCCCACCAGGGTGAACACCACACGTGGGTTTGAGCAGGGGGTTTGGGGTGGGGGTATGCACACGCTAGAAGACCGAATACCCCTCCCACAGAAACCAAAATACCGCCCCCTGAAATCAATTTTAAATTTATTTGTTTTTTTTTAATTTTTTGATGCTAATGGATTGAGAAACGTTGAAAATGGTGTTTTTTCGCAATACAACCATTTTTAAGACCATTTTTTACTTTTGAAAAAAGCGTGCAACCCCTCTCCAGAATTTTGGTGCTGCCCACCTATAATGAACACCCCCTAAATCCCGTTTCCGGCAAAATTTCTCTTATTGAAGAAGGTTTTGGGGCTTAGAAACAGGGTACCCGTTATTAAGATGTGTTACTGACCATGGTCCCATCAGGAATTTCTTCGCTCTGGGGTTGTCCAAAGTGGCAGAACCAGGATTACGCAAGTAAGGCCCCGCAGGGTAAACACCATACGGGGGCAGTAAGAAAATTCTGGGGGGGGGGTGCAAGATTTTTTGAAGGTCAAAAAAATGGCCTTAAAAATGGTGGTTATGGCGAAAAAAACACCATTTTTCGACGTTTCTCGTCAAGCACTATCCATTGGCATCAAAAAATTACGGAAAAAAACGGAAAAAATTTCAAAAATTGAATTCTGGGGGGTATTTTGATTTCTGGGGAGTATTTTTGGTTTCTGGGGGGTGCATACCCCCCAAACCCCCACGCCCAGGTGTGGTGAACACCCCAAACTCCGTTTCGGGCAAAATTTCTCCACTGAAGGGGGTTTTCGGGTCCGAAAACAGGGTACCCCGTTATTTACAATGTGGTGCTGACCACACCTGGGCGTGGGAAGGGGGGTTTGGGGGTATGCACCATACAAAGCAGCAAGAAAATTCTGGGGGGGGGTGCAAGATTTTTTTGAAGGTCGAAAAATGGCCTTAAAAATGGTGGTATGGCGATAAAAACACCATTTTTCGACGTTTTCTCATCAAGCACTATCCATTGGCATCAAAAAATTGCGAAAAAAATGAAAAAAATTTCAAAAATTGAATTCTGTGGGGGGTATTTTGATTTCTGGGGGGGGGTATTTTGGTTTCAGGGGGGTTGCATACCCCCAAACCTCCCCACGCCAAGGTGTGGTATGCACCCCAGAAACCAAAATACCCCCTCCCCAGAAATCAAAATACCCTCCAGAATTCAATTTTTGATAGTTTTTTTCGTTTTTTTCGCAATTTTTTGATGCCGATGGATAGTGCTTGATGAAAACGTCGAAAAATGGTGTTTATATCGCTATACACCATTTTTGAGACCATTTTTGACCTTCAAAAAATCTTGCACCCGCCCCAGAATTTTCTTGCTGCCCACGTATGGTGCTGACCATACGTGGGCAGCAAGAAATTTCTGGGGGGTGCAAGATTTTTTTGAAGGTCAAAAAATGGCCTTAAAAATGGTGGTATGGTGATAAAAACACCATTTTTCGACGTTTCTCATCAAGCACTATCCATAGGCATCAAAAAATTGCGAAAAAAGCGAAAAAAATTTTAAAAAATTGAATTCTGGGGGGGTATTTTGATTTCTGGGGGGGTATTTTGGTTTCTGGGGGGGATGCATACCCCCAAACCCCCCACGCCCAGGTGAGGTGCTGACCCCAGTTCCATTCCGTCTGGGGTATCTCCGCCCTAAGGTGGTCCAAGTGGCGGAACCGGGATTCCCCAAGCAGAACCCATCAGGGTGAACACCCCGACCCCGTTTCCGGCAAAACTTTACACCTAATGGGCCCTAAATGGAGAACCCCGGTTCCGGCACGTTGAGCCACCCCCAAGACGGGAAAAACCTTCTCGGAACCGGGGTCAGCATCACAAGTTAATAATGGGGTACCCCGTTTCTGTGCTCCGAAACCCCGATCCCCTTAAGTTGGAGAAATTCTGCCGGAAATGAAGTCGAGGTCTTCACAATAATGCGCCCTTCTTGCGGGAACCCCGGCTTCGGCACTTTGGACCACCTCCAGGTCATAGATACCCCCGACGGAACCGGGGACAGCATCACATTTTAATAATGGGTTAACCCCTTTCCGGGCCCAAAACCCCCTTCAGTGGGAGAAATTCTGCCGAAAACAGTGTTGTCCCTAGGTAGGACCCCTGATGGGTTCTACCTTGGGAAACCCGGTTCCAGCGCTTGGGACCATCAAGGCGCAGAAACCCCTGACGGAACCAGGTCAGCATCACATATAAATAACGGGTTACCCCGTTTCCGGCCCCCGGAAACCCCCTGCCGGAAACGTGGTTGCGGTTGTTCACCCTGATGGGTCCTACTTACAAACCCTGGTTCCGGCACTTTGGACCACCCCTCAGGGCAGAGATACCCGACGGAACGGGGGTGTCAGCATCACATATAAATTACGGGGTACCCCGTTTCCGGGCTACACCCCTACAGTGGGGAAAATTCTACCGGAAACGGGGTTGGGGATCATGACCACAGCTGGACGTGGGTGGAGGGGGGTTAGGGGGTATGCACCCAACCGAGGAACCAAAATACCACCCCCGGAAACCAAAACACACCCCAGAATTCAATTTCTGATTTTTTTTTGTTTTTATTTCGAAATTTTTTTCAGTGCTAATGGATAGTGCTCGATGAGAAACGTTGGAAAATGGTGTTTTTCGCCATACCACGATTTAGGGCCATTGTTGACCTTTTAAAAATCTTGCACCCCCTTAGAATTTTGATTCTGCCCAAGTTTGGTCTTTACTCCGATGGGCCCTACATACTTGGAAATTGCCGGTTGCGGCACTCTGGACCACACCCAGGACCGAGATTCCCTCGACGGAACCGGGGTTGGCATCACATGTTAATTAAGGGGTACCTCGTTTCTGAGCTCCGAAACCCCCGCCCCTTAAGTTGGAGAAATTCTGCCGGAAACGGGGTCAGGGTGTTCACACTAATGCGCCCTACTTTCGGGAACCCCAGTTTCCGGCACTTTGAACCACTTCCAGGGCAGAGATAACCCCGACGGAACCGGGGTCAGCATCACATGTTAATCATGGGTGCCCCGTTTTCGGGCCTCTAAATCCCCCATCAACGGGAGAAATTTTGCCGGAAATGAGGTTGGGTGTTCATCGTAATGGTCCCACCTAGAAAACCCCGGTTCCGCCACTTTGGACGTCCCCTAGGCATAGATGGGCGGCACTAAAATTCTGGGGGTTGCAAGATTTTTCAAAGGCCAAAAAATGGCCTTAAAAATGGTGGTATGGCGAAAAAACACAAATTTTCAATGTTCTCATCGAGCACTATCCATTGGCATCAGAAAATTACTAGAAAAAAACGAAAAAAATTTCAAAAATTGAATTCAGGGGGAGGTATTTGGGTCTCTGGAGGGGCATAGGTGGGCAGCACCAAAGTTCTGAGGGGAGGGTGCAAGATTTTCAAAGGTCAAAAATGGCCTTAAAAATGGTGGTAAGCATACGTGGGCAGCAAGAAAATTCTGGGGGTGCAAGATTTTTTGAAGGTCAAAAAATGGCCTTAAAAACGGTGGTATGGCGATAAAAACACCATTTTTCGACGTTTCTCATCAAGCACTATCCATTGGCATCAAAAAATTGCAGAAAAAAACAAAAAAAAATTTTCAAAAATTGGATTCTGGGGGGGGGGGGTATTTTGATTTCTGGGGGGGGGTATTTTGGTTTCTGGGGGAGGTGCATACCCCCCCAAACCCCCCCCACCACGCCCAGGTGTGGTGGTAAGGCGAAAAAAACACCATTTTTCAACGTTTCTCATCAAGCACTATCCATTGGAATCAAAAGATTGCGGAAGATTTTTTTTTCAAAAATTGTTTTCTGGGGGGTATTTTGGTTTCTGGGGGTTAAACCCCTCCCAAACCCTCCCCCCACGCCCAGGTATGAAGGGTATTCTGGTTCCTCGAGAGCAAGGGTGCGTACATCCCCAACACACTCAGGTTGCGCCCCCAGAGCGAAGCCGACGAAACCAAGGTGCACAACCATTTATGTTTCCGTCCTCGTTTCCGGATTTTACCCATCGTTTCCATTCCCATTTCCGTTACGACTTTTACAATCGTTTACGTTTCGTTTCGGATTTTCGAACCCCCATTCTGCGAAGCCAACTTTTATACTAGAGTTCTGATCAGCGTGTTAGTGCAACATCGCGTCTAAAACAAAAAAATGGATACGCTACCGCCAGGCAAAACGACACACCCTTGGCGGGGATCGAACCCACGACCTTTGGATTAGAAGTCCAACGCGCTTATCCACTGCGCCACAAGGGCTCGCAGGAGCTTTTCTTAACCAATCGATACAAACTGAAGGTACAATTCAAATACATAATCATCGAACTTGGGAACTGATGAGGAATATATGTAAGAAATGAAAATCTAATGCTTGCATCTCAAATGACAGACATATACATATATACATTAAGCATATAAAATGTGGAATAAATGTTTGCGGAACAAGACCCTTAATAGTGACAATATCGTCAAATAACTATAGCAAAATCGGTGTATAAGGCGGTTTAAACCGTAGCATTAGCTGGTTTTCAAAACGATGTTAAACCATTGTCCGAGCATGCATTACCGGGCAAGCATTAGTAAATAGAAACGAACATATACATAGTCTATGTCATGAACCTTGTGCATGGAAATCAACTTTTAGCGCTCGGTCGAGTAGCTACAAAAGTGGCTTCTAGGCAGCCTATTTTAATACAATTTTGCATACGAAAACTTCATATGCATATCAGTTGCTATATGCACAGTATCGTGATGTTTGCTTCAGTCAAAACTGCTTTTGTAATTGGTTTTGCTCTGATTCAGAAATTGTGATCCATGCAAGGTTTCGTGAAATAGCCTTCAGGTAAATTTTGCAATAATCCCACATGCACAATTTTCGTATTTTTCATATAAGTGGCTTTTGAAAATATTTGAAAACGATTTTTTATTCAATGTAAAGTGCCAGCTACTCCATGTGAATCACTTCGACGCATTACGGAAAATTGTTTACAAGTGTAGCCTGTGGGACAGACTATTTCCACACTAGTTTGGTCATAATTTTTCAAAGCTATCTCCGACAAAAAGCTGACAGATTGCGATTATAGAACTGATTTGAATCGTAACCACTCGGCTTGCTGTCGAAGAAAATTCTTAATATTTATGCAAGTACAAAGTTACATTCAGAATTCTAGAGACTTTTTACAGTATGATGATTTGAAAGTATTAACAATTCAACCAATCGGCAAGAGCAGTTCCTTAGTTATCGCCTTTCATATCACCTCTCGTATCACCTCTCGTATCAATATTGAAACATTTTTAATTAACCGCTGCTTCCCTATAGTCTGTTTCACATAACTTCGTGCACAAATTTTACGAATTTTCATCGACAGTAAGCCCATGGATTACGATGATAATTATATATCATATCCATGCTATAACCGCAATCTGTAAGCTTATTGTCAAAGATGGTTTTAAAATTTGTGCACGAAGTCATGTGAAACAGAGTACCTATATGTGGTCTAGCGGTATTACCCTTTGCTTTGCAGGGAGAAATACGGAGTTCCACTTCGCGCGTTGCGCATGAGGCTGCCGGTTGCGCTTTGACATCTCCAAAGACTAATAATGACTTAGAGTGCCAAAGCACAAGGTTTTAGAGCTAAATAACGTGCAATAGACGATAGCCAACCGGATTCAAGGCCTTACGCCGATTGGCTGAATTCCTACTGCTTTCGAATCACCTTATTGTGAAAAAGTTTTTAGAATTTTGAAACAAACTATAGGTACATACCTATCTGCACAAAACGGCGCAGGTCGAGAGAGGTCAGCGTGCTCTATAATAAATTATTTCTTAATATTAAAAAAATTTCCGCAGGACGGGTGGACCCGATCAGTGCGCTTTAAGCGGAAATGATCTTCGAACTAAAACGAGTAAAAACTAATACTACAATCAGTGGCGAATCTAGGATTTTTAAGAAAAGAATATGCGTATCGCGTGCGAAGTAACGTTTTTCGGTGTTTTGCGTTGTATGTTTTATTTGAAATCGCTCGGCGCAACATTTTCCCAGAAAATTTTTTAACTTTCGACAATTTTGCTAAAAAAATCATTGAAATTTCTTTGATTTTAGCGAAAATCTGGCATAAAGCGCCGCCGTTGTCGCACCTTCAAATGAAGTGTCAGTAGCCTCAAAATGTCTGGCCGGCCGGATATTTCAAGGTAGGTACACAAAGTGTCTGACACATTAAGGTCTTAAAGTGGCCGGTATTGCCTTAAACTTTACCGACTGATAAAATGTACTATTTTACTATAAGAATACTTGTAACAATAGAAATGGGTAAACTCCGGACGAGACATGTAGTCAATTGATAATCTTAATTATTTATTGCTAGTTAATTAATTTTAATTAGCTTTAATTGAATTTTCATTTTTCAATTACTAACTTTATTCAATCAATTTAGCATTACTGTTCAAATTTTATTTTTTCGATTAATTTTAATCAAAGTACTTTAATTATTTAATTGACCCATAATTGATTAAAATTCTCCTTAAATTATCAAAATTAAATCAGTCAATCGTTGCTCACTTAATTAAACTCTGAATTTATTAATTAACAAACTTTTAATTAATTAATTACTGTTAAATAATTAATCAAAATTAATTAAGTCACTGCTCGAAAATTAATTAATTCACTGCTCAATTAAGTACTACTCATAATTAATTAATCAACTAACTCTTGATTAGTTACTTTTATACATTTAATCTGAATTAATTAATTAATTAATAACTAATTCGACTTTCGATTCAACGAATAATTAATTTAACTCTTGATTAATTATTCAATTAATTGACTCCAAATGAATTATACTAATAAATCTTATTTGATTAATTAAAGTTATATCATAACAAATTGATTATTTTAAATAATTATACTATATTTTAAATAATTATAAGATTATTTTAAATTATTATAATAATTATAATTAATAAACCAATTGATTAACTAACTATACTTAATGAATTAATTAAATTCTTAAGTAATCAATCCTTATTAATTAATTAAAGAAGACCTAATTAATTAAACTCTTGATTACTCTTAAATGACTAATGGTTCCACGCTCCCCCAGTTGATTCTCACTCTTTCCGGTCTTCTGTTCTGCATGATGATATGCACGTTAATTTACATAGCTCGAACACTTTCAGGTAAATTCGGACACTTAGAGGCACCTATTATGTCCGATTGGACACTTTAAGGTGTGACAGCGGAAAACTTATGATATTAAAGCGAAAGAACCGAAGAAGCTTCTGTATATAGCATTTGACTCTAAACGGCGGAAATTTTCGATACTTATGCTCGAAAATAGAAGAAAAATATGCTGAAAAAGCTATTTCTGCTCTTAAATCCGCCTCAAAACCTATTCTTTGAGCAAAAATATGGCTTCCGGACCGCCCAAGAAAGTAAAAATTCCATTAATAGGTATTGTCCGGGCACGAAACGCCGTCAAAATTATTTAAGGAGTATCAATGACAGCCGAAAATCATTGCAAATCACATATCCATTCTTTATCTCTCCACTATTTTAGGCCAATAGAAGGGGGGCGGATTTCTACGGCGAGATTTTTATCATTTGAGAATTCTAGCAAGTTCGATATAAGTTCATACAGATTGTAGATCATGTGCGACAGCCGAGTAGTGCTTTGCATTCCGAAAACTTTCTTTTATAAACAATTCATCGCGATCAAACAGTAACGCATCATGTGTCATGTCAGTAAGCGCTCAAATTTTCGGTAACTTTCTTTATATAGCTGGAAAATTAACAATCTTTGATTTTGGAAGCGGCAGGATCATCAAGAATCCTCTTCCATGCTGGCATGCTACAAAGCTTCATTGCCCTTCTGTGGGCGTATTTAGCCGCTAGGGCTGCGGACGGGTTATTCGAAGTGAATCTTTTGATATCTTCGTCGCTTACTTCTGTTAATTTTGGGGCGTCTATAAAAATATTTTATAAATTCTTTACAGGTAAGTTGTATTTGAAATTATACAAATTTGAATGTCTGTGCACTCGACTATCGTTTTAGAGTTGAACACACTTGAGCCCCGGAAGGCGGAGTAACCCCCCAGGACACCAAAATACTACCCGTCCCTAGAATTTGATTTTTGAATTTTTCAGTTTTTTTCGCAATTTTTTGATGCCAATAGATAGTGCTCGATGAGAAACGTTGAAAAATCATGTTTTTCCCGCTATACCACCGTTTTTAAGACCATCGAAGCGAGTTAAGCTAATAAGTAGCACCACCTGAAGCCTCTTATCTTGCACAAAGCTTGCATTTTTTCATAATGTCTGCTGATACGTTTATGAGATAAAAAAATTCAGGCAAAAGATACAAGAAAATTCAGTAAATTACTTTCGAGAATTTTATTATTTGCGATTTTTTTTATTTTAATGCAGACCTGTTTAATTACCTGTGCTAGAAAAAATTCCGGAAAAACAACAACAAAAAGAGGATTTTTTTACAGCCTTGAACGAACCACGGCAAATTTACATTCATAAATTTATTATTTATTTGACCTTCAAATTGTTCTAAATCAAGCTGAAGTTGAGCCATACTGGCCTGACGCCTTTGATACTTGTTCAATTCTTTGGATCTATTTGCATAATATTTCATCAGCAATTGCTGGCATTCGTTGTGTTTTTCAATAAGTCGTCTCCGATCGATCACTGGTTCCGACAATGTCAATGCCAGAAAAAAAACAAGTTTCTATCACTGCATTATTAAAACTACTTCCTACTCAGTCACTAATGTAAACAAATGTGTAATACAATGAAATCAAAATTTGCAAAATTTCGGTCAAAAACGGTCAATTAGGGGGAATTTCTTAAAATAAAAAATATTCGCTACTGTTTTCATTGATTGAAAATAATTACAGAGTTCGAAAAAGCTGGAAAAAGCCAGGATACAGATTCAAGAAAATTGATCAAAGAGAAACGATTGGCAGGATAAAATAGATAAAGAAAATAATGCTTATGATAATAAAAGATAAAAATCATTCAATAGATTCAAACAATATAAAAAAATTGTTATTTAGAGAAGATGAAAAAGATAGATAAATCTGGTAAATTAATAGGAGGATGAACTAAAAAATATCAATTCTAATTTCCTATCTAAAATAAAGTAATAAAATTCAATATAACGGTTTGTACCGGTTATATTGCTCACAAATAAACAAGGGAATAAACAAATGAACAAATTTATAAATCAATAAATGAATAAGTAAATAAAGTAATAAAAAACAAATAAATAGGTAAGTAAATAAGTAAATGGATAATAAATTTATAAATAGGTAAAAATAGATCAAAATATGAAGATAAATAAATAAATAAATAAACAAATAAACAAAAAAAACAGATAAGTAAATAAATAAATAAACAAACAAAGAAATAAATAAATAAATAAATAAATGAATAGGTCAATAAATAAATAGATAAATGGATAAACGAATGAATAAATAAAATATCGTTGATAAATATTATTAAATTTCATTTTTACTTATAAATCTAATTTGAAATTGTAATCGGTTTTAAAGATTCGATTTTAAACTCCACCTTTACGTCATTAAATGCAACTAAAATTATCAATAATTGAGAAGCGAATATTCGAATAAAACTAGACAGTCTATTCGATAGGACGCCATGTCGGATACATAGTTAAAATATTGACAATATTTTCAATTGATTAATTCTTGATTTCGATATTGTTTTCCGTTCAATTGCTTAATTTGTCTCTAAAACTTTCAAAAAAATCAAAAAATAGTCATCACGTCTTAACATTTAACGAAAGACAGAATTTATTAATTTCAATAAAAATCGAATACATAAAAGTAAATAAAACCATGAAAAATGATGTGAGAAGTACGGATAAAGTAAATAAATTTCATTTGGAGCAAATATTCCTTTATGGAAAATCGACAACGCATGGAAAATAACCAAATCAATCTGATCAAGTCTTAATTTTTTCCAAATTCTTACTGTTTTATTGGTCCTACTGTCAATTATAGCTTGTAATTCTTCGCGCCTCTGTTCGTCGAGCCCGGGCCATTCTAACGTCATCGACCTTTTTTTCCTTTTCGCACACATAACTTTGAGCTAATCGAGATTATTGTCAAAAAAATTGAATGATATAAGGGTGTTTTTACATTGAAGCTTTTAAATCAAAAAATTTAGAAAAATAAGATACGTAAATAAATAAGTATAAAAACTATTGAAAATGTACAATTATAAAACAATACATAAATAAGATTATCCTTTAAAATGAAAA
The DNA here is from genome assembly GCA_036768485.1 of Mermis nigrescens. Lineage (NCBI taxonomy): Eukaryota > Metazoa > Nematoda > Enoplea > Mermithida > Mermithidae > Mermis > Mermis nigrescens. The sequence goes on from JAVLUZ010000161.1 coordinate 783,522, forward strand.
CAAATATGAATCAAAAAAGAAAAATTTGTATTCAGGGATTCGTACATTAACTTGTACAAAGTAAAAAATAAACATAAACATAAATATGAAATAATAATTGGGACAAAAAATATAATAAAAATGTAATAATTGTAAAATGTGATTTGCAAAACAAAAATATAAATACGCATGTAACACGTATTGGAAATATTCGAGAAAAATTTAAAAAAAATAAAATAAATTTAAAACGAGTTATAAACCGTCAAAAAAGCTTAAAATGAAATCAAAAGTGCAAGAATGATAATCCTCTACCTTCATTTTATATTTCAAAATTTTAAATTACATTTTTCACGCTTTATCACCGGAATAGTGCATTGATTTGTTGTACCGGATTTTTTTCTATAAAAGCTGATTGTAATCTATATTTCGAATTCTATGTTTATTATATATTTTTTCTATATTTTGTATTTTTCTATATTTTACGTCTATATATAAATTTTATACTTTTACATTAAATATTTTATTTTATATGTTCCTCCATATTTTGCGCGTTCGATGCAATTACATTTTTCTGAATTATTCTAGCCGCTTTATCTCTCTTTTTGGTTTCTTTCATGAGCTCGACCGATTTCCTCGCTTTGTAACCCCTCCAAGCGCTTTGAATTTTCGTCGCCTCTATTTCCGACTGTTTCATTAAATACGGTTCTACCATGCCTGTATATTTATCATCATTATTGACAGAAAAATTTCAAAACAAAACAGAAATAGTATATGAAAAATTTGAAAAAAAATGAAAAATGAAGCATGCTCTTAAAAATGTAAAAGCAATAATAGACAGAATGTAGGTAACTAAAAGAAATCTACCTTCAAACATTACAGTGCGAGATGCAAAAAAGTTCAATTGAAGCTAAGGAAAGCAAAATGTAATATTTCTGGGCCTTCCTTCAAGTCAAATTAAAAATACATTTTTCCAAAATAGAGATCAATTCCTAAATTAAGACTTTTAAGTGACTTCAGGCTCTTTTGAGCGTTACTTTTTATCCGAGGCCTGGACTTAGAAATATTGTCCACAAAAACTTTACACCTTTTCATTTTAGTTTGATTTGTTTACTCCTCAATTTAAAAAGCCTTTGAAAAATACAATAATAAGAAGCACAGTAAAAAAATGACACTACTTTCAGGTTCAATAAATTCAGATTAGACTAAATTTTAGCTAATTTCTCTATTTATCGCAATCAAGAATAGTCTGATTTCATAAGTTGAACTCTAAACAGCTTGTTGCGTACAGGAAATATTCTTGTAAATTTATAACTTAAGCTAACGGTGAATTTGAGTCTACTTATCTCTACCGGGTTGGCATAAGGAAACTTTAAACTACCTCTTAAGTATATTTCAGATGTCCACAAAAACAAAAAAGATATTAAACTCATAAAAATCGGAAATCGAAAAATGGAGTACTTATCTGTGCTGAAAAAGGTCTACAATTAAGTACCTTCGTCTACTCCTCCATTTTTCTCAACTATGTGAAATCAAGAACAACTAACTCCAAATGGAATATCACAACAAAGTATAGCATGTAAAGACTTTTCGACAAAAGCAGCAGAATAATGGAAAGCAATCATGACTTAATCAACGATCTCAATAACTTCAGATGTGTTATTTAACGCAGGAATTAATGATATCTTTTGATTGACACTATACAAGATACTGGTGGTAGATTTGTGGGAGAAGGTTTTCACCCCCCAACTGAAAAATTTTCACCCCTTTTCCCAGAAATTTGTTCAAAACCTCACACAGAATTGGCGATTTTCAAACTTTCAGAATTTCATAAAAATTCGTAGAATAGGTGCTTTTTAAGCGTTTCAAAAGTGCCAAACTTTCGGCGCTTCGTGCCATTCACTCACGACTCGTATATTGTTCGATTTGTTGACTTGTTTGATTTTTTCAAATTTTATGTTTTTATGCTCTAGAAAGATGCAGCATCGTTAGAAAAGCCGAAAACGGCGTTTATGACGCGTATTTACCTTTTTTGGGGTCAAAGGGGCACTTTTAAATTTTTAAGGCCCTAATTTGACTAAATAGACGTTTAATGAAATCGACATTGAATTTTGCATCCTAGGTTTGCAGTAGATAAGAATCAAATTTATGTAAAATTTAGAAGAAATCTCGGAAAATTTATCATAAGATAATGACAAAAATAAAATGTGATGTATAAGAAGGAAAATTGTGTAGATACTCTACGCGGTATCCATAAGGGTGTCGCAAATAGGTGGACGGCACCGAAGTTCTGGGGCTGTAAGATTTTTCAAAGGTCAAAAAATTGCCTTAAAAATGGTGGTATGGCGAAAAAACACCATTTTTCAACGTTTCTCATCGAGCACTATTCCATTGGCATAAAAAAATCGCAAAAAAACAGAAAATTTTCAAAAATTGAATTCTGCGGGGTATTTTGATTTCTGGGGGATGCACACCTCCAAAGACCCCTCTCCACCCGGGTATGGTGTCGCAGTCGCGGGCTTTAGGCAAGATCCATAAAATTGAGGCGTGATCGAAAGATCAACTAAATTTGTTTCGCAAATCTTTTCAATATTACCCTTTTTAGCTGCGAGTACTATTTGGAATTTTATTTTTATTTTGATTCACATGAGCTGTAAAATAATGATTTATATTTTAATTTATATGGGCTCTAAAATCAGGACTTCTTTAATCTTGAAGACATTTAGCTTCGTATACCTGTTGGTAGACGGCGTATTGTACTATACTGACGTTGTAGGTGAATCAAACGAGCCCGACTCCGCCTAAGTTCTTCAAGATGCATTTCACGTTCGTTTGTACCTTGCGAATCGATCTTTTTCGTTCTCCTGGTCCTGCACAGAATGTTTTCGATGACTTAATAAAAATTTATCAATATACAACTTCTTGGGGTATTTAGAGGATCACACGTCGCGTTGTTATCAGTTGTGTATAAAAAAATCAGAATGTTTATGATTCAGGTTTAACTCCTTTTGCCTATTTGTGAAAAAAGAGCCAACTTTTTACTTCGAGAACACGTTAGGTTCATAAGTCAGGTTGATATTGAGGCGGGCCGGCTAATGGTTTTTTAACGGGCTAAAATTTCGTTGCACAAATGCCGAAATAAGCGTAAGCTATTCTAATTCACAGTTTCCAAAAGGGTCGTATTCCGAAAAATCTCTTTTTTATTACTTTGTCGTTAATCCGAACTATTTTTGTAATTCTGAAACATCGATTATCTAGCTTGATTATCTGACGAAACGCAATAACTCTACTGGAAATAGCGATCAAGCGATAAATATTTGAAAAACTTGATGCCGTTTCTTTTCTTTCTAAACACTCAATTTCGAGCTCTATAAAATGGGCGTGTAATGTTAATCAATCAAAATTAGAACGCTTTGCGCAAACAGGGACTTCGAAATTTTGCCCATTATGTTTGTTCCTAGATATGATTTAAAGTTGTTCTACGTTTTTCTTCCATCGTACGCCTTCTTGTCCAAGGTTGTCGAGTTCGTTACAATAGTTTTTATATCAAATTCGCCCATATTATAATTTCATATATGGCACACTAGAAAAATTATTAGATAAATCAATAAAATAAGAGGAAAGTTTCAAGGTTATGATCAAATCTGAGCTTAAAGGGGTTGGAGGGTGTTGGATCCCAAAGATCCTGAATCTGACTGACCCCCAAATTATCCCACTGTTTGTTACGCGAATAGGAGAAGGGGCGTATTTAAAGGGTGCGAAAAGCGGCCGCCCCCCCCATTGGCCCAAAATACTTTTAGGTATAATGAATAAATATAATATTTGCAATGATTTTTGGCCGTCAGTGATCATAATTTTAAAAAAAAATTTTGCATTCCGCGCAGGATGATATTTACTCAATCCCGTATCCAGAATTTAATTTAGGGGGGGCAAAAATTTTGAGGTCAGATATATCGAGAATCATAGAGCGATGGGCAAAAAAAGGCATTTTTGAGCGTGTCTCGACGAGTTCTATGCAGCGGTTGAGAGGAATTTCGAGGGAAAATTTCAAAATTTACACTTTATTTTATTCGCATATTATACAATTACATCGTTTGAATAAACTACACAACTGATCAGTGGCGAATCCAGGATTTTCCTAAGTTGGGGCGGTACCCCTAAGGGGGCGGAACCCTGACTTGGGCGGAAAAATTAGCCGTTTTAAGCCGAAAATCGCTAAAAATCGCTCAAAAATCCTTAATTCTGCGCACTATTTTGGGCCAACGGGGAGGGAGAGGGTGGCTGACCCCCCTCCCGCCTCCCATCCTCCCTAATTATACCCCTGCAACTGATTTCTCATCATTCAATGGACAAATAATTTCCTAGCTTATGTCTTTGTATTTAATCTTTGTGATTTACAAAGAAAAAATACAGGAAATGAATAATTCAAAGCGAAGCGTCGAAAAAATTCTATATGCCCTATATGTCTAATTCAAATTTGAGTGGTTTTCGGCTGGCTAGAAGACGGAAACTATAAATAATTAATAAATTCGGCGCGAAGCCCCGAAAAATTTTGAGTTTACTAGCTCAAAAGTACGCTAAAAACCTGTTTTAGTGATGTTTTAGACCTATTTTTAAAAATTTTTCATCTTCACCTTTGGCGAACCATTTTGTATTTCAAAAATTATCTTTCATTTTCGGCGGGAAGGGAGGGGTTGGCCTCCCCGACCCCTGAATATGGGCCCATATGTACTTATTTAATGACATTCATTGTGTTTTGGCTGCCGTTAAGTAATATTTTTGCACAAGGGGTAGGTTTTAAAAGGATTTCAAAAGCAAAATAGCTTCCAGTATAGTTTTCTTCAATTCTTAAGCAAAGCTTCAAAATTTTTTTTGACTTTTCGCTTGCTAAAAATGCAGGAAATAAAACAGTAATTCAAGCTTCTGAACGTCCATCGACTTAAATTTCAAAAATTTCAAAAAATTTCGGCGCTAAGCGCTGGAATTTCATTAACGTCTCAGAAATTTAATGGATTTTTCGCAAACAATCGTCAGAAAAATTTTAAAATCTCCTGAGAAAGTGTTGCGTTGAAAGCGATGCTGAATAAATGTAGTCAACATGAAACGCCGAAAAACGCAATTGCGCCCGATGTGCATATTTTTGGACCTATTTTCGACTGTTTTCCAAAAAGTGTTGGGGTACCGCTCCACCTTCTTACGAAAATCTTAGATCCGCCACTGAATGGGAGTAGTTCGATAAAAAATTTGAAAAATAATGTTTTTTTACCCCTTCCTTTAATTTTTCGGTAATTATCGACCTTAAAATTTTTTTGAATCACTGATTTTTGTTAAATTCAAATACCTAAACATCTGTTGCAAGGTGACGAATCCGCTTTTCAGTTTGGCATAATTTTGTCTAATTTTGTGAGCTCGCCAAGCTGCCTGTATCTTTATTACTGCCTGCTCTTCAGTGCTATACTGAAAATTTAAAATATATCTAAATTAACAATAAAAATAAAAAAAGTAAAACGATACTAGTACTGCTTTTTGTGCGCAGCATTTTTTGAATTTTGCTTTTATTTCATTTATATCGTTGTCTAATCCTTTGCTCATCCATCTGTCTGCAGCCCTGTCGAATTCCCTAAAATTAAATGAAAATTTAGGCAAATTCAAATTAATGCTAGAGTACTAAAATTTACGAGATAAAGTCGTCCATTTCGGCCTTTGGAATTTTCGCAGGCGAAATCCACGTATCGATTAATGAAATTAAAAGTCGAGCCGTCGTAATGTCGTCAATTAAGCTTAGTTTAAGTAGACAATTGGCCAACATTTTAATTCTGATAATTAGGGGGATGGAATATATTGACTTCCTAAAAATTTCAGATCCGCAACAGCTGACTTAGGATAAATTATATTAAAGCCACGATTATAAATTAATCAAAAAATAATAATTTGAAAATGAAAGGATACAAAGCATGACTTTCAACTCAATCTGTGCTTATATCAGTTTGTTCTTTCAAATTATTCCGCATTGTCGACTTTATTTTTAAATTTCATTTCCAATATTTGGGAATGAAGCTTCTGAAACACTAATTTGGGCCCTTCAAAAATGAAAGCCAGCTGCGTTTCTGACAGGCATATCCACACCTGGGCGTGGGGGGTTTGGGGGGTATGCACTGCCCAGAAACCAAAATACCGCCCCAGAAATCAAAATACCCCCCCCGGAATTCAAATTTTGAAAATTTTTTTCGTTTTTTTCGCAATTTTTTGATGCCAATGCAATGGATACTGTTTGATGAGAAATGTCGAAAAATGGTGTTTTTATCGCCATACCACCATTTTTAAGGCCATTTTTCGACCTTCAAAAAAATTTTGCACCCCCAGAATTTTCTTGCTGCCCACGTATGGGCATATCCAAATCGATTATGTTAGTGACAATATCCTAAAATTAAGACATATTTGAGTACCTACAGTAATTATATTATTTTTAAATTTATACAGCTTGAAAGGTCATTACTGCACATGGACATTATATGTTTAGCACTAGAATTAAAAATAATCTCTTCCGCTAATTTATCATGTTTTTTCGTCATTTTTGAAATATTTTGCTCCATCTATCCCCCGCCCCAAATTTGACTCTTGTCTATACACGTGAAATACTAATTTTGAATGATCTTGCTTCTAATTTACCGCAACTTTCTGACCCGTTTTTTCTTTGTCAAAGTCAAAAATGTGCATGGAAGTAGATAAACTTTATAAAAGTTTTGAATTTTTAATGCATCAATAATTGCCTAATCGAGGAAAGTATACAAGCAGGTGTACAAGCCTACTTAGATCTCAAATTTCGGGGATCATTCAAGGTATAAACTAGTGTAGCCATTGCGCACCTGTGCTTAATTAATATATCGATTGTCTTACGTGACCTTCGTAAGCCGTATTCGAGCTAATGCTGAATTTGAGTGCTTGCGGTATAACCAGAAGATCTTAATCAGGGTCCGGTTTCAACATGTTTAGGCTTAAGCCAGACTTAAATCTGACGCCAGTGTTTAAACATACGTGGCCAATTTCGAGCCAGGCTTAATCCAGGCTTAAAGCTGGTCCATGTATGTTTTAACATTAAGTCAGATTTAAGCCAGGTTTAAGCCTATAGATATTGAAACCGGGCCCAGTTCTACATCGTAGTGAATCATGAGTAGAATCACAGAAGCTGAATTAAAGAATTTTTATAGACTAGGCACAAGCTCAGTTGAAGCGTAACATACCCCATCAATTTTTAATACTATTTTTATTGCTGTACTTTTTCGTACATCAAGTTGGCAAACCTCAACAGACATGCGTTGCGAGGGAATTCTTGGGAGAATTGAAATTTTAAAGTGCCTTCTTGTAAGCCAAAAATAGCTGGTATGCGTCAATAACATAGTTTTTCGGCGTTTCTGACGATGCTTCATCTTTCTAAAGCTTGAAACATTGAAAAAATTTCGAAAAAAATTTAAAAAAATCGAACAAATTGAACATAATATACTTAAAACATGGGTATATGGCGCTAAGCACCGAAATTTTGACAATTTTGAGCGAATAGATAGAGCTGAAACGTATCTGCCTGAAACATTCACGCTGAAAATTATTTCATTTTCGGACAAAAGCGGTCGGCTATTTATTATAGTGTAGTTATTTATTTTTAGATTTTTTGATTAAAGTTGGCTAATACTTAGTAATAGTCTAGTGTTTTGTCCCGTGCAAATCAGATTATTTGCCCTGCGCTATTCGAAATATTATCTTGTTGGATACCTACGAATCAGCAGTATAAATTAGAGAAACTAGAGGATTTTTGCTTATTCTTAAATCCACAATTTATATTATTTTTACCTGCTCAACGTCGATATTCGCAATAGCAATTCGATGAGCGTTGCGTCTAATTTCGACTTGTGGGGCCACATGTCGTTTTTCAATACAGTATCAGAAAATGCTACTGAAAAAATTTGGAAGAATTTAAATAGATTCGACTTAAATATTCTAGCTATTTGTATCAAAATATTAGGCTTCTCGAAAGTTCGGCCCAGCTATACACACGTACTTGATCTAAATTTCTAACTCATGCACTGAATTCTTTTTTGCTTTTTATGCCTTTTTATTATTTGTCATTTATTCACTCAAAGTGAACTTTCATTCCTCTATTATAAGAAGACAAGTGATATAATCAAAATAAGCATGTCTGAGCTTTTAGTCCAAATCACATGGTAGCTAATACGAAGAGAGAGCTGCTCTTTGCAGATTTAAATGTTATTTAAGTATAAAATACGAGTACATCAGCGTTTGAACGTCTTTTTCTGATTATTTTGTATTTTTATTTGTGTATGCTTCGGGTATAAATTATTATATAAGAATGTGTATTTCCTATGCATCTTGGTTGTTCGCTTCAGCCAAAAGTAATCAATACGGTGTGCATGCGTACCATTATTATCAATCAATTTTTGGCACATCTCGAAGGTTTCATATAAATTAACGGCCACATTTCGGAAAGTGATTTCCAAGTATTGCTTCCCCTTAAATCAACAAAGCAAAATTAAAAAAAATAATAATGAATGCTGATTTTTCGTCTTCGTTGGAATACATAACGCACAGCAAAGATTTTAATGAAGTTTCTGGATAAGCTAATGAAATATAAACGAAAAATGCACAATACCTGTTAAGCTACTCAAGTATGCAAAAAAAGATTATACAATCACTTAAATGCATTACGAATGGCTATTTTAGGCACTCTTATTTTAAGCTATTTGTGATCAGGTCGGTTATCATTTTGGCTAATTATTTTGATCCTTTGTTCCAAATAATTAATCAGAGACAAACAATGCAATAATTTAAACGAAGGAATAAGTGACATTTTTGAATTCATCGAATTAAATCATAGAAGGCTGATTTTGTCATTATTCTTTTTAGTTTAGTCTTTTATCACTCAAGTTCGAAAATGTCATGTTATCGCTTCATATTATTGATTGCAAAATGTGTCAATAATTTTTCATTTAATACTAATTCATTATTTTTATTACTTTTTATTCTATAACTTATATGAAAATAAATGGAAATGTCACTTCGAGTCGTATTTTAATTTATTTAAATGAAGGCTATTACATTTCTCTCGTGTTGGACAAATATGTTGTTCAGTAGAATCCAAGAATTTTCGTATGAATTCTGCAGTGTTGTGCTGTTTGTGTAGATTAACGATGTTTTCGTTCGATTCGTATATCTTAACATTGACCTAAAACAATGAGAAAAATTAACATTTTACGCACGACTTTATTTTACTTAGAAACTAAGTAATTATTACTACTGAAAAAGATAAGAATATAAGATAAAAAGATGATGATTAAATCTTAAATTGTCCAAACAGCTTAAGTTTTATTAAATATGATTTAAATCTATATAAACCAGCACACATGGGCGTGGGGGTTTGGGGGTATGCACCCCCAGAAGTTTAAATACCCTTTCAGAAATCAAAATATCCCCACCCCCAGAATTCAAATTTTGAAAATTTTTATTGCTTTTTCAGTGATTTTTTGTTGCCATTGGATAGTGCTCGATTTGAAACGTCGAAAAATGGTGTTTTATTCCGCCATACGACCACTTTTAAGACCATTTTTTGACCTTTGAAAATTTTTTCACCCCCTTCAGAATTTCGGTGCTGCCCACCTATGTAAACGAGCCTATGGCAGGACGAATATGTACCTGCAAAAATGACCTTTTGTCAAAAAATAAAAACGCGCAAGATGGAATTTTTTCGAAACAATAATCTTTTGCAGCATTAATTAAGCATTCCGTGTTGGACTCGTTTCAATTCGGAAACATTTAGGCAATCGTATGAATTTCATAATTACGGTTAATGCTGAGAATAAATTTATAGATTTATAATTGAAGCTCCAAATAAGATATTTAACGGAAACAGAAGTTCGTAAGCGATAAAAGGAAAAGCGAGAATCATATATTTGCTAAAAATGTAATTTTATGTGCAAATTTAAGTTCGTTTTAATGAAAAATGGAAAGAAAATAAAAATAAAATACTATGAGAAAGTTTTCCACTCTGAAATCAAAATACTTTCAAACGACTTTATTTTTTGACGTTTTTCAAAATATATTTCAATCAAAATTTTATTCATGCAATAATAGAAAGATTCTGATATATGTATGCGTTTGGCTGCGATTTGATTTCAACTTGTCCTACATATTGACCTCAAAAACAATATTTACCACATATACTGTAAATAAAAGGTGCTTATTAATATAATATAAAATATATTTCCATGTGAAATATTTTATCCGAATTATCACGTCAATAAATCGCTTATTTCGGAAGCTGTGAGCCAATCATTATCGACTTTCAAGTAATCATGCCTCAGGCTTTGTGACAAAGCATCGACAAAGCCCGTATTCCACGCAGGATCAATCTCGCCTCGTACTTTAATCACTTCGTTGATGTGCTCTAAACGTATTGAAAGAAAAATCATGAAAAAATATAAAAAGATCGAAAGCGCTTGAAAATAAAAAATAAAATAAAAAGTTAAAAACAAAAGAGGACATAATGAAAATACAAAAGAAGCATTTGAAAGTGAAGAATGCAAAATGCTTTTGAAACTGAAAATTTAGAAGGAACAAAATTGTAAGAATTAAAAAATTTAATTATCGATTCCGTTGTTGAAAATAAATTATCATACGGTAAAAATTGAAGAGCATTTTTTTAAGTTTATTAATGAATTAATCGCATATTTTTATTATTAAAAATATAATAGTTAATGCAACAAAGGAAATTAACCTACTAAGTATAAAAGTAAATGAAAAATAAAAATAAAAGACATGAATAAAATACAGTTTTAGAAGGCTCGGAACTTGTTCATGGTACGAACTTTTTAAAGATGTTCCTACATAGGCAGGTCAGAATTACGTATGCAACGACTAACTTCTGCGGGTCTGATAGGCAGAGTCGCCAAAAGTTGCCCCGAAAATTTGATTCTGGGAATCAATCCACTTTTTTAGGGATCTCTATTTGCCAGACTATAAGTGGGCAGCAGCCAAATTTTAAGGGTCTTCTAGGGACCGAATCGCCAAAAATAGCATAAGAAATTCATTAGAGTTGACAGACTGTTGTAGAGTCTTCCGTATACCGGCATCCAGACCTATCAGATCCCCCTGACGCCGACGCATATTTCAGAGACCTCAGATCCCATGTTCATGTGATGCGCGTATTACTATATTCTTTTTATTATTAAAACTAGAAGATTGCCCAAAAGAATAAAGGTTTTTAATGCGTTACTACCTTATTTTCACTTTTTATCTCTTTTTACTATCCTTGCTTTGCTTAAAACGTCTCTACGCTTTCTGCATTTTGAATATTATGAAAGCTAATTTTTTAGATTCAGATCTTTAGATTCGCTCAAATATGACGTGACCGACAATTTTTTCAGAATAACTTTCAAAAAATATCAAGCTGGTAAATGTATTAAATACTAAATTATTATAAATGTTGTTATAACAAAAATAAAATATTCCTATATTAAAATACTAAAAAACAATCATTTAAATTAATAAGCACAAATTTGGATCACTCATTGTCGCAAAAAGCCGATTTTTTTAAAATTATCCAAATAATTTTTTTGTGAGCATAACATATCACTCGTCACAAAAATCCTCTATCACCCACTCCATCCGCGGGTCATTTAAACTTTTTATAAACTTCTGAGTAATTTTTTCGTTATTTCGACATAATTTTCCACTTCTCTTCCTCCCGTCGGCCTGAACCTGTACACGCCTGCGTTCCATATATGTACAGCATGGGAATTCTGGGGAGTCAGGCCAAGAATTTTTAAAAAATGCCTTTTTGGGCTAAAAACCGATGAGTTTACGTCAAAAACACTATTTTTTGACGTTTCAGACAATACTTGTTCTTTTGTAAAACATACAAACGTTTAAAAAATTCGAGAAAAATTTGAAAAAAATGGAGCAAGTTGAACAAAATATGATCAGAAAATGTGTGTGCTTTGTGGTGCGAAGCGCCAAAAATTTGAGATTTTTGAGCCACAAAAGGGCTAAAAACGCTTAAAAAGGCACACTTTTTACAACTTTCACCAATGTTTACAAAAAATCGATAATTGTGTGGGGCTCGCAGTCCTTTTGCGGGAGGTCAGTTGCCATTCTGGGGAGGGTCAAACCCTCCCCCCAACCCCTTCCCCCAAAGAACACGTCTGCTGCGTTCTATACCTTTTGCTTCCAGGAGCACCACAGGAATAGAATTGTATTTCGAAGTACGCGACCGTAACAAAACGTCCTTTAATATCAATTCCATTTGAGCAAAAAACGCTAATAATCTACAGAAAATGCGTGTCGAATCTTCATTCGGTACTAAAACTCGGTTTGTTGCTTCGAAATTGCCTAAGCAACGATGCTTCGCGTACATATGTTCTGAAATTATCCTCGCATTCCTGCCACATCAAGCAGGAAATAACAAGTATTTGCTAAAATCTTGCTAAATTCTAACTTGGAAGCAAAACTTCATCATCGACTTATCAAAGAGAACGAAAAAGTTTTCTTAACTATTTCTACATTTTCTAACAAAAAAGAATTTCGAAAAGTTGCGGTTTTCTGCATGCGAAACTACGTGTTCGTACGATTGGATGCGTTTTCATTCATTCGTTCTTCTTAGCTCGCTATTATTGTTATTATTATTATTATTATTATTATTATTATTATTATTATTATTATTATTATTATTATTATTATTATTATTATTGTTATTATTATTGTTATTATTATTATTATTTTATTATTATTATTATTATTATTATTATTATTAATATTATTATTATTTTTTATTATTATTATTATTATTATTATTTTTATTATTATTATCATCAATATTATTATCATATTATTAATAATAATAATTATTATTTTTAATATTTTGCAACTAGAATGCTTCTGAATACGTATATTTTACTTGAGTTATCGATCATACCCACGTTTGCTATTCGATGCTTTGTCCAAAACAAGCATAGACAATAACGTGACTAATATAAGCTTCATGTAATGCCAAGTAAGCTGTCAAAGAGCTGGCGCTTTAAACGCTTTAAAACCCAATTTTACACGTTTCGCGCATGGATAAAACGAACGAAAATGCTCGTTTCAGCTGGTTTTGAAAACCCCTGAATAAGGTATTATTTCATTTCGACCAGCAGAGGAATCAGCTGTGTTGGAGTTTTTTGAAGAAGCGGCTAGGAATAGCTGTCTGCTGTAGAAAAGTATAATAAAGCTGAGGGGTTCAAGACCAGAGAATGTCCAATAGATGAATCAGATATTTTTTCAATGATGCTCAAATCAAAGTGTTTAATTAACAAATTAAATTTTCTCAAAGCGACTTTCTTTTTTTAATGTTTTGCAAGTTAGTTTGGGAAACGAAAGCTTATTCTGTATCACAAATTTTCCGCAATATTTATACGACAGATTTACAGGAAAAAATGTGCAACAAGAAACAAGCTCTCGTAGTAAAATCAAGTTTTTTTGAACTTTCTTATTTTATCGCAAAAGCCATATATTTCTTTTGGACTTATTTTTGGCTTTGAAATGGCCTGGAGAAGACTAATTTTTAATTTTAATTCATTGGGCATGATTTATTCAACAAAGTTAGGAATATCATTAGAATGTGTTGAGACGACTAGACGAATTTGGGGCTTCCGTCCTAAAACGATAAATAGAAAAGACTACCTTGTTTTCGTGTTATTTTCAAACAGTGAATAGGTAAAGAAAGAATTGGCGAAATCATTGCATATTGCATTTTCCGGCTTCAGATTGCCTCATTTCTAAATCGAAAATGTTGTCAAGATGAGGAAAAGTAAAAAATGGGATCAGAAACGATCAAAATTTGTTTTTGTGAAAGAACTTTGAAGTTATCCGCTTGTAGCCTAAGTTGTTGAGCTATTGTCTTTCTATTCGGGCCATTATGTTAGGCTTGATAAAAAAATTCGGTGTTTTTCCTCATTCCTCATTGAGCTCAGGCAAATTTTTAACACTCATTCGAATAATTAGAATTCAAGCATGTTGCCAGGAATTTTTTTTGAAAAGGTAGTAACTTTCTGGCAATTTTCGTTTTGTAACTTCGATTGATTTTCAAAAAAAGTCATGGTTAAGTCAATCACAATCAGTGCACCACACGTGGGACTCAGTGAAAAAATTCGAGCTTACTACCCTGGCGCTTCGCGCCTGTAGGTACTCACTAATGACATTTACTGACTTTCTTATTGCTCTGAAAACTTTTTTATCGCTCGAGTAGTTTACGATACTTTTTGCCGGTTTTTAAATTTATTTTGCCCATTTTTTTTAAAACTTTTTCGAGAATTTTTGAAGTTTTTGAATTTTCTTTCAAAACGGAAATGATTTAGCCTATCAACAGACGGAAAACCGCTACTTTAAGCATAGAATAAGGAGTTTTCGGACAAGCTTTGACGCTTTTTCGTGCGCTATAGCTTCCGCCCCTCTTTAAGAAAATCCTGGATCCGCCACTGCATGTCCATATCTGGGGTGGAAAGCATAGCTGCGCGGGATTTCCGATCTGGGAATAACTCGAATCTGAAAAGTCGCGTAGAGCTTTTTCAGCTATAGCCTTGTGAAAACTTATTTACGATCTATGACCGATTTGAAGTACTTACTTATTGAACAATTTTAATTTTTGTCTAATTTCGATTTAAACTCTGTCCCCTTTTTCTTATAAAATTTCAACCCCTATCCTTCTGGGGGATCTAGTACCCAAAACCAGTATTTGCATGTCTGGTAGCAAATCATATTGCTACTTGGACATTTTTGCCCTTTTTCCTAAATCTGACCAGCAAATGTTAAAATTGCTGGATTTGGTTGGAAGAAGACGAAATGTCTTCAATAAAGCTTTAGACGATTGAAAAATTCAAAATGTCTCCAATAAAGCTTTAGACGAATTTCGAAATGGTTCAAAATTTGCGGAGGATTTGGTATTGAAATAAAATTCGAATAAAAGCTTAATTCAATCAATTAAATTTTTAAATCAAGAATTGTAAATTTTTATCTATTTACTAAGATAATGTGTTTGAAAAACATTTTTTTCAATTCTTTAGAATGTATTTTATTTTCCGCTTGTGATCAATTTTAAACTATTACAATCCTCCTGTTTCAATTAAAAAATATGATATGTTTTCAGCCGTAAAAGGTTGACGAAAGGTAACCATTCGACATGAGGCTAACTTAGCTGAAAAATGGCTATAAATTCCGTAGTCCGCAACCTTCGGCGCGCTAAAAATTTTATTCAGGCCTATAAGTCATTTGAGCTGATTATATAAAAAGGATATTTTAAAATATCTCGCCTATTGATTAGCATAGCTAATGTTCTGAATGTAATGTTAACGTACAAAAGTCTCTAAATTACAACTCATGCAGGACGTTGCTTACTGCTTCAGCTATTTAAGAGCTGCATCCGGAAGCAGTCGCTTCAGTCGCCTTTGGATCTGCATGCAAGCGTTTGATGCTTTAATCAAAACAGCGGAAATAAGCATTGCATTCGGTTCCGAAACCCAAACGACAAAGTATTGATTTGGTTTCAACCTTCAGTGACATCTGTTGTGTTAAAAGTTTTTTGAATGGCAGCTCTTGGCTGTCTTGTCCACACGTGGGCGGTGGGAAAGGGTTTTGAATAGGATGAATGCAACCCCATCAGAAATCAAAATATCCTTCCTCCATAAATCAACTTTTAAATTTTTGTTGTTGTTTTTTTTCGCAATTTTTTTGATGCCAGTGGGTAGCGCTCAATGAGAAACGTTGAGAAATGATGTTTTTCGCCTTACCACTATTTTTAAGACCATTTTTGACCTTTGAAGAATCTTGCACTCCCCTACAGAATCCAGTTGCTGCCCACCAATAGTCGCGTCTACACGTACACGAGAGGTTTCTGCATCTAAATCCCCAAAATGAAACACAAGTATCTTTTTTTTGCAAAAATAGGTGGAATGACGATCAAAAGTATGTCGATGAAAATCAAAGATATTCTGCAAAAGCGCTTGAAATGATTTAGAACCAGTAAGTAAATAATTTTTCATGCCATGAACTTGTTGACCTGTTTTTCGACGCGATTTTGTCTTTTGGCTCGAGTCTGGTCCGAAATATCGATATTTTTGCTTCAAATTGTTGATAAAAATGCCTTAATTACAGGATTTTTCTAAGTTTTGAAAAATTTAAAATTCTGAGGGAGTCATCATAAACGTATCATCACATCTTTTACTCCGTAATAATATAATGGTAGAATTCCAGAAGGACTGATCGACGATTGGTAATTTGAATAGGGGTCAAAATTTCTATCTTTTTTATTTGTTTTGTTTGTTTTAATTTTTCTGCTTCTTTTTTAATTTAAAAAATTTTTAATCAGGATGGCAATGGTAAAAGGCTTAATAATATACCGAATATACGTATGGTTCTTGGTTTAATGCTTCAACGAATTCAGCATTTAATCTTCCGTAATGTGGCAATATTCATGGAAATTCGGGGCTACCAACCACGTGTATGCAGCTGGTTGACCTTGAGGTCATAGGTCGCTGTGAAAGGTCATAAACTGAAAGGGTCGTTAAAATCGGTATGAACATTAAAATAGCGTCCACATTAATTGCCAGCGTAGGCACTTATTTTCTATTTGCTCCAAGTTTAAAACAGTTCTGATCGATTTCTGAACTCAGCAGAATCAAAACATGCTTGGCCAGTAATGCAATAAGATAGACAACCCGAGATTAAATTATTGGTTGGCGGCACCAAAATTGTGAGGAGGTTCGCAAGATTTTTTCAAAAGTCAAAATGGCCATAAGAATTGTGATATGGCGAAAAAAACATCTTTTTTCAACTTTTTCCATCTGGCACTATCCATCGCATCAAAAAAATGACGAAAAAACTGAAAAATTTCAAAAATCGAATTCTGAAGTGATCATTATGGTTTCTGGGGGAGGAATATTTAGGTTTCTGGGAAATACATACCGTCAAACCCTGCCCACGTCCACGTATGGATCTAACCCTGCTTGGAGCAGGGTCAAAAATCTCGGGTTAAATCGACCATTTTCGACCCGCTGAGATTTTGTCGAATTTAGACGACTTTAATCTAAATTTACGTTCAACCTGCGTTCTTTCATTGGAACATATTTAGGCATTTTTTGTCACCAGCCCTTTAGAAAATGATGAAAAATTGTTATACGATCACATTTGCTATAAAGGCGCTTGGTTTAGAAATCCTTTCATTAAATTAATGACCTGGAGTTTTTCTACGACATAAAAAAACAGATGAATTTGACTGTAATTTTCGATGCCGGCACTGAAATTAATAATTCTCCGTTGTGAAGATTAGCTGAAAAGTTGCTAATTGCGTTCAAAGTATGCTTCATTCTTTTTCACTGCTGTATTTAACGCATGTATCGTAAAAGACAATGCCAGTTATTGTTTCGTTTGTTGTTTGTTATCTTTCTTAGGTATCATCTCGTTTTATTCCATAGTTGAGTAGAGAATTTATAATTTAGAATTTAAGCCTCAGTTTTTTAAGTGCCGCTTACTGACTTGAAAAGATGGGCATGAGCAGTCGAAAACACTGTATTTGACTTTTCTGACGATGTTCAGTTTTTCAAGGACATGAAAACAGGGAAAGAATTTTTTGAAAAATTCAAAATAATCAAATCATAGGAGGCGCATTAGCGCGCTTGAGGACAGCTAATAAGAGTACCCTTTACAGGAACACTGACACATTTCTGAGTGAGGGGGTGCATTTGTTTCAAAAGATAGATAATTAAAAAATATATAACAATAATAATTATTTTTATAATTTTTATATTAATATTATTATTATTATTATTATTATTATTATTATTATTATTATTATTATTATTATTATTATTATTATTCATAATTATTATTATTATTATTATTATTATTATTATTATTATTATTTTCATTATTATATATTATTATTAATATTATTATTAATATTATTATTATTATTATTATTATTATTATTAATATTATTATTAATATTATTAATATTTTTATTAATAATAATATTATTATTATTATTAATATTTTTATTATTATTATTATTATTATTATTATTATTATTATTATTATCAATATTATTACTGTTATTATTAATTTTATTATTATTATAAATATTTTTATTATTAATATTATGATTAATGATATTAGGAATATTTTTATTATTATTATTATTATTATTATTATTATAAATATTATTATTAATAATATTATTATTAATAATATTATTAATATTATTATTATCAATATGATAATAATAATAATTATAATAATAATAATAAGAATAGCAATAATAATAATATCATTATTGTTATTATAATTATAATAATTATTATTATTATTATTATTATTATTATTATTATTATTATTATTATTATTATTATTATTATTATTATTATTATTATTATTATTATTATATATTATTAATATTATTAATATTATTATTACTTTTATTATTATTATTATTATTATTATTATTATTATTATTATTATTATTATTATTATTAATATTATTATTATTATTATTATTATTATTATTATTATGATTATTATCATCATCATCATCATCCTTATTATTATTATTATTATTATTATTATTATTATTATGATTATTATTATTATTATTATTATTATTATTATTATTATTATTATTATTATCAACATTTTTAATATCATTATTATTATTATTATAATTATTATTATTATTGTTGTTGTTGTTGTCATTATTATTATCATTACTATTATTATTATTATTATTAATGTTTTATTTTTTAATTCTATTTTTATTATCATAATCATTACCAAGATGTTATTGCTATGTAAAGACTGATAGTGTTTGCTACAAAGATTCTACTAAATACGTACTAGAGGTATAAATCGTACACACGCTTGCTGTCTGATGCTTATGAACAATAAGCATAAATAAGAACGTGACAAATATCAGCTTCGTGTCGTGTCGAGTGAGCTATCAAAAAGCAGGCGCGTTAAACGCTCTAAAACCCAAATGCACACGTTTAGCGCGGAGATTAAAAGAGCGGAAAAGACCACTAAATCGGTTTTGAAAACCCTCGAATAAGGTATTGTTTCTTGCGACCTAGTAGAAAAATCGGCCGTGTTGGAATTTTTCGAAAAGGCGGCTAGAAACAGCTGCTCGTTATAACAAAGTGCTAGAAGTTATATTACGGAGATCTCAGATAAGAAAAGTCTGATAAATCAGGCATTTTTTCGAGTAAATGTTAAAATCAAGGTGTCTAGTGAATTAAATTTACTCTATGTGACTTGCAGCTAGAATTAGGGAAACAATAGCTTAATCGTTTTCACAATATTTCTTCTACAAAATTTTCAGGAAAATGTATAATAAGAAAACAACTGATGAAAGCTGATTGTCGTGTGAATGATAATTAGAAATTTCTGCCTCTTGTGAGGAATCTATTTTTTTTTACAAGTTCTGGTGTTTTTGCGAAAGCTATGCATTTGTTATGGACTTGTTTATGGAGCCGCAATGGCCTGAGACGGATAATTTTCGATTTAAATTTATTGAGCCGAATTTATTCAGCAAAGCAAGGATTGTTATTAGCGCGTGTGTTGATAGAAATAGAGAAAATCAGCTTCTTTTATGGTAGATGTCGCTTGACGTAAAGGAATTCCCAAAGAGATTATTGAAATATTGCAGGTTGACAGCAGCAAAATTCTTTGGGGGGTCCGATGAGGCGAATTAGCCACAAAGACACCAAAAATTTATTTCTAGGAAGTCTATCGCATTTAGGTGGCCTTTCAGATTCTGGGAGAGGCCAGATCCCCCAGAATGCTATGCCCATATGTGCTTGCTAGTGGTCAGTGCAATTTGGCCAGGCTCACTCCTTTTGTGTTGTTAAACTTCCATATAATAAATTGAAAATATTGTCAAGCTAAGAAATCAAGAAAGACCAAAAAACGGTTGAAAGTTGGTTCTGTGGAAATATTATAAGTTATCTGTATAGTCTAAGTTAGTTTGTGCTATTGCCTTTTCTGAGGCTATTGTGTCTTACTCGATGAGCTATATTTCCGGTCTCTTCTTTCATTAAGGCTCACAATGATTTGTTACGCTACATGTTTAATAACTATATTTAAGTATGTTGCATGAAGTTTTTCGAAAGGGACGAACTTTTCTGCAATTTTCGTTTTTGAGCCTGATTTATTTGAGAAAAGTCAAAGTTCAATCGATCACAATCAATGCATGACACATGAAACCCATACCAGGGCATGGGGTGTATGGGGGGTATGCATCTCCAGAACCAAAAACCCTCGCCCAGAACCCAAAATACCCCCCCAGAATTCAATTTTCGGGAGTTTTCTGTTTTTTCGCAATTTTTGTTGCCAATAGAATTAATTAATTACTGTTAAATAATTAATCAAAATTAATTAAGTCACTGCTCGAAACATAATTAATTCACTGCTCAATTAAGTACTACTCATAATTAATCAATTAATTAACTCTTGATTAGTTACTTTTATATATTTAATCTAGATTAATTAATTAATTAATAACTAATTCGACTTTTGATTCAACGAATAATTAATTTAACTCTTAATTAATTATTAATTAATTGACTCTGAATTAACTAATTCTAAATTGAATTACAGTTATACATTAATGATTATTTTATGAATTAACATATTTTATCATAACAAATTGATTATTTTAAATCATTATAATACTCATAATTAATAAACCGATTGATTAACTAACTATACTTAATGAATTAATTAAATTCTTAATTAATCAATCCTTATTAATTAATTATAAGTAAGACTTAATTAATTAAACTCTTGATTACTCTTAATTGACTAATGGTTCCACGCTCCCCATTTGATTCTCACTCTTTCCGATGTTCTGTTCTGCATGATATGCACGTTAATTTGCATAGCTCGGACACTTTTAGGTAAATTCGGACACTTAGAGGCACCTATTATGTCCGATTGGACACTTTAAGGTGTGACACCGGAAAACTTATGATATTAAAGCGAAAGAACCAAAGAAGCTTCTGTATATAGCATTTGACGCTAAACGGCGGAAATTTTCAATACTTATGCTCGAAAATAGAAGAAAAATATGCTGAAAAAGCTATTTCTGCTCTTAAATCCGCCTCAAAACCTATTCTTTGAGCAAAAATATGGCTTCCGGACCGCCCAAGAAAGTAAAAAATTCCATTAATAGGTATTGTCCGGGCACGAAACGCCGTCAAAATTATTTAAGGAGTATCAATGACAGCCGAAAATCATTGCAAATCACATATCCATTCTTTATCTCTCCACTATTTTAGGCCAATAGAAGGGGGCGGATTTCTACGGCGAGATTTTTATCATTTGAGAATTCTAGCAAGTTCGATATAAGTTCATACAGATTGTAGATCATGTGCAACAGCCGAGTAGTGCTTTGCATTCCGAAAACTTTCTTTTATAAACAATTCATCGCGATCAAACAGTAACGCATCATGTGTCATGTCAGTAAGCGCTCAAATTTTCGGTAACTTTCTTTACATAGCTGGAAAATTTACAGCCTTTGATTAAAAGCGGCAGGATCATCAAGAATCCTCTTCCATGCTGGCATGCTATAAAGCTTCATTGCCCTTCTGTGGGCGTATTTAGCCGCTAGGGCTGCGGACGGGTTATTCGAAGTGAATCTTTTGATATCTTCGTCGCTTACTTCTGTTAATTTTGGGGCGTCTATAAAAATATTTTATAAATTATTTACAGGTAGAGTTGTATTTGAAATTATACAAATTTAAATGTCTGTGCACTCGACTATCGTTTTAGAGTTGAACAAACGTGAGTCCCCGGGAAGGCGGAGTAACCCCCCAGGACACCAAAATACCACCCGTCCCTAGAATTTGATTTTTGAATTTTTCAGTTTTTTTCGCAATTTTTTGATGCCAATAGATAGTGCTCGATGAGAAACGTTGAAAAATCATGTTTTTCCCGCTATACCACCGTTTTTAAGACCATCGAAGCGAGTTAAGCTAATAAGTAGCACCACCTGAAGCCTCTTATCTTGCACAAAGCTTGCATTTTTTAATAATGTCTGCTGATACGTTTATGAGATAAAAAAATTCAGGCAAAAGAAACAAGAAAATTCAGTAAATTACTTTCGAGAATTTTATTATTTGCGATTTTTTTTATTTTAATGCAGACCTGTTTAATTACCTGTGCTAGAAAAAATTCCGGAAAGACAACAACAAAAAGAGGATTTTTTTACAGCCTTGAACGAACCACGGCAAATTTACATTCATAAATTTATTATTTATTTGACCTTCAAATTGTTCTAAATCAAGCTGAAGTTGAGCCATACTGGCCTGACGCCTTTGATACTTGTTCAATTCTTTGGATCTATTTGCATAATATTTCATCAGCAATTGCTGGCATTCGTTGTGTTTTTCAATTAGTCGTCTCCGATCGATCACTGGTTCCGACAATGTCAATGCCAGAAAAGAACAAATTTCTATCACTGCATTATTAAAACTACTTCCTACTCAGTCACTAATGTAAACAAATGTGTAATACAATGAAATCAAAATTTGCAAAATTTCGGTCAAAAACGGTCAATTAGGGGGAATTTCTTAAAATAAAAAATATTCGCTACTGTTTTCATTGATTGAAAATAATTACAGAGTTCGAAAAAGCTGGAAAAAGCCAGGATACAGATTCAAGAAAATTGATCAAAGAGAAACGATTGGCAGGATAAAATAGATAAAGAAAATAATGCTTATGATAATAAAAGATAAAAATCATTCAATAGATTCAAACAATATAAAAAAGATTGTTATTTAGAGAAGATGAAAAAGATAGATAAATCTGGTAAATTAATAGGAGGATGAACTAAAAAAATATCAATTCTAATTTCCTATCTAAAATAAAGTAATAAAATTCAATATAACGGTTTGTACCGGTTATATTGCTCACAAATAAACAAGGGAATAAACAAATGAACAAATTTATAAATCAATAAATGAATAAGTAAATAAAGTAATAAAAAACAAATAAATAGGTAAGTAAATAAGTAAATGGATAATAAATTTATAAATAGGTAAAAATAGATCAAAATATAAATAAATAAATAAATAAATAAATAAACAAATAAACAAAAAAACAGATAAGTAAATAAATAAACAAACAAACAAAGAAATAAATAAATAAATAAATAAATGAATAGGTCAATAAATAAATAGATAAATGGATAAACGAATGAATAAATAAAATATCGTTGATAAATATTATTAAATTTCATTTTTACTTATAAATCTAATTTGAAATTGTAATCGGTTTTAAAGATTCGATTTTAAACTTCACCTCTACGTCATTAAATGCAACTAAAATTATCAATAATTGAGAAGCGAATATTCGAATAAAACTAGACAGTCTATTCGATAGGACGCCATGTCGGATACATAGTTAAAATATTGACAATATTTTCAATTGATTAATTCTTGATTTCGATGTTATTTTCCGTTCACTTGCTTAATTTGTCTCTAAAACTTTCAAAAAATCAAAAAATAGTCATCACGTTTTAACATTTAACGAAAGACAGAATTTATTAATTTCAATAAAAATCGAATACATAAAAGTAAATAAAACCATGAAAAATGGTGTGAGAAGTACGGATAAACTAAATAAACTTCATTTGGAGCAAATATTCTTTTTATGGAAAATCGACAACGCATGGAAAATAACCAAATCAATCTGATCAAGTCTTAATTTTTTCCAAATTCTTACTGTTTTATTGGTCCTACTGTCAATTATAGCTTGTAATTCTTCGCGCCTCTGTTCGTCGAGCCCGGGCCATTCTAACGTCCTCGACCTTTGTTTCCTTTTCGCACACATCACTTTGAGCTAATCGAGATTATTGTCGAAAAAATTGAATGATATAAGGATGTTTTTACATTGCAGCTTTTAAATCAAAAAATTTAGAAAAAATAAGATACGTAAATAAATAAGTATAAAACTATTGAAAATGTAAAATTATAAAACAATACATAAATAAGATTATCCTTTGAAAATGAAAACAAATATGAATCAAAAAAGAAAAATTTGTATTCAGGGATTCGTACATTAACTTGTACAAAGTAAAAAATAAACATAAACATAAATATGAAATAATAATTGGGACAAAAAATATAATAAAAATGTAATAATTGTAAAATGTGATTTGTAAAACAAAAATATAAATACGCATGCAACACGTATTGGAAATATTCGAGAAAAATTTAAAAAAACATAAAATAAATTTAAAACGAGTTATAAACCTTCAATAAAGCTTAAAATGAAATCAAAAGTGCAAGAATGATAATCCTCTGCCTTCATTTTATATTTCAAAATTTTAAATTACATTTTTCACGCTTTATCACCGGAATAGTGCATTGATTTGTTGAACCGGATTTTTTTCTATAAAAGCTGATTGTAATCTATATTTCGAATTCTATGTTTATTATATATTTTTTCTATATTTTGTATTTTTCTATATTTTACGTCTATATATAAATTTTATACTTTTACATTAAATATTTTATTTTATATGTTCCTCCATATTTTGCGCGTTCGATGCAATTACATTTTTCTGAATTATTCTAGCCGCTTTATCTCTCTTTTTGGTTTCTTTCATGAGCTCGACTGATTTCCTGGCTTTGTAACCCCTCCAAGCGCTTTGAATTTTCGTCGCCTCTATTTCCGACTGTTTCATTAAATACGGTTCTACCATGCCTGTATATTTATCATCATATTGACAAAAAAATTGCAAAACAAAACAGAAATAGTAAACGAAAAATTTGAAAAAAAATGAAAAATGAAGCATGCTCTTAAAAAATGTAAAAGCAATAATAGACAGAATGTAGGTAACTAAAAGAAATCTACCTTCAAACATTACAGTGCGAGATGCAAAAAAGTTCAATTGAAGCTAAGGAAAGCAACAATGTAATATTTCTGGGCCTTCCTTCAAGTCAAATTAAAAATACATTTTTCCAAAATAGAGATCAATTCCTAAATTAAGACTTTTAACTGACTTCAGGCTCTTTTTGAGCGTTACTTTTTATCCGAGGCCTGGACTTAGAAATATTGTCCACAAAAACTTTACACCTTTTCATTTTAGTTTGATTTGTTTACTCCTCAATTTAAAGAGCCTTTGAAAAATACAATAATAAGAAGCACAGTAAAAAAATGACACTACTTTCAGGTTCAATAAATTCAGATTAGACTAAATTTTAGCTAATTTCTCTATTTATCGCAATCAAGAATAGTCTGATTTCATAAGTTGAACTCTAAACAGCTTGTTGCGTACAGGAAATATTCTTGTAAATTTATAACTTAAGCTAACGGTGAATTTGAGTCTACTTATCTCTACCGGGTTGGCATAAGGAAACTTTAAACTACCTCTTAAGTATATTTCAGATGTCCACAAAAACAAAAAAGATATTAAACTCATAAAAATCGGAAATCGAAAAATGGAGTACTTATCTGTGCTGAAAAAGGTCTACAATTAAGTACCTTCGTCTACTCCTCCATTTTTCTCAACTATGTGAAATCAAGAACAACTAACTCCAAATGGAATATCACAACAAAGTATAGCATGTAAAGACTTTCGACAAAAGCAGTAGAATAATGGAAAGCAATCATGACTTAATCAACGATCTCAATAACTTCAGATGTGTTATTTAACGCAGGAATTAATGATATCTTTTGATTGACACTATACATGATACTGGTGGTAGATTTGTGGGAGAAGGTTTTCACCCCCCAACTGAAAAATTTTCACCCCTTTTCCCAGAAATTTGTTCAAAACCTCACACAGAATTGGCGATTTTCAAACTTTCAGAATTTCATAAAAATTCGTAGAATAGGTGCTTTTTAAGCGTTTCAAAAGTGCCAAACTTTCGGCGCTTCGTGCCATTCACTCACGACTCGTATATTGTTCGATTTGTTGACTTGTTTGATTTTTTCAAATTTTATGTTTTTATGCTCTAGAAAGATACAGCATCGTTAGAAAAGCCGAAAACGGCGTTTATGACGCGTATTTACCTTTTTTGGGGTCAAAGGGGCACTTTTAAATTTTCAAGGCCCTAATTTGACGAAATAGACGTTTAATGAAATCGACATTGAATTTTGCATCCTACGTTTGCAGTAGACAAGAATCAAATTTATGTAAAATTTAGAAGAAATCTCGGAAAATTTATCATAAGATAATGACAAAAATAAAATGTGATGTATAAGAAGGAAAATTGTGTAGATACTCTACGCGGTATCCATAAGGGTGTCGCAAATAGGTGGACGGCACCGAAGTTCTGGGGGCTGCAAGATTTTTTCAAAGGTCAAAAAATTGCCTTAAAAATGGTGGTATGGCGAAAAAACACCATTTTTCAACGTTTCTCATCGAGCACTATCCATTAGCATAAAAAAAATCGCAAAAAAAACAAAAAATTTTAAAAAATTGAATTCTGCGGGGTATTTTGATTTCTGGGGGATTCACATCCCCAAAGACCCCCTCTCTACCCGAGTATGGTGTCGCAGTCGCGGGCTTTAGGCAAGATCCATAAAATAGAGGCGTGATCGAAAGATCAACTATATTTGTTTCGTAAATCCTTTCAATATTACCCTTTTTAGCTGCGAGTACTATTTGGAATTTTATTTTTTATTTTGATTCACATGAGCTGTAAAATAATGATTTATATTTTAATTTATATGGGCTCTAAAATCAGGACTTCTTTAATCTTGAAGACATTTAGCTTCGTATACCTGTTGGTAGACGGCGTATTGCACTATATTGACGTTGTAGGTGAATCAAACGAGCCCGACTCCGCCTAAGTTCTTCAAGATGCATTTCACGTTCGTTTGCGCCTTGAGAATCGATCTCTTTCGTTCTCCTGGTCCTGCACAAAATTTATTAGATGACTTTATGAAAATTTTCAATATACAACTTCTGCGGGTATTAAGAGGATTACACGTCGCGTTGTTATCAGTTTTGTATGAAAAAATCAGAATGTTTATGATTCAGGTTTAACTCCTGTTGCCTATTTGTGAAAAAAGAGCCAACTTTTACTTCGAGAACACGTTAGGTTCATAAGTCAGGTTGATATTGAGGCGGGCCGGCTAATGGTTTTTTAACGGGCTAAAATTTCGTTGCACAAATGCCGAAATAAGCGTAAGCTATTCTAATTCACAGTTTCCAAAAGGGTCGTATTCCGAAAAATCTCTTTTTTATTACTTTGTCGTTAATCCGAACTATTTTTGTAATTCTGAAACATCGATTATCTAGCTTGATTATCTGACGAAACGCAATAACTCTACTGGAAATAGCGATCAAGCGATAAATATTTAAAAAACTTGATGCCGTTTCTTTTCTTTCTAAACACTCAGTTTCGAGCTCTATAAAATGGGCGTGTAATGTTAATCACTTAAAATTAGAACGCTTTGCGCAAACAGGGATTTCGAAATTTTGCCCATTATGTTGGTTCCTAGATATGATTTAAAGTTGTTCTACGTTTTTCTTCCGTCGTGCCCCTTCTTGTCCAAGGTTCTCGAGTTCTTTACAATAGTTTTTATGTTGAATTCGCCTATATTATAATTTCATATATGGCACACTAGGAAAATTATTAGATAAATCAATAAAATAAGAGGAAAGTTTCAAGGTTATGATCAAATCTGAGCTTAAAGGGGTTGGAGGGTGTTGGATCCCAAAGATCCTGAATCTGACTGACCCCCAAATTATCCCACTGTTTGTTACGCGAATAGGAGAAGGGGCGTATTTGAAGGGTGCGAAAAGCGGCCGCCCCCCCATTGGCCCAAAATACTTTTAGGTATAATGAATAAATATAATATTTGCAATGATTTTTGGCCGTCAGTGATCATAATTTTAAAAAAAATTTGCATTCCGCGCAGGATGATATTTACTCAATCCCGTATCCAGAATTTAATTTAGGGGGGCAAAAATTTTGAGGTCAGATATATCGAGAATCATAGAGCGATGGGCAAAAAAAGGCATTTTTGAGCGTGTCTCGACGAGTTCTATGCAGCGGTTGAGAGGAATTTCGAGGGAAAATTTCAAAATTTACACTTTATTTTATTCGCATATTATACAATTACATCGTTTGAATAAACTACACAACTGATCAGTGGCGAATCCAGGATTTTCCTAAGTTGGGGCGGTACTCCCTAAGGGGCGGAACCCTGACTTGGGCGGGAAAATTAGCCGTTTTAAGCCGAAAATCGCTAAAAATCGCTCAAAAATCCTCAATTCTGCGCACTATTTTGGGCCAACGGGGAGGGAGAGGGTGGCTGACCCCCTCCCGCCTCCCATCCTCCCTAATTATACCCCTGCAACTGATTTCTCATCATTCAATGGACAAATAATTTCCTAGCTTATGTCTTTGTATTTAATCTTTGTGATTTACAAAGAAAAAAATACAGGGAGAGAGAGAGAATTCGAAGCGAATGCGGCTGAAAATAAGACCCGATAAGGCTCCTAAAGATCTACGAGGGTGTCCCAGAAGTCCTTATCTTTTTACATATACATATACATATATACATATACATATACAGGAATTGATTATGTCAGGCCATTTATGAACTAAATGTACCCTGGACATCTTTAGGCGAATATTGACAAAATTTTGTTTCCGTTCGTCTCCTTTTTGAAGGAAATATTGGGCTGAGAAAAATAGTAATAAGACAGGGGTGAGCCAAAAAATGGTTCTTCATTCCTCACTCTCTTGCTTACGGAGTAACCGCATACAGATTTTTATTGAAGACATTGGTAGCAGGGAGCTCCACTGTTCTTCACTGTGGAGCCCTTTTAATTAGGCTCATTCTGGTCGGTAGAAAATAGGCAAAATATTGTCTCATTCAACAGTTTTTTTCGACTGCAAAAAAGTTGGCTTTTTGGTTTCACAAAAGTTCCTACAGTTTTCAAACTGTTGATCACAGCTAACTGAATTTTGAAATGAAGTGTCCTGAGTGTTTTCTCTATGGAAACCACCATAGCTTTTTAATCGGCTGCTAATATGAACTAATCATTTGCACCTAACCTCACAAATGTCGCTGAAAATGGGTTGTTTTGATTCTGGAAACTCTTCCATACAGAGATGGCGTTTCTGTGTGGAATGCCGTTTGAAAAGAAGAGCATTGACCAGGCTACTCTTCTTGTATGTTAGTATTCATGCCGATCTTTTTTTGAAATTTTGGTATCAAAACGAAGAGTGTTGTTTTTTCACTAAGTTCAATTTTCAGAAATCAGGGGTAAAATAAGTCGCTGAAAATTCATCAAAAATCTAAATAATTTATAGAATATATGGCGAAATTGATTGAAATTTTGCAAGTTTCGCTAAAATAAGCAAACTAATATTCTGACAAAAAACGGCAAACAATGGTCCATTTTTGCAGAAAAACCTAGGACTTATGGGACACCCCTCGCAATTCAAATTTGAGTGGTTTTCGGCTGGCTAGAAGACGGAAACTATAAATAATTAATAAATTCGGCGCGAAAGCCCCGAAAAATCTTGAGTTTACTAGCTCAAAAGTACGCTAAAAACCTGTTTTAGTGATGTTTTAGACCTATTTTTAAAAATTTTTCATCTTCACCTTTGGCGAACCATTTTGTATTTCAAAAATTATCTTTCATTTTCGGCGGGAAGGGAGGGGTTGGCCTCCCCGACCCCTAAATATGGGCCCATATGTACTTATTTAATGACATTCATTGTGTTTTGGCTGCCGTTAAGTAATATTTTTGCACAAGGGGTAGGTTTTAAAAGGATTTCAAAAGCAAAATAGCTTCCAGTATAGTTTTCTTCAATTCTTAAGCAAAGCTTCAAAATTTTTTTTGACTTTTCGCTTGCTAAAAATGCAGGAAATAAAACAGTAATTCAAGCTTCTGAACGTCCATCGACTTAAATTTCAAAAATTTCAAAAAAATTTCGGCGCTAAGCGCTGGAATTTCATTAACGTCTCAGAAATTTAATGGATTTTTCGCAAACAATCGTCAGAAAAATTTTAAAATCTCCTGAGAAAGTGTTGCGTTGAAAGCGATGCTGAATAAATGTAGTCAACATGAAACGCCGAAAAACGCAATTGCGCCCGATGTGCATATTTTTGGACCTATTTTCGACTGTTTTCCAAAAAGTGTTGGGGTACCGCTCCACCTTCTTACGAAAATCTTAGATCCGCCACTGAATGGGAGTAGTTCGATAAAAAATTTGAAAAATGATGTTTTTTTACCCCTTCCTTTAATTTTTCGGTAATTATCGACCTTAAAATTTTTTTGAACCACTGATTTTTGTTAAATTCAAATACCTAAACATCTGTTGCAAGGTGACGAATCCGCTTTTCAATTTGGCATAATTTTGTCTAGTTTTGTAAGCTCGCCAAGCTGCCTGGATCTTTATTACTGCCTGCTCTTCAGTGCTATACTGAAAATTTAAAATATATCTAAATTAACAATAAAAATAAAAAAAGTAAAACGATACTAGTATAGCTTTTTGTGCGCAGCATTTTTTGAATTTTGCTTTTATTTCTTTTATATCGTTGTCTAATCCTTTACTCATCCATCTGTCTGCAGCCCTGTCGAATTCCCTAAAATTAAATGAAAATTTAGGCGAATTCAAATTAATGCTAGATGTACTAAAATTTACGAGATAAAGTCGTCCATTTCGGCCTTTGGAATTTTCGCAGGCGAAATCCACGTATCGATTAATGAAATTAAAAGTCGAGCCGTCGTAATGTCGTCAATTAAGCTTAGTTTAAGTAGACAATTGGCCAACATTTTAATTCTGATAATTAGGGGCATGGAATATATTGACTTCCTAAAAAATTTCAGTTCGCAACAGCTGACTTAGGATAAATTATATTAAAGCCACGATAACAAATTAATCAAAAAAATAATAATTTGAAAATAAAGGGATACAAAGCATGACTTTCAACTCAATCTGTTCTTATATCAGTTTTTTCTTTAAAATTGTTCCGCATTGTCGACTTTATTTTCAAATTTCATTTCCAAGATTTGGGAATGAAGCCGTCTCAAACACTAATTCGGGCCCTTCAAGAATGAAAGCCAGCTGCGTTTCTGACAGGCATATCCACACCTGGGCGTGGGGGGTTTGGGGGGTATGCACTGCCCAGAAACCAAAATACCGCCCCAGAAATCAAAATACCCCCCCAGAATTCAAATTTTGAAAATTTTTTCGTTTTTTTCGCAATTTTTTGATGCCAATGCAATGGATATTGTTTGATGAGAAATGTCGAAAAATGGTGTTTTTATCGCCATACCACCATTTTTAAGGCCATTTTTCGACCTTCAAAAAAATCTTGCACCCCCCAGAATTTTCTTGCTGCCCACGTATGGGCATATCCAAATCGATTATGTTAGTGACAATATCCTAAAATTAAGACATATTTGAGTACCTACAGTAATTATATTATTTTTAAATTTATACAGCTTGGAAGGTCATTACTGCACATGGACATTATATGTTTAGCACTAGAATTAAAAATAATCTCTTCCGCTAATTTAGCATGTTTTTTCGTGATTTTTGAAATATTTTGTTCCATCTATCCCCCGCCCCAAATTTGACTGTTGTCTATGTACGTGAAATACTAGTTTTGAATGATCTTGCTTCTAATTTACCGCAACTTTCGGACCCGTTTTTCTTTCTCAAAGTCAAAAAGGTGCATGGAAGAAGATAAGACTTTTTAAAAGTTTTAAAATTTCAATGCATCAATAATTGCCTAATCGAGGAAAGTATACAAGCAGGTGTACAAGCCTACGTAGATCTCAAATTTCGGGGATCATTCAAGGTATAAACTAGTGTAGCAATTGCGCACCTGTGCGTAATTAATATATCGATTGTCTTACGTGACCTTCGTAAGCCGTATTCGAGCTAATGCTGAATTTGAGTGCTTGCGGTATAACCAGAAGATCTTAATCAGGGTCCGGTTTCAACATGTTTAGGCTTAAGCCAGACTTAAATCTGACGCCAGTGTTTAAACATACGTGGCCAATTTTGAGCCACGGCTTAATCCAGGCTTAAACCTGGTCCATGTATGTTTTAACATTGAAGTCAGATTTAAGCCTGGTTTAAGCCTACAGATATTGAAACCGGGCCCAGTTCTACATCGTAGTGAATCAATGAGTAGAATCACAGAAGCTGAATTAATAGAATTTTTATAGACTAGGCACAAGCTCATGTTGAAGCGTAACATACACCATCAATTGTTAATACTACTTTTATTGCTGTACTTTTTCGTACATCAAGTTGGCAAACCTCAACAGACATGCGTTGCGAGGGAATTCTTGGGAGAATTGAAATTTTAAAGTGCCTTCTTGTAAGCCAAAAATAGCTGGTATGCGTCAATAACATAGTTTTTCGGCGTTTCTGACGATGCTCCATCTTTCTAAAGCTTAGAAACATTGAAAAAATTTCGAAAAAAATTTAAAAAAATCGAACAAATTGAACATAATATACTCAAAACATGGGTATATGGCGCCAAGCACCGAAATTTTGACAATTTTGAGCAAATAGATAGAGCTAAAACGTATCTGCCTGAAACATTCACGCTGAAAATTATTTCATTTTCGGACAAAAGCGGTCAGCTATATATTATCAGTGTAGTTATTTATTTTTAGATTTTTTGATTAAAGTTGGCTAATACTTAGTAATAGTCTAGTGTTTTGTCCCGTGCTAATCAGATTATTTGCCCTGCGCTATTCGAAATATTATCTTGTTGGATACCTACGAATCAGCAGTATAAATTAGAGAAAC
The DNA here is from genome assembly GCA_036768485.1 of Mermis nigrescens. Classification (NCBI taxonomy): domain Eukaryota; kingdom Metazoa; phylum Nematoda; class Enoplea; order Mermithida; family Mermithidae; genus Mermis; species Mermis nigrescens. The sequence goes on from JAVLUZ010000161.1 coordinate 816,329, forward strand.
TAGAGGATTTTTGCTTATTCTTAAATCCACAATTTATATTATTTTTACCTGCTCAACGTCGATATTCGCAATAGCAATTCGATGAGCGTTGCGTCTAATTTCGACTTGTAGGGCCACATGTCGTTTTTCAATACAGTATCAGAAAATGCTACTGAAAAAATTTGGAAGAATTTCAATAGATTCGACTTAAATATTCTAGCTATTTGTATCAAAATATTAGGCTTCTCGAAAGTTCGGCCCAGCTATACACACGTACTTGATCTAAATTTCTAACTCATGCACTGAATTCTTTTTTGCTTTTTATGCCTTTTTATTATTTGTCATTTATTCACTCAAAGTGAACTTTCATTCCTCTATTATAAGAAGACAAGTGATATAATCAAAATAAGCATGTCTGAGCTTTTAGTCCAAATCACATGGTAGCTAATACGAAAAGAGAGCTGCTCTTTGCAGATTTAAATGTTATTTAAGTATAAAATACGAGTACATCAGCGTTTGACGTCTTTTTGGATTATTTTGTATTTTTATTTGTGTATGCTTCGGGTATAAATTATTATATAAGAATGTATATTTCCTATGCATCTTGGTTGTTCGCTTCAGCCAAAAGTAATTAATACGGTGTGCATGCGTACCATTATTATCAATCAATTTTTGGCACATCTCGAAGGTTTCATATAAATTAACGGCCACATTTCGGAAAGTGATTTCCAAGTATTGCTTCCCCTTAAATCAACAAAGCAAAATTAAAAAAAATAATAATGAATGCTGATTTTTCGTCTTCGTTGGAATACATAACGCACAGCAAAGATTTTAATGAAGTTTCTGGATAAGCTAATGAAATATAAACGAAAAATGCACAATACCTGTTAAGCTACTCAAGTATGCAAAAAAAGATTATACAATCACTTAAATGCATTACGAATGGCTATTTTAGGCACTCTTATTTTAAGCTATTTGTGATCAGGTCGGTTATCATTTTGGCTAATTATTTTGATCCTTTGTTCCAAATAATTAATCAGAGACAAACAATGCAATAATTTAAACGAAGGAATAAGTGACATTTTTGAATTCATCGAATTAAATCATAGAAGGCTGGTTTTGTCATTATTCTTTTTAGTTTAGTCTTTTATCACTCAAGTTCGAAAATGTCATGTTATCGCTTCATATTATTGATTACAAAATGTGTCAATAATTTTCATTTAATACTAATTCATTATTTTTATTACTTTTTATTCTATAACTTATATGAAAATAAATGGAAATGTCACTTCGAGTCGTATTTTAATTTATTTAAATGAAGGCTATTACATTTCTCTCGTGTTGGACAAATATGTTGTTCAGTAGAATCCAAGAATTTTCGTATGTATTCTGCAGTGTTGTGTTGTTTGTGTCGATTAACGATGTTTTCGTTCGATTCGTATATCTGAACATTGACCTAAAACAATGAGAAAAATTAACATTTTACGCACGACTTTATTTTACTTAGAAACTAAGTAATTATTACTACTGAAAAAGATAAGAATATAAGATAAAAAGATGATGATTAAATCTTAAATTGTCCAAACAGCTTAAGTTTTATTAAATATGATTTAAATCTATATAAACCAGCACACATGGGCGTGGGGGGTTTGGGGGGTATGCACCCCCAGAAGTTTAAATACCCTTTCAGAAATCAAAATACCCCCGCCCCCAGAATTCAAATTTTGAAAATTTTTATTGCTCTGTTAGTGATTTTTTGTTGCCATTGGATAGTGCTCGATTTGAAACGTCGAAAAATGGTGTTTTATTCCGCCATACGACCACTTTTAAGACCATTTTTTGACCTTTGAAAATTTTTTCACCCCCTTCCAGAATTTCGGTGCTGCCCACCTATGTAAACGAGCCTATGGCAGGACGAATATGTACCTGCAAAAATGACCTTTTGTCAAAAAATAAAAATGCGCAAGATGGAATTTTTTCGAAACAATAATCTTTTGCAGCATTAATTAAGCATTCCGTGTTGGACTCGTTTCAATTCGGAAACTATTTAGGCAATCGGTATGAATTTCATAATTACGGTTAATGCTGAGAATAAATTTATAGATTTATAATTGAAGCTCCAAATAAGATATTTAACGGAAACAGAAGTTCGTAAGCGATAAAAGGAAAAGCGAGAATCATATATTTGCTAAAAATGTAATTTTATGTGCAAATTTAAGTTCGTTTTAATGAAAAATGGAAAGAAAATAAAAATAAAATACTATGAGAAAGTTTTCCACTCTGAAATCAAAATACTTTTAAACACTTTATTTTTTGACGTTTTTCAAAATATATTTCAATCAAAATTTTATTCATGCAATAATAGAAAGTTTCTGATATATGTATGCGTTTGGCTGCGATTTGATTTCAACTTGTCCTACATATTGACCTCAAAAACAATATTTACCACATATACTGTAAATAAAAGGTGCTTTTAATATAATATAAAATATATTTTCATGTAAATATTTTATCCGAATTATCACGTCAATAAATCGCTTATTTCGGAAGCTGTGAGCCAATCATTATCGACTTTCAAGTAATCATGCCTCAGGCTTTGTGACAAAGCATCGACAAAGCCCGTATTCCACGCAGGATCAATCTCGCCTCGTACTTTAATCACTTCGTTGATGTGCTCTAAACGTATTGAAAGAAAAATCATGAAAAAATATAAAAAGATCGAAAGCGCTTGAAAATAAAAAATAAAATAAAAAGTTCAAATTAAAAGAGGACATAATGAAAATACAAAAGAAGCATTTGAAAGTGAAGAATGCAAAATACTTTTGAAACTGAAAATTTAGAAGGAACAAAATTGTAAGAATTAAAAAATTTAATTATCGATTCCGTTGTTGAAAATAAATTATCATATGGTAAAAATTGAAGAGCATTTTTTTAAGTTTATTAATGAATTAATCGCATATTTTTATTATTAAAAATATAATAGTTAATGCAACAAAGGAAATTAACCTACTAAGTATAAAAGTAAATGAAAAATAAAAATAAAAGACATGAATAAAATACAGTTTTAGAAGGCTCGAAACTTGTTCATGGTACGAACTTTTTAAAGATGTTCATGCATAGGCAGATCAAAATTACGTATGCAACAACTAAATTCTGCGGGTCTGATAGGCAAAATCGCCAAAAGTTGCCCCGAAAATTTGATTCTGGGAATCAATCCACTTTTCTAGGGATCTCTATTTGCCAGACTATAAGTGGGCAGCAGCCTAATTTTAAGGGTCTTCTAGGGACCGAATCGCCAAAAATAGCATAATAAATTCATTAGAGTTGACAGACTGTTGTAGAGTCTTCCGGATACCGGCATGCAGACCTATCAGATCCCCCTGACGCCGACGCATATTTCAGAGACCTCAGATCCCATGTTCATGTGATGTGCGTATTACTATATTCTTTTTATTATTAAAACTAGAAGATTTCCCAAAAGAATAAAGGTTTTTAATGCGTTACTACCTTATTTTCACTTTTTATCTCTTTTTACTATCCTTGCTTTGCTTAAAACGTCTCTACGCTTTCTGCATTTTGAATATTATGAAAGCTAATTTTTTAGATTCAGATCTTTAGGTTTCGGTCAAATATGACGTGACCGACAATTTTTTCAGAATAACTTTCAAAAATATCAAGCTGGTAAATGTATTAAATACTAAATTATTATAAATGTTGTTACTAACAAAAAATAAAATATTCCATATATTAAAACACTAAAAAACAATCATTTAAATTAATAAGCACAAATTTGGATCACTCATTGTCGCAATAAGCCGATTTTTTTAAAATTATCCAAATAAATTTTTTCTGAGCATAACATATCACTCGTCACAAAAATCCTCTATCACCCACTCCATCCGCGGATCATTTAAACTGTTTATAAACTTCTGACTAATTTTTCCGTTATTTCGACATAATTTTCCACTTCTCTTCCTCCCGTCGGCCTGACCTGTACACGCCTGCGTTCCATATATGTACAGCATGGGAATTCTGGAGAGTCAGACCAAGAATTTAAAAAAATGCCTTTTTCGGGCTAAAAACCGATGAGTTTACGTCAAAAACACTATTTTTTGATGTTTCAGACAATACTTGTTCTTTTGTAAAACATACAAACGTTTGAAAAATTCGAGGAAATTTGAAAAAAATGGAAGCAAGTTGAACAAAATATGATCAGAAAATGTGTGCTTTTGGTGTGAAGCGCCAAAAGTTTGAGATTTTTGAGCCAAAAATGGGCTAAAAACGCTTAAAAAGGCACACTTTTTACAACTTTTACCAACGTTTACAAAAAATCGATAATTATTTGGGGCTCGCAGTCATTTTGCGGGAGGTCAGTTGCCATTCTGGGGAGGGTCAAACCACCCCAACCCCCTCCCCAAGAACACGTCTGCTGCATCCTATACCTTTTGCTTCCAGGAGCACCACAGGAATAGAATTGTATTTCGAAGTACGCGACCGTAACAAAACGCCGTTTAATATCGGTTCCATTTGAGCAAATAAACGCTAATAATCTACAGAAAATGCGTGTCGAAGCTTCATTCGGTACTAAAACTCGGTTTGTTGCTTCGAAATTGCTAAGCAACGATGCTTCACGTACATATGTTCTGAAATTAACCTCGCATTCGTACCACATCAAGCAGGAAATGATAAGTATTTGCTGGATTCTTGCTAAATTCTCACTTGGAAGCAATAATTCATCATCGACTTATCAGAGAGAATAAAAGTTTTTTCACTTTTTTCACATTTTCTAACAAAAAAAAAATTTCGAAAAGCTGCGGTTTTCTGCATGCGAAACTACGTGTGTTCGTACGATTGGATGCGTTTAATTTATTTGTTCTTCTCAGTTCGCTATTATTATTATTATTATTATTATTATTATTATTATTATTATTATTATTATTATTATTATTATTATTATTATTATTATTATTAATATTATTATTATTATTATTATTATTAATATTATTATTATTATTATTATTATTATTAATATTATTATTATTATTATTATTATTATTATTATTAATATTAATATTATTATTATTATTATTATTATTAATATTATTATTATTATTAATATTATTATTATTATTATTATTACTATTATTATTACTATTATTGTTATTATTATTATGAATATTATAATCATATTATTAATAATAATAATAATTATTTTTAATATTTTGCTACTAGAGTGCTTCTGAATACGTATACTTTACTTGAGTTATCGATCGTACCCACGTTTGCTATTCGATGCTTTGTCCAAAACAAGCATAGACAATAATGTGACTAATATAAGCTTCATGTAATGCCAAGTAAGCTGTTAAAGAAGCTAGCGCTTTAAACGCTTTAAAACCCAATTTACACGTTTCGCGCGTGGATAAAACGAACGAAAATGCTTATTTCAGCTGGTTTTGAAAACCCCTGAATACGCTATTATTTCTTTCGACCAGCAGAGAAATCAGCTGTGTTGGAGGTTTTTGAAAAAGCGGCTAGGAATAGCTGTCTGCTTTAGAAAAGTGTAATGGGCTGAGGGGTTTAAGACCAGAGAATGTCCAATAGATGAATCAGACATTTTTCAAAGATGCTCAAATCAAGGTGTTTAATTAACAAATTAAATTTACTTAAAGCGACTTTCTTTTTTTAATGTTTTGCAACTTAGTTTGGAAAACGAAAAGCTTATTCTATGCCACAAATTTTTCGAAATATTTATACCATAAATTTTCAGGAAAAAACAGGTGCAACAAGAAAACAAACTCTCGTAGTAAAATCAAGTTTTTTAAACTTTCTTATGTTTGTCGCAAAAGCCATATATTTGTTTTGGACTTATTTTTGGCTTTGAAATGGCCTGGAGATAGACTAATTTTTAATTTGAATTCATTGGGCATGATTTATTCAACAAAGCTAGGATTATCATTAGAGTGTATTGAGATGACTACCCGAATTCGGGGCTTCCGTCCTAGAACGATAAATAGAGAAGACTACCTTGTTTTTGTGTTATTTTCAAAGAGTGAATAGGTAAAGAAAGTATTGACGAAATCATTGACATATTGCATTTTCCGGCTTCATATTGCTCATTTCAGTTAAACCATGCTTACTCCTTTAGTGTTTTTTTACTTAAAAACAATAAATCGAAAATGTTGTCAAGATGAGGAAAACTAAAAATTGGGATCAAGAACGATTGAAAGTTGGTTATGTGAAAGAACTTTGAAGCCATCCGCTTGCAGTCCAAGTAGGTGAGCTATTGTCTTTTATTCGGGGCATTATGTTAGGCTTGATAAAAAATTCGGTCTTTTTCCTCATTCCTCATTAAGCTCAGAAAATTTTTATCACTCATTCGAATAATTAGAATTAAAGCATGATGCCGGAATTTTTTTTTGAAAAGGTAGTAACTTTCTTGAAATTTTCGTTTTGTAACTTCGATTGATTTTCAAAAAAGTCATGGTTTGGTCAATCACAATCAGTGCACAACACGTGGGACTTGGGGGAAAAATTCGGCCGCGAAGCGAACGAATTAATTTTTTTACAACTTTATCGTTGAAACCATATTTTTCAAACTCAGGATGTACAATTTGACGGGAAAGTGAATAATGCTCGAAGATAAATACAATACAAAAACCTGAAAATAAAAAAAAACGAAAATGAGCGCAAAATTATGAATTATTCTTATTAACATAGTATCTGTGCACAAACCATGAAATAAAAAAATAAAAGTGAATTATAGAGGCTTTCTCAAACGCTCAATGTTGAAAAAACTAATTTCTGATTAATATGGGTCTGATTGAATTGTTTCTGTCTAATTTAGAATGTTATAAACTTTATTTTTCTAAGTAAATCCTATTAATTGTTTTTAATCGAGAATACCATGAGCCTGAATCGTTGTACCTGAAAAGTCCAACCAGACTGAAAACTCGGTCAGCTTTATGCCAAATATTGAAAACTTTTTGAATTCGAGAATGACATCAATATTTGTATATTATTCAGGAAAATCTCAGGTAAATTATTGTTTAATTATGCACCTACTATTCTAAATGTGCACTTCATAATACGGCAAGTATTATAAAATTCGACCAAAAAAATTCACCTGCCTGCTATAAGCTGCAAGCATTAGCATTGATGGCATAAGCTAAGCAGACGCGTGGGTCGCTTTAGAACCCGAACTTTAGCCTTCAGCTCTTTAATCAAAGGAGCAAATACACTGGTCACAATCTATTTTGGAAAACGCTTCAATAAGGAATAATTCTATCTGATCAGCGGAAATATCCGCTAAGTCGAAGTTTTTGAAGTGGGGGGGCGCAATGCTGCCTATCACTGAGGATAATGACAGGCATAAAATTACAGCACGGCCGATCAGGAGGGGCAAAAAATGAGCTTTTCGGGTCAAATTGAGAACAAAAAATGGCACAACGGTTAAGATAGCGTAAGAAAATTGCTAATCCAGAGTTTCTGATCAGTTTCAAAAAGTCTTGAAGAAAATTTTGAATTTTCGTCCATTTTTGATCTCTATTTTGTCACATTTTCCGTACAAAATTTTCCACTTCCCATGATGAGGGTCTAGAGAGAAATTCCTTAGCCTCTCAGGCGCCCAATACCGCATTTGGGTTTAGGGATCGCCACCCCTGTCGTCAAAAAAATTTGGGCGCGATAAGAAATAAATGTGCATTTTTTGATGATTTTATCCGTTTTTATTACGATCTTTCTGTTACTTCCCTGTGTCAGGTAAAACGACCATAGGCTACTACAGTAATCTATTGACATCTGATGCGCACGTTAGGACAACAGAAATTCATCGCATATATTGAAGGACGTAAGAACTGAAGGGAACCGGTCCGAGCTCAGCACATAATAACTGCTGAGTGAGGAGTCGGCGCTGATAAAGGCTATTGGGTTCGCCCAATAGCACCGGTTTTATATGCATGTATGCGCGTTAATATATTCGCTCCAAGGCTCGCATAAGACAGCTCAGTCCGAGCTGGTGACTATACAACGAACACATGGTCAGCCCCGTAAGTGGGTCAAGTGTATATTGATCCAAACGTATAGTTCCTATTATTATAAAGGGCTCGGCAGACGTGCAAATAGACACGCGGAGTAACCTAGTATGAAAAAGTATATTATATTATCACGATTATTATATATTGACCACTACCGGGCGTGACACTGGCGCTTCGCGCCTGTAGACTCAATATGACATTTACTGACTTTCTTATTGTTCAGAAAACTTTTTTCATTCCTTGTGTAGTTTACGGTGCTTTGTGCCGGTTTTTAAATTCATTTTGCCCATTTTTCATAAAATTTTTCCGAGAATTTTTGAAATTTTTGAATTTTTTCCAAAACGGAAATGATTTAGCCTATCAACAGACGGAAAAGCGCTACTTCAAGCATAGAATAATAGTTTTTCGGACAAGCTTTGACGCTTTTTTTGTGAGCTATGTATAGCTTCCGCCCCCTTTAAGAAAATCCTGGATCCGCCACTGCATGTCCATGTCTGGGCATTGCCGATCTGAGAATAACTTGAATCTGGAAAGTCGCGTAGAGATTTTTCAGCTATAGCCTTGTGAAAACTTATTTACAATCTATGATTAATTTGAAGTACCTACTCATTTAACAATTTTAATTTTTGTCTTTTTTCGATTTTAACTCTGTCCTTTTTTTTAAATAAAATTTCAACCCCTATCCATCTGGGGATCTAGTACCCAAAACCACTATTTGCATGTCTGGTAGTAAGGCATCTTGCTACTTGGACATTTTTGACCTTTTTTCCTCAATCTGACCTGCAAATCTTAAAATTGCTGGAGTTGATTAGAAGTAGACTCTAAAGTTCGAGCTGAATATCGAGTTTATTTTTTAAATTCTTAAAGAATTCGAAATGTCATCAATAAAGCTTCAGAAGAGTTCGAAACAGTTCAAAATTTGCGAAGAATTCGCTATTGAAAGAAAAAGTCTAGAAAAAAGCTTTATTCATTCAATTAAAGTTTTTAATATATAATTTTAAATTTTAATTTATATACTAAAATAATGTGTTTGAAATACATCTATGATATTTTAGCTTTTTAACTTTACTTTATTTTTCGCTTGTGATCAATTTTTTGACCATTACAATCCTCCTGTTTCGATCAAGAAATATGATATGTTTTCAACCGTAAAGGGTTGACAAAAGGTGAACCATTTGACATGAGGCTAACTTACCTGAAAAATGGCTATTAATTCCGTATTCCGCAACCTTCGGCGCGCTAAAAGTTTATTCAGGCCTACAAGTCATTTAAGCTGATTATATAAAAAGGATATTTTAAAATATGTTGCCTGTTGATTAGCATAGATAATGTTCTGACTGTAATGTTAACGCACTAAAGGCTTGAAATTACAACTCATGCAGAACGTTGCTTACTATTTCAGCTATTTAAGAGCTGCATCCGGAAGCAGTCGCTTCAGTCGCCTTTGGATCTGTATGCAAGCGTTTGATGCTTTAATCAAAACAGCGGAAATAAGCATCGCATTCGGTTCCGAAACCCAATCGACAAAGTATTGATTTGGTTTCAACCTTAAGAGACATCTGTTGTGTTGAAAGTTTTTTGAATGGCAGCTCTTGGCTGTCTTGTCCACACGTGGGCGGGGGGAAGGGTTTTGGATGGGCTGAATGCAACCCCCAGAAGTTCTAATCCCCCAAGAAACCGAAATACCTCCTCCAAACATCAATTTTTAAAATTATCTTGTTTTACGCAATTTTTTGATGCCAATGGATAGTGCTCTATGAGAAACGTTGAAAAATGGTGTTTTTTCGCTTTACCACCCTTTTTGAGACCATTTTTGACCTTCGAAAAATCATGCACTCCCCCTACAGAATCTTGGTGCTGCCCACCAATAGTCGTTTCTACACGTAGGTGGAACGACGATCAAAAGTATGTCGATGAAAGTCAAAAAGTTTCTGCAAAAGCGCTTGAAATGAATCAGAACCTGTGGATAAATAAATTTTTATGCCATGAACTTTTTGACCTGTTTTTCGACGCTATTTTGGCTTTGCGGCTAGAAATAGCTGCCCGTTATAACTAAGTGCTAGAAGTTATATTACGGAGATCTCAGATAAGAAAAGTCTGATAAATCAGGCATTTTTTCGAGTAAATGTTAAAATCAAGGTGTCTAGTGATTTAAATTTACTCAATGTGACTTGCAGCTAGAATTAGGGAAACAATAGCTTAATCGTTTTCACAATATTTCTTCTACAAAATTTTCAGGAAAATGTATAATAAGAAAACAACTGATGAAAGCTGATTGTCGTGTGAATGATAGTTAGAAATTGCTGCCTCTTGTGAGGAATCTATTTTTTTACAAGTTCTAATGTTTTTGCGAAAGCCATGCATTTGTTATGGACTTGTTTATGGAGTCGCAATGGCCTGAGACGGATAATTTTCGATTTAAATTTATTGAGCCGAATTTATTCAGCAAAGCAAGGATTGTTATTAGCGCGTCGTCCTAAACGTCAGAAAGGTCAAACTACCTTGTTTCTTATGTTCTTTTATATCGATGTCGTTTGACGTAAAGGAGTTCCCAATGAGATTATTGAAATATTGCATGCTGACAGCAGCAAAATTCTTGAGGGGATCCGATGGGGCGAATTTGCAAGGTTTCGTGAAATAGCCTTCAGGTAAATTTTGCAATAATCCCACATGCACAATTTTCGTATTTTTCATATAAGTGGCTTTTGAAAATATTTGAAAACGATTTTTTATTCAATGTAAAGTGCCAGCTACTCCATGTGAATCACTTCGACGCATTACGGAAAATTGTTTACAAGTGTAGCTCAGACAGACTATTTCCACACTAGTTTGGTCATAATTTTTCAAAGCTATCTCCGACAAAAAGCTGACAGATTGCGATTATAGAACTGATTTGAATCGTAACCACTCGGCTTGCTGTCGAAGAAAATTCTTAATATTTATGCAAGTACAAAGTTACATTCAGAATTCTAGAGACTTTTTACAGTATGATGATTTGAAAGTATTAACAATTCAACCAATCGGCAAGAGCAGTTCCTTAGTTATCGCCTTTCATATCACCTCTCGTATCACCTCTCGTATCAATATTGAAACATTTTTAATTAACCGCTGTTTCTTATAAATTGCTTTCACATAACTTCGTGCACAAATTTTACGAATTTTCATCGACAGTAAGCCCATGGATTACGATAATTATATATCATATCCATGCTATAACCGCAATCTGTAAGCTTATTGTCAAAGATGGTTTTAAATTTGTGCACGAAGTCATGTGAAACAGAGTACTCATATGTGGTCTAAGGGTATTACCCTTGCTTTGCAGGGAGAAATAAGGAGTTCCACTTCGCGCGTTGGGCATGAGGCTGCCGGTTGCGCTTTGACATCTCCAAAGACTGATAATGACTTAGAGTGCCAAAGCACAAGGTTTTAGAGCTAAATAACGTGCAATAGACGATAGCCAACCGATTCAAGGCCCTACGCCGATTGCTGAATTATACTGCTTTCGAATCACCTTTTTTATTGTGAAAAAGTTTTCAAAATTTTGAAACAAACTATAGGTACATACATATCTGCACAAAACGGCGCAGGTCTAGAGAGGTCAGCGTGCTCTATAATAAATTATTTCTTAATATTAAAAAATTCGCAGGACGGTGGAATCTGATCAGTGCGCTTTAAGCGGAAATGATCTTCGAACTAAAACGAGTAAAAAAAAACTAATACTACAATCAGTGGCGAATCTAGGATTTTTAAGAAAAGAATATGCGTATCGCGTGCGAAGTAACGTTTTTCGGTGTTTTGCGTTGTATGTTTTATTTGAAAATTTCCGTTCGGCGCAACATTTTCCCAGAAAATTTTAACTTTCGACAATTTTGCTAAAAAAATCATTGAAATTTTTGATTTTAGCGAAAAATCTGGCATAAAGCGCCGCCGTTGTCGCACCTTCAAATGAAGTGTCAGTAGCCTCAAATGTCTGGCCGGCCGGATATTTCAAGGTAGGTACACAAAGTGTCTGACACATTAAGGTCTTAAAGTGGCCGGTATTGCCTTAAACTTTACCGACTGATAAAATGTACTATTTACTATAAGAATACTTGTAACAATAGAAATGCGTAAACTCCGGACGAGACATGTAGTCAATTGATAATCTTAATTATTTATTGCTAGTTAATTAATTTTAATTAGCTTTAATTGAATTTTCATTTTTCAATTACTAACTTTATTCAATCAATTTTGCATTACTGTTCAAATTTTATTTTTCGATTAATTTTAATCAAAGTACTTTAATTATTTAATTGACCCATAATTGATTAAAATTCTCCTTAAATTATCAAAATTAAATCAGTCAATCGTTGCTCACTTAATTAAACTCTGAATTTATTAATTAACAAACTTTTAATTAATTAATTACTGCTGTTGTAATTAATCAAAATTAATTAAGTCACTGCTCGAAAATTCATTAATTCACTGCTCAATTAAGTAATTACTCATAATTAATTAATCAACTAATCCTTGATTAGTTACTTTTATACATTTAATCTGAATTAATTAATTAATTAATAACTAATTCGACTTTCGATTCAACGAATAATTAATTTAACTTCTTGGATTAATTATTCAATTAATTGACTCCTAAAATGAATTATACTAATAAATCTTATTTGATTAATTAAAGTTATATCATAACAAATTGATTATTTTAAATAATTATACTATATTTTAAATAATTATAAGATTATTTTAAATTATTATAATAATTATAATTAATAAACCAATCGATTAACTAACTATACTTAATGAATTAATTAAATTCTTAAGTAATCAATCCTTATTAATTAATTAAAGAAGACCTAATTAATTAAACTCTTGATTACTCTTAAATGACTAATGGTTCCACGCTCCCCCAGTTGATTCTCACTCTTTCCGGTCTTCTGTTCTGCATGATGATATGCACGTTAATTTACATAGCTCGAACACTTTCAGGTAAATTGACACTTAGAGGCACCTATCATGTCCGATTGGACACTTTAAGGTGTGACAGCGGAAAACTTATGATATTAAAGCGAAAGAACCGAAGAAGCTTGCATATAGCATTTGACTCTAAACGGCGGAAATTTTCGATACTTATGCTCGAAAATAGAAGAAAAATATGCTGAAAAAGCTATTTTCGCTCTTAAATCCGCCTCAAAACCTATTCTTTGAGCAAAATATGGCTTCCGGACCGCCCAAGAAAGTAAAAAATTTCCATTAATAGGTATTGTCCGGGCACGAAACGCCGTCAAAATTATTTAAGGAGTATCAATGACAGCCGAAAATCATTGCAAATCACATATCCATTCTTTATCTCTCCACTATTTTAGGCCAATAGAAGGGGGCGGATTTCTACAGCGAGATTTTTATCATTTGAGAATTTCTAGCAAGTTCGATATAAGTTCATACAGATTGTAGATCATGTGCGACAGCCGAGTAGTGCTTTGCATTCCGAAACTTTCTTTATAAACAATTCATCGCGATCAAACAGTAACGCATCATGTGTCATGTCAGTAAGCGCTCAAATTTTCGGTAACTTTTACATAGCTGGAAAATTTACAGCCTTTTTTGATTAAAAGCGGCAGGATCATCAAGAATCCTCTTCCATGCTGGCATGCTATAAAGCTTCATTGCCCTGCTGTGGGCGTATTTAGCCGCTAGGGCTGCGGACGGGTTATTCGAAGTGAATCTTTTGATATCTTCGTCGCTTACTTCTGTTAATTTTGGGGCGTTCATAAAAATATTTTATAAATTCTTTACAGGTAAGTTGTATTTTGAAAATTACAAATTTGAATGAAAATTTTGACTAACGTTTTGGAGCTGAACAAAAAAATTCTCGTGTAGTTGAGTAACTCCCCAGGACACCAAAATACTAAATTCGTCCCTAGAATTTGATTTGAATTTTTCAGTTTTTTTCGCAATTTTTTGATGCCAATAGATAGTGCTCGATGAGAAACGTTGAAAAAATCATGTTTTTCCCGCTATACCACCGTTTTTAAGACCATCGAAGCGAGCTAAGCTAATAAGTAGCACCACCTGAAGCCTCTTATCTTGCACAAAGCTTGCATTTTTTCATAATGTCTGCTGATACGTTTATGAGATAAAAATTCAGGCAAAAGATACAAGAAAATTCAGTAAATTACTTTCGAGAATTTTATTATTTGCGATTTTTTTTATTTTAATGCAGACCTGTTTAATTACCTGTGCTAGAAAAAATTCCGAAAACAACAACAACAAAAAGAGGATTTTTTTACAGCCTTGAACGAACCACGGCAAATTTACATTCATAAATTTATTATTTATTTGACCTTCAAATTGTTCTAAATCAAGCTGAAGTTGAGCCATACTGGCCTGACGCCTTTGATACTTGTTCAATTCTTTTGGATCTATTTGCATAATATTTCATCAGCAATTGCTGGCATTCGTTGTGTTTTTCAATTAATCGTCTCCGATCGATCACTGGTTCCGACAATGTCAATGCCAGAAAAAAACAAGTTTCTATCACTGCATTATTAAAACTACTTCCTACTCAGTAACTAATGTAAACAAATGTAATACAATGAAATTCAAAATTTGCAAAATTTCGGTCAAAAACGGTCAATTAGGGGAATTTAAAATAAAAAATATTCGCTACTGTTTTCATTGATTGAAAATAATTACAGAGTTCGAAAAAGCTGAAAAGCCAGGATACAGATTCAAGAAAATTGATCAAAGAGAAACGATTGGCAGGATAAAATAGATAAAGAAAATAATGCTTATGATAATAAAAGATAAAAATCATTCAATAGATTCAAACAATATAAAAAAATTGTTTTTCAAAGAAGATAAAAAAGATAGATAAATCTGGTAGATTAATAGGAGGATGAACTAAAAATATCAATTCTAATTTCCTATCTAAAATAAAGTAATAAAATTCAATATAACGGTTTGTACCGGTTATATTGCTCACAAATAAACAAGGAATAAACAAAATGAACAAATTTATAAATCAATAAATGAATAAGTAAATAAAGTAATAAAAAACAAATAAATAGGTAAGTAAATAAGTAAATGGATGATAAATTTATAAATAGGTAAAAATAGATCAAAAAATAAATAAATAAATAAATAAATAAACAAAAAAAAACAGATAAGTAAATAAATAAATAAACAAACAAAGAAATAAATAAATAAATAAATAAATGAATAGGTCAATAAATAAATAGATAAATGGATAAACGAATGAATAAATAAAATATCGTTGATAAATATTATTAAATTTCATTTTTGCTTATAATCTAATTTGAAATTGTAATCGGTTTTAAAGATTCGATTTTAAACTCCACCTTTACGTCATTAAATGCAACTAAAATTATTGATGATTGAGAAGTTGAATAGTCGAATTAAACTAGACAGTCTGTATAATAGGACGCAACGCATTGTCGGACACATAGTTAAATACTGACAATATTTTCAATTGATTAATTTTTGATTTCGATATTGTTTCTTCGGGTTCAATTGCTTAATTTGTCTCTAAAACTTTCAAAAAAATCAAAAAATAGTCATCACGTCTTAACATTTAACGAAAGACAGAATTTATTAATTTCAATAAAAATCGAATACATAAAAGTAAATAAAACCATGAAAAATGATGTGAGAAGTACGGATAAAGTAAATAAATTTCATTTGGAGCAAATATTCCTTATGGAAAATCGACAACGCATGGAAAATAACCAAATCAATCTGATCAAGTCTTAATTTTTCCCAAATTCTTACTGTTTTATTGGTCCTACTGTCAATTAGAGCTTGTAATTCTTCGCGCCTCTGTTCGTCGAGCCCGGGCCATTCTAACGTCATCGACCTTTTTTCCTTTTCGCACACATAACTTTGAGCTAATCGAGATTATTGTCAAAAAAAATTGAATGATATAAGGGTGTTTTTACATTGAAGCTTTTAAATCAAAAAATTTAGAAAATAAGATACGTAAATAAATAAGTATAAAACTATTGAAAATGTACAATTATAAAACAATACATAAATAAGATTATCTTGGAAAATGAAAACAAATATGAATCAAAAAAGAAAAACTGGTATTCAGGGATTCGTACATTAACTTGTACAAAGTAAAATAAACATAAACATAAATATGAAATAATAATTGGGACAAAAAATATAATAAAAATGTAATAATTGCAATGTGATTTGCAAAACAAAAATATAAATACGCATGCAACACGTATTGGAAATATTTGAGAAAAATTAAAAAATATTATCAATTTAAAATGAGTTAAAAAACGTCATTGAAGCTTAAAATAAATCATACGTGCAAGAATAATAACTGCTGCCTTCATTTTATATTTAAAAAAAATTAAAAGTTCATTTTTCACGCTTTATCACCGGAATAGTGCATTGATTTGTTGTACCGGATTTTTTTCTATAAAAGCTGATTGTAATCTATGTTTCGAATTTATTTTTATTATATATTTTTTCTATATTTTGCATTTTTCTATATTTTACGTCCATGAATAAATTTTATACTTTTATATTGAATATTTTTTTTAATTTGTTCCTCTATATTTTGTGCGTTCGATGGAATTACATTTTTCTGAATTATTCTAGCCGCTTTATCTCTTGTTTCTTTCATGAGCTCGACCGATTTCCTCGCTTTGTAACCCCTCCAAGCGCTTTTGAATTTTCGTCGCCTCTATTTCCGACTGTTTCATTAAATACGGTTCTACCATGCCTGTATATTTATCATCATATTGACAAAAAAATGAAAACAAAGCCGAAATAGTAAACGAAAAATTTGAAAAAAATGAAAAATGAAGCATAAAGCTCTTAAAAATGTAAAAGCAATAATAGACAGAATGTAGGTAAGTAAAAGAAATCTACCTTCAAACATTACAGTGCGAGATGAAAAAAAGTTCAATTGAAGCTAAGGAAAGCAAATGTAATATTTCGGGCCTTCCTTCAAGTCAAATTAAAAATACATTTTTCCAAAATAGAGATCAATTCCTAAATTAAGACTTTTAAGTGACTTCAGGTTCTTTGAGCGTTACTTTTTATCCGAGGCCTGGACTTAGAAATATTGTCCACAAAAACTTTACACCTTTTCATTTTAGTTTGATTTGTTTACTCCTCAATTTAAAAAGCCTTTTGAAAAATACAATAATAAGAAGCACAGTAAAAAAATGACACTACTTTCAGGTTCAATAAATTCAGATTAGACTAAATTTTAGCTAATTTTCTATTTATCGCAATCAAGAATAGTCTGATTTCATAAGTTGAACTCTAAACAGCTTGTTGCGTACAGAAATATTCTTGTAAATTTATAACTTAAGCTAACGGTGAATTTGAGTCTACTTATCTCTACCGGGTTGGCATAAGGAAACTTTAAACTACCTCTTAAGTATATTTCAGATGTCCACAAAAACAAAAAGATATTAAACTCATAAAAATCGGAAATCGAAAAATGGAGTACTTATCTGTGCTGAAAAAGGTCTACAATTAAGTAACTTTGTCTACTCCTCCATTTTTCTCAACTATATGAAATCAAGAACAACTAACCCAAATGGAATATCACAACAAAGTATAGCATGTAAAGAATTTTCGACAAAAGCAGTAGAATAATGGAAAGCAATCATGACTTAATCAACGATCTCAATAACGTCAGATGTGTTGTTTAACGCAGGAATTAATGATATCTTTTGATTGACACTATACAAGATACTGGTGGTAGATTTGTGGGAGAATGTTTTCACCCCCCCCCAACTGAAAATTTTCACCCCTTTTCCCAGAAATTTGTTCAAAACCTCACACAGAATTGGCGATTTTCAAACTTTCAGAATTTCATAAAAATTCGTAGAATAGGTGCTTTTTAAACGTTTCAAAAGTGCTAAACTTTTCGGCGCTTCGTGCCATTCACTCACGACTCGTATATTGTTCGATTTGTTGACTTGTTTGATTTTTTCAAATTTTATGCTTTTATGCTCTAGAAAGATACAGCATCGTTAGAAAAGCCGAAAACGGCGTTTATGACGCGTATTTACCTTTTTTGGGGTCAAAGGGGCACTTTTAAATTTTTAAGGCCCTAATTTGACTAAATAGACGTTTAATGAAATCGACATTGAATTTTTGCATCCTAGGTTTGCAGATAAGAATCAAATTTATGTAAAATTTAGAAGAAATCTCGGAAAATTTATCATAAGATAATGACAAAAATAAAATGTGATGTATAAGAAGGAAAATTGTGTAGATACTCTACGCGGTATCCATAAGTGGCAAAGTCGCAAATAGTGGACGGCACCGTTCTGGGGCTGCAAGATTTTTCAAAGGTCAAAATTGCCTTAAAAATGGTATGGCAAAAAACACCATTTTTCAACGTTTCTCATCGAGCACTATCCATTAGCATATCCAAATCGCAAACAAAAAATTTAAAAATTGAATTGCGGGTATTTTGATTTCTGGGGGATTCCCACATCCCCAAAGACCCCTCTCGGCCCGGGAATAAAGTCGCAGTCGCGGGCTTTAGGCAAGATCCATAAAATTGAGGCGTGATCGAAAGATCAGCCATATTTTTGTTTCTGGTAAATCCTTTCAATATTACCCTTTTTAGCTGCGAGTACTATTTGGAATTTTATTTTTATTTTGATTCACATGAGCTGTAAAATAATGATTATATTTTAATTTATATGGGTTTCTAAAATTATGACTTCTTTGATCTCGGAAACATTTAGCTTAGTTTACCTGTTGGTAGACGGCGCATTGTACTATACTGACGTTGTAGGTGAATCAAACGAGCCTGACTCCGCCTAAGTTCTTCAAGATGCATTTCACGTTCGTTTGCACCTTGAGAATCGATCGTTTTCATTCTCCTGGTCCTGCACAGAATTTTTCGATAATTTTATAAAAATGTTCAATATACAAGTTCTTGAGGTATTTAGAGGATCACAAGTCGCGTTGTTATCAGTTGTGTATAAAAAAATCAGAATGTTTATGATTCAGGTTTAATCTCCTGTTGCCTATTTGTGAAAAAAGGGCCAACTTTACCGAGAACACGTTAGGTTCATAAGTCAGGTTGATATTGAGGCGGGCCGCTAATGGTTTTTTAACGGGCTAAAATTTCGTTGCACAAATGCCGAAATAAGCGTAAGCTATTCTAATCCACAGTGCGCTTGTCCAAAAGGGTCGTATTCCGAAAAATCTCTTTTTTATTACTTTGTCGTTAATCCGAACTATTTTTGTAATTCTGAAACATCGATTATCTAGCTTGATTATCTGACGAAACGCAATAACTCTACTGGAAATAGCGATCAAACGATAAATATTGAAAAGCTTGATGCCGTTTCTTTTTCTTTCTAAATGCTCAATTTCGAGCTATATAAAATGGGCGTAATGTTATCAATCAAAAATTAAAACGCTTTGCGCAACAAATTTTGAAATTTTGCCCATTATGTTTGTTCCTAAATATGATTTAAAGTTCTTACGTTTTCTCTCCATCGTACGCCTTCTTGTCCAAGGTTGTCGAGTTCGTTACAATAGTTTTTATATCAAATTCGCCCATATTATAATTTCATATATGGCACACTAGAAAAATTATTAGATAAATCAATAAAATAAGAGGAAAGTTTCAAGGTTATGATCAAATCTGACAAAAGGTTGGAGGGTGTTGGATCCCAAAGATCCTGAATCTGACTGGACCCCCAAATTATCCCACTGTTTGTTACGCGAATAGAGAAGGGCATGTATTTAAAGGGTGCGAAAAGCGGCCGCCCCCCCCCCCATTGGCCCAAAATACTTTTAGGTATAATGAATAAATATAAAATTTGCCATGATTTTTGGCCGTCAGTGATTATAATTTTTGAAAAAAATTTTACACTCCGCGCAGGATAATATTGACTCAATCCCGTATCCAGAATGTTAATTAGGGTGTGAGGGGGAAAAATTTTAAAGTCAGATATATCGAGAATCATAGAGCGATGGGCAAAAAAAGGCATTTTTGAGCGTGTCTCGACGAGTTCTATGCAGCGGTTGAGAGGAATTTCGAGGGAAAATTTCAAAATTTACACTTTATTTTATTCGCATATTATACAATTACATCGTTTGAATTAAACTACACAACCGATCAGTGGCGAATCCAGGATTTTCCTAAGTTGGGGCGGCAAATTTAAGGGGGCGGAAACTTGACTTGGCGGAAAAATTAGCCGTTTTAAGCCGAAAATCGCTAAAAATCGCTCAAAAATCCTTAATTCTGCGCACTATTTTGGGCCAACGGGGAGGGATAGGGTGGCTGACCCCCTCCCGCCTCCTATCCTCCCTAATTATACCCCTGCAACTGAATTCTCATCATTCAATGGACAAATAATTTCCTAGTTTATGTCTTCGTATTTAATCTTTGTGATTTACAAAGAAAAAATACAGGAAATGAATAATTCAAAGAAGCGTCGAAAAAATTCTATATGCCCTATATGTCTAATTCAAATTTGAAAGGTTTTCGGCTGGCCAGAAGACGGAAACTATAACAATAATAAATTCGGCGCGAAGCCCCGAAAAATTTTGAGTTTACTAGCTCAAAAGTACGCTAAAAACCTGTTTTAGTGATGTTTTAGACCTATTTTTAGAAATTTTCATCTTCACCTTTGGCGAACCATTTTGTATTTCAAAAATTATCTTTTCATTTTCGGCGGTAAGGGAGGGGTTGGCCTCCCCGACCCCTAAATATGGGCCCATATGTACTTATTTAATGACATTCATTGTGTTTTGGCTGCCGTTAAGTAATATTTTTGCACAAGGGGTAGGTTTTAAAAGGATTTCCAAAAGCAAAATAGCTTCCTTATAGTTTTTCAATTCTCTACAAAGCTTCAAAATTTTTTTTGACTTTTCGCTTGCTAAAAATGCAGGAAATAAAACAGTACTCCCAAGCTTCTGAACGTCCATCGACTTAAATTTCAAA
This sequence comes from Mermis nigrescens, assembly GCA_036768485.1. NCBI lineage: Eukaryota > Metazoa > Nematoda > Enoplea > Mermithida > Mermithidae > Mermis > Mermis nigrescens. Next base: position 837,299 of record JAVLUZ010000161.1, read on the forward strand.
AATTTCAAAAAATTTCAGCGCTAAGCGCTGGAATTTCATTAACGTCTCAGAAATTTAATGGATTTTTCGCAAACAATCGTCAGAAAAATTTTAAAATCTCCCGAGAAAGCGTTGCGTTGAAAGCGATGCTGAATAAATGTAGTCAACATGAAACGCCGAAAAACGCAATTGCGCCCGATGTGCATATTTTTGGACCTATTTTCGACTGTTTTTGAAAAGTGTTGGGGTACCGCTCCACCTTCTTACGAAAATCTTAGATCCGCCACTGAATGGGAGTAGTTCGATAAAAAATTTGAAAAATAATGTTTTTTTACCCCTTCCTTTAATTTTTCGGTAATTATCGACCTTAAAATTTTTTTGAATTACTGATTTTTGTTAAATTCAAATACCTAAACATCTGTTGCAAGGTGACGAATCCGCTTTTTCAGTTTGGCATAATTTTGTCTAATTTTGTGAGCTCGCCAAGCTGCTCTGGATCTTTATTACTGCCTGCTCTTCAGTGCTATACTGAAAATTTAAAATATATCTAAATTAACAATAAAAATAAAAAAGTAAAACGATACTAGTATTGCTTTTTGTGCGCAGTATTTTTTGAATTTTGCTTTTTATTTCTTTTATATCGTTGTCTAATCCTTTACTCATCCATCTGTCTGCAGCCCTGTCGAATTCCCTAAAATTAAATGAAAATTTAGGCGAATTCAAATTAATGCTAGAGTACTAAAATTTACGACATAAAGTCGTCCATTTCGGCCTTTGGAATTTTCGCAGGCGAAATCCACGTATCGATTAATGAAATAAAAAGTCGAGCCGTCGTAATGTCGTCAATTAAGCTTAGTTTAAGTAGACAATTGGCCAACATTTTAATTCTGATAATTAGATGATATATTGACTTCCTAAAAATTTCAGTCCGCAACAGCTGACTTAGGATAAGTTATAATAAAGCCAATGTGATTATAAATTGATAAAAAAAACAATAATTTGAAATGAAAGGATACAAAGCATGACTTTCAACTCAATCTGTTCTTATATCAGTTTTTTCTTTAAAATTGTTCCGCATTGTCGACTTTATTTTCAAATTTCATTTCCAATATTTGGGAATGCTTCTGAAACACTAATTTGGGCCCTTCAAAATGAAAGCCAGCTGCGTTTCTGACAGGCATATCCACACCTGGGCGTGGGGGTTTGGGGGAGGCGCACTGCCCAGAAACCAAAATACCGCCCCAGAAATCAAAATACTTCCAGAATTCAAATTTTGAAAATTTTTTTCGTTTTTTTCGCAATTTTTTGATGCCAATGCAATGGATAGTGTTTGATGAAAATGTCGAAAAATGGTGTTTTTATCGCCATACCACCATTTTTAAGGCCATTTTCGACCTTCAAAAAAATTTTGCACCCCCAGAATTTTCTTGCTGCCCACGTATGGGCATATCCAAATCGATTATCTTAGTGACAATATCCTAAACTTAAGACATATTTGAGTACCTACAGTAATTATATTATTTTTAAATTTATACAGCTTGAAAGGTCATTACTGCACATGGACATTATATGTTTAGCACTAGAATTAAAAAAAATAATCTCTTCCGCTAATTTATCATGTTTTTTCGTCATTTTTGAAATATTTTGCTCCATCTATCCCCCGCCCCAAATTTGACTCTTGTCTATACACGTGAAATACTAATTTTGAATGATCTTGCTTCTAATTTACCGCAACTTTCTGACCCGTTTTTTCTTTGTCAAAGTCAAAAATGTGCATGGAAGTAGATAAACTTTATAAAAGTTTTGAATTTTTAATGCATCAATAATTGCCTAATCGAGGAAAGTATACAAGCAGGTGTACAAGCCTACTTAGATCTCAAATTTCGGGATCATTCAAGGTATAAACTAGTGTAGCCATTGCGCACCTGTGCTTAATTAATATATCGATTGTCTTACGTGACCTTCGTAAGCCGTATTCGAGCTAATGCTGAATTTGAGTGCTTGCGGTATAACCAGAAGATCTTAATCAGGGGTCCGGTTTCAACATGTTTAGGCTTAAGCCAGACTTAAATCTGACGCCAGTGTTTAAACATACGTGGCCAATTTCGAGCTAGCTTAATCCAGGCTTAAAGCTGGCCATGTATGTTTTAACATTAAGTCAGATTTAAGCCAGGTTTAAGCCTATAGATATTGAAACCGGGCCCAGTTCTACATCGTAGTGAATCATGAGTAGAATCACAGAAGCTGAATTAAAGAATTTTTATAGACTAGGCACAAGCTCAGTTGAAGCGTAACATACCCCATCAATTTTTAATATCATTTTTATTGCTGTACTTTTCGTACATCAGTTGGCAACCTCAAATAGACATGCGTTGCGAGGGAATTCTTGGGAGAATTGAAATTTTAAAGTGCCTTCTTGTAAGCCAAAAAATAGTTGGTATGCGTCAATAACATAGTTTTTTTCGGCGTTTTGACGATGCTTCATCTTTCTAAAGCTTGAAACATTGAAAAAATTTCGAAAAAAATTTAAAAAAATCGAACAAATTGAACATAATATACTTAAAACATGGGTATATGGCGCTTAAGCACCGAAATTTTGACAATTTTGAGCGAATAGATAGAGCTGAAACGTATCTGCCTGAAACATTCACGCTGAAAATTATTTCATTTTCGGACAAAAGCGGTCGGCTATTTATTATAGTGTAGTTATTTATTTTTAGATTTTTGATTAAAGTTGGCTAATACTTAGTAATAGTCTAGTGTTTTGTCCCGTGCAAATCAGATTATTTGCCCTGCGCTATTCGAAATATTATCTTGTTTTATACCTACGAATCAGCAGTATAAATTAGGAGAAACTAGAGGATTTTTCTTATTCTTAAATCCACAATTTATATTATTTTTACCTGCTCAACGTCGATATTCGCAATAGCAATTCGATGAGCGTTGCGTCTAATTTCGACTTGTGGGGCCACATGTCGTTTTTCAATACAGTATCAGAAAATGCTACTGAAAAAATTTGGAAGAATTTCTGGGGATTCGACTTGAATATTCTAGCTATTTGTATCAAAATAGGGCTTTTCGAAAGTTCGGCCCAGCTATACACACGTACTTGATCTAAATTTCTAACTCATGCACTGAATTCTTTTTTGCTTTTTATGCCTTTATTATTTCTCATTTATTCACTCAAAGTGAACTTTCATTCTATTATAAGAAGACAAGTGATATAATCAAAATAAGCATGTCTGAGCTTTTAGTCCGAATCACATGGTAGCTAATACGAAAAGAGAGCTGCTCTTTGCAGATTTAAATGTTATTTAAGTATAAAATACGAGTACATCAGCGTTTGACGTCTTTTTTGATTATTTTGTATTTTTATTTGTGTATGCTTCGGGTATAAATTATTATATAAGAATGTATATTTCCTATGCATCTTGGTTGTTCGCTTCAGCCAAAAGTAATTAATACGGTGTGCATGCGTACCATTATTATCAATCAATTTTTGGCACATCTCGAAGGTTTCATATAAATTAACGGCCACATTTCGGAAAGTGATTTCCAAGTATTGCTTCCCCTTAAATCAACAAAGCAAAATTAAAAAAAAATAATAATGAATGCTGATTTTTCGTCTTTCGTTGGAATACATAACGCACAGCAAAGATTTTAATGAAGTTTCAGATAAGCTAATGAAATATAAACGAAAAATGCACAATACCTGCTAAGCTACTCAAGTATGCAAAAGATTATACAATCACTTAAATGCATTACGAATGGCTATTTTAGGCACTCTTATTTTAAGCTATTTGTGATCAGGTCGGTTATCATTTTGGCTAATTATTTTGATCCTTTGTTCCAAATAATTAATCAGAGACAAAAATGCAATAATTTAAACGAAGGAATAAGTGACATTTTTGAATTCATCGAATTAAATCATAGAAGGCTGGTTTTGTCATTATTCTTTTTAGTTTAGTCTTTTTTATCACTCAAGTTCGAAAATGTCATGTTATCGCTTCATATTATTGATTACAAAATGTGTCAATAATTTTTATTTAATACTAATTCATTATTTTTATTACTTTTTATTCTATAACTTATATGAAAATAAATGGAAATGTCACTTCTGAGTCGTATTTTAATTTATTTAAATGAAGGCTATTACATTTCTCTCGTGTTGGACAAATATGTTGTTCAGTAGAATCCAAGAATTTTCGTATGTATTCTGCAGTGTTGTGCTGTTTGTGTCGATTAACGATGTTTTCGTTGATTCGTATATCTTAACATTGACCTAAAACAACGAGAAAAATTGATATTTTACGCACGACTTTATTTTACTTAGAAACTAAGTAATTATTACTACTGAAAAAGATAAAAATATAAGATAAAAAGATGATGATTAAATCTTAAATTGTTCAAACAGCTTAAGTTTTATTAAATATGATTTAAATCTATATAAACCAGCACACATGGGCGTGGGGGCTTGGGGGCGTACCCCCAGAAGTTTAAATACCCTTTCAGAAATCAAAATATCCCCTTACCCCTAAATTCAAATTTGAAAATTTTTATTGCTTTTTCAGTAATTTTTTGTTGCCACTGGATAGTGCTCGATTTGAAACGTCGAAAAATGGTGTTTTTTCCGCCATACGACCACTTTTAAGACCATTTTTTGACCTTTGAAAATTTTTTCACCCCTCTTCAGAATTTCGGTGCTGCCCACCTATGTAAACGAGCCTATGGCAGGACGAATATGTACCTGCAAAAATGACCTTTTGTCAAAAAATAAAAATGCGCAAGATGGAATTTTTTCGAAACAATAATCTTTTGCAGCATTAATTAAGCATTCCGTGTTGGACTCGTTTCACTCCGAAACATTTAGGCAATCGTATGAATTTCATAATTACGGTTAATGCTGAGAATAAATTTATAGATTTATAATTGAAGCTCCAAATAAGATATTTAACGGAAACAGAAGTTCGTAAGCGATAAAAAGGAAAATTGAGAATCATATGTATTTTTATAAAAATGTAATTTTATGTGCAAATTTAAGTTCGTTTTAATGAAAAATGGAAAGAAAATAAAAATAAAATACTATGAGAAAGTTTTCCACTCTGAAATCAAAATACTTTTTAAACACTTTATTTTTTGACGTTTTTCAAAATATATTTCAATCAGAATTTTATTCATGCAATAATAGAAAGCCGATATATGTATGTGTTTGGCTGCGATTTGATTTCAACTTGTCCTACATTTGACCTCAAAAACAATATTTACCACATATACTGTAAATAAAAGGTGCTTTTAATATAATATAAAATATATTTCCATGTAAATATTTTATCTGAATATTGACGTCAATAAATCGCTTATTTCGGAAGCTGTGAGCCAATCATTACCACCTTCAAGTAATCATGCCTCAGGCTTTGTGACAAAGCATCGACAAAGCCCGTATTCCACGCAGGATCAATCTCGCTCTGTACTTTAATCACTTCGTTGATGTGCTCTAAACGTGTTGAAAGAAAAAATTATGGAAAAATATAAAAAGATCGAAAGCGCTCGAAAATAAAAAATAAAATAAAAAGTTGAAAACAAAAGAGGACATAATGAAAATTCAAAAGAAGCATTTGAAAGTGAAGATGTAAAAATGCTTTTGAAACTGAAAATTTAGAAGATCAAAATTGTAAACTTAAAAAATTTAATTATCGATACCGTTGTTGAAAATAAATTATTATACGAAATTGAGCATTTTTTTAAGTTTTTAAATGAATTAATCGCATATTTTTATTATTAAAAATATAATAGTTAATGCAACAAAGGAAATTAACTACTAAATATAAAAAAAGTAAATGAAAATAAAAAAAGACATGAAAAAATAGTTTTTTGAAAGGCTCGGAACTTGTTCATGGTACGAACTTTAAAGATGTTCCTACATAGGCAGGTCAGAATTACGTATGCAACGACTAACTCCTGCGGGCCTGATAGGCAAAATCGCCAAAAGTTGCCCCGAAAATTTGATTCTGGGAATCAACCACTTTTTTAGGGATCTCTATTTGCCAGACTATAAGTGGGCAGCAGCCAAATTTTAAGGGTCTTTTTAGGGACCGAATCGCCAAAAATAGCATAAGAAATTCATTAGAGTTGACAGACTGTTGTAGGGTCTTCCGGATACCGGCATCCAGACCCATCAGATCCCCCTGACGCCGACGCATATTTCAGAGCCCCCAGATCCCATGTTCATGTGATACGCATATTACTATATCTTTTTTATTATTAAAACTAGAACTTTGCTCAAAATAATAAAAGGCTTTGGCCGCGTTGCTCCCTTATTTTCACTTTTTATCTCTTTTTACTATACCTTGCTTTGCTTAAAATCGTCCCTACACTTTCTGAATTCTGAGCATCATAAAACCTAATTTTTTAGATTCAGATCTTTAGATTCGCTCAAATATATGTGACCGACAAATTTGAAAAAAATGTTTTCAAAAAATATCAAGCTGTTAAATAAATTAAATACTGAATTATTATAAATGTTGTTACTAACAAAAATAAAATATTCATATATTAAAACTCTAAAAACAATCATTTGAATTGATAAGAACATAATTTAAATCATTCATTGTCGCAAAAAGCCGATTTCTTTAAAATTATCCAGATAAATTTTTTCTTAGCATAACATATCACTCGTCACAAAAATCCACTATCACCTACCCGTTCCGCGGATCATTTAAATGCTTATAAACTTGACTAATTTTTTCGTTATTTCGACATAATTTTCCACTTCTCTTCCTCCCACGGTCTAACCTGTACACGCCTGCGTTCCATATATGTGTACAACATGGGAATTCTTGGGGTGTCAGGCCAAGAATTTTTAAAAAATGCCTTTTTTGGGTTAAAAAACGATGAGTTGACGTCAAAAACAGTTTTTTTGACGTTTCAGACAATACTTGTTCTTTCTAAAGCGTACAAACTCTTTTAAAAAATTTGGAAAATTTTGAAAAAAATGGAGCAAGCTGAACAAAATATGATCAGAAAATGTGTGTGTGTGTGTGTGTAGCGCGAAGCGCAAAAATTTAAGATTTTTGAGCCAAAAATGGGCTAAAAACGCTTAAAAAGGCACACTTTACAACTTTACCAACGTTTAGAAAAAATCGATAATTATGTGAGGTCGCAGTCCTTTGCGGGAGGTCACTACATTGGGGAGGGTCAAAACCCCCCCCCCAACCCCCTCCCCCAAGAACACGTCTGCTGCGTTCTATACCTTTTGCTTCCAGGAGGCTCAATAGGAATAGAATTGTATTTCGAAGTACGCGACCGTAACAAAACGTCCTTTAATATCAATTCCATTTGAGCAAAAACGCTAATAATCTACAGAAAATGCGTCGAATCTTCATTCGGTAACAAAACTCGGTTTGTTGCTTCGAAATTGCCTAGCAACGATGCTTCGCGTACATATGTTCTGAAATTATCCTCGCTTTCCTGCCACATCAAGCAGGAAATAACAAGTATTTGCTAAAATCTTGCTAAATTCTAACTTGGAAGCAAAACTTCATCATCGACTTATCAAAGAGAACGAAAATTTTTCTTAATTTTTTTTACATTTTCTAACAAAAAGAATTTCGAAAAAGTTACGGTTTTCTGCATGCGAAACTATGTCTTCGTACGATTGGATGCTTTTTCATTCATTCGTTCTTCTTAGCTCGCTATTATTGTTATTATTATTATTATTATTATTATTATTATTATTATTATTATTATTATTATTATTATTATTATTATCATTATTATTATTATTATTATTATTATTATTATTATTTTATTATTATTATTATTATTATTATTATTATTAATATTAATATTATTAATATTTTTATTATTATTATTATTATTATTATTATTTTTATTATTATTATCATCAATATTATTATCATATTATTAATAATAATAATTATTATTTTTAATATTTTGCAACTAGAATGCTTCTGGAATACGTATATTTTACTTGAGTTATCGATCACACCCACGTTTGCTATTCGATGCTTTGTCCAAAACCAGCATAGACAATAACGTGACTAATATAAGCTTCATGTAATGCTGAGTAAGCTGTCAAAGAGCTGGCGCTTTAAACGCTTTAAAAACCCAATTTTACACGTTTCGCGCATGGATAAAATGAACGAAAATGCTCGTTTCAGCTGGTTTTGAAACCCCTGAATAAGGTATTATTCATTTCAACCAGCAGAGAAATCGGCTGTGTTGGAGTTTTTTCAAGAAGCGGCTAAGAATAGCTATCTGCTTTAGAAAAGTGTAATAGGCTGAGGGTTTAAGACCAGAGAATGTCCAATAAATGAATCAGACATTTTTCAATGATGCTCAAATCAAGGTGTTTAATTAACAAATTAAATTTACTCAAAGTGACTTTCTTTTTTTAATGTTTTGTAACTTAGTTCGGAAAACGAAAGCTTATTCTATGTCAAAAATTTTCCGAAATATTTATACCATAAATTTTCAGGAAAAAAGGTGCAACAAGAAAAACAAACTCTTGTAGTAAAATAAAGTTTCTAACTTTCTTATGTTATCGCAAAAAGCCATATATTTGTTTTGGACTTATTTTTGGCTTTGAAACGGCCTGGAGAAGACTAATTTTTAATTTTAATTCATTGGGCATGATTTATTTAACAAAGCTAGGATTATCATTAGATGTGTTGAGATGACTAGACGAATTCAAGCTTCCGTCCTAGAACGATAAATAGAGAAGACTACCTTGTTTTTGTGTTATTTTCAAACAGAATAGGTAAAGAAAGAATTGGCGAAATCATTGCATATTGCATTTTTCGGCTTCAGATTGCCTATTTCTAGATCGAAAATGTTGTCAAGATGAGGAAAACTAAAAAATGGGATCAAAAACGATTAAAATTTGTTTTTGTGAAAGAACTTTGAAGTTACTCCATTTGTAGTCTAAGCGAGCTATTGTCTTTTATTCGGGGCATTATGTTAGGCTTGATAAAAATTCGGTCTTTTTCCTCATTCCTCATTAAGCTCAGAAAATTTTTATCACTCATTCGAATAATTAGAATTAAAGCATAATGCCGGAATTTTTTTTGAAAAGGTAGTAACTTTCTTGAAATTTTTCGTTTAAAACTTTTGATTGATTTTCAAAAAAAGTCATGGGAGCTTACGAATTAATTTTTTTATAACTTTTTCGTTGAAACCATATTTTTCAAAATCAGGACGGACAATTTGACGGAAAAGTCAATAATTCTCTAAGATAAATACAATGAAAACTTAAAAAATAAAAAAAACAAATGAGCGAAAAATTATAAATTATAATTATTAACATAGTATTTGTGCACAAACCATGAAATAAAAAAATAAAAGTGAATTATATAGGCTTTCAAATGTTCAATGTTGAAAAACTAATTTCTGATTAATATGTGTCTGATTGAATCGTTTATGTCCAATTTAAAATGTTATAAACTTTATTTTTCTAAGTAATTCCTAGTAATTGTTTTTAATCGAGAATATTATAAGCCTGAATCATCGTTATATCTGAAAAGTCCGAATAAACTGAAACTCGGTCAGCCTTATGCCAAATATTGAAAACTTTTTAAATTCGAGAATGACATTCAATATATATTATTTAGTAAAATCTCAGGTACTTATTTTAAATATGCACCTACTATTCTAAGTGTGCCCCTTACGGCAAGTGTTATAAAATCCGCCCAAAATAATTCACCTGTCTGCTATAAGCTGCAAGCATAAGTATCGATAGCATAAGCTTGGAAAAAACAGACGCTTGAGTGACTTTAGAACCCAAACTTTATCGTTAAGCTTGTTAATCAAAAGAGAAAATCACATGTCACAATCATACGTGGGCAGCAAGAAAATACTGGGGGCAGGGGGTGGTGCAAGATTTTCAAAGGTCAAGAAATGGCCTTAGAAACGGTGGTATGGTGTAAAAAAACCATTTTTCGACGTTTCTCATCGAGCACTATCCAATGGCACCAAACAATTGAGAAAAAAACGGAAAAAATTCCCGAAAATTGAATTCCGGGGGTAGTTTGATTTCTGGGGGGTATCTTGGTTTCTCGGGGGAGGGGGCATACCCAAAAAAGCCCTCACGCCCAGGTGTGGTCACAATCAGTTTTGAAAAACGCTTCAATCAGGAATAAGTTTGTCTAATCAGCGAAGAAATCGGCTGTGTCGGAATATTTCGAATTAGGGGCGAAATGCTACCTATCAGTGATGATTATGACAGGCATAGAATTACGACACGGCCGATCTGAAGGCTCGAAAAATTAGCTTTTTGGGCCAAATTGACAACAAAAAATGGTATAAAGGTCAAGATAGCGTGAGAAAGTTGTTAATCCAGAGTTTCCGATAAGTTTAAAAAACGTTTGAAAAAACTTTTCAATTTTCGTCTATTTTTGACCTCTATTTTGTCAAATTTTTTCCTAGAAAATTTTCCACTTTCCTTGATGAGGGTCTAGAGAGAGATTCCTAAGCCTCTCAGGCGCCCAATAGCGAATTGAGGTTTAGGGATCGCCACACCCTGTCGTTAAAAAATTTTGGGCGCGATAAGAAATAGATGTGTATTTCTTGGTTTTATCCAGTACTCGCTAATGACATTTACTGACTTTCTTATTGCTCTGGAAACGTCTTTTTATTCATCGAAAAATTTACGGCGCTTTGTGCCGGTTTTTAAATTTATTTTGCGCATATTTCATAAGAATGTTTCGAGAATCTCTGAAATTTTTAAATTGTTTTCAAAACAAATGATTTAGCCTATCAACAGACGGAAAACCGCTACTTCAAGCATAAAATGAGGATTTTTCGGATAAGTTTTGACGCTTTTTGGTATGCTATAGGTTCCGCCCCCTCCTTTAAGAAAATCCTGGATCCGCTACTGCATGTCCATGTCTGGGGCAGCAAGCATTGTCGCGCAGCACTGTCGATCTGGGAATAACTTGAGTCTGATGGGTCGCGTACATAGGTGGACAGAACCGAAATTCTGGGGGAGGGTGAAAAATTTCTGGGGAAGGGGGTGAAAAAACATTCAAAGGTCCAATAAATGGTCTTAAAAGTGGTCGGATGGCGGAAATACACCAATTTTCGACGTTTCTCATCGAGAACTATCCAATTGCATCAAAACTTCTCTAAAAAACATAAAAAATTTTCAAAAATTGAAATCTGCGGGTGGGTATTTTGATTTCTGGGGGGGTATTCCAATTTCTGAAGGGGGTGCAAACCCCCTATCTTCAACCCCCCACGCTCATGTGTGGTCGCGTCGAGTTTTTTCAGCTATAGCGTTGTGAAAACTTATTAACGATCTATGAACGATTTGGAGCACATATTTTAAAAATTTTAATTTTTGTCCATTTTCGATTTCAACTCTGTCCATCTTTTTTCAAGAAAATTTCAACCCCTATCCTTCTGCGGATCTAGTACCCAAAACTAACATTTGCATGTCTGATAGCAAGGCATATTGCTATTTGGACATTTTTGCCCTTTTTTCCCATTCTGACCTATCTAATCAAATGTCAAAATTGTTGGAGTTGCATAAAAGTTAGACTCTAAAGTACAAGCTAAACATTGAGTTTATTCTTTAGAATTTTCGAAGAATTCGAAACTTCTTGAATAACGCATCAGAAGAATTAGAAAATATTTATTGCGAAATTTGCAAAGAATTCGGAATTGAAAGAAAAAGTCTAGATAAAAGCTTATTTATTCATTTAATTGAATTTTTTAATTGATAAATTTTTAAATTTTAATTTATTTACTAAAACAATGCGTTTGAAATACATTTATTAATTTTTAGGTCTTTTGAGTTTATTTTAATTTCCACTAATAATCAATTTTTGACCATTACGAACAAAACTTCCGTTTCAATAAAAAATATGCTGTTTTCAGCTGTGGGAGGTTGACAAGAGGTAAACTACTTGACATGAGGCTGACTTACCTGGAAAATGGCAATTAATTCAGTAGTCCGCAAATTTCGGCGTGCTAAAAACTTTATTTAGGCCTACACGTCATTTAAGCTAATTATATTAGAAGATGATTTTGGCTCATGTTCCTTATCGATTGGCATAGCTAATGTTCTGACTGTATTGTTAACGTACGAAAGTCTTGGAATTAGCCCCTCATGCAAAACGCTCTTTACTATTTCAGCTATTTAATAGCTGCACTAGGAAGCAGTCGCTTCAGTCGCTTTTAGATCTGTATGCAAGCGTTTGATGCTCTCATCAAAAGAGCGGAAATGAGCATTGCATTCGGTTCTGAAACCCAAACGACAAAGTATTGATTTGGTTTCAACCTGCAGAGGCATGGCATCTGTTGTGTTGAAAATTTTTTGAATGGCAGCTCTTGGCTGTCATGTCCACATGTAGGTATCGGGGGTTCGTGGGAGGGGGTAATGCACCCTCAGAAGTTCGAATCCCCAGAAACCAATATACCCCCAAAATTAAATTTTTGATAATTTTTTGTTCTCGTTTTCGCAATTTTTTGATGCCAATGAATAGTGCTCGATGAGAAACGTTAAAAAATGGTGTTTTTTCGCCGTGTCAGCATCCAGCATTTTTCAGACCATTTTTTGATTTTTTAAATGCCTTACACTCCCCGCAGAATTTAGGTGCTGCCTACTTATGGACATGTCTCACACGTACACGAGAGGTTTTTGGGTTCAGATCTCCAGAATCAAACAATAAGTACTCTGCAAAAGCGCTCGAAATGAACCAGAAACTTTTGATAGATAAATTTTTACGCTAAGAACTTTTTGACCTGCTTTTTGACGCCATTTTGGCTTTTGGCTCAAATCTGGTCCGAAATATCGAATATTTTGCTTCAAAACATTAATAAAAATGCCTAAATTACAGGTTTTCCCAAGTTTTATAAAGATATCAAAATTCTGAGGGTCAGCATCTATTTGCGTTCATATGCCTATCACCCCATCTTTAACTCCTGTAATAATCTAATGGCAGAAATCGGAAAGGATTGGTCGACGATTAGTAATTTTAATACAAGTCGAAATTCATTTTTTCAATTTTATTTGTTCTAATTTTTCTGCTTAATTTAAAAAATTTTTAATCAGGATGACATTGGTAAAAGACTCAATAATATCGACTATGTGGTTCTAGGTTTTGATGCCTCACCGAGTTAGCATTGAATCTTCCGTAATGGGGCAATATTAATGGAAATTCGGGGCTACCGACCACGTGTATAGTGCTGGTTGACCTTGAGGTCATAGGTCGCTCTGAAAGGTCATAAACTGAAACGGTCGTTAAAATTGGTAGGAACATGGAAATAGCGTTCACGTTAATTGCCAGATTTGCATATGTTCGAAAAAATTCAAGCTTTTAAAATTGATTTGACGAATAGCGCCTATAGGCACTGATTTTCTATTTGCTCTAACTTTGAAACAGTACTAATCGATCCTGAACTCAGCAGAATCAAAACATGTATGGCCAGTAATATGCAATAAGATAGACAACCCGAGATATAACACTGCAAAAAGTAGGGTTTAAAATCTCGGCTTAAAACGACCATTTTTCACCCACCATTTCTTTAAGCCGCTTCTGTCATACCGATATTTATCTTGAGATGTTATCCGACTTTAACCTTAGGTTAACCCTCGCATTCCCGTGCACTAGGACGGCTACTAGCCGATCACTTTTTTTGTAATATTTGTTGTTGTATGTTTTCTATGACTACAAAACTCTGTCTAGCCTCATTTCAGCCCTAGTTACATCATTTAAAATGTTTAAGCTAGTAAATAAAATTATACATCCTAAAAAATTAGCATATTTTCATGATTATCCTGGAAAAACTTGAACAGCAAAAAAAAGTTTTGGTCAATGATTAGGACAAGATTGGAGGACTTCTTTTTTTGATCACCTACTACAGACCTAAAATGATATTTTAGTCAACTAAAATATACTATTTGTATTTATTTTATGCATGTCTACCTCATGCCTATGCTTAAGTACAGTAGCAGTTTTTTAGTTATAACGACTTACAAGACTACTTTAGCGAAAAATGACAAACATATTCGGGAAGAGCCTAAAAAATCGCACGAAGTGGTACTAATATTTGTTATGTTGTCTGAGACTAATTACATTTTAACCTGGCTAGGAGGGCGTCCTAGCGCGGGAACCTTTGACTTCAAAAAACACACGGGAATGCGAGGGAAAAAGTTAACGCGCTTTCTGTCATACCAAAAAGAGTTTAATCCGAGATTTTAGTCGAATTTAACTTAAGTTTACGTTCAACCCGCGTTCTGGCATTTGTCCCTGATTTTGGTTTAGAAATTCTTACAATAAGGCCCGAATAACAGAACGCGGGCTGGACGTAACCTTGGGTTGAAGTCGAGTAGAATCCAGCAAAAATCTCGGGTTAAACTCCGTTTGGTATGACAGGAAGCTGGTTAACTTTTACCCAAGCTTAAAGTCGGGTTTACACCTCAGGTTAAATGTCCGTATGACAGAAAGCGGGTTAAACCAACGGTGGGTTCAAAATATCCGATTTACGCCGAGATTTCTAACCCTGCTCCTAGCAGGCTTGAATCTCGGCTTGTCTATCTTATTGCATTGGTGACCATACGTGTTTTGATTCTGCTGAAGTCAGAAATTAATCAGAGCTGTTTCAAATTTAGAGCAAATATAGAAACCAGTGCCTACGCTATTGCTCAAAACAATTTTAAAGCTCGATTGGTTTCGAATATATTATACAAAAGGTGGTCATATCGATTAGATGCTTATTCAGAATTGTGCAACTTCTTATTTTATTTTTAATTATTTTCTTGATTTTACGTCTTTACTAATTATATTTTTTACTTGAACCGATTTTTATTTTCTTATTTTCAACGCATACGCAATGGTCGACGAATCAGTTGCAGCATTACCGTATATTACATAACAGGGCCATTGAACGGTTCGCTTAGCAGTACCTACCTGTATCATTTTAGCAGTTCAAATGAACATTTACTGTCTTTGATACATGTTCGGCATTGCAAAATACGCGTCAATGTCGGGTTAAGAAAAAGTCGGGCTACCTTGCTTTACCCCTGGGTTAGCTTACCCGAGTTTAAGCCACCTTCTGTCATACGAGTTAAATTTAAGCTAAGGTTAAATTCAACCGTGGCTTAGCTAATTCGAGAATTCCCGTTAACCTTAGCTTAAACTAACCCAAGTTCTGTCATTCGGCCCTAAAGTAATGACCTAAGGTTTTTTTACGACATAAAACACAGGCTTTTTGACAAGCCAGATGAATTTGGCTGTAATTTTTAATTCCGGCCATAATTTTAATAATTGTCCGTTCGAAAGATTAGCTAAAAAGTTGCTAATTGCCTTCGAAACTATGCTTCATTGTTTTTCGCTGCTATATTTAACGCATGTATCGTGAAAGATAATACCAGTTATGAGTTCATTTGTGGTTGGTTATCTTTCTTTTGTGTCATAGTCATATTCCATAGTTGTTTGTATTATAAGGATTTGGAATTTAAAATTTAAAATTATAATTCAGAATCCTAGAGTTAGCCTTATTTTTTAAAGTGCCTCTTACGGACTTCAAAAAATAGGCATGAGCAGTCAAAAACATCATTTTTGACTTTTCTGGCGATGTTCTGTTTTTTACGACCTAAAAACGGGGATAGAATTTTTTCGAAAAATACAAAATAATCAAATCATAGGTAGCGCCTTAGCGCGCACCAGTAAAATACTTTAGTATCCCTACTAAATGAGTACTCCCTACAGCAAACCTGGTGCATTTCTAGGGGGGGTGCATTTCTTTAAAAAGATAGGTAATTAAAAAATATATTATTATTATTATCATTATTATTATTATTATTATTATTATTATTATTACTATGATTATTATTATTATTATTATTATTATTATTATTATTATTATTATTATTATCATTATTATTATTAATAATACGATTTTCAGTATTATTATTATTATTATTATTAATATATTAATTATTAATATTAATATTATTATTATTATTATGTTATTATAATTATTTTTTATTCTATTTTTATTATCATAAGCTTAACAACGCTTGCTGTCCGATGCTTTTCAACAATAAGCAAGAACGTGACAAATATAAGCTTCATATCAAGTCCAATAAGCTGTCAAAAAGCAGGAGCTTCAAACGCAATAAAACCCAAATGCACACGTTTAGCGGGGTGATTAAAAGAGCGAAAAGACTAGTTTATCGGTTTTGAAAACCCTTGATTAAGGTATAGTTTCTCCCGACCAGCAGAGAAATCGGCTGTGTTAGAATTTTTCGAAAAGGCGGCTAGAAACAGCTGCCCGATATAGCAAAGTGCTAGTATATTACAAAGAGAGGTCTTAGATGAAAAAATGTACAATAAATCAGACATTTTTTCAAAAAAATCTTCAAATCAAGACGTCCAATGAATTAAATTTACTCAATGCGACTTGCGGCATAGTTTGGAAAACAAGTGCTCAATCGATTTCTCAATTTATTGATACAAAATTTTCAGGAAAAAATGTGCGATAAGAAGACTAATTGATAAGAAGACTTTGTGTGAATGATAATAAAAATTTCTGCCTCTCGTAAGGAATCTATTTTTATACACGTTCTGGTGTTTTTCCGAAAGCCTTGCATTTGTTATTGACTTGTTTTATCTAGTCGAAATGGCCCGAGACGGCTAATTTTCAATTAAAATTTATTATGCCAAATTTATTCAGCAAAGCTGGAATTGTTATTAGCGCGCGTGTTGATATGACTCGAGAAAATCAAGGCTATTCGTCCTAAACGACAAACAGATAAAACTACTTTGTTTCTTGACTTCTGTTTTGGTCGATTTCGTTTGAGGTGAAGGAATTCCCAATAAGATTATAGAAATATTGCATGTTGTATAGCTGCAAAGTTCTGGTGAGGGTCCGATGGGCGAATTTGCCAAGAGTAGGCAACAAAAATATAATTATAGGATGTCAATCGCATTTAGGTGGTCTTTCAGATTCTGGGGATAGGCCAGACCCCAGACTCCTATGCCCATGTGTGCTTGCTACTGTTCATTCCAGTTCAGCCATGCTTACTCCTTTTGTGCTGTTTGACTTCCAAATAACAAATTGAAAATACTGTTAATATAAGAAATCAATAGAAGGAACTAAAAATGGTTGAAAGTAGATTCTGTGCAAGTATTTGAAGTTATCCGCATATAGCCTAAGCTATAGTCTGTTTCATTTAACTTTGAGGTTTTTGAAAAATTCAAAGTGCCTGCAAAAGTGTTCCAGACTAACAGTATAGTTGTGATATTTTACAGTATATCGAGCTATGGTGAGATGCTTGTTATTTATCAAAGCGCATTACTGCATCAAAATTGTGAACCACTTTTGTTGCCTGATTCATGCTGATTAAAATCAAAAGAAAACCGCTAAATTAAATGAAGCAGACTATAGTTTATGCTAAAGCCTTGATAAGCAACGTTTGTGGTCTCTTTTCCATTAAGGCTCTGAACAATGTTTTTACGCTGACATGTCAAATAACTAAAATTTAAGTATGCTGCAAGGAGTTTTTTAAAAGGACGGACTTTTCTGCATTTTTTGTTTTTGAGACAATTGATTTAAAAAGAAGTCGATTTTCAATCGATCACTATCAATGCATGACACGCGGGTACTACTTAAAAAATAAGAGCCATGGAGCTACAAAACGAATTATCTCAGGAGATGGAAAATTTGACGGGCTCAAAGGCATAAGTATCAAGAATAGGCTAAGGTAAAAACTCAATTAAGCTCTCAGATAATGAATCGAACAACATGAAAAATAGAAAATATAAATGAGCGAACAAAACTTATTCTCATCAATATAGTTTTTGACAGTTTTTAAGCGCCTTTTATGAAATTAATGAAGCAAAAGTAAACCAGGGTTTTTCTCTATCAATGTTAAACGTTGAAATGGGTAATTCATGATCAATATGGATCTGATTAAATCGTATATTGCCAATTTAAAAAGCCATGGAAGTCAGTCTTTCCAAATAAGTCCTATTTATCCTGTTTTAATTGAAAATGTCGGCCTGAATCCTTATATCCGAAAAATTCAACCAGATTTAAGGCTCGGTAAGCTTTAGAGGATGATACGATTATATCGGCAATGTATATAATTTAGGAAAATCTCATATAAAATATTTTTCTAACAAGTACCTACTGTTCTAAGTTTCAATTAACGGTTATGCATGAAAAAATATCTCTGTTTATAATAGCCCCTGCTGGCTAATATGCAGCACACGTGGGCGTGGGAGTGGGGAGATTCAGCGGTTATCCAACTCCCAGAAGGTCGAATACCCCTACCCCCTAGGAATCAAAATAACCCCCCCCACCGATTTCAATTTTTGAAATTTTCAATTGTTTTTTCGCAATGTTTTGAAGTCAATGGATAGTGCTCAATGGAAAACGTTAAAAATGGTGTTTTTTCGCCATACCATCATTTTAAGACAATTTTTTAACCTTTGAAAACATTTTGCACAGCCCCCAGAATTTTCGTGCTGCTCATGTATGGTGCGCAGTACTTTATAATAGAGCAGATATAAAATGCGAACGAAATCATTCACGCTGTCTCTGCTATAAGCTGCGTATAAGCATAAGCATAAGCATAGCATAAGCAAGGAAAAAAGCAGGCGCTCGAGACGCTTAAGGACCCAAACTTAAGCATTCAGCTCGTCAATTAAATGAGAAAATACACACGTTACAATCGGATTTGAAAAAACCCTTCAAAAAAGGTAAATTTTTTTCTGACCAGCGGAGAAATCGGCTGAGCCGGAATTTTTCGAAATGACGGTACAAAGCTGCCTATTACGGAGGATAGTGACGAGCAGCTGTTAACAGCATGGCCGATCGGGAGGGTCAAATAATGAGCTTTTTGGACTAAAATGACAACGAAAAAGGACATAAATGCTAAATTGCGTATCACCGTTGTTAATTCAGAGTGTCGATCAATGTTAAGAACTTTTAAGGAACATTTTCGGTTTTCGTCAGTTTTGACCCTTAGTTTGTCACATATTTAAAAAAATTCACCAATTTCTATGATGAAGGTCTAGAGAGTGACGACGTCCAAACCTGCCAGGTGCACAAAGGCGGACTTAGGGAGGAAGGTCCAACCGCCTCCCCGCCCCCAGTCGTCAAAGAAGTTTGGGCGCAATAAGAAACGGATGTGTATTTTTTATGAATTTATCCGCTTTTGTCATAATCTTTCAGAGTACCCTGGCGCTTCACATTGGAGCAGTACTCATTAATGACATTCACTCACTTTCCTATTGCTCTAAAAACCTTTGTTTTATTTTTCGATTAGTTTTAAGCGCTTTGTGCCCTTTTTGAACTTATTTTGCACGTTTTTAAACAAAAAATTTTCCGAGAATTTCAAAAATTCTAAAAGACGGAAAAGCGAAGCACAATGGAAGGACCCATGCACCCGTCAGAAAATCCAGGATTCGCCACTGCATTTGCATGTCTGGTGGCA
Source organism: Mermis nigrescens (assembly GCA_036768485.1). Taxonomy (NCBI): domain Eukaryota; kingdom Metazoa; phylum Nematoda; class Enoplea; order Mermithida; family Mermithidae; genus Mermis; species Mermis nigrescens. The sequence continues at coordinate 856,743 of JAVLUZ010000161.1, forward strand.
AGTATAGCTGCACAGCATTGTCAATCTGGGGATCACTTGTGTCTGATGGTTCACGTAGTTAGCGTTTCCAGCTAAAATAGCCTTCAAAAGGTGTAGCAATATGATAATAAATGTTAAAATATAGTCTGGAAACTTATTGACGATATTTGATCGATTTGGAGTATTTTCGAAAAAAATTTAATTTTGGTCTATTTATGATTTTAAATCTGTCCTTCTTTTTCTACAAAATTTTAGTCCTTATTTTCCTGGGTATCTAGTACCCAAGCCACCAACTTACATGTCTGGTAGCACTGCGTATTGTTACTTGCATTGTTGTCCTTTTTCCTGATTCTGACCTATGCAAATGTTAAAATTATTGGAGTCGATTAGATGTAGACTCTAAAGTACGAGCTAAATATATAGAGTTTATTCTCTAGAATTTTCGGGGAATTCGAAGGTTGTTTATTCAAGAATTTTAAAATAGCTATTGCAAAATTAAGCGGACATTTCAGTATTGAAAGAAAAAATCTCGATAAAAGCTTATATATTTAATTAAATTTTTTAATTTATAATTTCTATTTCTAATTTATTAATTTGAATAATGTATTTAAAATACATTTATTAATTTTTTAAATATATTTAAAATTTATAATAATTTTCGCTAGTCATCGATTTTTTGACCATTACAGTCTTCCTGTCTTGATAAAAAACGTGTCATGTTTTTTTGGCTGTGGAAGGTTGTTGACAAATGTAAACTACTTCAATTTGGGCCAACTCAACTGAAAATTGGCGATTAGGCAGTGCTGGATTGTTGCTTCGACATTTTTTCCCCACTTGGCTTAAGGTAAACAATCCGATCGTAGCGTACAATCTCTTAAACGTTGAATTATCTGATGCGCTGTGCTTGGGTACTGTAATATATTTCCAAAAGAGATTATTTCGGCTTATGTTGCCTATCGATTAGCATAGCTAATGTTCTAACTGTAATGTTAACGTACAAAAATCTTGAAATCACCCCCATCCAGCAAAACATTCCTTGGTATTTCAGCTAGTGAAGAGCTGCATCTGGAAGCAGTCGCTTCAGTCGCTTTTAGATCTGTATTCAAGCGTTTGATGCTCTAATCAAAAGAGCGGAAATAAGCATTACGTTCGGTTGTGAAACCCAAACGACAAGGTATTGATTTGGTTTCAACCTGCAGATACATCTGTTGCGTTGGAAGTTTTTTGAATAGTGGCGCTCGGCTGTCACGTCCAGAATAACACGAGGGGGTTTATATGTCTGCATCACACCTGGGCGTGGGGGTTGGGGGGTATGCACCCCCAGATACCAAAATACCCCCAGAAATAAAAATACCCCCATAATTCAATTTTTAAATTTTTTTTGTTTTTTTTTTCGCAATTTTTTGATGTCAATGGATAGTGCTCGATGAGAAACATTGACAAATGGTGTCTTTTCACCATATCACTAGTTTCGAAGCCATTTTTTGACCTTTAAAAAATCGGGTGCCCCCAGAATTTCGGTGCTGCCCACGTTTAGTCTGCAATCCTGAAATAAAAATAAGTGATTTTTAAGCCAAAAACATTTAGATGAATGCCAAAACTTCTCTGCAAAAGCGCCTGAAATAGATCAGAAACTGTGGGTAAACAGGTTATTTACGCTACAGAACTTCTTATACATGTCAGCGCAGCATGAGAATTCTGGATAATCAAGCCCGATTTGTCTTATGGATCTGTTACTACTCGTATTTCCGGCGTTTCTAACGATGCATTTTCGTTTTAATGTTTAAAAACATAAATAAAATTCCGATATATTAATGAGATTGTGCAAAAAGTCAAGAAATTACTATCCAACGCGAGGAGAAACAAAATCGATTTTTTCCAAACAGTAAAAGGTCAATAAAAACGTTTAACTACATGTTTTCTTGAAATTCCAAAACGAAAATTCTGGGGTAAGCTTTTTGTGCAGGGTCATAACAAACTATTCTTGGGCGTCTGGATGGTGTAAAATGGCAAAAATCCCAAAAACGTGCCAAAAATTCAATTCTGGGTTCTATGGATTTTTGGGGATGGGGGTCTACCTGACTCTGAGCGTTGAAATTTCGCAAATCTCCATCGCCACAATTGTATGCGGTCATACAAAGACATACACGTGAGGGGTGGGGTACACCCCAGAATGGATAAAATGGAAAATTTTGAAGGCCAGAAAGGGATGAAAATTGAAGATTTTTCAAAAGTACTACAAAGTCACCAGAAGCTGCAGAATAAAGTAGTTTTAACGCAATTTTAGCGCTTATACCAGTTTTTGAGGTCATTTTGGCCCAAAAAATCTAAATTTTCAACCCCACCCCTAGACCGGCTGACCCCTTCTTAGATCGGCCATGCTGAGCATTTTTGGTCATAACCCCTAAACCCTCGCCACACTACCCAGTAATCATTTCCGTGTGATCCCATTTTTCTTGAATGTATTCATTCAAATTTTCGGGACAGATATCGAGACTGGCTGGCAGAAGATTTAAAATCCAATATGAGTAAAACTTCAAAATTATGTATATCGGCGCTATTAATGACCTAACAAGCGGTTAAAGTAACTGACATTCCTGAGTGGGAAAAGTTTCATAAGAATGAGGTAATGGACGATGTTATAATATTTATTGATTAATAATCAAGTGACTAATTTAATAATCAATTTATTAATTTCAATAATCTTTCAATGTTAATCCTTAATTCATGAAAATGTTTTTTTAAGAGCAAGCTTGACTGTGGAAAAGAGCTTTTGAATTTGTAATTCGATAACCTCCACTGACCCCACCTGTTAATTTAGTATCAAATCTTCACCCGTGTGTATGGCAAGAAGCTTTTGAATAGGAATGATCATAAGAATTCGCAAGAATATTAGAATAACTATACTTTAATTGCTGATGATTTAAAGCAGTTTTTGCAGAAAATCAGTGATTTATTAATTTTTATATTCATCTCTCTTAAAGAGCCTCCAAAAAGAATGCTTTTATTGCATGGAGAAATTGTTCAGGCCGACTCAAGTATTCTAGTATTTTCGAGCTTAAATTTTTTTTGAAATATTTTTTGACATTATTTTACATTTTAGTTTTTCTTAATTGTGTTATTTTTTATGATTCCGGCGAATATTCGCACACACTTTGAATTGCGGATTTTCTACAAGTAAAATGTGTTTAGCACGGCTACCGGATCGGGCACGTAAATATCACACGTGGACGTGGGGGTTTGGGGGGTATGCACACCCCAAAAATCGGAATACTTCCTCCCCAGAAATCGAAATACCACCCAGAATTCAATTTCTGAAAATTTTTTCTGCTTTTCTAGCAATTTTTTGATGCCATTGGATAGTGCTCGATGAGAAACGTCGAAAAATGGTATTTTTTTCGCCATACCACCACTTTAAAGACCATTTTTTGAACTTTAAAATTTTTTTCACCCTACCCCCCAGAAATTTTTTTTACCCTCGCAGAATTTCGGTGCTGCCCACCTATGGTAAAAATGCTTTGTTTCGCTAAATTCCGTGTCCCTAAAGCAAGGACATCATCCGTTTTATTTGAGAAAAAAAAAGAAGGAAAATTTGACTTATTGCAGAATCTTTGTAAATACAAAATAGGTATTAGTTTTGAAAAATGAGCTTGCTAAGCGAGAGTTGTAAAAAGAGAAACTTAAAGTTTTAAACCTGCCATAACAATATGAAGAGAATTATAAAAGATTTTAAACTTATAGAAAAATGAAAAAGGTAGGATGTTGAAAAATTAAAAACAAATTCAAAGGATATAATGAAACATTTTTGTTGAGTGCTTATCAAAAATATCAAATTATAGATAAATAACAATAATTAATAATAATAATAACAAATAATAATCTGCTGGAGTCAGAATTTTTTTTTGGCCCGCCAGACGAATCCGGCTGTGATCTTTGGTTTTGGCCACCGAGTTAATTAGCCTCCCAGCAAAACTTTGGATACAAATTTCTCATTGTGTACAGAAACATGCTCTTTCCCTTTTTGCTACTATGATGGATTTATTTCTGATTTGTTAAGCTTTATTGTGTCATCGTCCCAAGCCGCCGCTGCATAAAAATTCTGGGGGTAAGCCTCTGATTTTTTTGACGAGTTTCTCTTTCGAACTTCAAAATATGGACATGAGCCAAAAACTACTTTTTTGACTTTTCTGACGATGCTCCGTCTTTATTAAATATAAAAAATTAAAAATTTAAGTGAATGGATTAACATATGAAATACAAATACGAGCATAATAGTGGAAAACGCAGGTATATGATACAAATGAAATGATGTAATGAATAAAATAATAAATAAAATAAATGCGATAAAGTAAAAGATCAATAACAAAAATAATAAATGCTGAAATAAAAATGAATTCAGATAAAATACGAAAAATTAAAAAATTAAAATAAAGAAAAATCGCTCAAAATAGCGTATTTCTCAAACTTCAAGAAACTAAGTGATGATTTTGTGTCAATAAGCGCAACTGTGGGTATTTGTATATTTATCCCCTTTGAACAAAAACACAAATTTGTTACTACGTCCTTCTGACTTTTTAACAGACTAGTCAAGTTACGAATTTTAAGCTTCTATCATTAATAACATGAGTTTTTTGAGCGCAAGAGGGCATGCAGTTTCGTAAATGCAAAAGCAGAGGAAGATATTCGTATTAGCAAAGAAAAATGCTCCGATGAAACAAAAAAAGGGTCAAAAATTGAGCTTTTCTGAGCAAAAATGACTTCAAAGACTGGTATAAGCGCTAAAATAGTATTATAACTACATTATTACATAGTTTCCAGTGAATTTATAGCACTTTTGACAAAAATTTTCAATTTTTATCCTTTTTTGCCTTCATTTTGCCTCATTTTCACCACGAAATCTTCCGTTTTTCCAACCTTGGGGGGCAGGACCCCCTCCTACGTGCATGTTTGATTGTGTGACACTGATATTTGCTTTTTGCAATCAGCACTATGTGCTAATAATTTGATAAATAACAATTAGACTGTTGGAAGAAAGTTATATTTAAAAAACCAAACCATGGCAGATAACAAAATAGAATATTTTTTTGATATTGCTCCATTTTCTTAGCATGCATCTGTTTAGCTCCACTTTATTATAAGAACAGTATGAAATAATTTCTAAATTCAATTTATTGATCGTTAGTCTAATTTTTGATTTTAGCGCATAATTATAGTAGCAGCTGCATCGAACAAACTGTCATATTAATTTTGTAGAATTTTGTATAGAATAAGTCGTCGATTTACTGTAATTATGATATTCATCAGTCAATTATTATAATTAAAATATATGATTATAATGAAAAAATACTTAATCAGTTAAGGCCATTTGTCAGCTTACGGTAGATAAACTTATCTAAAATGATCTATAGGCTCTTACACAGTCAAAATTGAAGCTTTTCTGCTATTAAATTTGACTAAACTGAACTGAATTTGTTTTATTCTGACTCAAATTTTTCAACGAGAACTCGAGCTGTACGCATACATGGGCAGCGACCAAATTATGGGGTGTCTGGGTGGTATAAAACTTACGAAATCCCGAAAAAACGTGCCAAAAATTCAAATCTGGGGTTGTATCGATTTTTGGGGTTTACCAGATTTAGGGATGTAGAAGCACCCACGCCCATATGTGGTTGTACGGTTTGTTTGTTTCGAATTTGAGTACCTATACAGGCACGTAACTCTGGGCGGAATGGGGAGCGGGTCCAGACCCCCCCCAAATTCAGAAAAATCGGAAAAATAGGACTTTTTACACGTTATATTGTGCTATTTTTGGCCTTTTTGGGCTTGGCCCCTCTTGAATTGGTGTTGGTCCTCCACCCCAAAAAATAGGACGGCCAGCTACGTGCCTGTACCTATATTATGATTACTTCGACCATTTTTGAACCAATCAGCTCCTTGAATCTTTTCGCTTACAAGGGAAAATATAATTTTCCCTCTCTAAAACTACAAAAAAATAATACCACGGAAAAATTAATCACTCAAGTGTTATGTGTACCATTGCGTTTCCAAAAAAGCATTATTGGGATTCAAGATCGGTGTTGCATATCGATTAATGCAGCCTACATCCTGGCCAATAAATGCTTGTAAACATAAAAAAACATTCAGTCTCAGAATGCTATCTTAATTATATATTTATTGTAAGCTTCATTCTCGCTTACAGAAGCAGGCGCAGCAGTCGCCTTTAGACCCATTCAAAAACGTTTACTGTTACGATTAAAAGAGCAGAAATAAATATACAATTTGGTTCTAAAACCCAAAACGACAAGGTACGGTTTTCCTGTGACCTGCGGATAAATCTGCTGTGTTGTTTGGAATTTTTTGAATAGACGGCCGCCTCTGGCTGTCTTAAGGAAAGGGAAATGTTGTCGGAATTTTTTGACGTTTTGCACGCTATTGCAGTGGCGTGTCAGAACTTTTTAAATGTCGAAACATGCAATAAAAGTTCTGTCGGAGGAAAACATTACTTAAGAAAAAATCGCCGATTTTAGGCATTTTTCATCAGAGTGCCCTGGCATAAAAACTCGCTTAAAAACGGATAAAACTTAAAAAAAGTGAATTATAGAAGAATCCCCTGCACGCCATTTTGAGTGAAAACTAGCTTTGTTACATTTTAATTTAAATTATTTTAGTGCCCTAATAAGACTTGTATATTGGCCGATCTGGGTGAGGGGGGCAAAAAATAAGACTTGCGTATTGGCCGATCCGAGGGGTGGGAACAAAATGCCCTCAAAACTGGTATGAGCAGTAAAATAGTGTTAAAACTACGTTATTACACAGTTTCTGGTCAATCTGAAGCATTTTTAAAGCAATTTTTCAATTTTCATCCGTTTTTAGCCTAGATTTTGCCTCATTTTCCCCACAAAATTTTCCATTTTTTATTCTGGGGTGGGGGGACGAGATGCACAGTGTGGCTGATCCGAGGGGGTAGCCCCTTTTATGCAGGTTCAATAATCAAGCTTTTTATGGCCAAAATGACCTCAAAAACTGATAGATGATAGATAGATCACAGTTTTTAATAAATTGCAAACACGTTAAGAAGAAATTTGAATTCGCATTGTTTTTTTGCATTTATTTTGACTCATTTTTTAATGGAATTTCCCATTTTTTAATTCACGGGGTCTAGGCCCCCCACGAATCTTCAAGTGTATGTCTGATGGATGGGACCCTAAATGATATAAGAGAAATTTTCTGACATGAAATTTGGCAAACAAAATATATGATTTTAAACAACTTTTTAAATTTCATTTCAATTAAGAAGTCAAAATTTAAACCTATTTATCTACATCTCGTCAGTTACTTCTGTAACCGTTCATGTGAAGCTCATTTGATAATAACCAAGCTGTTCCTTAAGCAGAAATCTTACATCAATGCTTTAATTTCGAAAGAAAATTAAAATATATTATCTTTTTTCATGAATAATTAAATTGGCATTCTGTTGATTTAACAGGTAATCATAATTAAGGCGTTTTTGAGTGCAGATAGAAAATCAAAAATTATATGATTCTTTTGTAAAAAATTTTTGTAAAATTACTTAAGTTGTCTTTTGATCAAATAATTTTAGAAATTATTTGCAACAGAGGGCTGTATTCTGTTTTATACCTAAATTTTTTAATTTTAATTTAAGACTTTAATGCTGAAATAGAATGAAAGTTTTCAGCGAATACACGTGAAATAAATCATCCTGCTAAATTGAATTTAATATAGGTGTATTACGCTGTTATGCTTAAATATATAAATAAAATATAAATAAAAATAAAATATACTAAAATCGCCTAAATCAGCGTATTTTAGCTATTTCGCTTATTGTATTTTATTTTGCTAGAGAAAATAACTTAAGAGTTCGTTGCTAGACGTTTGTTAGAGATTGCATTTGGCTGGACCCCTTAAAATACAAAAAAATTAAAAATATTCTGGAAGGATCAAGACGAAATAAAAGTCAAAAGTAATTGAAAATGAAAAATTCACTACAATTTGCTTCTTTGATCATAAGCAGTCAAGTAACAAACTTAATTACATTGTTGGAGAAACACGAAATTGATATTTCATGACATTTATATCAGTTTTCAGAAAATTTGGGTCAAAAACTTTCTAATAAATTCCTTATGGATCGGTAATGCCACGCTGCACATCATGGACGTCACGTTTGACTAAGTCAGGAAGGAAATTTTCATCGCCTAAAAATAGGGGCTTAATTTGCTGTCATTCTGCACCTCAGCGTACCTAACGACGCCAGTCGTCGTCAGTTGAAAAATTCTTTTTTTGGACAACGTGGATAACCTCGAGCAATTTCTCGCCCTACTGACCATGTGACGTAACACTTAAGACATGCGGCGACGCCGAAAAATTGCGTAGTGTACCATGCGTTATATAACCGATTTAAATACAAACGAAATATGGCACGGCGGTTAGTGCATCCGGTAGCTGAATTTTTTTTCCGGCCCACTGCTCAACATCGGATATCCACTTTTTCTATAAAACAATTTATAACGCATTTCACATCCGCTGGCGAAATATTAAACGCTTTTAGTCCTAATTCGCTCCAAATATGCTACTTTTCCGCAGCAATTTCCAGGTAAAGAATTTCCGCGTGTTTTAATCGTAGTTTAATTAAAATTTATTTAAGAAGGCACGGGCGATCTAGGTTCAGAATCTCAGAGTACTGTTGGTCCAAAAAAGGTCTTATGTAAAAAAATTGAGACAAAACAAATCGAAAAATATGTTTAAGAAGTTAATTAATTAAGTTGATGTCAAAAAACGCGAAAAAACGGAATCTAACGTAAAAAATATATTTTAGAAGTTCCGCACAGCGTTTTTGTTCATGAGGGTCACGATTATAGAATGACAGCATGGCTGATCTGGGGAAGGGGAAGTAAAACCGGTCAGCGTGGGTAAAAAATTTAAGCTTTTTGTCACAAAGTGATCCCCAAAAAAAATGATTCCAAAACTTCTGATCGATTTAAAGCATTTTTGAAAAGAATTTTCCAAAGTTTTCTCTATTTTGACCTTCATTTTGCCTCATTTCCTAAGATAATTTCCAAATTTTTTATTCCCTGCTTCTAGATCATCCAGAGCCTCCTCCTTCCTCAGGCATGTCTAGACTGGTTCCCTTAATCCCATGCCCATGCGTATGCGTATCCGAAATGATTCGAAGGGAGATAATCATAATTTTTAGCCGCGATATTCTTTTCCACATCTAGTGACGCCCATAATGCACAGCATGTTTGGCCTGAAGGGTCAGCCACATACCTGGGCGTAAGGGGGATTTGAGGGGTTATGCATCCCGCCGAGAAAATAAAACAACCCCCCAGAAACCAAAATAACCCCCAGAATTCATTTTTAAATTTTTTTCTGTTTTTTTCGCAATTTTTATTGCCAATGAATGGATAGTGCTTGGTGAGAAATGTTAAAATGGTGTTTGTTTCGCCATACCACCACATCTGGACGCGGGGTGTTTGGGGTATGCAACCCCGAGAAACCAAAATACCCCTCCAGAATTGAATGTTTGAAGATTTTTTTGTTTTTTTATATGCCAATGGGTAGTGCTCGATGAGAAACGTTGCAAAATGATGTTTTTTTCGCCGTACCACCATTTGTAGAGCCATTTTTTGACCTTCGAAAAATCTTGCATTCTCCCCAGAATTTCGGTGCCGCCCACCTATAGTAGCATACAGTCTAGTGATCTGCTGGAGCGCCTTTTTTTGAGCTAAAAGGAAGTCAAGAGCTACATAGGTCAAATGCCAAAACTGTATTAATTCACAGAGTTGGTCAATCCTGAACAGAATAATTTTGCAGGAAACATTTTGATTTCATCCATTTGACCTTTTGTTTTGCTTCATTCACTGAGTGTGAAAAGTCCGGCGACAATTAAATGAAATAAACGCAAATGAAAATAGAATAAATAATAAGAGAATGTATTGGTTCAATCGGATAGATGTGTGCACATAAGGACGCGCGAACCAAACGCGACACTGACGAAGAATTATTGGCGAGTCAGCCCAAAAATATTTATCAGTGTTTTCTAATGAGTCTAATGCGACTTCCATACCTGGGCGTGGGGTTGGGGGTACGCACTCCCCCTCCCAGAAACCAAGTCCCCGCCAGAAACCAAAATATGCTCCCTCCAGAATTCAATTTTTGAAGTTTATTTTTGTTATTTTTCGCAATTTTTTGATGCAAATAAATAGTGCTCGATAAGAAACGTTGAAAAATGGTGTTTTTCGCCATATCACCTTTTTTAAGGCCATTTTTTGACCATTGAAAAATCTTGCATCCATCCCCCCTAGAATTTTCTAGATTTTTAGTGCCGTTTACCTATACAGACAAGTCCACGCTGTGCTACATCTTTCTATATGACTAATTCTGAAAAAAATTATCAAAAAATTTATTGAAAAATTTACAAAACGTGTGATCATTTGGCGCACAAAGCGCAGAAATAATTGAATCTATTGGGCTAAAAAGTCGCTGAAAACAATCAAAATGGCATATTTTCTTAGGTTTTTCTGTAATACTGAAAAGTCTGTGGACAGGAGCTTTTTGCGGTAGTTCTGCACTCGGATTCATTCTGGGTGAGTCCGCCCCCAAGCCTTAATTTGAGATTGACCTTTAGCTTGGTTTCTAGGCACCATTTGTCCACACGTGGGACAGTGTGCAAATTTTTGGGGTCTAAGGATCAGAAAATTTTCAATGTAGAGAAAGTATTACAATAAGCGATGTTAAGTTGCGAAATAGCACCATTTTCATGGATTCTCATCAAGCTCTATCCGTTGGCAGCAAAAAAGTTCGAAGAATCTAGAAAATTTAAAAATTTAAATTTTGAAGTCTGTGTGGGTACCTTTAAATTTTGGTAGTACTCTCCCGCCCGGCCCGTGCGTACCCGAAGCCCCACTAATGTGCCCGCAGTTATTTCTGTTACTGTAGGTGTGGATGTGTAACGGGGCAACCGGCCAACCACGTTAGTCAGTGAGCCAAATTTTACCCGCACCGGTTTCCCGTATCTTCCGCTCTAACACGCGTGTGTAGTACTAACCGACTCGGGCTCTTGCTCACTTTGCCCATTATATTCATCAAGAATATGTTTCACAACAACATCAACCCCACGGGTTTAACACCTAAGTAGACAATTTCCACTGATCCGTAGCTTCCCCGCTACAGATGTCCTGACAGAATCGCTGAATTGAAAGTAATAATTTTGTTGTACTTATGCGTATTTTTTGGTAGGAAACAGGTCCAAATTTTGCTATGAAATGCAGAAAATTTGGGTTATCATACCGTAGATCTAACACTAATTTGATTCTATCTTTGTGAAAAATATTCCGTTGTCTTATACGAGTATTTATATTAATTCATCATGCGTAATCGTTAAAAATAACTATCAATGATGAGTATGCTCAGTCGAAAAAATTTTCTGTCAATCCGAATCTCGGATACTGCATGCTTGTAAAATAATTTTTTGTTGTTTGTTCATATCCTGCATCCGGAACGATTCTGTGAGATTGAGAACAATCGAGAAAAATTCCATTTCTGGCTTTTTTTATCAAAGAACTTACAATTCTTGAAAAGCTCTCCTCATTCAACGTATTTTGCTGCAAATGACCAAATTACTGGAGCCATACCATTAGACTCCGCGAACGGATTAGGAATTTTCGCTTAAGAAAAAGAGGCAGAACGAATGCCATTGACTAATGAAGAAAGACAAAACTTTTTCGTGGTACTATGTTTGAAATCGGACATAAGCACTGAAATTTATACTTAAAATTTAAGAAATTAAAACAATAAAAAATTAAAGATAAAACATTTTTGAAACAACAAATTAAACAAAAATATTCTACACAAAATATTTTTAACCATATATTAATTTTTTCATTTTAAGGCTACGCTCATTCGTAAATTAATTATACCTTGAGATGACTACGGCTGACCCCCACCTGGAGCAGGCTGTCTGACGCTCACCAGCTATGCTATTTGTTAGTGTGCATCGATGAGATAAATGTTAATAGCGTAAAACTTGCATTAATTTACAGTTTAAGTAGATTGCAAGTATTTTGTGCTAAAATTTCGATTTTCGTCTTCACCGCAATTTTATCATTTTTTACTGAAGAAATGAATAAATTCATACATTCTATTCTAGAGGGCAAGACCAGACATGCAATGCTTCAGTGGGTATATGTAATTAAACAAAAAATAAATGGGAAAAATTTAAATTTTTTCTGGGATGATAATACGAATAAGTCAAAAAGAAGGTTAAGTATTTAAGTGAAATTTACCTGCGAGAGTAGTTCAAATGATCAGGCAATATAGATTAGCAGGTTAGAGCATAGATCTGATGTTCTTCTAGTGTTAAAACAATCTTTGGGGCCATTTTATCTATACAAAAAGCTTTTACCCCTAATTTACCGATTAACCTCTAGGTCACAGGTGGGGAGCAGCCTTATTTTGGAAGACCATGGGGCAAAATCGCCAAAAAAATTATGTTAAAAATTTAATTCCGGTTGTCTATCGAGTTTGGAGGGAAGGTCCGCCGGATTTTCGGGGGAAGGATGGTCGATAGTCTAGAAGAGACGCGTTCTAAAGGGGATGGGTTTGGGTGTGGGGGTTTGTCTTCCCAGAATAACAAGTGACCCACTGCAAATGGCAATGCGACCGCCCCCAGAATTGTTGTTTTTCGGCACCTAATTTTCAGATCAAACTTTCAGATTAATTTCGAAGAAATATTATTTAGAATAAGTCATCGATTTACTGTAATTATTATATTAATCAGTCAATAATTATAATTCAAATAGTGATTATAATAAAGAAAATTACTCAATCACTTAACGTCATTTGACAGCTCACAGTAAATAAACTTATGCATAATGAACTATAGACTGTTAAACGGTCAAAATTAAAGCTTTTCCGCTATTGAATTTGACTATATTGAATTGAATTTTTTTCTAAATTTTAACTCAAACTTTTCAACGAGAACGATGAGCTGTAGGCATACATGGGCAGCGACAAAATTATATGGTGTCTGAATGGTGTAAAACTTACAAAATTCTAAAAAATGGCGAAAATTTAAGTCTGGGGTCAATCGAGTTCTAGGGATTTACCGGATTTGAATGTAAAATCCACGCCTATAGTCCGTTTCATTTATTCGAGAGCTTTTTAGTTCAATTTTTCTAAGTGCCACAGTAAGCGAAACATGCCGAATTACTCTACTTCGGCAGATCAGCTCAGTGAAAGCGATTGGCTGGAATTCTTCCATTTTCAATGCACTAATCCACCCATATATTTTTTAATTTAGGCATTTAATCAGTGATGGGACATACTGCAGTAAATGCGCTAAACAAAAGGCTATTGGCCGGAATCGAACCCGGGTTGCTTCGACAACAAGCAGGGGTTTTACCACTGAGCTATGTAATTCAGGAGCCTGAAAACTGGGCAGGTCCGGAAGACCCGCCACTGCGCAGCGTCCGGTGCTATATATTCCGGAGATGAAACGTCATCTCGATGGGTTAAAGCGCAAAAAAGGCGCAAAAGCTATAAATAGCCGATCCGACCAGCGAAACGAGCTGACCGGAAAACACATCCGAACAGCGAAAACATGGTGACGGGAAAGCTATAGCAGCGCATGAGTTCGATGAGCGTGTCCGTGCACCGCACTTACACCACCCCCTCTTAACAAAGAGTCCCTTTGGGGGAGCAACCCAAGGGGATCTCCGTGAGACCTCCAATGTTATTGAGAAGCCGTAAAACTGAGCAGTAGCTAAAGTGATATCTAGCGACTTAGAGTAAATAAGGAATAAGTGGTTACTGTAACCTCCGAAAATATTTACTGAAAAAGGCCTCGGATAAATGAAACAGGCTATAGACTAAGCGCATCTTTTCTCGTTCTTGCAGATGCATCATATACAATACGCACTGTAGAGATTATAGCTGTGATTGAACGATTTGTTTATTATTTCAACATTTTGAGTACCTATTTTATTCTTAATCCCATCATTTTTGAATCAATCAGCTTGTTAAATCTTTTTGCTTACAGGGGAAAAATAATCTGCCTCCTCTGAAATTACAGAAAAATTAGTTCTGCGAAAAATCAATCATTCATGCGTTGAGTGTACAATTGCGTTTCAAAAAAACCTGCATTTTTGGGATGCAAGATCGGTTTTGGATATCGATTAATGCAGCCTATATTCTGGCTAATACAAGCTTGTAAACATAAAAAAAGCATTCAGTCTCCGAGTGCTATCTCAGTTAAATATTTATTGTAAGCTTCATTCTCGCTTACAGAAGCAGGCGCAGCAGTCGCCTTTAAACCCATTCAAAAACGTTTACTGTTACGATTAAAAGAGCAGAAATAAATACACAATTCGGTTCTAAAACCCAAAACGACAAGGTACGGTTTTTCTCGTGACCTGCGGAAAAATCTGCAGTGTTGTTTTAAATTTTTTGAATAGACAGCTGTGGCTGTCTAAAGAAAAGGGAAATGTTGTCAGAAGCTTTTAACGTTTTGCACGCAGTTGCAGTGGCGTGTTAAAACTTTTTAAATGTCAAAACATGCAATTGAAGTTCTGTCAGAGGGAAAAATAAGTGATGAGAAAAAAGCGCGCTTTTTTCGGCATATTTTGTCAAGGTGCTCTGGCATCAAAACTCGCGGGGAAAACGGCAAAAATTGAAAAAAAAAGAATTATAGAACAGCCCACAACTTTCCCTGCACGCCATTGACTTAAAACTACATAGCTTTGTCGTTTTTAATTTGAATTATTATAGTGCCGTAATAAGACATGTACATTGGATCTTTTGGAAGTCGATAGCATAGGTGCACAGCATGGCCGATCTGGGGGCCGAAATGACTTGAAAACCGGTATAAGCACTAAAATAGTGTTAAAACTACGTTATTACACCGTTTCTGGTCAGTTTGAAGTAAAGAAATTTTCAATTTTCATTTGTTTTTAGTTTCATTTTCCTTAATTTTTCTATTCTGGAGGCCAGGATCATACCTGGGCGTGAAGAAGGGGGGGTTAAGGCATACGTGGGCAGCAAGAAAATTCTAGGGGCTTATGGCATACGCGGGCAGCAAAAAAATTCTAGGGGGGGGTTAAGGCATACGTGGGCTGCAAGAAAATTCTGGGGGTGGGGTTAAGGCATACGTGGGCATAAAGAAAATTCTGAGGGGGTGCAAGATTTTTTAAAGGTAAAAAAATGGCCTTAAAAATGGTGGAAAAACACCATTTTTCGATGTTTCTCATCGAACACTATATGTACATTGGCATCAAAAACTTGTGAAAACCGACTCCTAAAAAGTAAAGTTTTCTGACACAAGCACAAAATGAAACTGATTTGCTAGAAAACTTTACCACACTGCAAAAACGGCTGAAATTCCAATATAACTGCATTTTTTGCATTTTTAATTTTTTTCAATACGGCTGTCCCCGTAAGCTTTGCTAATTACGTGCGAAAGATTGCATATGTTTTAATGTATAGGCACGATTCCAAGAGCGCGTAGCTTTCAAATGATTACTAATTCGTCTGGTTGGATAAATAGTTCACATTTTTAATTTTAAGGCGTGTAAGGAAGCCATATTGGTAAATTACTGTAGTTTTAGATGTTTTCATCCAGAACGCTTTGTGGCTGTAA
Source organism: Mermis nigrescens (assembly GCA_036768485.1). NCBI lineage: Eukaryota > Metazoa > Nematoda > Enoplea > Mermithida > Mermithidae > Mermis > Mermis nigrescens. The sequence goes on from JAVLUZ010000161.1 coordinate 872,374, forward strand.
CATATTTCGAAAATATTTTCAGTAAATAGCTATAGAATTTTAAGTTTTTTTAGTTAGATATTTCCTACTACCAACACGGTGAATACACTGGGCAAGGTTAATAGGAACTTTTTTAGCATAAAGCGCATTTCACGAATTTATCTCCATTGGACAACATGAGTATTTATACGCACAACTTCAGAAATGGCAATGCTTTGTAGTAGGGTTACGTGATGTAGTTTCATGCAACTCCTCATTCCTTTGGATCGGACTGAAAAGATTCCAGTTCTCTTCTTTGAAAAGCGTGTTTTTGACCAAAAAATGGATTGGCTTTCTTCTGGGCATTGTATTATGCCAATGCGTGTTGTCCTATTACTGTAGTTTGTTCGGTGAACGCAGTTCACCGTGTTAGTATTGAGCACACGTGGGCGTGGGAAGGGGGGCATTGGGGAGTATGCACACCCTCCAAAAACCAAAATACTCCCCCATAAACCAAAATATTCTTTCCAGAATTATATTTTTAGAATTTTTCTTGATTTTTTGCGCAATTTTTGATGCCAATGGATAGTGCTCGATGAGAAACGTTGAAAAATGATGTTCTTTTGCCATAGCACCCGTTTTAGGCCATTTTTGGCCTTTAAAAAATCTCGCCCCCCACCTCCAGAATTTGGGTGCTGCCCATCTATGGTTATTGGACGATTTTTCGATGTTGGTACTAGACGGTTAAGTCATTGAACGATCGTTGGACGCTGATAATAACGTGATCTCCTTTGGACAACATTGTTGGAGAAATATAAAATTGATACTCGACGACTCTATATGACTTTTCAGACGATTTTGGCCCATAAAACGCTCTAATAACTTTCTCATAAACCGGTCATGCCATGCTTGCTCATCTATGGACGTCACATTTGACCTAAATTAGTAAAACTGTCTTTCGTTTAAAAATAGTGGCATAATTTGCTCGTCATTCTGCCCCTCGGCGTATTTAACGACGCCGGTGTCGCACCTTGGTGTCCGTGCTTTCAGTGTACCGGCCGGACACTTTAAGTTACCTTAGTGTCCGGCCGGACATTTTAAGGCACCTTAAAGTGTCCGGCTCTGTCTTAAAGTGTCCGGGTTACGTCTGAGTTTACGTGCGCATATACGCCCACGCATATCACTCTCTGTACAATTAGGGTAGGCATGATATTTGCGTACCCTGTACAATGTATTGAGGCACAAAATACAAGCAAGCCGGTCGCCCCCCCCCAATTGGTCCAAATAGAGCGCGAAATCGAGGATTTTGAGCGATTTTCAGCGATTTTCGGTTTAAAAGGGCTAATTTTTCCGCCCAAGTCAGGGTTCCGCCCCCCCCCATTAGGAAAATCCTGGATCCGCCACTGGTCATAAATGTTGTGAATTCAAACTGCACACGGTTCCGTTCACTCATGATTCTGAAAAGACATGCTAAGACTTCATTTTATATATTGCCTTCCATGCTACCATTCATACATGTAACGAGGGGGTGGAGATTCCCATAACCGAAGTCTTAAATGTAAAAATATAAATATAAAAAAAACATAAATTGTCTATTCCTCTTCCCCGATTTTGTGCAAAACACTTGCGATTTCTAGCCACTTCAGGTGCATTCTTTCAATTTTTGGATAAAAATTGAAGTTCGCGCACTCCCCCTAATGGTCGGCGAACCCCCGCCCAACACTCTGGGCTGTTAAATGCCTGCTACTTTACATGGGCACAGGGCCAAATTCTGGCAGTCAGATGGAGCATATGTGCAAAAAACGCTAAATTATTCAATTCTACGGATCTACCGATTTGGAGAGACTTTGGATTTTGGGGGTTACCCTATCCTTTTACGTGCTACGTATGGATGCCCACTCTCTCCCAATGTTTAAATACATTTTTTCTCGCTTTTAAGCACGTTATTGTGGCCCGGACACTTTGAGGTAAACCCGGACACTTTAAGGTACCTTAAAGTGTCCGGCCGGACACTTTAGGTGAGACACCGGTCGTCACTTGGAATATCTTATTTTGGAATATAGTAATGCGGTGGAAAAATTCAGAGCAATTTCTCGCTCTATCCACTGACCATGTGACACCCGCTGTAAGACGTGCGGCGACGCTTAAAAGTTGCGTAGTGCATTTCCGTTATATAACTGATTTAATTGGAAACAAAATATGGCACGATGGTGAGTGCATCCGGTAGCTGAATTTTTTTCGGCCTCTTAGAATCGAATATCCACTTTTTATATAAAACGTCTCATTACGCATTTTACATCCGCTGGCAAAATATTTATTACTTTTCGTCTTAATCCGCTCTAAACACTACGCATCCGCAAATTTTCAGGTAACGAATCTATGTATATTTTAATCGTAGTTTAATAAAATTTTCCTCGCGAATTAATTCAAGATTAAATTACGGTAAATGAGCGCGCAGTTCTATCAATATTACTCCCATGCGCTATATCGTAACGCATCTATACATTTAAAAGGCATGGGCGATTCAGGCCCAGAATCTTAGAGTACCGTTGGTCCGAAAAAGGTCTTATGTAAAAGAAACTCAAAACAAAAAATCGAACAAATATGTTTTAGGAGTTAGTTAATCGATTGTGTCCCGATTCTCCCGACCATCCCGATTTCCCGACCGTCCCGATTCTCCGACCGTCCGATTCTCCGACCTTCCCGATTCTCCGACCGTCCAGATCCTCCGCCCAAGCTGAAAGAGTTTTTTTTAATTCGCGAGAATCTCGTTTCTCACCGACCAGTCCCGATTCTCCGACCATGGTAAGATTTGACAAGTTTCGACTACGACTGCATTGCACGATATTATAATGCAGTACCTAAGAATGCATTCCACGCATGTATATAACATGCAAAATCGAATGTCATTATTTATACACTTTCGATGTAACTCCCTGTTTATTCTCACTTTTTTCAAGTCAAATTGAAAGGAATAATTGTAATGTCAGACAAAAAATTACTTTTTCACACTAGATTTGCAGCTAGTAGAATATCACTCTCAATTTTACTGAATGACAAAAATGATACGTTATGAAAAAATCCTAAAATTGACATAATAATTCAATCTCTGAATAAGTCTCTTATTACATATATGTACAATCAGTTATTTAGCAGTTGATTGACATTGGTTTATGCTACCTGTCAAATTTGAATCTATAGTCGGAGAATCGGGAAAATCGGAGAATCGAGACGGTCGGAGAATCGGGACCTGGTCGGAGAACCGGGACGGGCGGAGAATCGGGACGGTCGGAGAAACGAGATCTTTGCGGATCTTTAAATAACCTCTTAGCATTAGGCGGAGAATCGGGACGATCGGGATATTCCGGAAAGTCGGAGAATCGGGACAGAGCGAGTCAATCAAGTTAAAGTCGAAAGACGCGAGAAAACGGAATTTATCGTAAAAAATATGTTTTAGAAGTTCCGCGAGCGTTTTTTCTCGAGGGTCTCGAGCATAGATGCAGAGCATGGCTGTTCTGGCAAAGGGGAGGTACAGCTGCTCTGCGTGGGTAAAGAAATTTAGCTTTTTGTTATAAAGTGATCCCGAAAACTGACAAAAGCGCTACAATAGCGGGTAAACCAAAGTTATAAGACAACTTCTGTTCAATGTAAAGCACTTTTGAGTAGAATTTTTAAAATTTGGTTCCATTTTTGACCTTCATTTTGCGCTATTTCCTAAGAACTCTTCCCAATTTTTTATTTTCTGGTGATAGACCATCCAAACTCGCCTCCTCAGAAGTCGAAATGTTGCAAAAGTGCGTTATAGTAAGGCTGAAATTTCAAAATTTTCCAATCGCTCCGCACCGGATTTACTTCCTTCTTATGCTCTCAAGCTAATCGTGTCGAACAATTTATGTAAATTTAACAATTAAACAACATCTTTATGCAGTTTTATTAATTCTTAATAATCCAGACGTTAATTTGACTGCATGGAGGTGTCGTTTTATCCGCCACAATCAGCTGATAGCTTTTAAAATCGCCTCGCCTAGCAAGTAAAATTTGTGTAGAACATATGACTAAGGGTTTCCGCCTTTGACACCTCTATTTTTTTATGAGACAAAGATTTTGAGGTTCGTATAGAGATTTTTGATGCCATATTTGTACAATGTACAGCGACTTTTTGGGGCAAAGCGAGTAGTAATTTAAACGCTTTTTTGAGTACTTTCTGTGGCAAAATTTCAGAAAATTTTGGCGCTCCGCGCTGAAGAACGCACGTGCTGGCGTTAAACACTCCAAAATCTATTTTTCGTACAATTTGAAGCATCTTTGTTCAGACTTATATATCTTTTACATCTATCTCTACAGTTTAATAAAGACTTCATGCAGAAAATAAGAACTATTTGACAATTTCGCCTCTGTTTTTCTGCCGTTTGATAGATAAAATCGATTCGTTTATCTTTAAGTTGCATTGAATTCATAAGCTAATTGGTGTCAATTAGTGAGATTCAGTCAGAATATTGAAATCGCTATTTCTGATTGTGTAACAAGTTATTTTAAGCTTTCCGAGTCGAGTTTTATGCGTAAATTCAACCAAAAACTCATAAAAATTTCTGCGCTCCGCGCACAAACCATACAATCAGAGGAATTTAGAACGAATTATTACTGTTTGTGAAGCATGCGGATCGCGGAAACGGGCTAGTAGCATACGTGGGCAGCAAGAAAATTCTGGGGGAGGGGGGAGCAAGATTTTTTTGAAGGTCGAAAAATGGCCTTAAAAATGGTGGTATGGCGATAACAACACCATTTTTCGACGTTTCATCATCAAGCACAGTCCATTGGCATCTAAAAAATTGCGATAAAAACGAAAAAATTTTCAAAAATTGAATTCACGGGGTATTTTGATTTCTGGGGGGGTGGCTTGATTTCTGGGGGGTGCATATCCCCCAAACCCCCACGCCCAGGTGTGGCTAGTTAGTAGTATTTAAGTAACTATGTGTACATTCAATAGCATGTATGTACATCTATATTATTATAGGCACAAAAAATGTATCGCTCGCTACACAGACATTGCCGGAGATTTTTGAGTACATGAACAAAGAAGCTCTTTTGCGCTGATTTTGCATAACTACTAAGCCGTCCAATAAGATCCCGAGCTTTTCTAATGCATATTTCCGCCAAAATTCTGAAAAATTTTCGGCGCTCAGCGCCGTCACATTTTATGTTAAATTGTTAATTTGGCTACACGGCCTCATCAAAGGTGGGCGGCACCAAAGTTCTGGTGGGTCAAAGGTCAACAAATGCGTATGCGGAAAATTGCTCGCCAACGATTGCTCGAGAACAATTGCTCGACAACAATTGCTCGACAACAATTGCTCGCCCAGCTATTGCTCGCCCAGCAATTGCTCGCCCAGCAATTGCTCGCCCAGCAATTGCTCGCCCAGCAATTGCTCGCCCAGCAATTGCTCGCCCAGCAATTGCTCGCCCAGCAATTACTCTCCCAGCAATTGCTCACCCAGCAATTGCTCGCCCAACAATTGCTCGCTCAGCAATTGCCCGCCAACCATTGCTCGCCAACAATTGTTCGCCCAGCAATTGCTCGCCAAATGATTGCTCGACGAACAATTGCTCGCTTAACAATTGCTCGCCAATCGCCATTGCTAGCCGAACGATTACTTGCTGAGCGATTGCTCGCCAGTGAATTGATCACATGGAAAATCGCTCCCTAAGCGTTGTTGCTTCTCCTTTCTTCGAATGAACAATTGTCATTCTATATCGGAACGCAATAAAGATGGAACTGCGTTCCTACCAAAAATTGACCGTCCCCGGATCTTGTAGTCATACGGTCTGAAAATAATTGTGTAATTAAGTACAATATAGTTCTGCTGTGATCGGAAAAATTTCCGACTTGAATTACTTTGCTTCAATGATCAGCTTGTAATTGATAGAACGAATTAAAAATACTTAAAATGCATTTTTCGACTAATCACAGGTGATTGGCGAGCAATCGCATGGCGGTGGCGAGCACCTGTCGACTTTATTGAGTGCATTAAAACTGAAAATTAAGATTGAACGAATTAAAAATCTTTTAGTACACTAAAAATGAATACTTTCAAACTGAAACTACTGCTTCTCTCTCTTTCCTACCAAAAAGGAAACAATCAGTACATTGATAAATGTATGAGCGCCAATGTATGCAATATCACAGCAAAACTGAATTGTACTTAATTATACCATTTTGTTCAGACCAGATGATTACAAGATCCGGGGACGGTCGATTATTGGAGTTAACACACCTTTCATTTTTATAGCGTATATGATTCCGATATAGAATGACAATTGCTGATTCAAATAAATGAGAAGCAACAATGCTTAGAGAGCGGTTCCCATGTGATCAATTCACTGGCGAGCAATCGCTCAGCAAGTAATCGTATCGCTACCAATTGTTGGTGATTGGCGAGCAAAAGTTCGGCGAGCAATTGCTGGGCGAGCAATTGCTATGCGAGCAATTGCTGGGCGAGCAATTGCTAGGCGAGCAATTGCTAGGCGAGCAATTGCTGGACGAGCAATGGCTGGGCGAGTAATTGCTGGGCGAGCAATTGCTAGGCGAGCAATTAGTTAACGAGCAATTGCTCTCGAGCAATTGCGGGCTGCAAGATTTTTCAAAGGTAATCCAAAAAAACGGCCTTAAAAATGGTGGTATGGCGAAGAAATCGCACTTTTTTCGACGTTTCTCATCGGAGCACTATCCATCGGCATCAAAAACTTGCGAAAAAAGCAATAAACATTCCAAAAATTGAATTCTGGGGATATTTTGAATTTTGGGGGATGCATAACCCTCAAACCCCTCCCTCACGCCCAGCTATAGAACTCACTCTAAAACACTTCATGAAATTATTGCTGCAGTGGCACGTGCAGGATTCTTAGCTATTCTAAGCACATTTCATGGCGCTTATGATTAAAATCGTCTTTTCAGCGTCAGGGCATTATCTAAACGCTACGATGTAGTTTTTTCATTAGCGCAATAGGACTATGAACTTATCAAGCATTTAGCACTAAGAACTCTTTGAAGTTTTGGCACTTCGCGCCTCGACGTTTTTAAGACCACGTCTACATCATGCTTAACGTCAGACACACATTCTTAGGTTTATGAAATTATTACCACCGTGGCATAGGTATGCTGGATTCTTAATCTTTTTTTGATATTTTCATGAAATATTCTTCAAATTTTATAGCGTTTCGCGCCGTCATTTGATTAAAATTGTCAATTTAGCTTCAGGCGCGGAACTGAAAACGCTACAATGTTGACTCTGCAAGAGTCCAAGAGGATGCTGAGCTTTTTAAGTATATTTCGGTAGAAACATGATTCAATGTCTACATTCTACAGAGAATAGGTGCGCAAGGTCAAACTTTAAGAGGGGCAGGGTAAAACCAAAAATTGACAGATAGATTAGTGCTTCGTGAAAACGGTTATATAGCCTTTCTGGGCTCAATAAACTAAGTTGTACAGCCTTTTTGAACGCGCAAACATAGCTAAAAAGCCTTTTCGGACTAAAAATGCCTATTAAGCCCGTTTTGCAGACAAGAAAATTACTTAATATCTTTTTGAAACTCAGAAATGACAACTATATAGCATTTTTGAGCTCACACGGTTTTTTTAAGTCCCGAAAGGCTATATAGCTAATTTTCTGGGCAGAAAAAAAGCTATCGAGCTGATTTCCTGAGCCCGTAAAAAAATTTACAATGATGTATTTTCGGCCAAAATGGCTGTATAGTTATCAGTTTTTCAGAGCTCAGAGGAAAGAAATACCTCCCTCTCACCCCCATGTTCTTGTATGTTGTACAGACTAAAGGATGAAATCGCTGTTGCGTTAGTGCAATATATGTAGGATTCTGAACTATTTTTAACGCATATTATCATCAAAATTTCTTCGAAATTTTCGGTGCTTCGCGCCGCATTTTCTAAAACTAACTGCTCAAACATAGCTGCGCATCTCTAAACACTAGGCGCAATGGTTGTTGCGTTTCTCTAACTTGTGCTAAAATCAGCGTTTGTCTGATTAAATTATTAAAAATACTGCACTCCGTTACGCTGACCCCCCTGACGTAGAGTGAAATTTATTTAGCATATTTAGAAATGCTTTTTCCAGCTCTGAAAATACATAGATCAATGATTTCATAGTAAATCTACGTCATTTACTAGTCTATTTTTCTTGTATATAACATGATATAAAAATGTCGGTTAAAACTCCGCAAAAAATTTTTGAAACTGTCCATCAAAATGTGAAAAAATTCTTGAAATTTTTTGCTATAGACCACGTAACTCGACGACTCTAATGAATTGTGTGGCAATTCGATCAATGTGCCCATTTATATGCAACCCGTTATATCGAATTTGAATACGTGCAAAATACGCCACGACAACAAATGATGGTCGCATTACGTGTGCCCAGCAATTAACTTCTTTTTTGGGCCAATTATATTCGAATATCCAGTTTTTTAATGAAACTTCGATATACTCGTATGTATATACTTTCGCCTTAACAAAATATCACTATTCGCCATTCTCATTCGCTCAAAATGCTGCCGTTTCGAACTTACGAGGTAAGAACGAATTTTTCTGCCAATTTTCTGTTCAGTTTTGGGAATTCCCGGGGTCTGGGACGGATTCGGAATATTTTTCGAATAATCAGAAATGAGCCGAAAATTGGGGGTTGAGGCTGGAAACATACCATCTTCGACAACTTTATATTGGCATTAACAGTCACAGAAAATTAAGAAATTTTTCAAAAATCTAATTTTGGGGATTTTTTCTGTTAAGAGGCCAAATTTCTAAACTTCATTCTTGCCGATACTGCAATTAATTTTTCTTAAATTCTTTGTATGTACTGCTCTTAGGTATTGAAGTGTTTGGGCTCTCGTACGAAGCTTGCTGACCTTCATAACTTTTCATTTTTTCGGAAAATCTGTACAAGTATGTTTCTGAATGTTTTAACGATGTTTTTGGCTCAAAAGTACCAAATCTTTCGTTAGCGTTCAGTACGCATTTACAATCTGGGAATAGTTGTGGAGCTCACTACTAAAAATTTTCATACTGTGCCTGCTGGGCTAAAAAACGGTTGCACGGCAAGAAAGTTTTTTTGATGTTTTAGGAGATGCTCGTTTTCGATAAAACATTAAAACAACAGGAATTTTAAAAAATTATAAAACAAAATTCGAGTAAATTGAATGAAATGTAGGTCAAAAAACTGAGCATGCGCCGCAAACCTCGAAAAAAGGGACACTTTTGAGTCAAAAGTTGACTAAAAAAGCCTAAAAAAGCGCATTTCTACGATTTTGTAGCTTTATCAGGCACGTAGCTTCATGGGCGGATAGGGGGGTCCGGACCCCCCAGACATTCAGAGAAATCGGAAAAATTTGACTTTTTAAACATTATTTTGTGCTATTTTTGTACCTTTTTAGGGCTTAATCCCCCAAAATTGGTGTTGCCCCCCAAAATAGGACGGCCAGTCACGTTCCTGAGCTTCATTAGCAGAGAGTCAATGTCGACATCACAAGTCACAAAATGATATCTTTGGCGTGAATCCATGCTTTTTTAAAGCCCAAACAAATTTTGGGGCTAACCGCCCAGAATTACCCTGATTTGCATGTATAAATCTGACTAAAATAGTTGGCTAATATTAAACCAGTAGTTTGATATAAGCAACAAGTATATTTCTTCGATCTACCGTGTCTCAAATGTTCCAGGTGTTTACTTTTCATAACAAAAATTTACTTAAAATGTAAATTATCATGCTTTCGGTTTGCTACATTTAAGTAAAAATTTAGCTTATGTATTAAAAATGAGACTTATAAAATAACTGCATTTTTGATTATCATTTTTCACAATGAAAGTGATCATATTTTTCTGAGATAAATGGATTTTTTCGGCGACATAAAACTAGTTTTTTGTATTAAAATTATATTTTATGATAGAGATCTATCGCTTTTTCCCAAAAATTTTAAAAATTTTGAAACGATATATAAATTTCGACACTTTTACTACGACACATAAAACAATTTTCCGGCGCTCTGCCCTAAAATACTTTCATAAATTTTTAAATCGCTCGAAATGCATCGAATATAGCTGACAGATGAATGTGTAGACATAAAATTTGAAATTTAAAAATTAACAAAAATCATTTAATTTATCTAAAAATGATATTTATGAAATTCTCTTATGAGAAATTTCCGCATACTTTCGGGCGCTTGTCGTCAGAATCGTGCCTTTAATGGAATTTCAATTAAAAATTAAGAAAATAAATTTTGAATCAAATGTAATTTTAATTGATTAATTTGGATTCAAATTGATTTAATTTATTTCTATTTGAAATTATTGTAAATTTTTGTTTAAAAATTTTAATAGTTTTTTGGGAATTGGGCTCGTGTCATATCATATTAAATTACGTGATCTATCACGTATTGTTCATTCTATATCTTACGTACCGATGCTTGATTATTTCTCATTTCCGATGTATTTGAATATGTTTTTTAAACCTACCTCTTTATTTAAATTTCAGATAAATTTAGTTTTCTCCCGCTATTTGCATTGAGAGCTTTTTAAACTCAGGATTATTTTTTTAATAACTAATTCGATTAGTTCGGTTATTAATTCAATCCAAATTCAGTCCATTTAAAATTAAAAATAAATTTGGATATAATTTTCCTGAATCCATTTTTGTTTAATACTCCGACCTTAACAGATATCTCTGCGTTTGTTATTAATGATTTATACTCATCTTGTGAGAGTAAGCTGACCGCAACGATATACATTAATAATTATTCATACAATTTTATTTCCCATTTCAATTATAATTTGCAATAAATATATTAACAAATTTTTTATTAAAAGCTAAGACGAATTGGGACTTTTCACGCATAATCAATTTAATTAGGAAGCCTTGTATGAAATTATAATTTTGGCAAAATCTAATTAATGCATTAAATTTTCTATGGCATTTGTCTGTTCCCTGTTTTAATGAAATTGTGTCATATCTGAACACAAACGTGTGTGTATGTGTGTGTGTGTGTGCATGTGTGTGTGTGTGTGTGTGTGTGTGTGTGTGTGTGTGTGTGTGTGTGTGTGTGTGTGTGTGTGTGTGTGTGTGTGTGTGTGAGAGAGTCACGTCGTTTTCACTGTAAGATCGATTTCTGATTCGCAAGTTGAAAATTTCCTAAATTTTGTAATAAGATTGCAGCCTGAACCAATAGGAATTAGATGCTGAGCAATTACTCAAGTGAAAGAGCACACAATTATCTAATTATTTTGCAACGAACCAATTTATTTGGTCAAAGTAGTCTAAAGTAATGTTTGGAAAACCGAATTTATACAGTATACCCTTAAAAACGTGCAAATTTGAACCTTCAAATTTTAATAACCTTATGACGTTTCCAAGATATGAGCGTCGAGACTAGCAAAATAGTTGCGTTTTAAACAGTGCTATCTAAAAATTATAAGTTTTGTTATAAAAATATGCAGTTCATTCTGCAATCTCAGAAAATTAACTTTGATTTGAGGTGAAAATCCTCAATGTTTTTGACTTTTTACGAATTAACTCTCAATTTTCTGCGTGTAAATTGAGTTTTTTTCTATTTTAATATAACCTATAAGGTATCGTCTAAAATCTCATAAATTGCTGAGTCTCATAAGCCCAAATGTGTCATAATTTACGCACATTGTGCACAACTATAAGTCTAGGAACAATAATTTATACAGTTCAGAGTAAAAACAACGTGTGTGTGTGTGTGTGTGTGTGTGTGTGTGTGTGTGTGTGTGTGTGTGTGTGTGTGTTTGTGTTCTTGTGTTTGTGTGTGTTTGTGTTTGTGTGTGTTTGTGTTTGTATCTAATGTGTTTGTGTGTGTGTGTTTGTGTTTGTGTCTCATTGTGTTTGTGTGTGTGTGTATTGTGTTTGAGTTTGTGTGTGTATTTGTGTTTGTGTATGTGTTTGTGTTTGTGTATGTTTGTGTGTGTTTGTTTGATGTGTTGTGTGCTGTGTGTGTCGTGTGTGTGTCTGTGTGTCTGTGTGTGTGTGTGTGTGTGTGCATGTGTGTGTCGTGTGTGTGTGTGTGTATGTGTGTGTGCGTGTGTGTGCAAAAAAGCCCCAATCAAAATGACAGACGGGTCTAGCCGTACGTTATTGTACGGCCTTGTTCTTGCACCTAATTTTACGGCCTAAACCGGATCTTTCCTGGGCGAAACGCATGATCAGTCGTGTTCTAAGATTAGAACATTTTTAACGATAGAATTTCAATGTCGAGTCTTTCTTTTACATTACTCTGTCTTTGGACTAATGTTGTGCTATACAAGGTGTACCATTTCCATTCTGAAGAGTTAATTTTTTTTTGATTTGAAAGTGTAGATTACCATGCAACGTAGTCGTGGTGAATGAAAGGGGCATTGGTGGGCAGCACCCAAATTTAAAAGGAATGCTGGTGGAGCAAACTCGCCAAAAATATCACCAAAATTTTAATCTGCTATCTAAGTTTTAGATTTTTTCCAGATTTTTGGGTCCAGCAAGGGGGATCCGGGGTCAAGACCACACATGAGCGAGAGGGTCCCGCAGATTACTCTTGAATTCTATTTTTAGAAACATTTTCGACGATTTACGGCAATTTTAGGCTATTTCATTACTCCCTCCCCGTTCAGAATTTTCTTGATGCCCATGTTGTATGATCAAGACAAGACCCTAAAATTAAAAAAGTTGGGAATTATTCCTAGGAAAATGAGGGACAATGAAGTTCAGAAATAGATGAAAATTAAAATTTCCTTCAAAAGCGCTTGAAATGACCAGAAGCCATTAACGCTATTTATAGCATTTATACTAGTTTTTTCAGGTCATGCCCAAAAAAACCTATTTTTTTGCCCCCTCCCTCCTTCAAGCCGGCTGATCCCCTCGTAAATCAGTCGTGCTCTGCAGCTCTGCATCTGTGGTCCAGACACTTCTAGACCCACACGCCTACGTGTAGATAGGGGTTTTGGAAGCGCTCTCTAATCGTAAATACCTCTCTTCACAAACCCCTAAAAATGCAGTTTTGATGAGTTTTTCGCGGATTTTCGACTCTCCGGATTCCCTATCCCCAGAATCCAGTGCGACTGACATGCGATGCTCACTGATTCATATCTGATTTGAACGGTCTAAAAGCGTAAATTTTGACCTGGATTTTCATTTGATTAATATTCCAGTTGACGTGATATTGATTCAAACTTCGCTTTAGCTTAATTTCCGAAATTCCGTTTCTTAAATTTTAAGTTTGAACATATTGTGTCTAATTTTTTCTTCATTTTAATAACATTTCATCATGGATTACTTTACCTATTGTGAGTTTAGCCTAATTACGTGAGATAATCCCGATTGAGATATTTTATGAGATAATAACGATTTAGATATTTTCATTGTATCTCAAAATTGTAGTTTTATTTCTACAAATAAATTCGAAATATCTCTTTAGATTTCTATTCCGACCGGTTAATACCACCACACTCCGGCAGTTAACTATTCGTGAGCATAGGTGGGAAGCACAATTCTGGGGGAAGGGGTGAAAAATTTCTGGGGGGGGTTGAAAAAATGTTTAAAGGTAAAAAAATTGTCTTAAAAGTGGTTAAATGGCGAAAAAACACCATTTTTCGACGTTTCTCGTCGAGACACTATCCAATGCAATCAAAAATTGCTAAAAAAGCAAAAAAAATTTTCTGGGGAGGTATTTTGATTTCTGAGGGGGGGGGGGTTATTTCAACTTCTGGGGGTGCATACCTCAAACCCCTACGCCCATGTGTGTTCGTGAGCGCAATCAACTATTTGCCTGTGTGTCCAGGACATAAGCGGTTTATATTCACGCACGCATCTGTTTGGGGAATGGGGAGGTGGGTCCGGACCACACATGAGCGTGGGAAGGGTTGGGCGGTATGCGACCCCCGAGATACCAAAATACTCCACCCTAGAAATCAAAATACTCCCCAGAATAAAATTTTTGAAAATTTTTTCCGTTTTTTCGCAATTTGTTGATGCCAGTGGATAGTGCTTAATGAGAAACGTCGAAAAATTGTGTTTTTTCGCCATATCACCATTTTTAAGGCCTTTTTTATATTTGAAAAAAAATCATGCACCCCCAGAATTTTTTTGCTGCCTACGTATGGTCCGGACAACGCGAAATTCAGCAAAAATCGGAAAAATATGACTTTTTAAACTATACCTTGTGCTATTTTTGGCCCTTTTCGGGCTTAGTCACGCCAAAAATTGGTGTTGGTCCCCCAAAATAGGACGGCCAGCTACGTGCTTGTTTATATTTTGCGATTTTATTTTCCATGCGACCTTTTATCCTTGCGTTTATAAATTATTTGTATTAGTATAGATTGGCGGATAATTTCGAAAGATTTTTATTCGGACTTAAACCTAAATTCTGTAAAAACAGATATTATCGATATCGCAAGATATAACAATATTAATAATGATAAAATAATTATTATTGATTATTCAGCTTATTATTATTACTTTTATTTATTTTAAGAAAGTGAAGCTAAAATTTTTTGGCATGGGTTTAACGAAGTTTGAACGATTTTGGAGCGACGGCTTTCGCTGGTACGGCGAATTCGTCGGCAAACGGCCATTCTTTTTTTTCTGGACGCCCGTCGTCATAAGCCTCCTCATGCTGCCGCCCATTTTTCTCATTGAACAAGATACGGATATATTGATGTTATTTACGCCGGAAAATTCGCCGTCTCGACGCGAACAGCAAACATTTAGGTAAAACTTTGATTTAGGTCCAGTTTAGTAATTTGGCTTATCGATTTTTTTTACGAAAATTTTAAAGTCAGGCTCAATGTCACACGTGGCGTGTTGGGAGGGGTTTATGGGATTTAGACCCCCTTAAGACCGCCGGACCCCCACAAATCGATAGTCCCGAATCTAGCTTTTAGAATTTTTTAAGTATTTTGCCAGTGTTACACCACCCGAACCCCCAAAAATTCGGCAGCTGCCCATGTATGCTCGGGATCGCTAAAAACTCTCGACGTCATCATTCGAAGGAGGCGGTTCTAAATTTTGAACAAATCTGATATTTTAAATATTTTACCATTTTCAATTGGTGCAAAATGTTCTCTGAATTTCTCGCTTCGTGAAATCATTGATTTTTGAAAATTATAGACCTGTATCATTACAAACTATTTACGCTGAGTAAAGGACGTCTTCAAAGGATACAATTACCTACAAGATACCCATCTTCAAATTTACAATTAATGTTGTATATTTACCCAAAAAATTGAGTTTTCCCTTTAAACTAAAACAGCAGACTGATTTCTTTGGAGGACAATCCATTCTGTATGCTAAAAATATCAATTTTGTGAAAATGAATTAAATGTCCTCCGGCAATTAATTGTGTAGGTCATTTCTCTAAATTATAAGAACAAATAAAACCTTAGCATGCAGGTCTAAAATATATAAAACACTAAAAGGTAATAATTTGAATTATTAATTTTCCATACATAAATTGATTATTTTGATTAGGATTCAGTCCGCAAAATCGAAAGTATTCGGATTAAATGTCAGAATATTAGGTCTGTAACTTTTTAAGACAAAGCTTTTAACATGCGAGTGTAAAAAATGGTTGAAGTCTAAAAAAATACAACTTTTGCTCAATTTTTGTGGTAAACTTGGTAAAACTTGCAAAAGTGTGCCCTTTTGAGCGTTTTTAGCTTATTTTTGGTTCAAAATCTCAAATTTTCAAGCGCTTCGAGCCATATACATATTTTTTGACTGTATTTAGTTCAATTTAATTAATTTATTTCAAATTTTTTACAACGTTTTACGTTGTTTGTTCTAGAAAACACGAGAATTGTCTGAAACGTCAAAAACTAGTGTTTTTGACGTGTACTCCTCTTTTTTAGCCTAAAAAACACTTTTTGAAACTTTTTTGAACCGGATTCACCCTCCCAGAATTTCTATGCTGTACATGTATGGTGAGCTACCATATGAAGTCATCTGACAGATTTCGGCGCAAGCAACAGAAATTACAGCGCAAAAAGGTGCATATTTTGCCCAATGGTGGCTATATATCAAAAACAGTCGCTTGATGATGTTTTCGACGATTTAATTGTTTGATAAAGTCATGATAACGTAGAATTGTCTCGAAAAATTGAATAGAAATTGAACAAAATGTGATTAAAAGTGGTTGCCTGACGCGAAGCGCCAAAAAATGGTACTTCAGACCAGAATTGTATTAAAAACTCGTGAAACATCACATTTTCTATAGGGTTATGCAAAAAAATCTAGAATTTTTGAAGTCAGAAGCTTTCTGCAGGGGTCGCAAGGTATGGGTATTACGTTGAACAATTACTGGAAGTTATTTCAAAATTTTTTCAATAAAATTTATTAAAACTAGAAAAGTGTAATTTTTAAATTTGAAATTTCTGCATCTATTGCGCAGTCAGTAAAGTTCTGTACTAGGAATCAGGATCCGGTTTCGCTCGAATTTACTGCAATAATCTGATAATGATCGTCAAAAAAATTTAATCGATCTAATAATGACTACCTATAACAACATAAGAACATTATATTGCAAAAAACGTTCACAACTAGTTTAGTTGTAATTTTGACTCAATCTATTTCTGCCAAAATTTTAGATTTTCTCAAATAATGAGTTTATTCGTCACAAACTTTATGTACATGCTCACTTTTATAGTCAATGCACATTACGCAAATACTAGTCTGACTAATAAAATTTTTATATGAGATTTCTTATTTTTAAACAGAGTGCCATCAGAGGCGGATCCAGGATTTTCCCAAGGGGGCGGTATTTCTAAGGGGGAGGGGGCAGAACCCTGACTTGGGCGGAAAAATTAGCCGTTTTAACCCGAAA
This sequence comes from Mermis nigrescens, assembly GCA_036768485.1. Taxonomy (NCBI): domain Eukaryota; kingdom Metazoa; phylum Nematoda; class Enoplea; order Mermithida; family Mermithidae; genus Mermis; species Mermis nigrescens. The sequence continues at coordinate 889,198 of JAVLUZ010000161.1, forward strand.
ATCGCTAAAAATCGCTCAAAAATCCTCAATTTTTCCGCACTATTTTGGGCCAATGGAGGGGGCGGCCGCCCCCGCCCCTCCCCCCACTTAATCTGTCCCTGACTGCCATGGATAGACACATAAATAAAAACTCATCCGAAATTGAAATTTTGTCTAGTAGGCTTAGGTAAATACTGGACTGAAATCTAATACTAGGGCATGAGCCAGACCTGAAAGTAGGATGCCCCACAAAATATCTCTGCTCTTATTTTTATCTCGTAGACTTCGATATATTCTCCTCGCATCCCTTAAATACGATTTTTGGCATGTTTCCAGCTATTCCTTCCATAGACGCACATCGTGGTCGGTTTGTCTGAGTTAAATATTAAACATTTTCGAGCTGAAATGACGGTAAAAATTGTGCAAATGCTAAAATATCGTTCAAACTATTATCGTATATAGTTTCTAGTCAATTTCAAGCACTTTTGAAGAGAAATTTCGATTTACATAGATTTTTAGCCTTCATTTTGCCCTATTTTTCTCAGAAAATTTCCAATTTTTCATACTTGTGGTCTAGACCACACTTTTGCAGAGGCCGAATAGGGTAGGTGGGGTCTGAGTGGTGAAGAACGTGCAAGGATCCGAAAAAACAAGCCAAAAATTCAATTTTGGGGTCTGTCGGATTCTAAGGGGTCTCCGTCCCGACGTGCCTGTCTGTTTTTAGCCCACTCCAGCCGCACCCACACGTGGGCGTGGGGCGGAGGCGGGAATTCAGGCGTATGCATCCCCTCCAGAAGGCCGAATACCTCCCTCTCCCAATAACCGGAATATCTCAACCAGAATCCGAGTTTTGAAATTTTTCGCAATTTCTTGATGCCAATGGACAGTCCTCAATGGAAACGTTAAAAAATGGTGTTTCTATTGCCATTACGACTATTTTCAAGACCATTTTTTGACTTTTGAAACCCCCAGAATTTCGGTGTTGTTCACCTATAGCCGCAACCTTCTAGAAATTCGCTCACACGACGAGGAAATACAAATTAGTTGTAGAAAGGAAGTTTAAAATATGGCCAAAAAACGCCCGTTTCCTTTGCGATGCGTTTGATTACCTAATCTTCGCAGAATATCCCCGTACAATTCTAACGTTCGCTACCTGAATCTTTAACTGAATTCCGAATAAAGAAGTGGGCGACCCCAATTTGATATAAAATAACAACAATTTATACAGGGTGGCCCATAAAAAAGGCTACATTTTGATTTGATAGGTTATTACTTCGGCTGATGTGAAAATAAAACATCAGGACCCTAGGTGGGCAGCACCGAAATTCTTTAGGGGTTGAAAAAATTTCTGGGGGAGAGTGGTGAAAAATTTTTCAAAAGTCAAAAAATTGTCCTAAAAGTGGTCGTATGGCGAAAAAACACCATTTTTCGACATTTCTCATCGAGCACAATCCAATGGCATCAAAAAATCGCTAAAAAAGGCGAACAATTTTCAAAAATTGAATTCTGAGTGGGGTATTTTGATTGGTGGGGGTATTTAAGTTCCGGGGATGCATACCCCCAATCCTCACCCCACGCCCACGTGTATTTAGGACCAGCTACACTTTATAGACAAAACGTCTTTGTTCAAATCGGCCATAAAAATTTTGGCCAGCTGCCAGCCTATCGTGCACTACGGCTATTCGTTTACACCTCACTTTGATATTGTTCTAACCGCAGAGTTTCTGCATTGTATGCGTATGTAGGTATCCTTGTTTGACCTGTTTAATAATAAATACCTTCACAAAAATCTGGTAGCACATTTTTTAAACCCCTTCAGGATATTGTGAAAATGATATGCAAATTGATGGCAGGACTAATGACGCGATTAGCCTTCGAATAATATTAAAGTAGGGTGTAAACTGATTGCCGTAGCGCCAACATTGATATCTGGCCAACACGATTCGAAAGAAGACACTTTTATCTATCCAATGTTGCCAGTTCTAACCACAGCTGGGCCTGGGGGGTTTGGGGGGTATGCACCCCCAGAAACCAAATACCCCCCCCCAGAAATCAAAATACCCCACCCCCCAGAATTTAATTTTTGAAATTTTTTTCGCTTTTTCGCAATTTTTGAGTGCCAATGGATAGTGCTTGATGAGAAACGTCGAAAAAATGGTGTTTTTATCACCATACCACCATTTTTTAAGGCCGTTTTGACCTTCAAAAAAATCTTGCGCCCCCAGAAATTTCTTGCTGCCCACGTATGGTTCTAACGTCTCATGTTAACATTAGCCGAAGTTATGAGCTGCTGAATCGGAATTAGCCTCTTTTGGGCCACCCTGTATATCCTTATTTTCTGACTATATATTCAATGTTTTGACCTTATTTTCGGGTTTTGTCATTAGAATATTATATAGTGGATGAGGACGCCACGATTCGTACGGAAATCGGGCAACGAATGAAAAATTAGGGCGAGTGCTAAAATTAGAGTCATGATAAGTGATCAAAAACTATAGATGAGCCATCAAACAGTCGCAAGGTGTTACTGTATTGGGATTAAATGGTACAAGACTGTAAATTTTACTAGCGACTTGCCTCGGGCCATTCAGCGATTTATCACATAACGAATAAACTTAAAATAAGTTTCAATAAATTATGAAGTAGAAATTCAATTTTACGATTTTTATTGCATTAGCGTCAAAACTTTAAAACTTTTACGTATTTTTAATAATTTTTTTACATAAAATTTTGTAAAAATATTAACGTCATGTTAAACATCAAATAAGGCTATGGTATAAAACCTCATAAAATAAATAGAGAGAAATTAAAAAAATAAATACTAAATAAAAAATAAGGTGGCAAATTGAACCTAGAAAAGGCCTGAACTTATCGATAATTTTTTACGTTTCATTTTTTCGATAAAACGATGGTTTTCATCATATAATGACGGTAATTTACAATAGAAAACAGAGGAAGGAGCTGATGAACACAAATATGAATTAGGAACGTAAATAAGACTAAAATTAAGACGAAAACAAGACGCAGTCAATGAACAAAATGAAATCCTTCAACCAGGGCAGATTTGGTGGGGTGGAGCACATAATCATCTTGAGGGAGGGGGGTTTCGCCCCCCCCCCCGAAAAATTCTCATCCTCCCCCGCAAAAATTTTTCTCCTCTCCCCCAGAATTCGCAATCTTTTGAAAGTTCCCATGGAATTTCCAAAAATTTTTAGAGAAGAAGCATTTTGAAACGTTTTTCGCCATCTATTTGCTCAAAAGGGCAAAATTTTCGGCGCTTTGCGCCATTTTACTCATGCTTTGACTAAATTTTGTTCAATTCATGCCAACTTTCTTGATTTATTTGTAAATTTTATTCATGTTTCTATGCTCTAAAAAAAGCGTCGTCAGAAACGCTAAAAAAACTATTTTGTTGACGCGTATCTACCATTTTTGGACCCAAAACACGCACTTTATAATTTCAGCCCCCCCTCCCCAGAATTCCAATGCTCTGCATGTATGGTGGGCAATGATTTTCGGTCAAAAGATAGTCGGCTGTAATAAAGAATATACGTACATTTCTGATGATTTTAGCTATTTTTAACATGATTTTTTAAATTTATTCATTTTCGTATATATTCAATCATTTCATTATTAACGCTTATTTATTTATTTATTCATCAAATTCTTCGAATATATTTTAGCTCTTTGTACTGATTTTTCTCACTGATTTTACAAAGTTTTATAGGAAATTTTCGGAAATTTTAGAGAAATTAATTTTTTCATAGATGGACCGGTCACATCGTGTGTCCATTTTTATGACCCAAATTCAAACGAGGAGATCTGCCGCTAAACAAACAAGCAGGAAATTTATAAATATTTTAGTCACCTTATACGTGTTCTTAAGAGGTTGACCCCGCTCCTGAATGGCAATCGACCCCTCGCAAAATGAGTGAGTGCGCCCCCTTCCCCAGAATCGTCGATTTTTTGTAAAAATTTTAATAAACGCACCTTTCTAAGCATTTTTAGCTAATTTTTGGCCTAAAACTCTCGAATTCTAAGCACTTCGCGCCATTAACACATGTTTTAACTATATTTTGTCTAATTTACTCTATCTTTTCGAATTTTTTGGAAATTTTTCGTTTTAATGTCCTAGGTAGAACGAGCATTGTCCAAAACAGCGTTCTGACGTGCACCAATCGTTTTTTAACCCAGGCATTTTTTTTAAATTGTTAGGGTCTGACCACCGAAAATCTTATGCTGTACATGTATGGTCACCATATGTGGGCGGCACCGAAATTCTGAGGTAGGGCGGGGGATGCGAGATTTTTCAGAGGTCAAAAAATTGCCTCAAAAATGGTGGTGTAGCGAAAAAAACACCATTTTCCAACCTTTCTCATCGAGCACTATCCATTGATGTCGAAAATTGCGAAAAAAACAAATAACAATTCCAAAAATCGAATTCTGGGGGGCGGGTATTTTAGGTTCTGGGGGGATTTTTAATTTCTAGGAGATGCATACCCCGAACCCCCAGCGCCCAGCTATGATGGTCACCCTACGAGTTTCTTTCATTGCTCTGCATTTTTATTTTTGTATTTATTCGCGACTTTTTGTTTTTAATCGTGCTTTAGGCAGTTCGCTCGCATGGACGCCGTCGGAATCGATTTGGACGTTCGAAAACTAATCGAAGAAAAGGCGTTGAGCACATCGTCGGCCGAAAAGGCGCAAAATTTTTGGTGGTTCAACATCCTTATAGTGCTAAAGAATGAATCAAATCTGATGACCTACGAAGCGTGGCGCACTATGCACAAGGTCATCTCGTCCGTTTATCACAATTTCACGTGCCGGACGAGCAACGGGCGAACTTTGACCTACTTCCCAGATTACTGTAATCCGGCGACCGGATGCGTGAGGATGGACAAGTACTTCAGTGACATCATGCAGGTACAAATTGTAGATATGATGTAGAATTCCCTTTAGCGATTCACATTTGAGTTACAGTAAACATGCTTTGCATCACACCTGGGCGTGGGGTTTGGGGGGTATGCAGCCCCCAGAAACCAAAATACTCCCTAGAAATCAAAATACCCCCCAGAATTCAATTTTTGAAAATTTTTTCGTTTTTTTCGCAATTTTTTGATGCCAATGGATAGTGCTCGATGAGAAACGTCGAAAAATGGTGTCTTTATCGCCATACCACCATTTTTAAGGCCATTTTTGACTTTCAAAAAATCTTGCACCCCCCCCCCCCCCCCCAGAATTTTCTTGCTGCCCACGTATGCTTTGCATGCGTAAAATATCAGGTAGATGGATTCTATCCCCCCTAAAATTTTTTTTTCACTTTCTGCTCTAGAAATTCAAAAACAAAACCTCAAAATTACAATTTTCCTAAAGTTTTAAGTTTTTAAAAATTTCCTTGAAATTCGCAATAAGGGCGCTTTTTCAGCGTTTTTAGATATCTATTTGCTCAATAGTGTCAAATTTTCGCCATATGCTCTTGTTTTTACTATATTTGTGCAATTTTTTTTGACATTTTCAATTTTTTTTTGAAATTTCTTATGTTTTTATTCTCTAGAAAGATAGAGCATGATCCGAAATGCCAGAAAAACGATGTTTTGACGCTCACCTAACTTTCTTGGGCCCAAAAAAGGCACTCTGCAGTTTCACTCCCCCAGCTTTCCAATGCAGTGCATGTCTGATGACATGAGTGATGAATCCTAATGTCTGCTTACCGAGACTCATATGAGAATCGCTAAGGGAAGAATTGTACATTGGATCTTAAAACGATCTCTAGGCACGTATGCTAGGCCGTCACACTTTGGGGGGACCAACACCAATTTTGGGAGGACTAAGCCGAAAAAGCCAAAAATAGCACAAAAATAACGTTTTAAAAGTCCTATTTATCCCATTTTTTCTAAATTTGGGGTCTCAACCCGCCCCATTTCCTACAGAGCTATGTGCTTGACGATCTCAGTCGATTCACATCACACATGGATATGTGGGGATCTGGACCATACACAAACATTATGGGAATTCTGGAAGGCAGCCGCGAAAAATTTTAGAAAGTGCCGTTTTTAGGCTTAAAAAGATCAAGAATTTACGTCAAAAGCCGTATTTTTCTTGTTTTTGACATTCTTGACGGACGTCGTTCTTTCTGGAACATAAGAACGTGAAAAAATATATTAAAGAAAATGTGAAAAAATTTCAGCAAATCGAACAAATTATTGTTATAGAATTATAAAATGACGCAAAGCGCCTAAAATTTGACACTTCGGAGCCGAAATATTTTTGAAAACACTTAAAAACATATTCTCTCCGATTTTTTTCGGATAATTATGCTATTCAGCAAAAGATCGAAACTCCTCTTTACCCATCCCCTAGAATACGTACGGCTTAACCGAACCCCCCGCCCCTTCCCTGGCGAATCTAAACGATCCACAAAAATGTATGGACATCCAATAATTGGATTTTTGGTGCCAAAGCAATGGGCCGGCGATATCTTATTTAGCCCCGTTTCAGGTGAAAATATATATTTTTGTGTGAACAACAGCGACCGAATTAAATGCTCAAATTTTTTCATTTTTTCATAAGAAAAATTTCCCGCCCTTATCGACGGATCTGACCATCTCAGACAATTTAAATTAGCATCTTAGGAAAATCGTTAATATTTCAAATTCTAAACGTCAAAAATTTTTGTTAAGATTTAAATTTAATAAATTTTAGAATAATAAGCAAATTTTAATAACAAAATAAGAAATTTTAAATTCCAAATTTTGAAAAAAATGGAATATAAATATCGTAACTTTTCTCACGTATCTTCAAGAAGTCGACACTTTTATTAAAAATTCATTTTTCGCGCAGGAAGGATCAATGACGGAAAAGGTGAATTAAGGTATAAAAGTGTACAAATGAATAAATAATAATGATAATAAATGAGATTCGGCATAAAGTAAAGGACCGCTTATGCTATTTGCGGATTTTTACCAGTTTATAATATTTTAATTTGTTTTAAAATTTTTAGAAGCCGCCATTTCCATATTTAGATTTTACCAGGAGGTCGACTAGCCAACAATCCGAATATTAAAATGACGTATCCAATGATAAGCATTTTTGGCAAGACGCAAAATTGGGCCGAATTAGTATTCGGAGCGAGCGTCAATTCAACAACGGGAATTTTGGAGTCTGCGAAATCGGTTTTCGTCATTCTCGAATTCCAGTTCGAAATCAACGATACAATGGTGCGTGCACTCACGAATTAAGTTTCAGAATAGAATAAAATAAAATAATCAAAATAAAATATGTAAAATTAAGTAAGTGACTGTATATATGCTCCCGTTTTAGGCGAAAAGTAAATGTCAAAAAGTTGTACCAGAAATGTAAAGTGCAAAACTGCAAGGTGTCGAGCATATATGTACTGCATGGAATTTCTGGGGGGGTCGGGCCCTAAAATTTTTTTAAAAAGTGCTTTTTTGGGCTAAAAAACGACGGATACACATCAAAAACACGTGTTTTTTTCACGTTCCAGACAAAGCTCACGAGCGTTGAGAGACTAGGGGTATGCAACCTCCAAAAACAAAACACCCCTTAGAAACCATAATACCCCCCAGAATTCAATTTTTGAATTTTCTTGTTTTTGTCGCGATTTTTTGATGCAAATGGATAGTGGTCGATGAGAACCGTTGAAAAATGGTGTTTTTTATCGTACCACCATTTTAAGGCCATTTTTTACCTTTTAAAGAATCTTGCTCACCCCATTACAGAACCTTGATGCCGCCCACCTATGATTGAAACCATTTGTGGGCAGCAACCAAATTTCAGGGTACGTGGGCGGAATCGCATAAAAGCGCTATAAAATCCATAATGGAAAGTGTTCTTAATTCTGTGGGTTGTGAATTCTAGGGAATGTAAACCTTCCCAAATTTTCCTCCTCCTCTTCTCCATCCTTCAGGGGCGTAGCTGTGGGGGTTGGGGGCAGGGATAGACTAGTCCATACATGGGCAGCAAGAAAATTCCGGGGAGAGGATGTCCTGATGGGGAAATTTGCTTAAAAGGTTACTAAGAATAGAATTCTGGGGTCCAGTGTAATCTGAGGGGTTCAACTTCTGTGAGGGGAGGGTATGTACAACCCCCAAAAATATCCCGCTACAATTTTCACAATTTTGGTAGTATGAGTATTTTTACAAAGATCCCACACTTTCAAAAGCGAGAAACCCATAATTTAAGGGCGCTTAACACCTTATTTCTTGATGAGAAATCTTGATGAGAAAAGCTCTAAAAGTACTATTTTGTTACATCAATTAATACTTGTTCAGCATGCTCAAAAATTTTCATCACCTGAAATTCAGAAGGCTAGCTACGCTACTGCTCCTCCTCCACACCCACGCACAGTTAGAATTCCATCTTAGAATCCTGAAATTTTCAACAGAACCCTAAAAGTTAAATTTCCGAATTGAATCCAGGTTTTTCGTGTGCTTACAATGCTGATAGATTTGTACTCAATGGTAAACGTAAAAAACTATCCTTATGACAAATGTTCTGACCCTTTTTCGACCCCTGAAATGTTTTTGACCATTCAGACTTTAGGCGCTTTTATTTGGTATTACTATTCATACCTCACGAATTCTCTGTGTACTGCTTGGGCCTTCTTAGCCGACATTTCTAGCATTATGCGTTTAACAAATGCATAAAAATATTGAACAAAAAATTAATTCTTAAATCTAAAACCAAATTCAAAAATGTAAAAAATAGACGCATTAAACAGACGCAAACAAATACGAAATTAAAAATATTTACGTTTCATATTGCAACCGATTCGGGGCAGAACAATGAATGATTGTGTTAATAATTTTTAGCGCTTCTTTAATAAGTTTTTTTCACTAAAATATCATTAATTCGATATTTCCTGACGATTTTATAAAAATACTCCAGATACGAACCACCACCAATTGCATGAGCCAGCTTCGCGACTATGTTAGCTCATTTAGCGGCGAAAACGATCTATTATTTTTCCCCGTGGACGAAGAAATAATAAAGCAGGAATTGGTCAAAACCAAGCATTACACCTTGCCCTACTTAACTTTGACCGTGTTGTTCGTCTCGGCGTTTTCCATGCTTTCTTCCATGGAAATGGATTGCATTTTAATAAGCTGCACGACCGCCTTGCTGGGAGTGTGTACTATTGGTTAGTATATTATGGATGCATAGCATGGGTGGTAAGGGAAGCTTAACATTTTAGCAAATGGGCACACGTGGGCTTGGCGGGGGGGGGGGTTAGGGAGGTATGCACCAACCCCCCCAGAAACAAAAATAACCCCTAGAATTGTATTTTTATTATGTTTTTTCTTTTTTTCGCAATTTTTTGTTTCCAATAGAATATTCTCGACGGGAAACGTTGAAAAATGGTGTTTTTTCGCCATACCACCATTTAGGCCATTTTTGACCTTTAGAAAATCTTGCAGCCCCCAGAATTTCGGTGCCGCTTACCTATGACGGTGGGTAGCGTGTCATTTTTAGAGTAGGAGGGATTGATGAATTTTAATTTTTGACCGAAAACCACAAAAATCAACTCTGAACGGCATAAAAATCCAAGATTTAAAAAAATGGGTGGATGGAGGGAGGAGTAAAAAAAACTCTCCGACCAACTTTTTGTATGAAAATCCCCCTTCTCCTCTCGTTACGTGTTGCATGAGGTGGACTCTCGAGTAGGACCTTCAGAGGAAGTCAAGCAATGAGCTTTTTCTGCCCTAAAATGAACTTCTAAAACCGGTTGGACGACGAAATGGCTTTAAAAATACCATTATTGACAATTTCTGGCCAATTTCTAATACTTTTTCACGAATAGTGTAATTTTTTCTCCGATTTATAGCCGTGGACTCTTTCCGTATTTTCCCCAAAACTGGAATGTTACCTTTCTGGGGTCAAGGTCGCAAATGCACAGCATGAACATTCTTTAGGTACCAACTATTGAGCTTTTTATGCCTGAACTAAGTTTAAAATGTCGTATAAATGATAAAGAGGTGTAAAAACTCTGTTGCCCAAAAGACTCTGGTTCCTTTCAAGCAGCTTTGTCCATTTTTGGCTTTTATTTTGCAATTTTTAATTTTCTCGTCCTGCGAGTCTATACACGCACGCGGGGATCTAGACCCGCAGAATGGAGAAAATGGTAAACTCTTTGCAAAAACGAAGGCGAAAAATGGTCGAAAATTTGAGATTCTCTTCAAAACTGCGTCGTATTGGCCGAATATTGCGCAATGACGTATAGTCTGCTTCATTTATTCGAGAGCTTTTTAGTGAAGTTTTTAAGGACTACAGTAAGCGAAACAAGACTAATTACTGTAGTTCGGCAGATCAGCTCATTAAGTGTGGGTGGCTGGAATTCTCCTATTTTTAATGCACTAATGTGCCCTTATGAGTTTGATTTAGGCGTTTAATTAGTGCTGGGGCATAGTAGCGAAATAAAAAGCCATCGGCTGGAATCGAACCCGGGTAGCGTCGACGACAAGCAGACGTTTTACCACCGAGCTATGCGGCATTTAGCCAGGCCCGTAGCCATGAGGGGTGCGAGTGGTGCGGCCGCACCTCCCACCTCCCAAGGGTCATGTGTTTGTCAAACTGATTAATAGGGCACTGCTTATGCTAAAGATTTCAGACACATTGTTGCAATGATTTACTACTGTGCCTTATATCCTCATGGCCAGACTTTTTCTTTTTGCATGAAAGCAAGGTTATTTTTTATAGTACTTGCTTAGCAGCCAGGTATCATGCTCAATAAGCTTCTGTGACCTTGAAATAACCAATTAATCTTTAGTCCGTTTCATTTAACTTTGAGGTTTTCTTTTCAATTTAATCCGCAAAAGTGGTTTGAAATCGTGATACAGTAATGCGGCTTGACAGTGGCAAAAAACTCCCCCTTGATTGTACTACTCACAAAATATCATAACTGTTTCACTTAAAAACACTTTTGTAGGCACTAAAATTTTTTTAAAATCTTCAGAGCTTATTGAAACGGACTATAGTTTTGCATTTCTAATATTTTACAGATCCTGTCTGTGTGTTCATGAGAGAATTGAAATTTTTCTGTAGAGAAGAATCGTTTTTAGTGCACTAGCATAAGCATGTCGCATCCCGCCTCCCTCAAAACATACTTTCTTAACATGTTAGTCTATTGTATTTAAAGCGTCAACTTTAGGATGAGCTGATTGCGCGATTTTTATCTGTAAGTTGGTTGGTTGATTGCAGGAAGACGAGAATAGATTATGCCGCAAATATGTTATTGAAAAACCCTTCTCTGCTACGTTGCTGCAGTAAGATCAAGTGACCTACAGTAAATGAGAGAGTAGGGGTTGCTGTAGCCTTCAAAAACATTCATTGAAAAAGCTCTCGGATAAATGAAACAGACTATAGTTATAACCACACGTGGGCGTGGGGGTTTGGAAGGGGCATGCACTCCCCAGACGTTGGAATACCCCCCAGAAATCGAAATATTCCGTCCCAGAATTCAATTTTTGAAAAATTTCTCTGCTTTTTTAGCGATTTTTTGATGCCATTGGATAGTGTTCGATGAGAAACGTCGAAAAATGATGTTTTTTTCGCCATACAACCACTTTTAAGATCATTTTTTGACCTTTGAAAATTTTTTCACCCCACCCCTCAGAAATTTTTCAACCCATCCCCCCAGAATTTCGGTGCTGTCCACCCATGGTTATAACGCTGTTTTAGCAGTTCTAAGAGTTTTCGATGTCGGTTTGACCCACTTGCCTTTCCCGTACCCCATTTCGGTCATGCTGCGGATCAATCAGTGGTCAAGAGAACTATTAGTGATCCTATTTCCATATACTTAGAGCATACATATGCCCTCTTTGTTAGAATGTATTGGGAAATTTTCATGTCAAAGCGCCAATTTCTCTATGCTGGATTAATATTAATAAAAAATTATTAATTAATTAATAAATAATAATAATAATAATTAATAGATAAATTAATAATCTATTATTAATTTATTAATAAATTAATAAATTAATAATAGATTAATTAATATTAATAAATTAATAACCCGTTGTTTACCTAATTAATTAATTGATAGCCAATAAAAAGAAATTAAAATAACATATCCAGACAACACAACGCAGACAGTTGCAAAAAATCCTGTTCCCTATTAGAAAACAAAGAAATTTACCAAGTCAATTCAACGCTTAAATATTAGAATTATTTATAGTTTTCAAAAATTTTCAAATCAGAAATCCTTAAATTTAATAATACAATCATGGAAAATTCATCCACGAGCAAAGCGAAATGCATAAAATTCGAAACTACGACCATTTTTATCTTAAATCAGTACAATAGTCAAAAATGACCCTTTATTCCTTGACTTCTTTCAGATTTATTAATAAAATAATACTCTTAGTAGTACATTTTCATTTAAAGTCGAAAATTGTGATTTCGACCCCTTTTTAATTCTAAACTCACTAATCTTGTACAATATCGCTGAAAATGCGGGGTCAAAAATAGAAAAAATTTGAGCATAAGAAAAAGTCGAAAACATAGCGAAGTAAGTCAGTACCGGCAAAGTGACCTGGGCCCGCTTTCAATATCTTTCGGGCTTAAGCCAGGCTTAAATCTGACTTAAATGTTTGGACATACGTGGCCGAGTTTAAGCTTGGCTTAAGACAGGCTTAAAATTGGTTACGTACGTACGTTTAATGTTAAAATATTTAACTGGTTTAAACGTATAAGTCAGGTTTAAGCCTGGCCTAAGCCTTAAGATGTTGAAAGCGTTCCCCTAGAATTATAAATCGTTCACCAAGCACGGACGGGCGGTAGTCCTGTTTTTCTCTGAACAATCGAAAATAGTTATTTTACATATTTTTTGATCCAAAATTTTTTTCATGCATCTGAAGCAAACCAAAGCGTATTGCTAACGAAGCACCGGGAATTCTGCAATTTTCCGTAGAAAACTAGATAAAGACGAGTGGATTCAATGCGATCTTGCTCTAGATGAGCTTGTCAGCGCAATTATATGTTTTTAATCATAAAACTACGTATTTTGGTACAAAAATATGCATTCCAAACCAGGCCGCAAAGAATGCCAATGAAATCCATTAACACGAAAATTCGACCAACCGTCAAAAATCATTACTTAATAAAATACATATCCGTTGTTTACCTAGTCAAGTATATTCTGCCAATAGGGGGGGCCGCCCCAGGCAATTTCCATTCTATTCCCCGCCGGCCGATCCAGCAGACATGCACAGCATGGAAATTCTGGGATGGGGGGTTGGGTGAAGCAAAGAAGAAATTTTGAAGGAGTGCTTTTTAGATTCGTGAAACGGTACGTTAAACACCACTTTTCGGCGTTTCTAGCGACGCGCTATCTTTCTGAACATTAGAAATTTTGAAAAAAACGTCGAAGCAAATTGTAATCTATCAAAATATAGTCAATAATAGGCACGTAGCTCTATGGGGGATGGTGGGAATTCGGACCCCCACCAAAATACAGAAAAATCGGAAAAATAGGACTTCCAAACGTTAGTTTTTGCTATTTTTGCCTTTCTGGGCTTAGTCCCCCAAAATAGGTATTGGTCCCCCTCCCCCAAAATAGGACGGCCAGCTGCGTGCCTGTTCAATAAATGCATTTGACTCTAAGCGCCGAATATTTGGCTATTCGTGCAGGCAGACGGCTAGTAACACTTAAAACAGCATGTTTTCCACGAATTTTCTCCGGCGATTTTGAGCCGATTACAGGTTTTTTCTATCATCGTTGAGGCTAAAAGTAGTAAGAACGTCAGAAGTTTTCCGGTGCTTCGCGCCAGATTAATACTTTTTAGTACTTTTTACTTAAAAAGCGCCCAAAATTAATAAAGTTTTGCACTTTTTAGTTTTGAAACTCGTGTAATGCAGTCAATATGGACTAAAAAAGCTTTTAAAAATGCGACATTACCACGAAAAAACGTTTTATAGGCTATTTTGATCATTTTTTCGTTGAAACGGCAGAAAAAATCGTGAACATTACATTCAATGTTTTAGATTTTGGGATTTCAGCCCCCCTGCCGACCCGGACCTCGTGCACCTATAGGATACAGATCTTTCTGGGGACGTTGAAGAAAAGCCCAAACTCACCCTATGATCGTGTACGCCACCCACCCAATTTCCCAACCACTCATCTATCCCCGCCCGAAAAACATACTCTAATAATCTATTAAAGAGGCATGTAGCTTCGGGGGAATAGGGGTGCGGAACCTCCTTTCCAGAAAATACAGAAAAAAAACGGAAAAAATATTACTTTTCAAACGTTATTTTGGGCCTCTTTTGGGCTAGGTCCCCCCAAAATTAGTGTTGGTCCCCCCAAGAAATAGAAGGGGCCAGCTACGTGCCTGCTATTAAATGCGCTTCTTTTTAACAGGCTTGGCCCTGATAACAAGTTTCGGCTTGATGTTCCTATCGGGGGTCTATTTTAACGCCATGATCAGCGTTACGCCCTTCATTACCATGTGCGTTGGAATCGATAATGATTTTTTATTGCTGAGCGCTTGGCGATTCACGAGCAGGAATAAAGCTGCCAGTGAAAGGCTCGGTTCCGCCTTGGCTGAAGTTTGCCCCTCTTTGACCATTAGTTCCCTGACGGACGTTTTGTGTGAGTAAATAATTATGCAAAATAAATATAAATGAATAAATAAATAAATTGTAAATAAATCATTATTCAAAAATCAAACCTAAAGTATTTCTCTGCGTAATTAAACAGTATGTAAAAATAATTCTAATTAGGTACGAGTAAAAAACTTTACATTCTTAATGTATACTTCGCTCAAAATTGATTATTGTGTAGAAGTTTTTAAAGGAAACTTTTGAATTTTAAGCAAATTTTAGGCACAAGCGCCTGAATTTTACTTATCCTTCGACCAAGAGTAAAATGTGCCGCGAATTTAAAAAAAAATTTTCACGGACGAAAAAACTATTTTTAAAAACAAATAATTTTCGTTGCATGCAGAAACATATATTTTACTGCAACAAAAAAAAGTTTGCATGCTGCCAAGGAAGTCATGAAATTGCATTCTTCATTGAAGTGATAGTTGAATTTTCCCTTCAAAAATTGCTTTAAAAAATTATCCGAATTACTGAATAATCACAAAAGAATCAAATTAAATTTTCGAATGAATAATTTCGATTTTTGCAAACGATTTTTGAATTTGACATTCAAGTTCTTCTCAGAAGCATTGTACGTCGAGTGTTTTTCCAAAGTATAACCATTGATTTTTCAACAATCTTGAAGCTTGTTTCGACCGTCCAATTCGAGATTTTGCGATATTTTTCCTAATACTATTTGCCAAATGCTTCAAGTGATTCAAATTAATTGAAGAATGTTTGAATTTTGCTCAGAGTTCTCTGATTTTGTTTAAAAAAAGCTTTGTATACAAAAAATTTGAGAAACTAACATTAATTTTCTAGAAAAAAAAGTGAACTACATATCCATCGGACTGAAAAATTTAAATCGCGGTATAATATCGGTATTTATGATCATTCAATTATTCAGACACGTAGCTGTGAGGGTACAAAGGCTTTAGTATCACCAAAATTTTAGAAGTACGAGTATTTCGAATTTATTTTTTAATTTCCTTTATAATTTTTCTCCCCGAGTACGTGAAGCTCAATGAAAAATGCTCATGTATATCATTACTTTTATGTATCTGCATGAAGCTGTTGAAGGATATGGATAAACCTCCCCCACACAATTTGCATCCCCACTCTCAACTCGTCCTTCCACAACTCGCCCCCACAC
The DNA here is from genome assembly GCA_036768485.1 of Mermis nigrescens. Taxonomy (NCBI): domain Eukaryota; kingdom Metazoa; phylum Nematoda; class Enoplea; order Mermithida; family Mermithidae; genus Mermis; species Mermis nigrescens. Next base: position 904,928 of record JAVLUZ010000161.1, read on the forward strand.
AGCTTGCCCCCAGACAACTCGCCCCCGCAGGAGTCGCCCCCCCCACAACTCGCCCCCAACCAACTCGCCCTAACCCTACTCGCCCCCCCAACTTGCCCCCCCACAAATCGCCCTTCAACATCCAATCACAACTCACCCCTTCACAACTATCTCTTGGAACTTCACGCATTACGACACATTTTTACGGTGTTTTTACACTGCTGCCGACTATAGCATAACGATTCTGTCATTTTTTTGTGTACACATAGATAGATTGGTACATTTTTATATATTTTCTGGTGCATATTGCTTATGCTGATTTATGGGAGTCAGTTGTGGACATATGACCGGTAAACAGCTGGACGCAGGGTCATAAATCTACATTTAATGGTCAATTTCGAGCACTTTTGAAACAACTTTTCTCATGCTATATAGCCTTGATTTTACCTCATTTTTCCAAAAAGTTCCCATTTATTCATTTTGGGAGTCTATAGACCCCGCAATCACACAATGGGAATGAGGGGTTCGCACAACGATAGTCTCCAAAACACAATTTTTTTTAAAAACTCGCTTTGTTAGCTAAAAACGATTGTTTTACGTCGAAAACGTCATTTCTCGATGTTTCTCATAAAGTCATCTCGTTTTAGGACATAAAACATGAAAAATCATCAAAGAATTTCGATGAAATTGAATAGTATGCAGTCAAAAATGGTATATCGACGGAAACAATTGAAGGCCTTATATTTTTGCGTAAAAAAATTGGCCAAAACGTTTAAAGTTTAATCATTTTTTGGGTTTTCTTAAGTCCACAAAATTCTGGGGGTCAGCAGCGATTTTCAGGGGTCGGTAACCACTCTGAGGGGAGTCACACACCCCTCTACTCCAGAGAACATTAATATAATGGCGTGCGGCTAGACCGATTTGCTCCAAGCTAGTCAAGCTATTGCCTAAAGATTTATTATATGCATCCAAGTTAGTGATTTACCGATTTTTATCTTTAATTTGTTTAAATCTATTTTCCTTTTGATAGTTTTCTGAAAGCTGGTCATTCTTGCAGGTTTTGGGGTAGGAATGTTGATAGACACACCAGCAGTGTCGAAATTCTGCTTGTTTACGGCCATTACGCTTATGCTCAGGTAACAACCCGACTTATTTATGACTCATTTACTAAACATGCGTTTCTTCTTTTACTTAATAATTGATATTTCTTCAAATCTTAATAAAACGGTATAAATTTAACAATCTATTATTTTTATTATTATTTTATTAGTTCAAAATCCAGCCTAAGTCTAAACTTGGTTGAACTTCAATTCAACCATACTCCAAATTGAAAGAAAAGAAAAGAAATTTTATCATATAAAAAATTTAAAATTTTAAAGATTGAAGCAAACCAATAAAACTTGATACGTTTTACATTATTTTTATAAATTAAAACACGAACATTCACTCTGTTGATTTAATATAATTTGTTCGACAACAACAATGACGTCACTGATCCTTGATGACATCTCGAAAGGTTTACATTTTTGGTTTTTTCGTCTCCTTAATTATATTTTTCATAAAATATTTGAAATTTCTCTTGTCTCTTTCAATGCCAGTTAATTATTCTACTTATGTTTAAAATTAGTCGTAATATTTATACATTATTTTTATTATGTTATGAGAACAACATTTCCTTGATATTCTCCCAGTAAAATGCTAATCATTATTTTTACAGAGTCAATAAATAATAAAATCGTGGTCGAATACCAATATTTGCTTCCTTGACGGTTTTGCAATCATTCAGATTTCACCACATTTTTGTAATCTTATTTAATTATTTTTTGTGTCATTTTCGCATTTTATTATTTTTAGTAATATTATGTAAGGAATGTCTCAATCAGGAGTAAAAATTAGTAATAATTCATAATTCTGTAACGGGATAGATTAATGTTATAACATTTGTACACTTAAATAGGTTATTACATAAAGTATCTATTACTTATCTTATGTGGCCATACCACACATGAGCAGCAACCAAATTCTGAGGTGTGATGGGGCCACGTTGCCAAAAAGCACCAAAATTCAATTAGAGACATCTATCGGCTTTTGGGTTTGGATTCTGTTGGTGCCCATATGTGGCTGGTACTCATCCAACCATCGAAGAAAAATTATAAACTTAATCACCTAAAAAATTTTGTTTCTGCTTAATTTCAACTAATTCCTTGATTCATTTTCGATGTAGTCGTAAGAAAATTTAAAAAAATAAATTTAAAAAAATTATGGAAAGTTTTTGTTTTCAAATGAATAAATAAATTCAACTTCTCGTCTTGTTATACAAGCTGTATTTATTTACTTTATAACTTATAACTTTTAATGTGTAATTTTGATACTTTTGAAATTGAAAATGTTCATTTATTTTATCCTCACGTTTTTTGAAAATTTTTTCCAGATTCGTTTATCAATTAATGTTCTTTGCCGCGGTTTTGGCTTACGCCGGCGAATATGAAAAGCAAGGGGCATATTACGACGATTTAGTGAAAACAAAATTATCCCGCCTCTTATTTTTACGAAGACAAACGTTCAAAATTTCTCCCCGCACAAACGCGACGACCAACGGATTGTACACGAAGCATCAATTATTTGCCAAAAAATCAATCAACGCCGCTCGAGCCGATATGTTGGACATGAGCTGCGATCGAAAGCAGCCGAATATGGCAACATTTGATTCCGAAATAACGCGCGGTTCTCTTTCGGGCGACCGCAGCTGGGCCAACAAATATTTCCAAAATTACTGGGCCCCCTTCGTGTGCCTAAAATGGTGCCGAATAATCACCGTGTTGCTATTCGTCTCGTATTACGCCATCTCGCTCTATAACGCGTCCCAAATTATTGTCTACATCAGACCGGAAAAATTGGTCGTCGACGATTCGGTGTTGCTGCCATCACTGAACTACGGTGAAAAGTACGTTGTCTCCTATTCGGTCATAGGTCATGTGTTCGTGTTGACCCCGCCCGATTTCCGCCTGGAGCGGTCACGCGACCTGATGTTCAATTTTTTGAACGCCCTCGAAAACACAAGCTACAGTACAGGCCCGACGACGACCAACGTATGGTTTAGGGAATACGTCGGCTACCTGTCGTTCATCGACAATGGCGCCGACGATTATTTAGAACGATTCTACCTCGAATTGCCAAATTTTTTGTCCAATTCCGACTGGTCAAAGTATTATTCCGATATTCGCTTCGAGACCAACATGACGATCGATCGATTGAGGCGGGGCGAGCCGAATCTGGCAAAATTCAAATTTCGCACCTATTTTGAACATGCTGACACATGGCAAAAGAGGGTCGAATTGATGCTAATTTGGCGACAAATTTGCGATGAATTCAGTTCCCTGAACGCGTTGGTATTCGACCACACCAATCTGAACCCCTACTACGACCAATGGCTCAGTTTGGCGTCGACGCATGCCGAAACAGCTGGCATCGCCCTGCTTTGCATGGTCGTCATGACAGCGCTGTTGATGCCCAAAACGGCCAGCGTCTTTTTCATCAGCTTTTTCATTCGTATCGGTGGATTTGGGCGTCATCGGATTCTTGCGAGTTTTGGATGCCGACATCGATCCAATTACCGTCGCCTGCATCCTAATCACAATAGGCTTCTCCGTCTATTACACGGCGCGAATAACGTACTTTTACGCGCAGACCGATGAGCGATTGAGCCCGGCGGCCAAGCTCCGCCTCACTGATGAACGTGGTTGGTTGGCCGATCGTGCAGGGCGGACTCTCGACCTTTATTGGCGTCCTGCCATTGGTCCTCGTGCGCGCGCACATTGTCCGCCTCTTTTTTCAAACTATCACGTTGGTCGTGTGCTTGGGCATACTGCACGGCCTCATGTTCATGCCCGTGATGATCACGTGCCTGGACAACAGCGCCAAGCGGCTCAGGCGATTGGATCGAATTAGGCAATGGCGCGAATATTTTTTGTATTAGTCTATTATGATTAGTGAGGATCAAAAGGCTGATTTAGGAGCACATGTGGAACAGGGATGGGGACCATACACAGAACGGGTCGTCGTCATACCTTGGCGTGGGAGGGGAAGTTGGGGGCATGCACCCCCCGAGAAATCGAAATACCACCCCTCCCCAGAAACCAAGATACCCCCCAGAATTCAATTTTTATTTTTTTTGTTTTTTCTTCGCATGTTTTGATGCCAATGGATTGTGCTTGATGAGAAACGTTGAAAAATTGTCTCCCCTTATAATCAAAATTCGAAGGTCATGTTTACCCTCCCCTAAAGGCCGACTATGATGACCCAGGTTTTAAGCTATTATCTGCCCGTCTGGGAGTCTCAGGGCACATTAAGAGGTATATGCAAGGGTACAACCAGTCGGGGACGGGGTAGGCCCCTCACCCGAAGTGAAAAAATTATTTTTATATTTCCTATGGGTCCCCCAAAGGAAAATTAACTATTCTCGAAGTCTACTAGAAGGATAGCTATAGCTAAAATACGTTTTGAGCGCACGTTCGAACTACTAAACTTAAAATTTTCTGGGCGCTTCACGACGTATTTCTTATTTCATATCATATTTCTTATCTTAGAAGCCCAGACTTTACTTAAAAATAGTAAATATGTCAAAAAATTTCAACGTTCCGCGCCGATCTATTATTTTCTGCATTAGTTTTGTTTGGAAAACCGCACAACAAAATATTTTGAGAGTCAAGCTTCATATTGATTTTGGGAAATTAGTCATATAGACAGGGTAAAGGGTTTTCATGTCTAAATTTGAAATCAAGCAAAAAATATTTCAATTTTTTCAAATTCTTTCCTTCACCATGGTATTGATTTCATGCAAGAAACGCCTGAAAATATTGATATCATGCAAGAAACGCCTGAAATTTCGCGTATCTCTTATGACTCTCAATATATAGATATCTGAAATTTCTGCCCAATCCGGAATAAGATCTAGGTTGACTGGAGTCTGATTTATTCACAAAAGACTCCTGAGTCTAGGATTGAATTTCTGTTTTTCGACTATTTACTTATGCCGCTTCTTATTATGGATTGAATTTATTCATTGATTATAGTAAGTTTAGGTTTTCTGTTGTTTTCTGAAGGTTTCAGATACCCCAACTCACGAATTCCTTGTTTGTAGTAATCGCATTCGAAAAATTCTGCCGAATTCCTGGCGACGATGTCCACAAATGAGGAGAGCAGGAAAAAATTATATCCAAATTTTATTTCGGGTGTGGGGAGCACGTCTCCATACAAGACTGCGCTCATATTTCAATATCGAAAATTGGCAAATTTGAGCTTCTATTATAGCTATGCTAATATTGCCCGATTTCACTCAAATCTCTTTTCCATACTTTTCACGTATTTTTTATTTTTAATTGGTTTACTTAAAAGATGCACTGGATGAAATGTGTTTGTATTGGATTGACATACAGGCGCATTAATGCACTATTTATTGATCACATGTTCTTTATCAAAATCTGGAGTTGGAGTAATTGGCCACTTTTCGAAGTTGTCTGCTGTTAATGCTTTTTTTGCTATTAGGAATGCTACAAGCATGTACGGAACCTTTCTGCATAACGCAACCACCTATACGTACACATGTTTTAGGACAGAGTAGAACGTTTTGAGGTCCAACGTTTATGCATGTTTAGGACGATATTTTATAACATGAAAAGCGAGTTTTCAAACCAAAAGAAAAATTTCAACAATATGTTGATCTTCTCATTAGAAAATTCACTTAATCGATTTTTAAGGGTCATGTATTCTCGCATTCACAATCCGAGCTGTAGGTACATTTACACAATGGAATCCTCAAAAAATACATTTGAGGAAAAGAAGTGAAACTTGCAAATATTTGTGATGTTTCAAATTAACACCAGAAATCTTTCCAACCAATTAATTGTGCAATGGAAACACTACAACGGTCTTTGTGTGCAGGCACGTAGCTTGCCGTCCTATTTTGGGTGGGACCAACACTAATTTTAGGGGGACTAAACCCTAGAAGGCCAAAATTAGCACAAAATAACGTTTGAAAAGTCCTATTTTTCCTATTTTTTTTAATTTGGGGGGGTCCAAAACCCCTTCCTCATTCCCCCAGAGCTACGTGCCTGCTTGTGTGTTGTAGTAAGCTTTTTTCATCTCAAATTTTTCATTTTATCCCTCTCGCGAAAACTCTGCTGCATATGTGGCATCAATTTTGATACTCGTAGCCTTCCATTGATGATACCGAATTAATTTAAGATTGCGTTATTTTAAATGAATTTCATGTCTTTCGTTCAAGTAGTCCAGCATGTCATTTAAAAGGTGATGAGCATACATGGGCATGGGGGTTTAGAGGGGTAGACTTTTCAGAATTAGACATCCATTCAAAAATTAATGGATCTGCAGAACTGGTACAAAAGTAGCTGTGTTGAGCGATCAGGGGGACTAATTTCCCCAAAATTTTAGGATTAAGAGTACTTTTCACAAGGACCCCGGAGGAAATATTGAAAATCCAAGCGCAGTGAAAGACTGTAGATAGATTTACCATATTTTTACGCTTACGCAAAAATTTTCGGACGCTTCAGGCCGGATTTGTTATTTTTTGCGTAACTATTTGTCTTCTGAAAAGCCCAACTTTAAGTAAAACAATAAATAATATATCAACATTTTTCGGCGCTCCTCACAGAATTATTTATTTTCCTTCATTGTTATATATGTAGTTACCAGGATTGAATATAGGCCAAGTTATACAATTTTTCAGGGTTGAGTTTGAATATGATTTTGAGCATTTTTAGTCAGATTAAAATTAATTTTTATAAACCGAAAAAATCCTTTTCATGGTTTAGATACTAAGAAACACTAGAAAACATTCTTTTTGCTTATCTGAGTTGTTGAGATATCTGATTTAATTATGTCGTCTCCCATGAAGTGAAAAGTTGAACTAGCACGCCTACCCCAAAGTTAAATTTTTGGCGTGCTTTTGCAATTTCTGCCAGTTTTACACGATCCATACCATAGTTTGCCAAGGTCCAGAGTTGAAGGAGGGGTGAACTGAGAAAGCTGAAATAATTTGTAGTACAAAATCAGAAATATTACAGAAATTGTAATATGCCGATTAAATCTTGTAATAAGCACCACTGCGCATATAAGTTCAATGAAACCTCGAGATAAATTAGTCAATTTATCTTTGAACGACAGAAAAAGTTTAAACTTATTGAATAGTACTTATTTTTGCATAAACTTTCTAAAAACGGTAGAAACGGATGCAGAAGATATTTTAATCTGCATTAAAATGCCTAGATTACACAAAGATTGATTTAGGAGGGTTTAATTCCCCTGCTTGACGCTAAATACAGTATATCAGCGATATTTTCAGCATAGCATCGAAAATTGTTCGAAATTCCCGGAGAAACACTTTAAGTGACGTTAAAATTTCTATCACTTTGCCCCATAAAGTATTTTAATATTGCATAAAGATGGCTCCAAAAATAAATGCCAAAATCGATATTGGTGAAAATCTGCATTTTTTGGCTATTTTCATGTGCCCGTTTCACGATTTTCGGCCAAAAAATGGTTACCATTTACCCCCCCCCGCCCTAAAAATGGCCAAAAATCATACGCTCAATAGGGGCTTTAGGAAATTCCCCATCTAAGATTGGATGTCCTCCCCACACCCCCAGAGTCAGAAAATCTTGACCCACACTCCCCAATTTGTGACGAAAACTTACGCGTTTTGGCTATTTTTACGTGTTTTTGCCACTTTAGATCAAAAATCTGAGCCGCTTACTCCACCTGCCACACCCCCCCCCCGAAAATGGCCGATAAACATACACGTAACATGGGATTTGGGTGATCCCCTCACCCACGCTTTTGCGCCCCGTACCCGTCTCTGAGGCCAAAAAATTCTTGACCACCCTCCCCAATTTTTGGTGGAAACTGCGCTTTTTTGGCTATTTTTAGGTGTTTCTGCCATTTTGGCCTAAAATTGGAGTCACTAACCTCCATCCTTCTGAAAATAGCCAGTGACTCCTACCCGAAATTTCCAGCCATTACATGTGTCCGAGGACTACCTCTCCCACACTTTTGAGCTTTTACTGTCATGTTTTATAGTGATATGCTTACATTCTAGAACATTGTATTACTTCATGAAATTCTAATGGTTAAGTGCATTTTTGCCATAATAAAAATTAAGTTAGAAAAAATTCAAAAGGTTTTCACCGAAAATCGTCTGACAGTGACATGAGTCTTGGACCCTTAGGGGGTTGAGTAAAACCTCCCCTAACCTTTCTATGGGAATATCTGCCCATGTATGATGATGAGCAGATACAAGTATGCAACGTGGAGGGGGTTTAGGGAATCTCGACCCCCAGAATAAAAAAATGAGAAATTCTCGAGGAAAATGAGGCAAAATGAAGGCCAAAAATCGATGAAAATTAGAAATTTTCCTTCTGAAGCGCTTGAAATCGACAAGAAGCTGTGGAATAATGTCATTTTAAAGCTGTTTCAGCATTTGTATAGGTGCATACCAGCTTTTGAGGTCATTTCGGCCCAAAATGAACTCAATCGTTGACCTCCCTAAACTAGCTAACATCCCCCGGATCGGATGTGCCGTGCGTCTACGGTTATGAGTGTTGACCATAGGCACATAGCATGACCGATCTAGAGAGGGGTCGGATCTTCTGGGGGTCAAAAATTGAGCTTTTTAGGCCAAAATGACCTCAAAAACTGGTATAGGCGCTAAAATAGTGTTAAAACTACGTTATTACACACTTTCTGGTCAATCTGAAGCACTTTAAAAGAAAATTTTCAATTTCCATCCGTTTTTATCCTCCATGCTGCCCCATTTTTTCCATAAAATGTTGTATTTTTCTATTCTGGGAGGGGTCAGGCAGGAGCCCTCAAACTTCCCACGTGCATGTCTGGTGATGGCTGTATTCCACACTACTCAAGCTTTGAGAATATAGAATTTTAAAAGATAGTCGAGGATTCAAACAAACTGCACAGAAAAAAATATTTCTGCTATAGATATAGGCAACAATTATTTTATTTCAAATCATAGGATAGTGTGCATGTTGGTAGGTGCGGTAATAGTCGCTAGTAACAATAGTCAAAACACGCTTAGGACAGAGTGTATTTTCTTACAACAGGGAGGGAAAACTTAATCTGAATGCTTTTTATAGAAAGCAGTGAAGGCAATGGTCAAGGATAAAGATACTTCTTAACTTCATGTAAGGCTGAAATTCCAGTTTTTCTTAGGAAATCCCTTCCTTACTAATGGTCACGCCTTAATGATTGTATATCGTGCAAAAGTCAAATAAGTAAGCAAATTACAAAGTGATTAACTACTTAACTAATTAATAATGTGGTTAACTAGTTAACTATATCTTTTTGACGTAGTTATTTGTAAACTTAACTTTATTTATTTTACTAACTACAGTCAACAATTAACTCTAACTTTATTTTATTTACTAACTATGCCAACATTCTGCTTCACAACAATAATTACGACCAGCAGCAAGAAAATTCTGGAGGTATGGTTGGGCGCATTCGCAAAAAGCTGCCAAAAATGTTACTAGAGATATAATTCTGGATTCTCCAGCAATCTGCGGGGCTTTTTCAAGTTTCTGGGGTGTAACTATCCCCCTTACTCCTACGTTTGATTAAGATTCCTCAATCCTTCTTCCCTCGTAGACATTTATTGGTGATTCATCCTTTTGTTCTTTGGGTTACCACGCTATGCTTTGAAAACGTTTTAATCTTTTCTCGGACGCAGTAGATGCATAGTGTGACCCATACATGGCTCGAAATTTCGGGCTAAGGTCCCAATATATTATTTCAGGGACGGAATGAATGACTTTCAATTTTTGGATGGCAAGAACGCAAAAAAATGGCCGAAATGCAAATTTTATAATTTTAGGGTTGGCCAACCCTGAATGGGAAGGAGAGGATTTTCCCATCTCTTTTGTCAAGTATCGGGTGTCACAAGCCTTCGGGCAGGGATCAGCTGAGCCAGAGAGCTTTTCCCAGCTCAAATTGTCTCAAAGAGTATTATTAGTTGTAGTGTAAAAATTATGTCAATTCACAGTTTCTGGTCTAATCAAGCACTTTTGGGACAAAATTCAATTTTTCATCCAGTTTTGGCCATTATTCTGCTTTATTTAATTTCTCATTTTTTTATTATGGGTTCTACTAGACTTCCTAACTCCCACGTGCGTATCTGTTTGCCTACATACTTTACTTGCATATCTTTATTTTATTGTTAATATTTTCGCCTGTTTTCACAATTTCTCGAGATGTCAATAATCGATTGTTATCCTTTATAATTCGAAACTTCGGTCGTTTTTACTTTACGTAATGGACGCATAGCTTCTACACGCTGGATACATAATAAAATAACTAATAGAGGTTTTGATCATAAATATATCACGCTTCATCAATCACTTGATTTTTACATTTGCATTTTTCAGCCAAATTTTTAAAAAATTGCATTTTTCAAAAAAAAAACAACTACGCCTCAAATAATTTATTATTAATTTTAATTGTACGCAATTTTTTTGGATTGACTCATATGTTCAATTTTATTGTTTGAATTATTCTATTCATTTTCAATTATGTTCAATTTCCAATTATTTTCGATTCAACCTTGAACGATTTAAATTTTTTTTCAATCTCTCGTATCGTTTTTTCGGTGCCAATTTACGTTATTAATAGCCCTGTCAAGTAAGTAGACTTCGTTTAGACTCGGTTTAGCTTTGTCTCGCATCGTGTTGCATTGTTTTTGCTAGTTTTATGTTTCGTTAAGACTTGTTATCACGATTCTTCATTCAAATATGTACATATAAATACGTAAACAAATTATTGTCGAGCCGTCAATAAATGCCGTTGTGATATCGAGGAATTGTATCAATTTGAATTTTCTGTTATTCTTTGTAGCCACAACTTCTACCTACTGTTTCAGAAATATTTTTCGTTAAATATGAGTGTGTACATAAGGTAACTTCCATCTTTTGTCTACATCACTAACAGCCTCAATTCACAAAAAATTCGCAAAACGAAATAGAAAAACATCCACAAATCTCAGTACAAGTTGGATGTAGAAAAAAGCGAATTCCACTATCGATAATATGTTTCAAAATTGTTCGAGCTTCGTGCAGGACTCTTGTTTTTGAATTTACACAGTAGTCTTCGATAACATATTTTCAAAATTTATGCAATATTTTTAAATTTAACTTATTTTGTTATGATTCATTGCATTTCTTATGTAGTTGAGTAGGTACCTAACAAAATTTTGAGTCTCCTTACTTGCTGTGTAAGATATAACTTAGTGTTAGAAACGGAAATGCTTTTCCCGGCGACATAGACAATATCATGTTTGGATAATGTCGAATTCCATTATATGCCGAATTTACCGGAGTTATGGAAGTCTTCACAGAATCAAAAAGATGGATTTCTAGAAAAAACACGCAATTTTTGACGCTTTTCTTATAAAAAAACACGCAGAAGCGACAGAATTTGAGAAGCGTGCGGGGTTAGACTTATTGGGGGGTTTCACCTTAACCTTAGGCTCTTCTCATCTGTACTTGCAACGCTGCACTGCTATTCACTGATGTCTACATATAATATGGGCGTTTCCTATTAGACAATGGGCGCTGTATTGCAAGCATCGAGGCATATCGTGGTTGTTCGGAAGGTGTGAGAAGCACACATGGATGGGCTGGACCCCCTTCTTCCTTCGAGGCGAACCCTCAAGAATATAGACTTATCAGAATTGAATTTTTGGCGCTTATGCCTCATTACACCGCCAGAATTCGGCTGCTGCCCACCTATAATCAGAAAATCTGAAATACAGCCACAGACCGCTTATTTAAGCTAAAGTAGCGGGGAAAATCGGTTTAAGTGTTGCCAATAATGGAAAAACTGTATTAATCTACCAAGTCTGCTTATCTTTTGCAGAATATATGATTTCTTTTTCATCAGTATTCGGCCTCGATTTTTCCATATTTTTGCAGGAAAAATTTCTCTTCTTCACTTCAACTTGGTTTTAATCGTAGTGCTCAGCATGGCTGATCTTGGGAGTCAGGCGGTCTTTCGCGGTAGAAATTTAATATTTCTTGGGCCAAAATGACCTCAGAAACTGGTATTAGCGCTAAAATAGCGTTAAAATCGCATTATTTCATCTGGTCAATTTTAAGCACTTTTGAAGGAAATTTTCAATTCTCATCCGTTTTTAGACTTCGTTTTGCCTCATTTTCCCGAGAAAATTTTCCTTTTTTCTATTCTGGAGAAATACCTACCCCTCACGTGCATGTCTGGATCTGGACCACTTGCTCTGAAACGGGACCCCAGAATGCGTAGTAATAGCTAGCACGTCGTTTTTAGTATAACATGATTTTTACTTCAAAATGCTTAGATCAAAAAAGTTACAAAAGCCATAATCTAAGACCTATCTCATTAGAAAGAACATCGAATTTTCTATCTATTTACTGAAAAGAATTCTGACTATCCTGAAGCAAATTATAAATGAAAATGTATAAAAAAACGTACTTTTTTATTACAGTATCTAAAAATGGCAGCCATATTGAACTTTCCTCTATTTATCCAAATCAGACAAACAAGTAATCATTTGAAAGCTCATTTTCCCTCTATTTATCGAAATCAGACAAACAAGTAATCATTTGAAAGCTCATTTTCTGCGATTTCGAAAATGTATTTAATCATTGAATTTTGTGAAGTAGTTAGACGGCTGCAGCTTAAAGTATTATGTTTCAAATATGGCTGCCCCCATGTCACGAATGAGTATTTAGCAAGCCGGAAAAACGAGCGAATCTTGTTTAAGCGCGCTTGTTGCACAAGGAAGCCTGAAGACTCAACTATTTTGCTATTATCGAGCTTTCTACCTACAAGCAGTACAAGGTAAATGGGAGCCTGGGCAAGTTTTCGCTATTTTTCAATGTGACAGGCTACAGTAATTAGAAATTTTATTTTTTTCGGCAAAAATTATCAGTTTTCCGAAAAAAATCGAGAATGCTGTTGCTAACGGCGAACTTTTCTGGCTCAAGGGGTCATGTTTTAATGCTTTGCGTCATAAGCTCATTCTGTTTCTATGAATTTTTTTTTCAATTTATTCGAATCATTTCAAATTATTCGAATTCTTTTGTTTTTATGTTTTAGAAAGAATGAGCATTGTCCAAAACGTAGAAAATGGTGTTTTTGACGGGTATCCGTCGTTTTGTGAAAAAAGGTACTGTTTCAATATTGCTTGGGGCTGACCCCTCCCCCACAAAATTCCGACTCTTAGTACATGCACATATGTGTGGTTAGACAATAGATGCAGAGCATGACCTATCATGGGGGAGGTGAATAGCCGTTCTAGGCGGTCAAAAATTCAGTTTTTTGGGGCTAATGTCTTCAAACACTGGTATAAGCGCCGAAATAGCGTTTAACTACGTAGACTGTTCTGGTCAATTTAAAGTATTTTGGAGGAAATTTTGAATTTTCACCCATTTTTAGCCTTTATTTTGCCCTAGTTTTCCCCATAACATTTTTCGTTTTTATTAATCTGGGGTCTAGATCTCCCCTCTCACGTGTCTTTCTGTTCTGGACCTTGGCCATGGATTTCGAGTAGTCCGATCTTGTTTTACATATTACAGTGAGAAGAACCCGACATTCTTAGTCCGAGATTTACATTTTGAATAAAGTGTTTCCGTTTAATAATGATCTACTGTCCGATGGATAAAGAAGCGGATTAAAAACGTCGGAGAATGGACATGACGGTTTTAATCAATTTAGGTCCAGTATTGATTCGATTTTTTTTTAAATCCCCAAAAACCAAAGTTTTGGATTTTAATCAACACTAACATCAGTAAACACATGTGCTTCATGGGCATCAACCAAATTCTGTGAGGTCCCATGGGGTCAAATGGCTAGAAACCGCACAAAAATTGGAATTCTTGGGAATCTTGGGGTCTTTCTGATTATCAGGGTTCCAGTTAGACTCCCCCCAGGCCCACATGTGTGCGTCACACTCTCGAGTTTGCTGAGGACAGAGCTAATCCTTCGATATTGCCTCTAGTTCTATGGAATGTGTTTCTAAAGTTGAAGTGACTTCGATTCAGTATCAGCTTTCTCTCTAGCTCGAAGACGGTAATTATTGTATTTTATATTGTTCAGATATCGATCCTTCTCGCGGAATAGGATTTACATGAAAAATAAGTTTTCGGTGATACAAGATTATTTTGTATTCGATATCGAAAATGCAAAGTGTAAAAGCTGTTGTTTATTCCACATGATTATTATTTGGATTTAGCTGTATTTACAAGGTTTTAATCCGTTTCTGAGACCTGTACTTACATTTCGAATTTAGATAAATAAAGTAGGTACGTACTAGGTACCTATAGGTCCAAAATAGGTAGATTAGGTCCACAAATTAGCCCTTCACGTGCAAAATAGCATTTTTCGGAGTTTTGCATAGTCTACTTTTATTAAAAATCGCTTTTGGCGTTTTGGACAATTTCGCTCGGAAAAGATCATAAAATTTGACTTTAGCGAAAATCTGGCGCGAAGCGCCGGAAAATTCGTGAAATTAAAGCAGAACCTTTAAAGCTTGAATTACTGCTCGAAATGCTGTATTTATACCATTTGACGCAAAAAGTCAAAAATTTTGAAAAGTTATGCTTAAAAAAAGAATAAAACTGTGCTGGAAGGGGTGTTTCTGCTCTTTAAAATCATCTAAAACCTATTTTCTGAGCAAAAATATGGCTTCCGTACCGCCAAAAAAGTGATTAAATGTATGATCACTAAGGGCGAAAAATCATTACATTTCGTTATCTCGCAAATTATTTTTGGTGAATGGCGGGGCCAACCCCCTCAAATCCGCCATGCATTTAATCGCGGTTTTTTTAAATTTTTAGTGACCACATAATTTGGAAGTTTCTTATACTAACAGTGCTTATGTAGAACATGGCTAGCGTATGATAATTCATTTAGATGGCCTGTTATTTCATTTTCATAGAGTTGTTTACTTTTATGTCATTTTCAGTAAATTAAGAGATGGGTAAAAATTTTGTAGTGTACAGTTTTATCCTGCCTACATGCGTTACTTTGTATAGTCTATCACACCATTTTCACCATATGCATAATTTATAATTTTGAAGGTTTTTGAACTTTCCTAAAAGGACTAAGGATTCATAAAATGATATATATATATATAGCTCATTGATTGAAAGCGCATTAAATTTTCTAGATATTTACTGAAAAAGTTTTGAAGTACATCGAAACCCCCACACAATAATAACTGAAAACGTCAAAAGTTACATCATGACAGCCTTCCCGCTGTCGGCTATTTTGAAAAACTCGAGTTCTTCACTAAATCAGGCAAATGGGGCAAAACGGTCGAAAGAATACTTTTGGGCTTTCCAAAATGTGCTTAAATATTGAAAAATATGGAGCGTAGTGCAATTAAAATGCATATTTATCTAATGGGGCGGCCATATAAAGTCTCGCGCGCGGCCGATCGAACTCCATAGTACCCTTCAAATCAAAGGCAGGCGTCTAAGCACACATGGGTGTGGAAGTGGGGCTTAAGGGGGTGCGCACACCCCAGAATCTGGATAACTCCCCGTAAAAATCGATAAACACCAACATTTTGTAGCAGTTTTTACGGATCTTTCTCGGTCCCCACAGAATTTTGCTGCTGCCCATTGATTGTCTTAACACCTTTAGTCTGTTCCATATAACTTCGTGCGTAAATTCTAAGAATTTTCAACGACAGTAAGCCGAGGTTATGAAAATTATATATCAGATCAATGCAACACTCGCAATCTGTCAGCTTATTGTTGGAGTTTCAAAATGTATGACTGAAGTTGTGTGAAACGCACTATTAGAACACTAGCGATAAACGGCCGAGTTGTTCAACATATTAGTAAATTGTCCACAACAAATGCTTTTGAGTTACCTCGCTGTAAAAAATCTCAAAATTTTTGAAACACACTGTAAGAATAAAGATAAAAACATGAAACCTAGGAGAATGCGACATAATATTGTAATAAACGATATTATTATCGTTAAGGATATTTTTGAGGTCGTCGTTTTTCGTTAACGAAACCTTATTTTTTCTGACACAAAATCATTGACGAAAACGGTCTTTTTTCACTCACTATAACAAAGCTAAGTACAGCGGTATTTCTGGTGGTAAAATCATCAAACTTTGATGATCGATTTGTTCAGTCAGAAATTTTCTTGCTACACGCTGTCGTTCTCCAAATCACTCGACCATAGATGGGCATCACCAAAATTCTAGGAAGGGGGGTGGAATTTTCCAATGGTCATAAGAATGCTGGGTATGGCGGAAAAACACAATTTTTCAGCGTTTCTCATCAAACACTATCCATTGGCATCAAAAAATTGCGAAAAAAATAAATTTTACAAATTGAATGCTGAGCGGGGGGGGGGTGTACATATTTTGCTTTTTTCCTGGGGGAGGGGGTATTCCGACTTCTGGGGGTGCATAACCCTCCACATTCACGTGTGCACCCGACTATTCATTATTTTCTATCCTTTAAAACCGCCCTCTAATACTCCTCGATTCTACCTAGGACATCCGTGCATTTTTTTGCTGAATTTAAAAGATTAGGCTATAAATAGATTATCTGCACGAGTCGAACTTTTACCAGTATTTTTCGACAAATATGCATTGCAGTACTTAATTCACATCGTAACAAACCTTTTTTCGTAAATCAGATTGCGGTGCGCTAGTCTTGCAAGGGCAGAAGCGCTCAAGATATAAGGGTTCAAAAATTTAAAGGTCCAAAGTGAATAACGGAATGGCAAACACGCTATTTTTCCAAGTTTTCGTTGAGTTTTAGAATAAGACAGGCACGTAGCTGGTCGTTCTATTTCGGGGGCCCAACACCAACTTTTGGGGGGACTGAGCCCGAAAATAGCACAACATAACGTTTAAAAAGTCCTCCTTTTCTTCATTGGAGGGGGGGGTCCGAACGCCCCCATCCCCCAATGATACGTGCCAGTACTTAGCATAAAAATCAAGCTTTAAATTCGCAGAGCATCTGCTGGATTCGGTGGGCAGCACCAATATCCTGGTGTGTGTATATGTGTGCAACTTTTCAAAGGTCAAGAAATGATTTTAAAAATCTTGGTATGGCGGTAAAACACCATTTTTCAAAGTTTCTCATCGAACACTATCCATTGGCATAGAAAAATTGCGAAAAATTCCAAAAATTGAATTCTGCGGGGGTGGGGGCATAAGTGGGCAGCACCAAAATTCTGGGGAGGGGTGTGAAAAAATTTTCAAAGCTCAAAGAAAAAGTACCCCCCAAACCCCCCACGCCCGTATGGTGGGGGGTATTCGGCCTTCTGGGGGGTGCATATTTCCCACGCCCACATATGCCCGTAGTTGTTGTTAATCCACAGGTTGTATGATTTAAGGATGGTGGAAAAATTTCATTTCTATCTAGTTTTTGGTAACCCGAAAAATTTTCCACTACACCAATAAACGGCTCTGCACCCCCACAAGAATGTCTGGGACCAAACCCATATGAAATACTGTAGACTAGCGCTATTTACTCGACTAAGCAGCTAAAACACATCGAAAAGACAACAATGTGACAGAAAGTTAATCATCGTCGGCAGCATCCATAGCCGCCTTTTCGGACTTCAGGGCTAAATCGATCTGCGTTTGGAGTTTTGCCAAATCGCGCTCCATGTGCTTGCGCTCCCAAACATCGAAAAAATTAATGCCAAAAGGCCTCCATCTAACCAGCACGCATTCATACACCGCCCCGATTACAATTCCCATTTGAAACCATGTCCAATAGCCTAATTTTTGTTTTCTGCGCAACACGCGTCTAATTAGCATATCTTGAAAGCAGTTCTGTCATAAATAAAAAATAGAACAAAGATAAAAACTCATAAAATATGACCTATGAACCCCACAGGCGTGTTGGGTGGGGTTAAGGTCCAGGCCATACACGTAGTAGGAAGATGGACGATTCCCCACCCAAAGTTGGTTGTCCACCCAAATTTGGGAAATTTGTTAGAGCCCCATTTTAAGCAAAATTGCGTTTTGGGCCATTTTAGGTCTCTGAGAGCCTTTAAATGAATAGGCACTTTTTCGCGATTTTACCCCATCTCAAGGTTTTTGGCACAAACCCCTGGGTAGCATACATGGGCAGCACCAAAATTCTGGGGGATCAGGGTGAGCTTAATCGCCAAAAATATCACTAGAAATAGCATTCTGGGGTCTATACCAAACGTGGGCGTGGGAGGATAGGTTGGGAGGTAGCTTTTTCGCCATACTAAAATTTTTAAGGCCATTTTTTGACCTTTGAAAAATCTTGCACACCCCCCCCCCCCAGAATTCTCTTGCTGCCCACGTATGGTCTACACTATTCTGCAGGGGGTATTTCATCTTCTGGGGGTTCAAACCCCACGCCCAGGTGTGACGAGCACACCTGGGCGTGGGGTTTTTTTTCGGGAGGGGGGGGGGCACTTACTTGGGTGTGGGGGGATTTGGGGGGTATGCACTCCCCAGAAGTTGGAATGCCCTTCCCAGAATTCAATTTTCGAAATTTTTTGCTTTTTTAACGATTTTTTGATGCCATTGCATAGTGCTCAATGACAAGCGTCGAAATATGGTGTTTTTTCACTATACGAACACTTTTAAGATCATTTTTTGACCTTTGGAAATTTTTTCAATCCCCCCAGAATTTCGGTGCTGCTCAACCTATAGGTGGCACCCTCCCGAGAAACCTAAATACCCCTCCCCCACCGAATTCAATTTTTCGCAATTTTTTGATGCCAATGGATAGTGCTCGATGAGAAACGTTGAAGCATGTTGTTTATTCGCCATACCACCATTTTAGGGTCATTTTTTACCTTTCAAAAATATTGCACCTCCCACAGAACTTTGGTGCCGCCCACCTATGGTGACGAGTCGCGTGATAAAAGGAAATTGTCAGGTCACTTGCACACATTTATGTACGTAGGTGGGTTGAGTAGGGTACTATAAACCCCTTATCCGGATGAAGGGTTAGCCAGACAGATACGTACAGGCCGGCGCGATATTGAGCTGACTTTTTGCATAATTTTTGAGTTCAGGAGCAGTAGAATGACAAAATTTTTCAGGCGCCTTGGCGCGCCTACTTAGAACCTTTATGTACTTTTACTCAAAAAGCGCCTAAAATTGATCAATTTCTGTAAGTCTAGTGTTAAAAGTAATATAATGTAGTCAAAATGGACTAAAAATACCCTAGAAAGGCGTTATTAAGACTAAAAAATGTTTTATATGCTATTTTGGTCGTTTAAACAGCAAAAACTTGTGGAGGCTAAATAATTGTTTTGGACGTCTGGGATTTTACCCCTCCCCGTTGCCGACCCTGACCTTGTGCACCTATGCTTGCACGCTTCGCACTATACTCAGATTGTTAATTATATTCTAAAATTCAAATAGCATATCTTCTGT
Organism: Mermis nigrescens; assembly: GCA_036768485.1. Classification (NCBI taxonomy): domain Eukaryota; kingdom Metazoa; phylum Nematoda; class Enoplea; order Mermithida; family Mermithidae; genus Mermis; species Mermis nigrescens. The sequence continues at coordinate 924,369 of JAVLUZ010000161.1, forward strand.
TCCACCATATCATAGTCGCTGATACGTCTGAATGCATAAATTTAATGGTCTTTAAATATTTTATAAATATTCTTTAAATATTCCCATTAAATATCTATATAAAACCTTGTGCTTTTTCAAACCGAGTTTAGTTCCACATTCGTTTTAATGATGGATTTGCGCAATATTGTATTAAACATTGTTCTTGCTTGAATAATGCTACCAAAATCCTTGCTAATTACTTAATTCATTTATAGGAAGATTAAATAATTAACAGAGCTTAGAATTTAACATGATTTCTCCACAGCAGTAAGCCTTGCGTTTGACAAATAAATGTAAAATTGGTCTAAATATGTATCTTATGCATAACGTTATTTTAGAAGCTAGGCATGTTCTTAATATATAAGCCTGCGGCCCGGACTTGGCACCAAGCCCGGCAGCAAAGCCCGGGCCCGGTACCAAGCCCGGGCCCGGACTTGGGCCTGGTATTTTTTGAGCCCGGTCGATCACTGGGCATGATCGCAACTCTAAGAATGCTTCACGCTTAAGAATCACATACTATGCTGGCAGAATTAGTTTGCAATCGATAGATATTTAAAGTGGTTTACACTACAGGTTTAATTTGCTTCCAGAGTGTTGTGGAAGGTCAATTTTTTGTAACACGTAATTCGGAACACCAGGATTACAAATCAGATATTAGACATTGTTTACATCAGAGAGGTTGTGTAAAGTTTACACTAAAGATTATTTTCAGATACAGAGCATCGCCGAACCGAAGCTTAAGTTGTTTGTGCATGCGATCCAAGATATAGGGATTTCGCCTTACTATCAGGATTATGAACGTGACTGCAATTCTCTTCACACCCATACATGATCCTAGGGTTCACAACCCTCCAGAAACATTTTCACCCCCAGCGAAAATTTTTCGCAGCCCCCAGAGTTGACTATACTTCAAAGGTTTCCAAAACTTTTCTAGAAATTTGTACACAAGATGATTTTTTAAAGTGTTTTTATCTATCTGTTTGCTTTAAAGTGCAAAATTTCGGCGCTTCGCGTCATTATACTTATGTTTTGACTTTATGTTGTTCTTTTGACTATATTTTGTTCAATTTGCTAGACTTTTTGATTTTTTTCAAAGTTTTTTGTTTTTATGCTCTAGGAAGATAGAGCATCGTCAGAAACGCTAAGATGTTTTTGACGCATTCCGACCATTTTAGGCCCAAAAACCCACTTTGTAATTGCACACCCTCAGAATTCTTATGCTGCTCATGTATGTTCACACTGTCTAGTTTTGTAAATTTCACACTTCAAGCTAACTTCACGACCACGAGATTGTACGTTGTAAGCGCTAGGTTTTATTACAAACTGTTTTCCGCAAAATCAGGATTACGGATCTAACTTTTTTTTGTGATTTAAAAAATGTGTTAAGTTTAAAGTGAAAATTAATTTTTATTCCAAAACGTGATAGAAATTATCATTTCTCAGAAACTCTTCCTGTCTTGTTCAAGTATTTAGTTCGGCAAGTTACATTTGAGTTTATTGGTCGACTTACTCAAATAATTATAATTAAAAGTAGGGTACTAGCAAAGAAAAATGCTCACGGTAAAAGAAAAAGAACAAATGTACTTGGGATAGCGGATTATTGAAGGCATAAAAGGATGGGACTAGGAGAAAGTCACCTAAGAGGGCAAAAAATCTTAAGAATCTGCTATAAACAGATTTTCTCTGAGCAACACAAAAATCGAAGTCGGCCTAAAGATGGCAGTTGTGGCCATACATGGACGAGCAAGAAAATTTTGGGGATCTGGTGGGGTGAAATCGCCAAAAATGTTACTAAGCACAGAATTCTGAGAACTACAGTGATCTGCAGGGGATCTTTCAACTTCTGAGGGTGCAACCCCCTAACACGACAACACGTAGCTGAGGCTTCAGTTTGAGAAATAGATAACGCAACAGTTTATTTTTTAAGAGAACTACTCAATCTGAATCAAAGAAAAGCGTAAATCATTTTGCTTACAAACCTTAACTGAACGCAAATTCTAGTTACCACTGTAGCACTGACTGACGGAGGCCCTAAACATGCACAAACACGTTGGCACAAAATATTTTAGGACATGGCACAAGAATAATGAGCGCGGTGACTGTACAAATAAATGTAATACTTCACATCATATACCAGAAATTTTAATAGTTCATATGTGTAGAATGCCGCAGCAGGAGCAAATGTACTTACTCGTAAGCACACCTGGGCGTGGGGGGTTTGGGGGGTATGCAACCCCCAGAAACCGAAATACCCCCCAGAATTCAATTTTTGAAATTTTTGGTTTAAATGGTGTTTTTATCGCCATATTACCATTTTGATGCCATTTAATTTGAGCATCAAAAAAATCTTGCATCCCCCGGAATTTTCTTGCTGCCCACGTATGCTCGTCAGTCATCTCATCCTGCTAGCATAACGAGTGTAATGATAGAGCCGTTACACACAGCATAGTGAAATGTCATAATTAATCTATTAAGCCTGATAACTGAATATTGATTACATATTGTCATGAAAGTGTGATTGATTCTCATGCCCAGGTAAATCGGCTGTTTAGCACAGGTCAAAGTTTCATTCTAATCTCTTCATTTAACATAAGATAAAATGTTTTGATAGGATACCTTCTTATTTTCCTAGACCACAGGCAGAATACACTTCGATTTTTGTTTTGCTTAGAGGAAATCTGTTTTTATAAGATTTTTGAGATGTTTTTGCACGCATATATGACTTTTCCTAGACCCCTTTCTTTATATATGTCTTTAATAATCCGCTATTCCAAGTATATTTGTCCTTTTTGTTCCATGGGAACATTTTCCTTTGCTAGTTCTTCATTGCACACATACATACATTTTTCATAATTTTTGCCATTACCTTGAGAAAAGACACATGAATAGAATTAGGCCCGAAACGTGGAAAATTTTAACTGATGCAATAGCGAAGAAGGACATTGGAGTGCTAAAATTTTATATTCAAACACAAAATTTCACTTAATTCTCCCTTTCTTTTCTGCTAATTTATGTTTGCACGCCGTGCACACGAGGACAATGGAAAATTTTGGGGGTTTTCCCTCCGGCCAGAAAATTCTGGATCCGCCACTGCTTAAGCATAGTTTCATGAACGTGATCGAATAAAACTACTTGTAAAGCTAAGATAATGCGAAAATGATTTAAAGGAAATAATTTACAACATAATTTACTAACTTTCTCAAGAAAAATTTGTAACAATAGCAGGACTCGTTGAAATTAAAATTAGTTTAATCCAGATGCGGGCGACTCGAGCGCTTGAAATCTTCGGCTTTGGCCGCCTTTTCCTCTTCAATGACGGCCGAAATGCGCGAAAATTCGTCCCTGAGCACTGGCAAATCGTTTTTAAACCAAAAATAAGCCCTCGTAAAGAAAGCGACCCCACCGACCAAAAACAAGCCGAATAATGTCGTAACCGCTTTACTATGGATTTTATCGTATAGGCGCAGTTTGTGAAATTTGAGCGCAGGTCGATTGGGCGGCACTGGATGAAACTTTACGGACGAATCGGTCATCGGATCTTACGATCAAATTAGAGCATAATGCTCCAAGGTAATCACCAGTATTAGCGAAATTCTCCGCACAAACTGTTAGCCAGAAGAAATACATATACACATTTTCAACACCGCATTTGAGGAATGAGGAACGCATGCGTTCTTGAAGAGGCTGTGGGAAGGGGTGTTACCCACACGTAAGCATGGGGGAGGGAGAGGGGAGTGTTTAGATCTCCGAGAATCCCATAGACCCTCAAAACTCGATATACCTATCGGGATTAAACTTTCGGCTTGTTTCTTTGGGATTTTCGCGGGTTTTAAATCATTGGGCGCCTAACCCAATAAGTCATTTACAGCCCAACTAGGAGACCAACAAGCCTTTGAGAGACCATAGTTGGATGGGCTGAAGCTTTGGCTATTGCCCAGGTATGACCCACAACCCCAGAATTTGGATGCTGCCCATTGGGGTATACATGCACATAGGGGTGCCCCCTAAATGGTCAGCCGGACAGGTACAGTCGGGCGATTTTGGACTGATTGAACGTTTTTTGCATAAGTTTTGAGGTAAAAAGCAGTAAAAACGTCAAAATGTTTCCGTCGCTTCGCGCCAGATTAGTACTTTTAAATACTTTTTACTCAAAAAGCGCCCAAAATTAATAAATTTTTGCATTAATAGTGTTAAAAGTGATATAATGCAGTCAAAATCGACTAAAAATGGGTTTAAAATGTGACATAACCATGAAAAACGTTCTATATGCTATTTTGACCGTTTTGATTCTTAAAACAGCAAAAAAATTGTGATTATTAAGTTAACTGTTTCGAATTTTTGGGATTTCAACCCCCCTGCCGACCCTGACCTTGCGCACCTATGGCCAGAAATCGTTGAACAAGTAGGCCAGATGAATGCTAAATCTTTTAGATTGTACGTAGATTTATGGTGGAGTGTTTAAATCACGCGCTTGGAGCTAAATAAACATTAAGCATGACACTCGGCACGAAGCGCCGGAAAGTTTTTAGGATTTTCGTTTGAAAAATACGTTTAAAAAGCGTTAAAATTACTACAATTTCGCCAGAAAACGTCGTCGTATCCGTTAGCACGTCGTACTAACGGTTGAAATCTTTATTAGTGCGGGGAAACTCTTATTAGCGTGGTGCTAAAAAACCATGCCGTAAAAGCAGGGCGGATTTGAGGGGGCGGGGGGGGCGGCCAGCCCCCATTGGCCAAAAATATTTGGCGAGATTAAGAATGATATGCAATTTGCAATGATTTTGGCCATCAATGACCATCATTTCCAAATTATTCCAGCGCTACGTGCCGGATGATACCTATTAATGACATTTATTTACTTTCTTGGCGACCTGGAAGCACGGTTTTTTTGCATTCGGCAAAGATTTTTCCCAATGTACAAAGACTTTTCGGGGCCGTCTTTGTACATGTACAAAGATTTTCGGGAAAACAATAATTGCAAAAAAGGTCTAAAATTCGCAGAATTTTTCGGCGCGAAGCGCCGAAATGAGCAATTATGTGAGTGTGTTCTATATATTTAAATAGTGGCAGATATAGCATTTCAAAAAAAATGTTAAAATTCTCAGTGCTTCGCGCCGTTTCAAGACGATTCTTATTGATCTTTGCCCTCATAAAACCAGAAATTAGCCAAAATACACTACCAAAGGTCGAACAAGTATGTTTTTACCACACTAAAGTCGCTACCGTAGTATATCATAGTACCCGAAAATTTGTGTGTACAAAATGTACAAGACTTTTAAGGACCATCTATGTACATGTACAAACGGACTCTGTACAAAAAAACACTACCTGGAAGCCATTTTCTGTTCATATAGGTTTCAAAACAATTTTAACAGCAGAAACAGCTGTTTTTGCATAAATTCCTTAGATTTTCACTTAAAAATTTCGATGTATCGCATTAAATGCTATCAATACAGGAAATCAAGCAGTAAATCATGCTTCTAGACATCTATCCGCCATAATTTCACATATTTTTCGGCGCTTGGCGCCAGATTTTTGTTAAAGTCAAAGAAATGTAATGACTATTTCGCACAAAATTGTCTAAAATTATAAAATTTGTAAAAAAATTTTGCGTCAAATGTGATTTCATGTAAAAGTATACAATGTAAAACATCGAAAACACGCCATTTCACGCGTTAAGGGCAAATTTTTCGACCTATTTTTGACTGTTTTTGGTAAACTTGTGATACCGCCCCGCCCTAAGAAAATCCTAGATCCGCTACTGCGCAAAAACATAAAAAAATTTCGGAAAAATATCAGGATAAATCTCCGTAGGAAATTTGCATTTCATTTTTGCTAATATGGATTGTAAGCAGAGGCGGATTTAGGAAAAGCGGCCCCTTATTGGCCCAAAATAGTTAGCGATATAAAGAATAGATATGTGTTTCAATAATTTTTGGCCGTCAGTGATAATAATTTCTCAACATTTTCTGAAATACCTATCGATGAAATTTATCTACTTTTCTGGCGACCCCTGTAAGCCATTTTTCTCCACAAAACAATTTCAAGAGCAGAACAGCTATTCCAGCAAAGATTTCTTCTATTTTAATGCATAATTTTAGAAAATTTCGACGTTCCGCCTCAAATACAGGAAATAGAGCATTAAATCGAGCTTCTAAGCGTCCGTACACCTAAATTTAAAGTTTTACGGCGCTTCGAGCGAGATTTCTATCAAGAGTCAAAGAAATTTACAGATTTTTTCGCATGAAATTGTCGCAAATTTCGAAATTTTTTGAAAAACAGTCACGTCAAAAGCTATTTTAAATAAAAGTAGACAATATAAATCGCCAAAAAACGCATTTAGCACAGGGGTATAAAAACGTTCAGAAATGAAGCACTCATGTCAAAAAGCTGAAGTTCATTTGAAGGAAAAATCAATTCTACAAGCGGTTGCGGAACCCAAGACGAGTCATTGAATACTTTGTACTTGTAAATTTAGTACACTGCGATTGATATAGCGATCAGTAATTCAGTAATACGTTTATTTTCTAGAGCTGCATTTCCCGATTTTTTTAACTAGTTCCTAAGGTCTTATCGGACAATAAAAATACACACAATCAGGGGCATATGCAGGATTTTTTCAAGGGGGGGGGTGGTCAAAAATCGGTGACCATCACCACATAAAGTGCATTTTCTGACGTTACCGAACACGCTCTATCCGTTAAGCTCATAAAATTCAAATATTTCGAAAAATTTTATTTTCTCTCAATAAGCCATCAAAATGACTTTTTTGGCCGCGCTTGGGCCTAAATTAACGAATATAATGATTGTACGGCGCGAAGCGCCAAAAATTTTGAGATTTCTTCATAAAGAGATGCCAATTTTCTTGCATTTCCTTACCTTTTCAAAATTATTTTTGGGCTAAGGGGGGCGGCCCCGTCGCCCTGCGTACGCATAAGCATACCATATCTGGGCAATGGATTTTGGTTCTGTAGGTACCGAGGTCCCTTTTGTTGAGGTTGGTTGGTTGATTGGCTAGTTGGTTGGTTGAGAGGTTGGCTGGTTTGTTGTTTGGTTGGCCACTTAGTTGATTGGTTGGTTGGCTACTTGGTTGAGTGGTTTGCTAGTTGGTTGGTTGGTTGTTTGTTAGGCCAGTTGGTTAGTTGTTTGGTTGGGTAGGTGGTTGGTTGGTTGTTTAATTGGCTAGTTGGCTGGCTAGTTGGTCGGTTAGTTGCTTGGTTGGTTGGCTAGTTGGTTGGATAAGCGGTTGGCTCGTTTGTTGGTTGGTTAGCCGGTTAGTTGAATGGTTGGTTGACTAATTGGTTGGTTAAAAGGTTGACTAGTTGGTTGCTTGGTTGGTTGTTTGCTTGGCAAGTTGGTTAGTTGTTTGGTTGGGTAGGTGGTTGGTTGGTTGTATGGTCGGCTAGTTGTCTGACTAGTTGGCAGGTTAGTTAGTTGGTTGGTTGGCTAGTTGGTTGGTTGTTTGGCCGGTTGGTTGATTGTTTGGCTGGCTAGTCGGCTGGTTGGTTGGCCGGTTAGTCGGTTGGTTGGTTGGCTAGTTGGTTGGTTGTACCATTTTCTCACTTTTTTATTTTTGGGTCAAAGAATTCTACACCCCCAAATCAAAGACTGTTTTTTTCTGGTGCCACCCAGCTGGGGTTCTGAAAGTACCGAAGTGCCTTCTGACGCCACCCAGTGGCGCGGCATTGCCCACCTGTGAAGCATACAATAATTTATCAATGTAGTGCAAAGCACCACAGATTTTTGATGTTTTATTTTGACGATAAAAATATCGTTTTCATGTCGAATTTGCGTCCATTCCCGTAGCTCATGTTTCAGAAATTAGGTGGGCTCGAAGCGCTAAGAAATGACATTCCCACAATCTAACCTTTTATAGAGATTATTCTGAAGTTATACCCGAAGATAGGAGAAACGAAATTACAAAAGTATCACCAAATAATCAAGCATTGAATAGCAACAAATAATGAGGATATTAAAGTTCCTAGTAAATCTGTAGGACAGCATCAGATAAGTTTGGCTTATCTAGGCAATTAATGCTCGCTAAAAAAATTAGACGTTTTTGCCATTTAATCTGAATTACGCGCGATGTAAAGGCAAGCAGAACAGTAGATCATGATCCAGGAGCAAACAATAAAAAAATTCACTATACCTACTAGCATATCCCTATCCAAGATCCGGCGACAGGGGGGGGTGAGAGCGCACCTAACATAAAGTGGTCTATATCTCGGAAAATTCGTCGGGACAGCTAGCAAACACTGCATTTTTCGACATTTCTCAACATGCTGTATCCATTAAGATAACAAAATTTGAACTTGTTCGAAAAAGTTTTTTTGTAACATAAAAGGCTATAATAAAAAGTATTATTTTTGGGTTGTGCTTGGGCCAAAACTATGGAAAATACTAAACATCCGGCACGAAGTGCCGAAAATTTGATGTTTTGTGATGATGACTTGCGATTTTTCCATCTTTTCGAGCATTCTCTTACCTCCGAAAATTTTTTCCGGCCAAGGTGAGGAGGGCAGCAATTCCATGTTGCCCCCACCCTACTCTAAATATGGCCCTGCCTACTAGCATATCTGGGCAATGGCTTCTACTCAGTTCAAACCGATATCACCGGTAGACCATTCGGTATCAACGGTCAGGGCTATGACTATCAACAGAAATTAAAAAAAGTTAAATAAAATCCACTTAAATTGACACATTGCAATATATATTGATCAGCAGAATGCGCACTCTAAACATCTATAGCTGTGAAAGAACTTCAAGCAATGATGACAAAAAAAAGTAAATTTTATATACTTTGAATGATAAAACAAGGATAAACATGCGATGCAAAAAAACATATTATTTATTCAAAAATCGTGAAATAAATAAATGATCATATAATAAAACAACTTTTTTTCGAACTAACAACTAACCAAATTTTTTTGGTCCTGGTATCATTGGGACCACCGGCCATTGTCCAAGTATGCCTACTGCGGGTACACGTCATAGATTACTAGTTAACCTCAAGGTAATGAGGTAAGGTAATGAGTTCGGTAACAGGGGCGGTCGGGCAATCACAGAGTTTGCACTAAAGCAAGTCTTATCAAGCCGAACGAGTTTTGGTGGTATAAAGCTGAAAATTCTTCACTGTGCACATATTTTACGTTGAAACACCATGTTTATAGGTGCACAAGGTCAGAGTCGGGAGGAGGGGGGGTGAAATCCAAAAATCCAAAACAGTAAATATATTATTCACGATTTTTTTGCTGTTTCAACATCAAAATGGTCAGAATAGCCTATAAAACGCCTTTTCAAGGTAATATCCATTTAAAAGCATTTTTAGTCCATTTTGACTGCATTTTATCACTTTTAACACTGAAAAATGCAAAAAAATTCAATTTTGGGCGCTTTTTGAGTAAAAAGGTACTTAAAAATATGCACAATAATATTCCTTTATAGCGTTCCTTACAAGTCTATTGTATTTAGAGTAAGTATTCCTGAACAAAGGATGAAATTCAGATTTTCTCTAGAATTTTAACTTCTTTGACAACAGTCGTCTTATATTTTTGGGATATTCATTAACTCTACCAGGTTTGGAAAACGGAACAAAAGAATCGATAAGATATTGCATCACCGATAAAAAACAATTATAAAAATCTTCCATTGTCCAATGGCCACTGAAAAATGGCAAGAAAAGTATACATAGATTCATAATCAGCTTTTGCAAGATTACGTTTAAAAGCTACATGTCGCCTGACTTCAAACGGTTGTAAAATTTTGAAAATAACAGAATCATTTTCACTTGTAGCAAAAGGAGATCTTGTTTTGCAATCGATAATCAATGATTTATCAGATGCAAATATTAAACCTAGAATATTTTGACCCAAGGTAGGGTTATGTATATGTTGATATAATCCATAACTACATATTAACAGTTTCAAAAAAATTGAAAGACATATTACTTTCAGCAGTGGCGGATCAAGGATTCTCCTAAGGGGGTTCCCTAAGGGGGCGACACCCTGACTTGGGCGGAAAAATTAGCCGTTTTAAGCCAAAAAATCGCTAAAAATCGCTCAATTTTGCGCACTATTTTGGGCCAATGGGGGGGGGGGCGGCGCCAACCCCGCCCCCTAAATCCGCCCCTGGTTTTCAGATATTTCATTCCATTTAATATCCGGTAAATTAAAATCACCTAAAACAATAAGGGTTTTACTACAATCAAACAATATATTTAAAAGATTTAAAAAATCTTGATTTTGTTTGTTGTGTACAGAAGAATTAGAAGGTCCATAGCGCAAAATGAAGCAATGCGTAATCGAACCAATAAAAACATTGCAGGCAAGAATTTCAGCAGTACACTCAATTGAGAAAGTATTAAATAATCTAGACAAGAGACAAAGACAAGAAAATATTTATTGTTCAGAGAAATGCACGAAAATTGATAAAACACAAATACATGATAAAACAGCCACTGAACAAAAGGACATATAGTGCTGTCTCTAAAAAAACCCACTTTTTCCTTTTTCATGTGTAGCTCCTGCAGCTTGCAATATTATGTCCGTTGCAAGTATGCATTTATTGTGGCTACATCTAGTGATCGACTGGAGCGGCCAAAATGGCCGGAGCCGGAGATCCGGTCGGAGCCGGATTGAACCATGTTGCTCCGGCTGGAGCCGGAGCTGGAGAAATTTAATTTTACACGTGCGGATAGATAGGACATCTTTGTGACCAAGACCTAGACCATAGTGCACATGCATCTTAACTGCATATCAGCTAGTTAGTTATATGAAATACAGGGGCGGATTTAAGGGGGACGGCGGGGGGGCGGCTCCCCAATTGGCCAAAAATATTTGGCGAGAAAAAGAAAAAAATATAAAAAATAAAAAAAAAATACCTAAAAATTTCGATTAAAAATTTCGATGTTTCGCATCAAATGCTATAAATACAAGAAATCTAGCAGTGAATCATGCTTCTAGACACGATTTTTTTTCGTATTCGGCAAAAATTTTTCCCAATGTACAAAGATTTTTTGGGACCGTCTTTGTACATGTACAAAGATTTTTGGGAAGATAGAAATTGCAAAAAAGGTCTGTAATTCGAAAAACATTTTTGGCGCTTCGCGCCGAAATGAGTGATTGTGTGTTCTATATATCTTTATAATGGCAGAAATTGCATTTCAAAAAGAAAAATGTCAAATTTCGCGCCGTTTTACGATTCTTAGTGATTTTTGCCCTAATAGACCCAGAAATTACCTAAAACACACTACCAAAATTCAAACAACTCTGTTTTTACCACACTAAAATCGCTCCTGTACCCTGTAATAGTACCTAAAAATTTTTGTGTGCAAAATGTACAAAGACTTTTGGGGACGGTCTTTGTACATGTACAAACGGACCTTGTACAAAAAACACTGACTGCTTCTAGACGTCTATCCGCCTTGATTTCACAAGGTTTCCGGCGCTTCGCGCCAGACTTTTATAAAGTCAAAGAAAGTTAATGATTTTCTCGCACAAAATTGTCAAAAATTTCAAAATTTTTAGAAAAAATTGCAGTAAAAGTGATTTTATGTAAAAGTACACAATGTAGAACACCGAAAAACGCTATTTCGCGCGTTGAGGGAATATTTTTGTACCTATTTTTGACTGATTTAGGAAAAGTTGGGATACCGCCCCCCTTAGGAAAATCCTAAAGAATGGATATGCAATTTGCAACGATTTATGGCCGTCAGTGACCATAATTTCTCAAATTTTTCCGGCGCCACGCGTCGGATGATACCTATTAATGCCATTTATTTACTTTTTTAGCGACCTAGAAGCACAGTTTTTTATATTCGGTAAAGATTTTTCCCGATGTACAAAGACTTTTCGGGGCCATATTTCTACATGTACAATGATTTTTGGGAAGATAAAAACTGCTAAAAAGGTCTAAAATCCGCAACAAGCAATAAATCATGTTTCTTGACATCTATCCGTTTTAATTTCACAAATTTTCCGACGCTTTGCATCAGGTTTTTGTTGAAGTCAAAGAAATTTAATGATTTTTGCACACAAAATTGTCTAAAATTTTAAAATTTTCAGAAAAAAATATTGCATCAAAAGTGATTTTATGTGAAAGTATACAATGTAAAACACTGAAAAAACGCTATGTCACGCTTTGAGGGCAAATTTTTGGACCTATTTTTGGCTGTTTTTGGAAAAGTAGGGATACCGCCCTCCTTAGGAAAATTATAGATCAGCAACTGGTAAAATAGACAACATTCAACAAAATTTTATTCAATGCTTTTATTAAGAAAAAAGCTGACGTCTCCTCAGCCTGCCCTAAATAAAGCGTGAATAGGCAATATTTGATGTTAAAGCATGATTGTGTGTGACCGTTTATACATGGGTACGTTACATACTATATTATGTTCACTGAACTGCGAATATGACGTACAGAATGGACAGAAACATTATCTGGAAAATCAGTATAGCATGTGCAGTGCAGGCCAGACTGCATCTTATGCTACCCTATGACTTTCAGTGTTAACAGGAATTTACTGCAGCGACTTTCACAATTTTTGTTTCATTTTCATTTTTGTTTTTTCCTAAAATAAATATCTTACGATTGTGGTGGTGATAGACACTTTATTTGGTGTTATTTCCCTTTTCTACTATTATATTGTGCTCTGACTAAATTTAATAAGCATAATGTCAGCAATTAGTACGTTCAGTCACTATGCAAAAAAACGGAAAAATTCTCCAGCCTCCAGCCGATTTTTGGATGTCCTCCGGCCGGAGCACCGGAGTGGAAAAAATGGCCGGATTTGCCAGACCCCGGAGCCGGATCTCCGGTTGATCACTAGCTACATCTCGTCTATATGACCCTGTAGTGATTTTAACTTAATCTCTTGCTGTTATTAAAAAAATTGAAAAAATTGAGAATTTAAAAAAACCCATTTTTTCCAAAAAAACCTATGTGTCCTAAAAAAATCACTTTTAAAAATTCACTCTAGAATCGCAATCTTTGATTTTAAGCTGCAAAGTTATGTTTTAAGGTCAGGGTAGCTTATTTTTTCATTCTGCAAATGTTTTTTTGGCGGCTATGGTAATTGAAATGTTTAGTATACCAATTTTCGAAATTTGCATGCAAATCTCGCATTAACACAACCAAATTTTCAGTCAATTTATTTTTGAAAGTTTATTCATCATCATTACATTCCAAAATTTCCCAACATGCAAAACATATCACTTTAACGATAAAAAATCTTGCAACAAAATGCTGCCAGGTATGCGGATTTCTCCATAAATTGGCGCCTGAATCAAAAGCTCATTTCCAACCACCGGGTTGTTTAGAATTGCGTCAAAAAATTTTGTTGGCAGCAGTCTTTTTTTGTACTCAGCAAAGATTTTTCCCAATGTATAAAGACTTTTCGGGACCGTTATTGCACATATACAAAGATTTTTGGGAAGACAAAAATTGCAAAAAAAGTGTGAAATTCGCAAAAATTTCCAGCGCTTTGCGCCGAAATGAGTAATCGTGTGTTCTGTTTATCTTTTCAAATGGCAGAAATTGCGTGTCAAATTTTTTGGCGTTACACGCCGTTTTAGGACGATTCTCGGCGATTTTTGCCCTTAGAGACCCATAAATTAGCTAAAATACACTATCAAAACCAAACAACTCTATTTAACCACACTAAAATTGCGGCTGTATATACCATATTAAAGTACTCCAAAATTTGTGTGTCCAACATGTACAAAGATTTTTGGGAAGACAAAAAGTGTAAGAAGATGTAAAATTCCAAAAAATTTTCGGCGCTTTGCGCCGAAATGAGTATTATTTGTCCTATACATATCTTCAAAATGGCAGAATTTGCATTAAGAATGGAAAAATGTCAAATTTTTTGGCGCCTCGCGCCGTTTTGAGACAATTTTTAGTAATTTTTGGCGTTAGAAACCCAGAAAATAAGCTACAATCACATATGGACAATGGATTCAACCCGATATAACTTGGTATCACCTGAGAAGATTGTGAGTATCACCTGATTTTTTTTGTTAAAAAACAAAGATAAACTCAGAAAAAATCAATGTACAAGTACACAAACATGTAAATGGATAATTTAGCCATTATTTCAATCATTCATCAGACCAGTCAATCAACCAACCAAGTAATAGTCCAACAAACCAACCAATCAACCAACTGACTAATTGACCAACCAACCCACCAACTGACAAACCAAACAACCAAGCAACCAACCAAATAACCAACCAACCAATTAATCAACCAGCCAACAAGAGGCCAACCAACTAACTGCCCAACTAACCAACCAAACATCCAACTAACCAACCAGCCAACCAATTGGCCGACTAACCAATCAATCAGCCAACCAAGGAACTAGCCAACCAAGGTACTAGCCAATCACAACCAACCAACCAACCAACCAACCAACCAACCAACCAAGTAACTAACTAACTGGCCATCCAACCAAGCCAGCAAAAAACCAGCCAACCAACCATTTCACTAACCAACAAACCAATTAGCCAACCAACAAGCAACCAAACAACCAACCGGCCAACCAAACAACCAACCAGCCAACCAACAAAGCAACTAACTGGTCAACAAACATTTAAGTAGCCAATCAATCAACCAACCAACTAAGCAATCAACCAACCAACCAGCCAACCAAACAACCAACTAGATACCCAATCAATTAACAAACCAACCAATAGGCCTACCAACCAACCAATCAAGCAACTAATGAGCCAACAAACCAACTTACTGACCAACCAACCAACCAACCGGCCAATAGAGCAACTAACTAGTCAATCAACCAAACAGCCAACCGACCAACTAAGAGGCCAACCAACCAACCAGCCAACCAACCAACCAATTAGGTAGCCAACCAACCAGCCAACCAACCAATCAAGCAGCCAACCGACCGGCCAGCCAACTAGCCAACCAACCAACTGCCAGCCAGCTAATCAAACAACAACTAAACAACCAACCAATCAAATGGCCAACCAAACAACAAAACAATAGGCCAATCAACCAACCAACTAGCCAACTAAACAACTGACCGGCCAACCAACCACCCAACAAAACTGCTCAAACAACTATCTGGCCAACCAACCAATTAGCCAATCAATGCATAACAAACCAATCAACCAACTCACAAACCAACCACTCAGCCGATGAACGAACTAACCAAACAGTCTGCTGATTAACTGACAAGCCAACCCATTTGATGACCAATTGACCAAATGACAAATCATCAGATCAACCAACCATCTATCCAACCAATCAACCAGCCATCCAGCCAACAAACCAACCAGTCAGTCAATCAATCAGTCAATCATTAAACCGATCAATCAATTAACCAACCAAGCAATTGATCAATCATTTAATCAACCAACCAGCAAAAGTGACGAACCAACCACTCAACCATTCATTCTTAAAATTTTTTCCCAACTTTTCAGCTAAAAAGCTATACATGTTTTTGACGTTTCACAGCGTAAAAATACTAAAATTTACAACTCACCTTTTGCCTATTTCAGTTTTTGATACATGAAATTTTTTGGCAAATAAAATTTTCTGCATTTTATCATACAAAATGGTGCAAAATCGAGCGCAAAAGTATATAAATGTCGAAATTTTTTGGCGCTCTGCGCCAGATAGCTATTTCAGCATACTTTTATTCTATTTTCATTTCATGTATAACTTTAAAAAATTTTCGACGCTACGCATCAAATGCTACAAATACGGGAAATAGAGCAGTAATTCAAGCTTCTAAACGTCCTTCCACCAGAGATCCACAAATTTTCCAGCACTTCGCGCTTGATTTTCACTGAAGTCAAGAAAATTTAATGATTTTTTTCGCACAAAACTGTCAAAAACTGTAAAAATTTTCAAAGAAATGTTGTGCCAAAATCGATTTCAAACAAAAGTAGACGACGTAAGATGCTGAAAAAACGCCAGTCCGCAAGTGAAGGTTCTGAATTATTTGTCAATAAAAAAGTCCGCAAAATCTACTTGAAAATGGTAAAATATCAAAATATTTCATTAAGTATTCTGTATTTTTATATTTGGAAAAATATAAATTTAAAGACTTCAGAGACCGTCTTTGCATTTGAAAAAAGGGACCTTGTATAAAATTACTGAACAAAGGCATGTCAATCGGTGCAGGTGTCATGGCATAAGATCCGCTGCTATTGAGGCTGGCATTTAATACTGGAGTCAAACATTGATTTAACATAATTTCTACATTTCTTATCTTTAGCAATGTGTCAAATTGAGCTTCATAAAAACGCCCACTTAGTGTCAGATATAATTGCTGCATAGTTTATATTTGTAAACCTGCAAAAGTGAGTATAAAAGAATAAATATATCGAAAATTTCCAGCGCTTCGCGCTGAATATAATTTCCATTACATACATTCAGAAAGCTGCAAAATTGAGCTCAAAAGGATAAAAACATCGGAAATTTCCAGCACTTCGCGTAAACTATAATTACAGTATTGCTGTTGAGAAAGTTGCAAAATTTAGGTAAAAGGATAGAACTCTCGAAAATTTTTAACACTTCGCACCAGGCATAATTACTGGATTGTTTATATCCAGAAACCTGCAAATTTGAGTTTAAAAAGATAAAAATGTAGAAATGTTTTGGCGCTTTGCGCCAGATATAATTTAAGCACTCTCTCTATTAAGAAAGCTTCAGAATTCAGCTTGAGGAGATCAGAACATCAAAAATTTTTCGCCAATGTTATAATACGCCCGTTTTTGCACTGTTTGTCTTCAAAGACTGCAAAATTGAGTTTAAAAGAGTAAAACTGCTAAAAAATTTCTTGAATCACAAATTTTAAATTTTTTTTAAATATTTTCATTCGCCATTATATGGAGCTTGTCAACAGACGTTCAGTCGAATACATTTTTGTACTAGCTTAAAGTTTTACAGCTGGCGCGAAATTTCAGAGGAAAAAATCTAAATGCCAGAATTTTGTCTTTCTCTTATCAACCCTACATGCCTCAAAATTAAGTCGAAGGTGATGGTAATGCCATAATTTTCCATCTATAATGCCGACGTTACTAATTTATTCATAAGTCTGTTTTGATGAATCCCTAAAATTGAGCTGAAATAGGAAATTATCAACATTTCTGCTAGGTTTCATATTCTTATTTCCCGTTTCACATAAAAGAAGCAGTTACAGACCTAAGCTTAGTATAAGGATGATTAAGGCTGCAAATTTTGTGGCAAGAATGGTGATAAGTTTCGGTGCTGCTTGTATGCTCGTATCTTAAAAAACAGATCATATTGAGCTTAAGAGGATAGAAGGTCAAGATTATTTGGCGCTTAGTACCAGATGTAATGTTTAATAATGTTTAAAAAATAAAAAGACCGAAATTTTCACGCACTTTGCACTTTTTGGCAGATATAATAAATTATTTCAATGTTTATTTGTAAAAAGGTTGCTTAATTGGACTTATGTATGTAAAGTATAGGTTATCAATTTTCCATAATAAGATCAATTTTTTACGTTGTCTTGTCCTTGAAAAATCTGTGAAAATGAGCTGAGGATGATAAAAAGGCCAAAAAAATTTCCAGAGGTGAATACTCTAAAAACTATAGTTGTAAACAATTAGTGTACTGACTGATGATGCTAAATGCGAGTAAATTAAGACGGATAAAACAAACGCAAATGATGCATGCAGACATGCAGAACGTTTCGAAAAAGTTATGAGGTAACATATTCCAAAACAACCCTTTTTCGAGCCAGCAACCAACCACAATTTCTGGCCGCCGGTATCATCTGGAAGACCAGCCTTTGTCCAGGTATGGCTACAATACACTACCAAAGCCGAAAACCCTGTTTTATCACAATGAAATCGCTACTGTGCTACATTATATTACACAAAAATTTGCATGTACAAAATGTACAAAGGCTTTTGGGGACCATGTTTGTACATGTACAAATGGACCTTGTACAAAAAACACTGGTTGGCAGGCACAAACTCCAGGGAAGCACTTGGTTTTGTAACAAATCTTCCCTTGCCTCTGCAATATAAAAAACAGAAAGAAGCTTTGTTCACCGTTTTCTGCAAGGTGGGTTTTTTTAGGAGAAAGTGGGGTTTTTTTAGGTACAAAAAATTTCTTTCTCGATTTTCCAATCCCCAAAAATTCAGATGTGAAAAAAATGAATTTTGTAAGGTGCAGAAGGTTTCAAAGCATATTCCCAGCGATTTTAAACCAAATTTGAGATGTAGGTTTTCTTAGGTCCAATGTGCTTTTTTTAGCTCCCACTTCGAAGGTATACTGTAGATCACAAGTTGAAGGAATTGTGTCAAAACTTTTTTTTGAAAAGCCTGGAAGGGGGCTAACATGAATTATTACAAAAATGCAGACAACCGTGTACATAAAATTAATAAACAGCACAGAAAAGGGCAAAAAATCGATTAAAATCACCATTTTTTCAAACGTTTGCAAAATTTTGTTCCTGAAGACCGAGTTAGGCCTGAATGATCACAGTATGTTTTTATAATCATATTTGGCCTAGCCTAGATGATATGCATGCAAAAAATTATTTTCCCGGTTGCTCTATAAGCCGGGAAATGTGTGGGTTTTTTTAGGAAACAAATGCTTCTGTTTTTTGGAGGACAGCACTATACAGATCACGGAGTATGATACAGCTTGGTATGCCCCGACAATAAAATTGTAGAATCAATGTTTAGCAGCTCTTTCCTGAACAAACCAACGCTAAGAAAAGCGATTACTAATCATTATTGAATTACTAATTATTAATCTCAGAGACAATTTTTTGTAGATAATACAGACCCCTCCACCTACTCTTTTTTCATAATTGTTTCTAAAAACTGAATAATCAAAATTTGCAACTAACAAAGAATCACTAAAAGTATCAGTCAACCGTGTTTCAGTAATAAAAATCAAATCATAAATGTAAGAACTCAAAAGCAAATGAAGGAGTAAGTTAAGAATATGGTACTTTCAGAATACTAAGAAATAAACTTCAGAAAAGCGAATTTTTTAGCTCCGTACTCAGATCATGTTGAAAGAAAGCGCGGAAAAAAATTTCATCCGTCTATGATCAATATTACAAAGGCTATGAGTTTCGTTAATTAGCCTCTTCTCGACCTAATCAAGCATCTTCTCGACCTAAGTATTTAAAGATTCAAACAGCTGAATGCAGAATCGCACGAAGACACCCAATCTACGTCGGCCTAAGCATCTATACATCGACCTAAGCATCTATACATCGACCTAAGCATCTTATATATCGATCTAAGCATCTATACATCGACCTGAGCGGGAGCGACCTCGACCTAAGCAGCTTAAAACACCTTTTCAGATATACTAAGCCTAAGCCTATGTATGATAGAAGCAAAAACTTAGATTTTTGTATATCTTGTCAAGTAAAACCAAAAAACACGCAAAAAATGTGAAACTTTTTTTAAGTTTTTTCAAAAATTTCGAACAGCTTTTCGCGCTTTTTTCTTTCTTCTACTTCATTGCTATGCTTCCTCCCATAATTCCAGCCCATATTATTTATTTTTGACAAATGTGTAAGTCCTTGAATCGAGCCGTTTAATCGTCCCACCCAACACTCACATGAAGAGTTGCCTGCAACTCTGCCAGTATGGCTCAGATTTTCACCAAATTTTTTTCCCGCGCTTCAATTTATCATGTTCTACCATTTTGACGAAAAAATTTTGGCATTCCACATTCGTTTTGCTCCTTTTCAAGAAGTACCATATTCTTAAGTTTAGCCGCAAATGCAAATCAGCAATTTTGTTACATAAACTGGCGAATTAGACAAAATAGAATACAATTTATTTCATGTTAGAATTTGGAACGTTTTCCGGGTCGTTGGCACTGATTATTGGCCAATGTTGGCCCCGAATTTTTCGTTAAAGGCCAATATTGGCCAATAACGCGTGCATTAGGGGCCAATATCATTAAAAATACAGTAAATAATGATAAACATATTATGTAGAAAAATTAGAACCTGCTGAAAAAATACTATTTACATTCAAGTAAATGTTTAAGAGAATTTCAACCTACTGTAAAGCGTAAGATATCACACGCCGAATCTGTATGACCAGAATTCGTTTATTGGAAAGCTTTTCCGCTGAATTTAGTCCGCAAAAACCAGGCCGCTAAAGTGATCTATAAGTACATACATATATGATGCAGTCTTGCCTCTTAGCAGTATCAAAGATCATAATGCAAATCGATATTCTGTAGAATATACCGATTTGCTGTCGCATTAGTATAAAACACTTTTGTAGCCACTTTAAACTTTTCAAAAAACCCTCGATCAAATGAAACACACTAAAAATAGTTGCATAGGTACCTTTATACGTACCTATTGTCCTGCTACATAGGTATAGTCTGTTTCATTTATCCGAGAGCTTTTTCAGCAAATGTTTTTGGAGGTTACAGTAACCCCTTCTTTCTTATTTACTGTAGGTCGCTAGATCTCACTATAGCTATGTAGTAAGGTCGGTTTTTTCAACAACATTTTTGCGGCATAATTTATTCTCGTCTTCCAGCAGATCAATTAACTTACTAATAAAAATCGCGCATTTAACATATCTTGAGTCGACACTTTAAATACAATCGACTAAGATGTTAAGAAACGCCGCGAACACCCGCATAGCTCAGTGGTAAAACCTCTTGCTTGTAGTCGAAGCAACCCGGGTTCGATTCCAGCCAATAGCTTTTTGTCTAGCGCACTTACTGTAGTATGTCCCAGCACTGATTAAATGCCTAAATCAAATTTATTTAGGCGTATTAGTGCATTAAAAATGGAAGAATTCTAGCCACTCGCCCTCACTGAGCTGATCTGCCGAAGTACAGTAATTCGTCTTGTTTAGCTTACTGTAGCCCTTAAAAGAATGACTAAAAACCTCTCGAATAAATGAAACAGACTATAGGTAACCTCTACCTAGCTATTTGAAATCGCATACTGACATGCACACCTGGGCGTGGGGGTTGGGGGTATGCACCCCCAGAAACCGAAATACTCCCCAGAAATAAATACCCCCCCAGAATTCAATTTTTGAAAATTTTTTTCGTTTTTTTCGAAATTTTTTGTTTCCAATGGATAGTGCTTGATGAGAAACGTCGAAAAATGGTGTTTTATCGCCATACCACCATTTTTAAGGCCATTTTTTGACCTTCAAAAATCTTGCACCTCCCCCGAATTTTCTTGCTGCTGTAACTGGCAAGTTACATCGAAAAGATTTTAATATCCAAAAAGTGAGAAAGAGAGCCAAAAGTAGAGTTGACGCTGATATTTATATGCGAAGAACAAGTTTTTCCCGACACCTATAAACCTATAATAAAATAACATGTACGTTCTACTTAATCAATTACCTATTAACACATAAAACCCCATAATATCATCCAACACCGATGTTCAACGTTGAGAGGAGGCGTAAGTTGAAGTTGAGGAGCGTTACACTGCCCACGTATGCTGACATGGCATTAGAATATTTATGCACACATGTACGTACATATGTATTTATGTAGGTACATACATATGTAGGATTTTGCAATACGTAAGGCAAACCAACGACAATTAGAAATACCTACCATACAATTCAAACTACTTAGGCATAAAAGATAGCATAGGCAATCTCTTTCAAACAAAAAATAGCAACTGCGTATAGGTACTGTATATAACAGATAGCATTAGTTTCATTCTTCAGAATTTTGATCACAATTTCGCTATGGCACAGTGTGCGCGCGTGAGTTTACCAACACGAAAGTACGGGGTTCGAAACCCACGGATTTGCAGCTTTTTAAGAATTTTAAATCTTGCAAAAATTGGCCCCTAATGCACGCGTTATCGGCCAATATTGGCCTTTAACGAAAAATTCGGTGCCAACATTGGCCAATAATCAGTGCCGGGTCGTTTTACGACTTAAAAAAGTCGTTTCACGACCGCTAGAGCTGTAGACTTTGCAAACTTTCCTACCCAGATGTCTTGAATAGGTATGGTGCGAAAGAATCCGATGGACACCCTCTTGAAATCTCATTTTCTGTGCTAAACAGAAGGTATAGATGCAAAATACGCTATATGTCGTATTAAGGCTAAAAATTAAATGTCTTATCGCGCGCTTGGAACTAAATAGACTCTATTCATAATTGTGAAATTCGGCGCGAAGCGCCGAAAATGTTTGCAATTTTTGGCTAAAAAAGCAAAAGGGGGGGGGGTTAGAGAAAAATATCATTCAAATCGGGGAAACCTCTATCTTGGCAAATGGCTTGCAGTGTTGCCAGCTCTGAAAAGGCAAATCGGCCAAATCGACATTTACAACCGGCCAAAATCGGCCAAGAGCAAGGTAAATTCCGGCCAAAATCGGCCAAACTATGTATATATAGTTGAAAAATAAGAAAACGGATAAAATTTATTCAAATCAACTACTGGGTGAAATATCTACTACATTAAACGCATTTTGAACATTCAACAAAGTATCACCCGAATCTAAGAACGGTTCATTAAGGCACACGATATCATCATCACAAATTATAGGACTGTACATTGTATTTTTAAACAATTGAAGCATGGTTTTGGTAACAGTAAAGCTGCAACAATCCTCACCACACCTGGGCGTGGGGGGTTTGAGGTATGCACCCCCCAGAAACCAAAATACCCCCCCAGAAATCATAATACCCCCCCAGAATTCAATTTTTGAAAATTTTTTTCGCTTTTTTCGCAATTTTTTGATGCCAATGGATAGTGCTTGATGAGAAACGTCGAAAAATGGTGTTTTTATCACCATACCATCGTTTTTAAGGCCATTTTTTGACCTTCAAAAAAATCTTGCACCCCAGAAATTTCTTGCTGCCCACGTATGATCCTCACCCTTCCAGCATAGCAAAAAACGAACACGTAATAAAGCATCAGTAGTCTTGACATCTAAGCGATTTCTTAGTTTAGTCTTCAGCAAGTTTAATACAGAAAAAGCTCGTTCAACACTAGCATTAGAAAAAGGCAAACTTAAAGCAGACATTGCAAATGAGGTAATGTTTTGAAAGCGCGGAAGAACACCATTGCTATTGTCATCTTCAATGACTTCGGCCCAAAACAGAGCCGGATCATTTTGCAGTGCTGACTTCCATTCATTCTTCACAAGCACGTTGTATTCAGATATGGCCTTATCGAGATCAATATCAGTTAAAGCTGGAGGTAGGGCATTTAGAAGCTGCCTAAGTTGTGTTATAATAAAATCGGTTATACTTAAATAAAAGGGCCACCCTGTATTTTTGAAGATGTAGGTAAGTATGATTGCGCCTATTCACCTTTATATTTCCAACAACCGAATCATTTGGCAATAACCGCTTCAGCATTTCGCTGAGATGATCAATAGTGAGTATAGAGGAATGTTCGACGATAAATACTGCTAAGTTCAATTCAGCTTTCTTAACTACTTCAGCAGAGCTCTGCTCTTTTCGATGTGTAAATCCAGTAGAACTCGTCAATGAATGTGTTTGTTGGCAACTTTCAAAGTCACTAACAGCTTTAATGTGCTTGACCGACTTAATATGTACAACAAGAGCATCGTGTTTTGGGCGTAGATTAGCAGAACATACTTTACAGTGAGCAGAACCATCTTTGCCTTCTATTAGCCACGATTTGAAAATTGGTTCCCGAAGCCAAGATTTGACAAATGTATGAGATCCGGATTTGCGTTTCTTTTAACCGGTGATGGCATAGTTGAGTCCTTAAAAGCGGCAATCAGTTAACGTGTGTAGGAAACCAATAGCGAGTGACAACGTACACCATCAGACGGCATCACTTATCCGCCCCCGGATGCGGATAATTTTTTGTTATTCGCCCCCCGGGGGCAATAATTTTTATTATTCGCCCCCGTAATGGTAAATATATGGAAACTTTTATCTAATAAATGGTTCTCACCGATTTTCTTAAAAACACTCATTTCTGATAGGTTCGGGGACGGTGAGTCTGGGGGCGAATAATAAAAAATTATTCGCCCCGGGAGTGAGATAATAAAAATTATCCGCCCCCGGGGGCTGGATAAGTGATGCCCCATCAGACTAAGCAGACACGAATGACACGACATAAGGAGTGGTTTGATTTGATTAATGTGTTGTGTTGTGAAGATACATGAACGAAATGGGAAGGAAATTGGGTGTGGGGGATGAATGAAGGAAACCTGGGCTGGGTGGGTGGGTGCCGGGCCGGAAGGGCGGACTCGAGTCCACAGTCCTTGCTGGTTTGTTGTTCTTTTGTAAATTGTTGTAATTTTTGTTTTGTGCCTTCTTCTTACAGTAAGTAGACATAAACAATAATACGCAGCATAGCAACAACCTTCCTTAGTCAGAAAAATTTTATGATCGGCCAAATTCGGCCAAACTGTTAAAAAAATCGGCCATCAAAATCGGCCAAGACTTTCAACCGGCCAAAATCGGACATCAAGCCTGAAAATCGGCCAATTTTTGGCCGATTTTCGGCCAACCTGGCAACACTGATGGCTTGGCCAGCCGGGATTTGCTTTATGTTAAATTACATACAGTCATCCCTGAGTCATTCATTACATTGCAGCATTCAAAACTTGTGATATGAGATTTTTCAATTCATAACATTAAGAATAAAAGAAGAAAATTTATTCGGTAAAAGTATTAAAGAAAACATATAAAAAAGTAGGTAAAAACACATTGTCAATGTGAACATAATACACAATCTGCATAAAACAAAGTATGTGCATAAAGCAACAGATAATACGATGGTACCAGGAGCGTAAGGCACAATGCTCTTACGTACGTCCCTTAAGATAAACACTAAAATCAATTTCCGAAATCATATTCCTAAAAGCTATTGGGTTATTACAGTCAACTGTGTTCTGCGGGAGAATGTTCCAAATTTTAGCCACCCTGTTCGCAAAGTCACGTTTTCTACAATCTAAACGTGATTGTTTGATGAACAGTTTCATGTTATTTACGTATCTAGTACTTCTATCAGGTGCAAGCTCAAAAAATTCATTAAATGTCAATATTTTGTGTTTAACAATTTTAAAGGCAAAAACAAGATCAGTGTGGATACGACGGGTTTCGAGTCGTTCTAAGTTTAGGATATTCAATCTTTCATCATACGATAAAGTTTTATTCCAAAATAATTTTTTTGTAAATTTTCTTTGTACTTTTTCAAGTCGTGTAATATCTCCAATTTGGTATGGATTCCAGACAACGGATCCGTATTCAAGGATAGGTCTAACGTATGTTTTAAAAGCTCTGATCATCAAATCGGTATTTTTTGAGACGAATGTTTTGTGTATTAAGGATGCGACTCCAGCAGCTTTAGACGCAATATTTGTACAATGAATGCCTGATGATAAATCATTAGATATGTAGATACCAAGGTCCTTCATACAATTTTCAGCATTTTTTAACTCAGATAGACCTAACTTATAGCCCACTTCCGGATTTCCGTAACCCAAATATAACGTTGCACATTTTTCGTAGCTAATTTTCAGTTGCCATTTATCGGCCCAAGAATGCAATGAATCAAGATCAGACTGTAACAGGATGGAATTTTCAGATTTGTTGAAAATTTTCAAATCGTCAGCAAACAGCATTATATTGCTATTTTTAATCGAATCTACTAAATCGTTTATAAAGATCAAAAATAACGTGGGACCCAGAACACTTCCTTGAGGAACACCGCTTATTACTGGCAATGAATTAGATATATGACCGTCAATTTTTACCTTCTGTGATCTGCCTGATAAAAATGATCGAATCCAGTTTAGCAAAACTCCAGAAATTCCCAAATATTCAACTTTCCGTAACAGTTTAGAATGAACAACAGAATCGAAGGCTTTACAAAAATCTACATAAACTATGTCAGTAGGAATCCGATTATCTAAATTCTTAGTCCGAATATTTTTGCATTTTAGTAATTGAGAATCACACGATTTGTTTTTCATAAAACCGAATTGCTGTGGGTTCAACAAATTGTTTCGATTAAAATAGTTTATGATACAATCATTTATTATTGACTCCATAATTTTGCAAAAAATACACGTGAGTGAAATTGGTCTAAAATTTTCTACGGAATGGGGGTTCCCTTTTTTAAAAACTGGGGTTACCAAGTCTTCTAACCAGGACTTGGGAAGTTTTCCAGTTCTATAAGAGACTTCAAAAATTGTAGACAGGGGAGCAATCAAAACATCACGAATTTGTTTTATAAAGTATGCGCAAAACCCATCGGGATCAACAGAATATGTGGGTTTTAGCTTATTCAACGCCAAAGAAATTATCGAATATTCAAAAGCAACTTCCGGACGATCTGTTACGTTTACGCGATTCACATTATCTGGAATTTCATGATTGTCTAAAGTGAAAACCGATCCAAAAAATGTATTAAAAGCATCTGCCTTGATTGATTGGTCGGATACGATTTGACCATTAACCTCTAAATCGGGAATTAAGCGCTTCAAGTTTAGCCGAGTATTGACAAAACTGTAAAACTTTTTCAAATTAGAACCATTTTTTAGTAAATTTTCTTCCTCTTTACAGCAAAATGAAGCTACCGCATCATTCACATCATTACAGATGTTTTTGTATCGATTTTTCAAATTCGGATTTTTCTTAAGATTTCTCCAAATTTTTAACTTTTTCTTCTGAAGACACAAAATATTTTTGGGAAACTTTTTATTTTTAATGGGATGCTTCTTTAAAGGAACATGGGATTTAATGGCTTCAGTTAAATTAGTAGAAAAAGCTTTATAAAAATCGTCAATGTTTACACAGTTTGAAAAAAACATCAGGCCAGCTTATTATGGATAAATCACGAATAATCAAGTTATAATCAGCTCTTTTAAAGTCGAGGTTTCGTGTGTTATGATTTTCCTTAAGTTCTATAGGAGTGGATATATTGAACTCAACTGAGTCGTGATCACTAGATGCAAAAGGTGGCAAATGTTGTATATCGAATATGGATGACTTGTCTGAGCAAAAAACTAAATCCAGTATATTATTACCTAATGTTGGTTGACGTATGAACTGG
Organism: Mermis nigrescens; assembly: GCA_036768485.1. NCBI lineage: Eukaryota > Metazoa > Nematoda > Enoplea > Mermithida > Mermithidae > Mermis > Mermis nigrescens. The sequence goes on from JAVLUZ010000161.1 coordinate 951,397, forward strand.
TGTAATCCGACCTGATTCACAAAATCAAAAAAATGTGAAGAGATACTATTTTCAGCAAGTAAAAAATGTTTGTTCCATTTTATTTCTGGAAAGTTAAAATCCCCCAATAATACGATGATCCTAGGAGTTCTACAAGACCATTCTAAATATTCGAGAAGTTGGTTGTTCATTTCATTATTCAGCAAAGGACTTCTGTAACAAAGCACAAATCGATATTTTGTATTGAGAACGTCAAAATCACAAACAACGGTTTCTTGTTGCATATAAATGTCAGGAATGTTCAAATTTTTGAGTTTTAGCTTATTATTGTATATGATTGCAACACCACCTCCAACTCTATTTTCACGATCATGGCGGATAACACTATAATCAAAGTTTAGCAATAATAAGGAATTTGGAAAAGAATCGTTAAGCCAAGACTCTGTAATAAATATGAGGTTATAAATCGACTGAGAGAGTAAACAATGAAGTTGACCGATTTTATTACCTAAGCTTCTGGCGTTAATTAGTATGCATTTCAATGATTGGCGACCAGGGAGACCAGTATTTTGAGGTATAAGTGTTTTATTGATTTTTTCTAAATTAACATTAATTTCAGGTTTTTCAGTACTGTCCAGAAAATTTGAAAGGGGCGTACGTCTTCAATGATTAATAAAATTGGACGAATACAATGAAAAAACTGGCGAATGGCTCGTCTTACAAATTATGGCCTTGCGCTTATAATCAATATAATGAGAATCCTGATCAAACACTTTCAACTTATCGCGCAAATTTCGCCCATCCACCCGCTGTTGAAAGGTGAGATCCGGCCTGGCGCGCAAATCCTTGTACTCGAGATCCTCTAATTTCACAACTTTGTTTATGTATGCGATAAAAGCGTCCCTCACCTTTGACGTGGCACAGATCACCTTCAAAAAACGTGGACTACCGTCCTCGTTGGCCGGCCCATCGCGGAAAACGTGCTGGATGTCAAAAGGCATGACGGAATCGTATCCCTCGCTCGTCCTGATGGTCATCAACTTCCGGACAGAGGTCAGGTCGTCGACCGAGTCGGGCAGCCCGAAAAGAACCGCGTTGTGTCGCTTCATCTGCGCCTCCAAAACCGACTCCACCGTTTGGGCGAGCACCCTGCTGTCGAATGGCGGAAAAGATGCTGGCTGGGCCATGGGGAACAAGGGCGGCGGTCGAGCGGTTGGAAGCGGCGGCAGTTGTGTTTGTGCCGGAAAAGGATTGTTGTTAGCAATGGAAAAATTGAGTTTAGTGTCTAGTTTTACCTCTAGTTCACGGAAGCGGGCCTCCATGTCGTCCATACGTTTTTCCATGGAAATCAGGTGATCTATCTTGGGTACGCAATTCGGGCAGAAGAATTTCGTGGATTTGGCGCCGCATTTTTTGAGCGCGTTGTAGGCAGCCTGGTCCAATCCCATGCACTTCGGGTGTCCCCACAGGTCGCAATAGTCGCACTGGACGCCCGCCGAGCGATCACCGGCCTTAAATAAATTGCTGCACAAATGACACTTTTCGGCCGATTTGGACGTTGTATCCGCAGCTTTATCGATCTTTGGCGAATCGACTGGTTTGGAGTTTAAGCTCGGCATAATTAATAATATCGGAATCCCCTTGATTGCTAATTTTCCTTACTTTCAAATTAGAGATTGGCAACGTATTCTTCTTCTTTTTGTTCTTCAAATATTTCGATGGAATTTACTCCACTATTCAGTAACTATAGTTTGTTCCATTCTAAACAACTCATTTTCACTTAAATCTTCTTATTTTATAAGTAGGTATTTTACTGCACAAATGGCTTCATCAGTACGTCCTCGTAGGTTGCTTAAAATTTGTCTTTTTGATGTTTACGCATCTGCAGTCTGTTTCACAAAAGACGACAGTACCCTGTGGTTACGATAATTATATATCATATCAATGCTTTAACCGCAATCTGTCAGCTTATTGTCGGAGATAGTTTTGAAATTTATGCGCGAAGTTATGTGAAACAGACTATAAGAAACTTCCGCAGTTTGCGACAACAAAAATTGACCATCTGAAATATAACTGACTATACCGCTTTTTAAACTGAAATTATTCACCCAAAATCAGTTCACGTGTAAAAAGCTCTCTACTGATGCAAAACTTTTCGAGTTCCACAACCATCCTCCTCTAAGAGAACCCGTTTACTCGTACGCAGCGAAACTAATGCAAATACATATGAATATAACGAAAATGGGCCATTGGAACGGAATAGAATTACCTTGTTTAATGTTTTTTCAGAAAATCTTGAAAGAAACTTCTTTTGCCACTTTCAAGTAGGTAGGTTTGAAATATATCTTAGCTGTTCCTATTTAACGGAATGTCATTGCCTACATACAGTCTTAATTATAAGCAAATAAATCTATTGATGAAATATTGCAGATAATGTTCCACAAAAGCTGTTTGATTTGCTATATCTTATAAGCAACCACACTTACAGTGCTTAATCCATGCTGCGTTCTGACATTGCTTACCGACGTGGGGTGATTTTCGGATGTCTGTTTAATCTGGATATTTTATTCTGCCTTTTCAATATGTGCATCAAAATCCTCATTAGTTTTGTAAGTTAGGTGGATATTGCAGATTCTCCTTAATTAGTAATTACTGTACATAATAGGATCAAAAGAAGAATAAGAATATTTCTAATGCATAACTTCATTGGCGTAACCGGTGTGGAGGGGATCCCCCTACGGAAAATTTTGATTTTTTGAAATGAAGCTATGCGGTTGCGTAAAGATGTTCTGCGACTATTTCTTAAGAATAACCAAAACATTTGGGGCTTCGCGCCGATTCATTCTAGTTCTGGCTATTATTTCAACTTATATGTAGGTTAGGTACTGACAAAAAAAGAAACATCAAGCGTTTGTCGCCATGAGGAGATGAGGTGCCTATTTGCAAACATTTCTAGTCAGTAAAAATTCAAAAGTATAGAGAAAATTCGGGTGATTTGTGCAGATTTCATTTTTGAAAGCTGCTTAGCATGAGGAACATGAACATGACAAGCTTGCAAAGGACTTGCACCTCATGCCTTTTAGGAATTTCTTCAGTTAATTTGGCATGGAAATATCAGAAACTGGCTTGAATATAGATTAGATAGATGTGATGGAATTGAAATTATGAAATTAATGGGTAATAATCGAAAGTTAATGCATTGTAAGGAAGGTATTCAAAAGAAATTATCGACGGCAAGCATTAGAATGGGAGAAATTCAGTTATGAAGTAGTAAAGTGATAGAAGCACAAAGCATGGGAAGGCGACTGCAGTAATCGGCGCATTGATTGATCTAATGTAGGCTGATGTAAGCAAGATGCATATATTTGTATGTAGGTACGCATTGTTTAGGTCTAAAAACACCGCCAAAACAAAACCGCTAAAAATCGTTCAAATTTGAGTTAGACATAGAGAGCATGTCAATTTTTTCCAGCGCTGTGCACCGGATTCATTGTTCACTATAGTTTTTGCCTTCTAGGTCACTCAAAACAGCTTCAATTTGAGGTTTGACATGAGAAACATTAAATTTTTTTGGCGCTTCGTGCCGAATTTGTTGTCTGTATATGTTTTTTGTCTTCTGGCGCGCTCAAAACCGTTCAAATTTGAACTTGACATGCAGAATTTGTCAATTTTTTCGGCTCTTGGCGCCGAATTATTCATTATCTGCATTGTTTTTCCGTGTAAAGCACAATGATTAAGTGCAAAGGCAAGAGATAAGAAATAATTCGTCGATTAAGTGATTAGAAATCAGCTTAAATGATAAATATGCTGTATATCAATATGAAATAGAGTGAAAAATTTTTGAATTTAGTTTTAAAATTTTTCTTCATTATCCTATGGAGCTCTCCGAGATACGCTCAAAACTGCCTTTATTTTCGCCCATCTCTTAATGGTTTTCGAGATATCTGGCTTCAAAAGGCTTCAAGGAAATATTTTGGATTGCTAGGAATAGGATATAATTGGCGTGATAAAATACGTGATTGCAGCTGATCTGCTGGGTTTTTGAAAAGAACGACATAATCTGAATTGATGCGTGAGGTACGAAGTCCATCATAATAAAAGTTCTGCTCAATCTGTATCACACTAATGTTCCAGTGATGACAAGACAGCCTCTAGTCAACAATTGCATAATTTGAGAATTTCCTTTATTTTCATGCATTAGATCGTCAAGAATCAATAGTTGGGGTGTATTACTCTTTTCTTTGACTATCTTCTCAAAGTCGGGTAACCCCTTAATGAAGGTAACATTCTTTATTTTATAGTATAGGGGCTCTTCTCCGCTATAGTACCAGTAAATTTTGCTCATTTCCATATCAATACTTTTGTCCCTATTTTTAATGAGCTGCTTCACAAATGTTATTTCACCAGATTTTGTGGAACCAGAGACAATACACAGAACAGGGTAGTGCATAATTATTTTGGCTGCTCATAGAATTTCAACTCTGCTTTTGACAAAATTGTATCAAATTTCTGGCCAATTTTTAAAATGCACTTGATACTATCCTTTGCCCTTATTTATAATTTTGCCTATTTTCTTATGTTGCTCAGCATTAGGTTCGGCTACTTGTAACTCTTTTCCATAGAATGCCCCTGTTACTGGCTCACCTATGAGATCTTCTAGTTTATACATTTTTGGGCAACTGTTTGATACCTCTTTAATTCGAAATAATTCATTACTGAATGTATGTTTACTGGCGTTTGTGAAGCTTTTTTCAATGATGTCATTTGCACCGATTGACCAAGATGTAATGGCTGCTCAGCAGCACATTCCTTTTCCTTTCTTAGCATAAATGCTAATGAATCACCTTGATTTTCAGAATTCACATCAGTGTTTTTTTTGTACAAGGTCCGTTTGTACATGTACAAAGATGGTCCCAAAAGTCTTTGTACATTTTGTACATGCAAATTTTTGTGTACTATACTATAGTACAGTAGCGATTTTAGTGTGGTTAAACAAGGTTTTCGATCTTTGGTAGTGTATTATAGCTAATTTCTGGGTTTCGAAAAATGTTGACATTTTTCCATTCTAAATGCAAATTCTGCCATTTTAAAGATATATAGGACAAATAATTTATCAGTTCGGTGCGAAGCGCCGAAAATTGTGGGAATTTTACATCTTTTTACAGTTTTTGTCTTCCTAAAAATCTTTGTACATTTTGTACACACAAAATTTTTGGGCACTATAATATGGTATAGCAGCGACTTTAGTGTGGTAAAAACAGAGTTCTCCAACTTTTCATAGTGTGTTTTAGCTAATTTCTGGGTCTCTAAGGGTAAAAATCACTAATAATTGTCTTAAAACGGCGCGAAGCCCCAAAAAATTTGACATTTTTACTTTTGAAATGCAATTTCTGCCATTATAAAGATTTATAGAACACACAATTACTCATTTCGGCACGAAGCGCCGAAATTTTCCCGAAATTTAGACCTTTTTTGCAATTTTTGTCTTCCCAAAAATCTTTGTACATGTACAAAGACGGTCCCGAAAAGTCTTTGTACATTGGGAAAAATCTTTGCCGAGTACAAAAAAAACCGTGATTCACGTCATTAGCAGTGAACGACCGAAGCTCCAATATTTTGCTTCGGCCGAAGCCGTAGCTCCGACCAGCTCTTGGTTTGGCTTCGGCCAAAGGCCAAAGGCCGAAGCATCGGCCAAAGGTCGAAGGCCGAATCTGTATAAATTCTTTAGCGAATTTAGTCACAAATATGAAAGTTAAGCTTGATTATGTTTCAGGAGTAAATATGAAGTAATAAAATAGTGTCATTCATTGCAAGAATTTTTTCAAAAGCGCAATTAATTCTCTTCATTAACGTCGATTTCATTATTAGATATTTCATCTATATCAGCAGCTAATATGTATTGATCATCATCAGATTTACTATCCTGAATATATAAAAAAATATAATGTATTATTGGGAATAAAGCGTGGAATTTTTGAGAATTATGAAAACAATTAATTCATAAATTCCTAATTTTCATGGCAATACTTAAATTTGTAGAAGTAAGGTAGACATAAAAGCAAATCGAGATTTCTTCCCGTTATTAAATGCAGAAATTTAAGAAAGTTAACAAGTCGACCATGAGACAATTATTTGATTTGATACAAAACAGAATGGTACACAGCAGTGTTTTTTTGTACTCAGCAGATTTATCCTCATGTACAAAGATTTTTCAGAAGACAAAAATTGCAAAAAAAGGTCTGAAATTCGCAAAAATTTTGAGCGCTTCGCGCCGAAATGAGTAATTTTGAGTTCTATATATCTTTATAATGACATAAATTGCGTTTCAAAAAGAAAAGTGTCAAATTTTTTGGCGTTTTGCGCCGTTTTTAGACAATTCTTAGTAATTTTTGTCCTTAAAACCCAGAAATTAGTTAAAACACACAACCAAAAGTCGAACAACTTTGTTTTTACTACATTAAAATCGCTACTGTGCCATATTATAATACCCAAAAATTTGTGTGTACAAAATGTACAAAGATTTTTGGGAAGACAAACATTGTAAAAAGGTGTTAAATTCCCAAAAATTTTCAAAATGAGTAATTTTTTGTCCTATATATTTTTAAAATGTCAGAAATTGCATTTTCAAATAAAAATGTCCAATTTTTCGGCGCTTCCTGCCATTTTGAGACAATTTTTAGTAATTTTGGCGTCAGAAACCCAGAAATCAGCTAAAATACACTACCAAAGGTCGAAAACCCTGTTTTACCACACTAAAATCGCTACTGTCCTATTACTATAATATAATACCTACACAAAAATTTGATTGTACAAAACGTACAAGGACTTTTAGGGACCACCTTTGTATATACATGTACGTACAGACCTTGTTAAGAAAACACTGGTACTCAGTAGACACACGACATACAACAAGAGTAGTATACTCTGTGTCCCTAGGTTACAAGGTTATAACATCGCCTATGTTATAGCATAGGCGGAGGGGCTCAGAATCTGCTCCCTGGCTTTTCTCAGGGAGCAATGCTGTAGCATAGGCTGGGTTGTAGCATAGGCGCCTGCTCGGGGAGGAAGCGCGCGCCAGCCCAGGGCCAGGGGCCCAGGGCCAGAGGGGGAAATTTCCCTAGTGGAAATTTCCATGGGGAAATTTCCTGGAGGAAAACTTGAAATAACTATAACTCAAGAACTGGCGCTCGGATCGGGCTGAAATTTCAGGGGTAGGATGAACACCTTATAAGCAAAATATTGCAGAAATTTTGAGGGAGCACCTATATACAGTATACCAGCATTTATTTACACTTTTCCCTAACTCAAGGACCAAAGGCCGGATTTTGTTCAAATTTTCAGGATATTATGCATATAGGCAAGGCATGCTATGTACAGAATTTTAGCGCGCAGTCTACAGTATACCAGTTTACTTTACACTTTCTCGTATGGCACTATATTCCAAGAACCAATGGCCGGATTTTGTTCAAATTTTTAGGATATGATTTATAAACCTTGGCTGTGCTATGTACAGAATTTAAGCGCACAGTCTACAGTATATATACCAGTTTACTTTACACTTGCTCATATAGTACTATAATTTTAGAAATAAGGGGCGGATTGGGCTGAAATTTTCAAAGTAGGGTGTGTTTATGTTGCATGTGTTATCTCATTGTTAGCAGCATGCAATCTACAGTAAACCGATTTTAGTTTACACTTCCTCATATAGTGCAATATTTCAAGAACCAATGCTTGGATTTTGTTCAAATTTTCAGGATATGATATGTAAACCTTAGCTGTGCTATGTGCAAAAGTTTAGCGCGCAGCATACAGTATACCAATTTACTTTACACTTTCTCGTATAGCACTATATTCCAAGGAACACCAGCCGGATTTTGTTCAAATTTCTAGGTTATGATACGTAAACCTTAGCTGTGCTATGTGCAAAATTTTAGAGCGCAACATACAGTATACTAATTTACTTTACACTTTCTCACATAGCACTATATTCACAGAACCGCTAGCCGGATTTTGTTGAAATTTTCAGGATATGATAAATAAACCTTAGCAGTGCTGTGTAAAAAATTTTAGCACACGACCTACTGTTTTCTGATTTTTTATTTACACCATCTTTACAATGCTTGATTTTTTAGCAGTACCTGTCTAATGATGCCATTATGGGTTATTTTTGCATAAAAATAAGCAACTAGTATAGGCAAACATTGCTCAAATTGGATTATCATGCTATTTTGAGCCTATCAAAGTTTATCAGAAAACGCCTGAAAAAGGGCGATCTATGCCTGCTGATCAACTTGTGGGAACTTTTTAAACCCTGAGCCAGGCTTTACTTTATAAACCTCCACACAAAATTCATTAATGAAAATGTTACTTCATCCATGTCATCAGTATTGATCTACAAATTAACAAAGTTTGGCATATTTTTTGTAGAGTTTGGAATATTTTTTGTAAAGTTTGGAATATTCTTTGTAAAGCTTGGAATATTTTTTGTAAAATTTGGAATATTTTTTGTAAAGTTTGGAATATTCTTTGTAAAGTTTGGAATATTTTTTGTAAAATTTGGAATATTTTTTGTAAAGATTGGAATATTTTTTGTAAAATTTGGAATAAATTTTACATGCTTAAGCATAGTACTTTTGTAAAGTTTGGAATATTTTTTGTAAAGTTTGGAATATTTTTTGTAAAGTTTGGAATGTTTTTTGTAAAGTTTGGAATGTTTTTTGTAAAGTTTGGAATATGTTTTGTAAAGTTTGGAATATTTTTTGTCAAATTTAGGAATTGTTTTGTAAAGTGTCAAATTTTATGTATCTAATCTGCATTTCTCAATCATTGTTGACTCTATTTTTATATGCCCGGTGCAATGCATGCTCCTCTTTTGCACCTGTAAGGATTGATTTTTCGCTTGTGAACACTATAAAGGGCACTTTGTGAAATTTGTAGACTAATCCATGAGTCTGTTCTACTTCATACATTCATTTCCTTATCGTCAGTTGATAAAATCCGCAAAGATTAATGCGGACCCCTAAATTCGCCAAACCTGCAAACATATGAGGTTTCACCTTTAAATCATCACTTTTAGTATATAATGCATTAACACGCCAAGAAATGGGCGATCATGTCTACTGTTTAACTAGGGGGTGGGAATTCTTAAGCCCTAAGGCTAGGGTTTACTTTGCAAACCTTCACACATAAGCGATTGATGAATACATAACTTCATCTGTGTCATCAGTATTGATCTAAAAATTTCTAAAGTTTCAAAATTTTTTTGTAAAGTTTCAACAATTTTTGTAAAGTCTGTAATATTTTTTGTAAATTTAAAATATTTTTTGTAAAGTTTGGAATATTTTTTGTAAAGGGTAGAATATTTTTTGTAAAGTTTAGAATATTTTTTGTAAAGCTTGGTATAAAATTTGCTTGCTTAAGCATAGGAATTTTGTTAAGTTCGGAATATTTTTTGTTAAGTTTGGGAAATTTTTTGTAAAATTTGGAAAATTTCTTGCAATGTTTGGATAATCTTCATTTAATATGGCATTGCTCCAGGATTGCTGACAAATTTTGTAGGCTATACACACACTAGCATACAGAGAATGCAGAAAAATGACAAAAACTCGACAATGGTCAATATCCCAAAATGATCTACTTGAATAAAGTCATGTTCCTCACAGTATAAAATGCTTGATTAGATTTAAATTTGGGAAAATTGCATGTATTTTCTACACATGCACAAATGGCTTAGTGTTTTCTCATAGCCATGGAATTTCATTGATATTTATGTATGGTTTGCTTCATCTTATATAATTCTTCAAATACCGTGTGAAACAAACATAGTTCCTTCCACAAAGTAAATGAATCAAATGAGTCATGCAAAATCTAGCCATATTTTATCAGAGATTGTAGAGTATATGAATAGACTATGCAAAATTATCATGTTTTTTGTGTTTTGAAGTAATTTTTGACAAATATACCCCAAATTTGGGCAAGTTAATTCCCAGAAAACTTCCGCCTCTTTGTTAGAGGAACTCCAAGACTTCAGTACTTTCCAACTATTTTCTACATATTTTTACCCTCCTACAGAAGATTTCTATCAAAAAGCTAGGGGGGCTATGATATTTATAGAGAGGGTACATGGTTGATAACTTTGATATATGCAGCTTCTGCTGGATTTTCTAACAGCTTCTGAGGTATAAGCCAATGAAATAATAATATAATAATAATATAATTATATTCAGCTATTGCTTAAATTTAAGAAAGATAGCTTTTTCGAGAGGTTTTTTAGCATTTTAACACTGTAAGCTTCTTGAGACTGGAGCAATGGCCGAAAAACTCTTCTGTACTAGTCCTATAAGTACAATGCATCAGCTTGCAGGTAAACTGGAATTGTCGGCTGTTTTAGTACTTAAGTAAAAACTTGGAAAAAGCAATCCAACAAGTCAAAATGGCTCTTTATTCTGAAATAAGGCACAATTTGTGCTCTGAGGAGCGCCCCATCATCGCCTATGCTATAACACATGCATCCTTATTTTATTTTGTAAAACTAATATTGCTTGAATGAGGCCATGCATAGCTTAAAATCAATAGAGTAAAAACAAATTCTGAAAAATTAGTAGATTGGTATTGTATGGGCTTAAGCTCTAATAAAAGCTCAATTTTGACCCTTTTCAGATAACCCCAACTATATATCTAGGATCAATACATACCAAATTATGCTAGAATCTAGTTTGAAAATTAGGATAAATTAGCATCTTTGCATAAATAGCTCTACATTTAGCTAAAAAATAAGTGAGGATAGTAAATATTATTTTTGTTTGCTGTAACAAATGATAAAATTGTCATAAAGATGAAGCACTTCAGTCAGTTATTTGCTTAAAAAACACATGGGAAAGCATATCTACTCAATGTGGATAAACTACAAAAAGTACCCATTTTCTACATATTTATTTATGGTTTGAGGCACAAACCCTTGGATGGATTGAGAAGTTTTCAGAACTTAGCATAATATTTTCAAGACAAAGATACAGTATTTGACTATTTTCCTCTAATATAGTAATAGCACACAAAGTATGAGTGCACACAACAGAAATAAAATTATCTGAACTTTTTGCTTAAATTTCTTTTTTCATCAGACATTGGGTAAATTTAATTCATGCATGAGCTGATTTACTTCATGTTCGGCAGTGTCAGCAGCAGGATTCACCCCAATGGGGCGCTCCTCAGAGCACAAATTGTGCCTTATTTCAGAATAAAGAGCCATTTTGACTTGTTGGATTGCTTTTTCCAAGTTTTTACTTAAGTACTAAAACAGCCAACAATTCCAGTTTACCTGCAAGTGTTAAAATGCTAAAAAACCTCTCGAAAAAGCTATCTTTCTTAAATTTAAGCAATAGCTGAATATAATTATATTATTATTACATTATTTCATTAGCTTATACCTCAGAAGCTGTTAGGAAATCCAGCAGAAGCTGCATATATCAAAGTTATCAACCATGTACCCTCTCTATTAATATCATAGCCCCCTAGCTTTTTGATAGAAATCTTCTGTAGGAGGGTAAAAATCTGTAGAAAATAAAGTCTTAGAGTTCCTCCATCAAAGAGGCGGAAGTTTTCTGTGAATTAACTTGCTCGAATTTCATGCAATGTTCTATAATTTTTAATTAAAATTTGGGGTAAATTTGTCAAAAATTACTTCAAATCACAAAAAACATGATAATTTTGCATCGTCTATTCATATACTCTACAATCTCTGATAAAATATGGCTAGATTTTGCGTGACTCATTTGATTCATTTACTTTGTGGAAGGAACTATGTTTGTTTCACACGGTATTTGAAGAATTATATAAGATGAAGCAAACCATACATAAATATCAATGAAATTCCATGGCTATGAGACAAACACTAAGCCATTTGTGTACGTGTAGAAAATACATGCAATTTTCCCAAATTTAAATCTAATCAAGCATTTCATACTGTGAGGAACATGACTTTATTCAAGTTGATCATTTCGGGATATTGACCATTGTTGAGTTTTTGTCATTTTTCTGCATTCTCTGTATGCTAGTGTATGTATAGCCTACAAAATTTGTCAGCAATCCTGGAGCAATGCCATATTAAATGAAGATTATCCAAACTTTGCAATAAATTTTCCACCCTTTACAAAAAATATTCCAAACTTTACAAAAAAATATTTTAGGTTTACAAAAAATATTACAAGCTTTACAAGAATTGTTGAAACTTTACGGAAAATTTTTGAAACTTTAGTAAATTTTAGATCAATACTGATGACACAGATGAACTTATGTATTCATCAATCACGTATGTGTGAAGGTTTGCAAAGTAAACCCTAGCCTCAGGGCTTAAGAATTCCCCCCTAGTTAAACAGTAGACATGATCGCCCATTTCTTGGCGTGTTAATGCATTATATACTAAAAGTGATGATTTAAAGGTGAAACCTCATATGTTTGCAGGTTTGGCAAATATTAATCTTTGCAAATTTTATGAACTGCCGACAAGGAAATGCATGTATGAAGTAGCACTGTTTCATGGATTAGTCTGCAAATTTCGCAATGTGACCTTTATATTGTTCACAAGCGGAATATCAATCCTTCACTGGTGCAAAACAGGAGCATAAGTTGCACAGGGTATATAAAATAGTGGCAACGATGCTTGAGAAATGCAGATTAGATACATAAAATTTTACACTCTACAAAAAAATTCCCAAATTCAACGAAAAATATTCCAAACTTTACAAAAAATATTCCAAACTTTACAAAAAACATTCCAAACTTTACAAAAAATATTCCAAACTTTACAAAAAACATTCCAAACATTACAAGAAATATTCAAAACTTTACAAAAAATATTCCAAACTTTACAAAAGTACTATGCTTAAGCATGTAAAATTTATTCCAAATTTTACAAAAAATATTCCAAACTTTACAAAAAATATTCCAAATTTTACAAAAATATTCCAAACTTTACAAAGAATATTCCATACTTTACAAAAAATATTCCAAATTTTACAAAAAATATTCCAAACTTTACAAAGAATATTCCAAACTTTACAAAAAATATTCCAAATTTCACAAAAAAGTATTCCAAAGTTTACAAAAAATATTCCACACTCTACAAAAAATATGCCAAACTTTGTTAATTTTTAGATCAAAACTGATGACCTGGATGAAGTAACGTGTTCATTAATGAATTTTGTGTGGAGGTTTATAAAGTAAAGCCTGGCTCAGGGTTTAAAAATTCCCACAAGTTGATCAGCAGGCATAGATCGCCCTATTTCAGGCGTTTTCTGATAAACTTTGATAAGCTCAAAATAGCATGATAATCCGATTTGAGCAATGTTTGCCTATACTAGTTGTTTATTTTTTAGGCAAAAATAACCCCTAATGGCATCATTAGACAGGTACTGCTAAAAAATCAAGCATTGTAAAGACAGTGCAAATAAAAAATCAGAAAACAGTAGGTCGTGTGCTAAAATTTTTTACACAGCACAGCTAAGGTTTATTTATCATATCCTGAAAGTTTGAACAAAGTCCGTCTAGCGGTTCTGGGAATATAGTGCTATGCGAGAAAGTGTAAAGTAAATTAGTATACTGTATGTTGCGCTCTAAAATTTTGCACATAGCACAGCTAAGGTTTACGTATTATAACCTAGAAATTTGAACAAAATCCGGCTGATGTTCCTTGGAATATAGTGCTATACAAGAAAGTGTAAAGTAAATTGGTATACTGTATGCTGCGCTGCTAAACTTTTGCACATAGCACAGCTAAGGTTTACATATCATCCTGAAAATTTGAACAAAATCCAAGCATTGGTTCTTGAAATATAGTGCTATACGAGAAAGTGTAAAGTAAACTGGTATACTGTAGACTGCGCGCTAAAATTCTGTACATAGCATGCCTTGCCTATATGCATAATATCCTGAAAATTTGAACAAAATCCGGCCTTTGGTCCTTGAGTTAGGGAAAAGTGTAAACTAATGCTGATATGCTGTAAGTGCTCCCTCAAAATTTCTGTAATATTTTGCTTATAAGGTGTTCATCCTACCCCTGAAATTTCAGCCCGATCTAAGTGCCAGTTCTTGAGTTATAGTTATTTCAAGTTTTCCTCCGGGAAATTCCCCCATTGAAATTTCCACCAGGGAAATTTCCTCCTCCCTGGCCCTGGGCCCCTGGCCCTGGGCTGGCGCGTGCTTTCTCCCTGAGCAGGCATCTATGCTACAACACAGCCTATGCTACAGCATTGCTCCCTGAGAAAAGCCAGGGAGCAGATTCTGAGCCCCTCCGCCTATGCTGTAACATAGGCGATGTTATAACGTTGTAACCTAGGGACACATGGTATTCTACTAACAAGTACAAAGATGGCGTTGAAATTTCGATCAAACAAAGACATGCCTTCAAATGTGAGACATGTAGGAATAAAGGTGTGGCTTTTTCCTTAAGTGTCTGGTCATTTTCGCGATTGCTAGTGATTCATTCATAGTCGAACTTTTCTAAGAATGGAAACAGATGCGGAGCGGGTACAATGCTTAGATGAGTCAGCTTTTGTTATTAATACATGGTTGCTTGCTGTTTATACAGTCACAGTTACTGTTGTGAGCATATTTTTAACAAGACTCAAGGAGGTGACTAGAAGATAAATTGAGCTAAATGGCGTCATCTGAGGATAGTTACATACACACATGGGCGTGGGGGGGATCTGGGGCGGGTCTGGACCCCCCAGAAACCAAAGACCCCCCAGAAATCAAAAGACCCCCCCCAGAAATCAATTTTTGAAAATTTTTTTCGTTTTTTTCGCAATTTTTTGATGCCAATAGATAGTGCTTGGTGAGAAACGTCGAAAAATGGTGTTTTTTATCGCCATATCACAATTTTTTAAGGCCATTTTTTGACCTTCAAAAAATCTTGGACCCCTCCAGAATTTTCTTGCTGCCCACGCATGGTTACATATATTGCACATTGTCTAAATTTTGATGCTAATAAAAAACTGTGATGAAATGTAGCTTCAGCCTTCGGCCTTTTTTTCCTTCTTGCTTCGGCTGAAGGCCAGAATTGCTTCGGCTGAAGGCCGAAGCAAAAAACACCCCAGCTTCGGCCAAGGCTGCGGCCGTCGGCGAAGCCGAAGCTTCAGTCGTTCCCTGATCATTAGGGGCTATTTTGTTGTGACTACTATGAGGAGTGCTATTATAACTTTCAATAATACTTTTGTACACTCTAGTCCAGTTTTGATTATAATAATATGTCATAAACTTCATCAATTTATCTCAAAACGTTCTCTGAAAACGTTCTACAAAATTTGCTTTTATTTCAGGACTGCTCGTTAATATATGCTTAACTGAGCTTGACTTTAATAATTTATTGAACTCTCCTTTGAATGCATTACCATGATCACTTCTTATTGATTCTGGAACAGCTTGTTGCAGAATTTTTCAAAAGCCTGGGATGCAGTTCTAACACTCTTATTTGTCCTTGCCTGTCCATAGTCTTTACATGAGAAAACATCAGCAGCCATTAAAATGTATTGATTCCTGAAATTCCTATTCTGAAACCCGCTCAAGTCCAACAAATCTATATCCAACAATATATTTGGCCCAGCTACAATCATTGCTAGGCGATGAAACTGTTTTTGAATACGTTTATGCAACTGATATGTGTACTGTTTTTGTAGAAAAATTTTATCAGTCCAGGCGATTTCTTTGAAACTTGCTGCAACTTATTCACTCCTGAAAATGAGGTGGGACTTTTCACATTAGTCCATTGTTTTTAATACTCTCCATATTTATATATGATTTAAGTGAACAACTTTGACAGTATTTATAAGCTACTGTATTCCAAATTTTACAAAGTATGCTCCAAACTTTACAAAGTGTTGCTATATTGTTACATATAAATTAGGTTCCAAACTTTACAAAAAATGTTCCAAACTTTACAAACTTTGATTCATATTTTACAAAAATTTTTGTGCCCTTTAGTCAATGTCCGACCTACATTATAAGGAGGTTGGCACAATGATAGGTCATTTTCAGTTTATATTCATTTAATCATGGCTCTAGAATCCCTAACCACATGCCTGGTTCAGAGGGATGTTAGGCGCCCTATTGCCATGAAAGAGCAGAAAAATCCTGGAAAGTTATTTTTTAGATGTGTGTTCAAATGTCAAGTAGGACTGTAGATATGCCATCAGACAGGACTTTTCTCTTAATGTATAGATATGGCAGTCCCTCTTTCTCTTGAATGTACGTCCACATCTGATTATCAGGTTGCATCCTGAATTCAATATTTTTCCCTACATGTGCTGTTTGAGTATCCAACGCAACAGTGTACTGATCGAAGGTTAACTCATAAATTGTTTTCATCAATCCTTTACTGCGGACTTTAATATTTCCTGTCAAGTCATCAACAGCAATGTACCTTTTTGCAGTTAAACAGCACACGGCTGTTCCTTTAAACTCTGTCTTTCAGCAGACCAGGAGTTTGTTTATTGGCTTTTGATGTCACAAACCACTTTTGATGTATTTCTGCGAAGTCTTCCCTGAGTTCAGGCTTTGCTAAATTCAACAAATTTCCTTCAGATAGTGCCAAGTATATATATGCTGTCAGTGTCTGTCTGCATATATACACTGATAATCCTAAATGTCAAAATATTTCAACAGCACATCATAAAAGAAGTCCAACATTCAGATTTTTGTCCAATTATATACTGATAGGCCTATAATTATTGGTTAATCCAAAACAATTTCTTTCTTGAACATATGAACTTCATAACAGTTCATTGTTATGAATTTAATTTTCTTAATATATGGCCGAAGACTAACTTCAGTTGCTTTTTCATAATTGGCATAAAACATCTACATGCTGTTCCTTATTAGTTAGTTTTTTGCCGCATCCAGTGTTGCCCAAGAGTTTATAAAGTATCGGTGATCATGGTCAGTTCAGGGTCCCCATCACTTTCTTGTCTATGCTTGGTGACAGTGTCTCTGAAGATTTTGAATGGTTTTGATCAGTGATCGGACCGAGGTACTTTGGACCTCGGCCTCGGCCAGAGCCGAGGCGACTTAAAATCCTTGCCTCGGCCGAGGCGCCGAGAGCCGAGGCTGGGGTCGAGGTAATGCCGAGGGTCAAGCTTATATGCCTATACCATAAATAGATACTCTTATAATATTTTGTATGCACATGAGCTGAGAATAATCGTAATATTTAACACTTTATCGAACTAAAACAAATGTTTATTGGTGTTAGCCTGAATTTTTATTTCAATCTGGTGAAGCAGATAATTCATCATCGAAATCTAGATCATCTGAATCAAAGTTATGTAGCCTCATTTATTTCGCCTTGTTGTGCTATCGCGTTATCGTCGTCATCAGCCTTTATTAGATTCTTTAAAGTAACTACTATTATAACCAACTACTTTGAGATTGTGCTTTACAAAAAAGAGTTTACGTTTCATGGTAGCAGACGAATGCGAGAATTACTGTGCTTTCTGATCCATCCAGTAGCGGGAGGGCGGTATACAAACTTTTCCAAAAAAGTCAAAAACAGGTCCAAAATTTTGCCCTTAACGCGTGAAATAGCATTTTTCGGTGTTTTACATTGTATACTTTTACATAAAATCACTTTTGAAGTCATATTTTTCTTAAAATTTCAGAATTTTCGACAATTTTGAGCGAAAAAATCCTTAAATTTCTAAGACTTTAACAAAAATCTGGCGTGAAGCGCCGAAAAATTTGCAAAATCAAGGCGGACAGACGTCTAGAAGCATGATTTACTGCTTGATTTCCTGTATTTATAGCATTTGATGCGAAATATTGAAATTTTTTTATTGAAAATAGAAGAAAACTATGCAAAAATAACTGTCTCTGCTGTTAAAATTGTTTTGAAACCTACATGAACAGAAAAGGGCTTCCAGGGCCTGGTTTCACCACAAAGCTACGAGTTACGAAGTTACGAGTTACGGGTGACATTTTCACGAGTACGGACTACAGAGTGCTACAAATTTCCGTTTCACCAAAAACTGAGATTAACGAGCCATGGGCTACGAGTTACGAATTCTCACGAGTACTTTTTACGATTGCTTTTTCACGAATAACGGCTGGGCGGTTTCACCAGATATTACGATCGAATGTTACGAGTGAAAAGATTCGTAAATTTTGTAATATTATCACGGATCAAAAGGACTCATAAAGAAATGTGGCTGAACTAGTGCGTTTAAATAGTTTTCTGATTTGTTTTTCTCAATTTGTTTCACTTCGTGCACACACCTAAATAATACATATACTGGCAGCACATGTAAAGGGTAAGAAGATTAGCAATAAAACAATAGTATATTTTTCAAAAAAGTTTTAGAGAAATCCCATAAAATTCGATTCTTAAGCTGCATTCTTGAGTAGTAATTCGAAATTTAATTCTTTAGCCCTTGTTAGTAATGTTCGCAGCTTTTTTATGAAAAATATTACAATCACTTAAACATTTTTTCATGAATTGCAGAAATCAGACATTTTTGATTAGATTTCTGAAAATTAGAATAACATCGCACTTTTTCGGAAAAGAGCCGACTGCATATTTTATGTACGTATTAATGACAACTAAGAATGATTTCCTAAATTTGAAAATTGAAATAATACGCTTCGATATACTTTTAGCTTCATAACGTCTCTGAATCTGATTTAATTGATTTCTATTATAAATAATAATAATAATAATAATAATAATTATAATTATTATTATTGTAATTATTAGTATAATAATAATAATAATAATTATTATTATTATTTGTATGAGTAATATTCTTATTATTAGTATTATTATAATTATTATTATTACTATTATTACTAATACTATTATTTTACTATTATTATTACTATTATTACTATTATTACTAATATTATTATTTTCATTTTTATTTAAATTTATAGATTTTCTGAGAAGCTTATTAATTCTTGTTGACTAAATCCCAAACATTTCTTAACACTTTCTATGTTTTTCTATCGAGCGGCATAAAATCTGCAATTAATTACATAATTATGCTGTTTAGAACAGAGACAATGACTAACGAAGAATGTCATACGCAACAGAAAAGATATACATTTTATTATGCAGTACTCGTAAAAAGGTCCAAAAAGTACTCGTAAAAAATGAGTTTTTACGAGTCCTACGGAAACCCTGGTGAAACCCTGGTGAAACCCTCGTAATACGAACTCTTAACCCGTTGCTCAGTTACTCTTAACTCGTAGTCGTAATTCGTAAGTCGTAAAAAGATGGTGAAACCCGATTTTCCCGTAAAACGGAACTTGTAGGACTCTTAGGAGTCGTAAACTTATGGTGAAACCGGGCCCAGGTCGCCAAAAAAGTAAATAAATGTCATAAGCGCCGGAAAAATTTGAGAAATTATGGTCACTGACGGCTAAAAATCATTGCAAATTGCATATCCAATCGTTATCTCGCCAAATATTTTGGCCAATGAGGAGCGGCCGCCCCTTAAATCCGCCTATGCATGTAGCGACTGTACTTTCCGATCCATGTAGTGAAAAGACACTTTTGGTTAGCTACAAATTATCATTGTGAAATTCAACGCTAGGCGCTGAAAAGTCTTTCGACGATTATTCTCATATTTTATTTCGAAAGGGACACTTTCCCCCAACCCCCTGTATACGAGCCTGAGCTCTACTTTAGGAGTGAAAATAGGAACTATATGCTATGCAGGAAGGTCGGTAGGATACTTAATTAGTGATACTGACACACAAAACCTCTAAAATAAAAATAATTCATGACAATACGGTGGAAGAATAGAAAAGCTGTGGTGAATGAATGACAGACAAATGTTCAAAAACTCCTTTCTGTAAAGCATTATCTCAAAGCAGTTGGTTATAATAGTGTGACTTTAAAGAATCTGATAAACGATGACGGCGACGATGACGCGATAGCACAACAAAGGCGAAATGGATGGGGCTAACTGTGATTTAGATGATCTAGATTTTGATGATGAATTATCTGCTTCATCAGATTAAAATCAGAATTCTGGCTAACAACAATAAACATATAAACATTTATTTTAGTTAGATAAAGTGTTTAATAATACAATTATTTTCTCTGCACTGTACTTTCCGATCCATGTAGCGAGCATAAGAAATAAAACTTAGTCATCATATGAATATCAATTGGCACTTTGCTGTATGTAACTTGGTGTAAGTGGGTACGCGCCTAAAACCATAAGAAAAGCCAATTGGTAAGAAACAGCCTGTGTACTGCAGATGCATTCTAAATAGTTAATATTTAACGGATATATTAAACTTATTCAAATTTGATTTTAACCCTCGGCGCCTCGGCACTTTTCAGCTTAGCCCTCGGCGCCGAGGCCGAGGCTCCAAAAACGGCGAGGCTTGCCGAGGCCGAGGCCGGGCGAGGCCTCGGTCCGATCACTGGTTTTGATATATCATACTGAATGGATTTTTAATCATGACTTTAATTTGATCACATTATGTGCGCCCAATAGGCGTGGCCAACACATCACAATGCGTTTTACTTGTGTTGCCTATCTTATAACGCAGGGGTGTTATAACCATATCTCCAGGTTACCAAGGCTAACTACCCTTTTCAATCCTATTGTAAAAAATTGCTTCGCTAATCAACAAAATGCGCCAATAATTATGAATCATAGAAATACCTCACTGATGCACTTATTATATATTCCAAACAGGCTGCCAATGCACGATATCAAAGAGAGTCGCCACTTGCAAAAAATGCTTCGTAAGTGTGCAATGTTACGATTGCATCACATTATCAATGTGCGATATTACTACCTAATTTTGTCTGTTTATAGGCTATCATAATCATCATGTTTCAGTCTATTGTGCATTAAACGGCCTGAAAAGCAGGTTAAAATGTGGTAATCCCATGTGAAAAAGATATATGGCCTGTTCCCACATTATAACATACCGGTACCCCCAAAGTACCTTTGACCCCCTTCCATACTACTGTCACCAATGAAATCAGCGCATGTGAAAACCTAGGAAAAGTGTGAAGAAAGATATTTCAGGCGCTGAACACAGCTTTGTATACCTTTGTGCACAGTGTAATATTATTTGTAGTCAAAAAGCTAGCGGCTTAGACTGCAAATAATATTGCCCACAGGTTATATTATATGCAGTCAAATGGCCTGGACTGCAAATAAGATCGGACACAGTGTAACATTATTTGCAGTCAGAACCAATGGTCTAGACTGCAAATAATATTGCGCACAATGTAATATTATTTGCAGTCAAAAACCAGCGTCCTTGACTGCAAATAATATAGCAAAGTGGACCGAATTATTTGCAGTCTAGGTCGCTGGCTTTTGACTGCAAATAATATTAGACTGTGGTATTATTTGCAGTCTGTTTCACTAGTTTTTGACTGCAAATAATTACACTGTGTCGAACTTATTTGCAGTCTAGGCCACTTGTTTTTGACATCAAATAATATTTCACTGTATGCTAAATTTTTGCAGTTGATGGCAAATAAACACTACCACAGATGATTATTTCCAAATTTGAGCTTGACTCATTACCATGTTTCCTCGATTTCTTTGATATTTTTTGTCGTCGTGGTTTACCTTGCGTTTTACCTGCCGAAGTCAGTGCTCAGTGGAATAGTCGCAAAGAATGGATTGTGCCAAATGACCCTAGTGCAGAGCCTTCGCCAAATTTCGATTTTCTACTCAGAGAATTTGGTCGGTTGTTTTGTTTAGAAAATTTTATATCAGTTTCTCTTAATAGGAGATAACTAATTCTTCTTTGGTAGTGCTATTTCTCGCATCTTTTTTGTTTCCTTTGTACTAACAGCATGCTTTGCTTTACCGACCCCTTTCTTCCTTTATTTGTATCTTATTCTTCTTCGTATCTTGTTTTTTGTTTTTTATTTATTTTCTTTATACTTTTTTCTCAATATATTTTGTTATTCAATTTTATTTTTGGGCGTGGGTAAAAGTCGGAAATTGAAAATGGAAGTTGAAAAATGTGTAAAAGCCGCAAAATGGAATATGGAGAAGTGGGTAAAGGCCGTGTTCAATGAAAAATGTAAAAAAAATCTAAAAGCCGGAAAATGGTAAATGGAAAATTTTGTATTTTTGGATTTCTTTTGCTGAAATTTTTAATTTTATGAAAGATTAAGCTGAAATCGCGTATATTTTTAGTTCTTTATTTGAATTTCTGTATCCATGGTCAAGATGGACAATGGAAAAAATAGGTAAAATCCGGAAAATGGAAGCGGAAAATGAAGAAAATTTCCGTGTTCGAATTTTTTACGGAAAATGGCCCTTTTATGAAAGATTAAGCTTAAATCGTGGATATTTTGATGTCTCTATTTGAAATTTTATATCTATGGCCGAGGTGTAAAATTGCCCGAAGTTTCGATTTTCCATTTTCATAGACATGAAAATATCTGCGATTTAAGCTTAATCTTTCATAAAAAACCATTTCCAGTAAGAACATTTGAAATGGAAAAATATTCCATCTTCCATTTTCTGTATCTTACTTCTTTTTCATTTTCCGGCGACTTTCTATCTTGGCCATTTAGATTAATCTTTCCTGAGAGAACCATTTTGAGTAGAAAAATCAAAAATGAAAAATATTC
Source organism: Mermis nigrescens (assembly GCA_036768485.1). Classification (NCBI taxonomy): domain Eukaryota; kingdom Metazoa; phylum Nematoda; class Enoplea; order Mermithida; family Mermithidae; genus Mermis; species Mermis nigrescens. The sequence continues at coordinate 973,985 of JAVLUZ010000161.1, forward strand.
CATTTTCCATTTCCTAGATTTTACTCGTTTTTCCATTTTCTGGCGATTTTCCATCTTGGCCATAGACATAGAATTTCGACTCAGAAAATCAAAATATCCATGATTTTGGATTGAGCTTTCCTAAAAGTACCATTTTAAGCGAAATAACAAAAGATGGAAAGTTTTTTATTTTACATTTACCAATAACCGGATTTTACCCGTTTTTTCTTGGCCATGGACACTGAGTTTTAACTCAGGGCATCATAACATCGTAGATCAATCTTTCCTAAAAGAACCATTTTGAGCGGAATTCCATTTGCATTTCCGACTTCCATTTTCTATTTTCCGGCGATTTTCCATTCTGGTCATGGATATAGAATATTAACTCAGTTCATTAAAATATATACGATTTTAGCTAAATCTTTCCTAAAGCAACCATTTTGAGTGAAAAGAAATCGAAAATGGAAAATTTTCAACTGCTTCCATTTTCCATTTTCCGGATTTTACCCATTTTTCCATTTTCCAGCGATTTTCCATCTTGGCCATGACATAGAACTTCAACTCAGGAGATTAAAATGTATATGATTTTAGATTGCTCTTTTCTAAAAGAACCATTTCCGGTGGAAAAAATCAAAAAATGGAAAAAATTTTATTTTCATTTTCCGGATTTTACCCATTTTCCCATTTTCTGGCGATTTCTATCTTGGCCACACATACATGATTTCAACTCGGGACATAAGAATATCGATAATTTTAGCTTATTGTTTCCAAAAAGAACCATTTTGAGTGAAAAAATTGCAGATGAAATTTTCCATTTCCCCTTTTCCATTTTCCGGATTTTACCCATTTTACCATTTCCGGCGATTTTAGATCTTGGCCTGGATTCGGAATTCCAACTCAGGACATCAAGATATCCATTATATTAGATTAATCTTCCTAAAAGAAGCATTTTGAGTGAAAAAAAGCAAAAATGGGGAATTTTCTATATTCCGTTTTCATTTTCGATTTCCCATTTTCCCGCTTTTCCCAATTTCGATTTTGCATTTCCCATTTCCTCCTTTTACCCATTTTCCATTTTCCATTTCCATTTCCATTTTCGGCTTTCATCATCCCTTCCTATTATATATGTAGCTACACAAGGTGAGGATCGGCAGGGGGATGCTAATAAAGCCCCAGAAATCCAGACCAGTAAATTTGGCGTTTATGCTTTACTGATTTTGTCCTCAAAAATAAAGCAGAAAATGTTTGATCAGCTGAAAATCACCGGACATTACTTGTCTGACTTTCAGGGGTTAAAACCAGTGATCGGACCGAGGGTACTTTTGGACCCTCGGCCTCGGCCGAGGCCGAGGCGACTTAAAATCCTTGCCTCGGCCGAGGCGCGAGGTAATGCCGAGGGTCAAGCTTATATACCTATACCCATAAATAGTACTCTTAGAATATTTTGTGTGCACATGAGCTAGAGAATAATCGTAATATTAAACACTTTATCGAATGTCAAACAATTCATTTTTATTTTCAATAATAGTTGATTAAATGTGTGAAGGATTTATTGAATAAAGTCAGCAGCATGAAAACATACTTAATTTAACAAGTTGCCTTTGATGAAGACTTGGAAAAGTTTATAAAAAATATGGCTGAACAAGCACTTAAAAACTTTTATTACTATAAATAAGAAAACAGTGTCGAAGAAATAAACGAACAAACGAAATAAGATAAGTAAAGACAGAACTGTAGCCATTGTTGTGCTCGCTTTTGCAGTAATGCATATTTAAACACGTTTTTTCAGTCATCCAATTCTGGTGTGGCAGGTAATATGATGGAAACTGCACTGTACTTTCCGGTCATAGTTTCCCAAGGTCCAGAGATGAGGGGAGGGTGAAATCCCAAAATGGGGGACCAGTAAATTAAGTAGTGTCTTTGTATGAGCGAACAAATTTTTGTAGATATTTTATATAAATATATTTTTAAACATACACATTTTTACGTACTGCCAGTGTGTGACCTGCAACTGGCATGCAGTCCTAAACAGTGTTTTTCTGTGCAAGATACCTTTTTACGTGTACAAAGATGGTATCCAAAAGTCTTTGAACATTTTATACATGCAAATTTTTGCGTACTATTATAGTATTGTACAGTAGCGATTTAGTGTGGTAAAACAGGGTTTTTCGACCTCTGGTAGTGTATCTTAGCTAATTCCTGGGTTTCTGAATATTTGACATTTTTCCATTCTAAATGCAAATTCTACTATTTTTAAGATATATAGGACAGACAATTACTGATGCGCCGAAGATTTTCGGAAATTTTAAACCTTTTTACAGTTTTTGTCTCTCCAAAAATCTTTGTGTATGTAAGATGGTCCCGAAAAGATTCTGTACATTATGAAAAATCCTTGCCGAATACAAAAAAACGTGGCCCTAAATGTGATAACTCAGGCTTGAATTTAGTTGATTAGTCCGGCGCGAAGCGCCGAAATTTTCATCAGATTTTGATGAAATTTACACATAAAATTCGACTGAGAAAAGCTAAAACAACTTGTACTACAAAATCAGAAATATTACAGATATTGTGATATGCCAATTAAATCGTGTAATAAGCACTACTTGTGTGCGTAGAAATCCAATGCAACATCAAGATAAATTAGTCAATTTTTCTTTGAATGGCAAAAAAGTGCAAAGTTATTAAATAGTACTTATTTTGCATAAAATTTTTAAAAACAGTATAAATAGATACAAAACATTTTAAATCTGCATAAAGATGCCTAGATTACACAAAAATTGATTTTGGAGTCATTTATTTCCGCTACTTCAATCTAAATACAGTACATTAGCGACATTTTGCGCGAGCGCCGAAAAATTTTTGAAATTTCTTAAAATATACTGAAAAACGATATGATAAATATCACTTTGTCCAAGAAAGTATTTTAACATTGTATAAAAATGGCTCCAAAATGCACTAGCCGAAATTGATTTTTGGCAAAACCTGCATTTATGGCCTTTTTAGGTGCATTTTTGCGATTTTCGGCCGAAAATTCGTGATCATTTACCCCTCTCCCATCAAAATGGCCGAAAACCGTACGTGTAACAGGGGGTTTGGGGAATTCCCCATTTACCCAGGGTTGGACATCCTCCCCCACCCTTCCCTCCAACGTCAACCCACCCTCCCCACTTTTGGCGAAAATTTGCGCTTTGTTGGCTATTTTTAAGGTGCTTCTGCCATTTTTGACATAAGATTAGAGTCGCTAATCCCCCTCTCTTCTAGAAATGGCCAGGGACCCCTACCCGAAATTTCAAGCCGTTACATGTATGCCGAGGAGCCCCTTACAAAAATTTTGAGCTGTTGCATGCATGCTTCCATAGTGATAGTTTGTCTATTAACTCTTGCTCACATTCAAAAATACTGTATCACTTCGTGAAATTCTAATAGTTAGCTGCACTTTTGCCATAGTAAAAATTAACTTCAAAAATTATTCAAAAGGTTTGCACCAAAAATCGTCTGACAGTGACTTGAGTCTTGTACCTTGAGAGGAGGGTTATAACCTCCCTCACTCCCCCTTGGGAATGTGTGTTTCCGATCCATGTAGCGAGCATGAGAATCAAAACTAAGTCATCACATGAATAATAAATTGGCACTTTGCTGTATGTAACTTGGTGTAACTGGGTACACGAGTAAAACCATAAGAAAAGTCTATTGGTAAAAAATAGCCTGTGTACTGCAGATGTATTCGAAATAGTTAATATTCAACGGATATATTAAACTTATTCAAATTTGATTTTAACCCTCGGCGCCTCGGCACTTTTGAGCTTCGCCTCGGCGCTGAGGCCGAGGGCTCCAAAAAACGCCGAGGCTTGCCGAGGCCGAGGATCAGTCCGATCACTGGTTAAAACCACTCATCATCACTTTCCTTTATGTTCATATATGTCAAGCATAATTATTCTAAGGTTGTTTGGCTATTTTGACTAGAGCAGGCAGGCACTTACTTGGCCGTCCTATTTTGGAGCGGACCACCACCAGTTTTCGGGGTCCAGGCCCAGAAAAGCCGAAAATACCACAAAATAACGTTTAAAAAGTCCTATTTTTATGAATTTTGGGGGTTCGAACCCCCCATTCCTCCCCAGAGATACGTGGCTGAGAGCAGGTGCCGCTTAAAATATACTACCATAATATGTAACAGCTCAAAATTTTTAATTGGGATAGTGCGACATCTTTAGGGGGTGCCATGAATGGACCTACGTTTTCCGGCTGCAATTGGTAAAAGAAAATCTTTATATAGCCTAAAAGCGGAATTTAGCACGAAAGTCAGGATTTGAAAGAAATTTAAGTCTTCCTGAATTTAAGGTGGGGTCTCCATACAAAGTACTTGTAACGGGGGATTGGATCTTTCACCTAAACCTGCTCGTCTGCTCTAGTCCCTCCTAGGAATGTGGAGGAGAAAAGATGCGTTGTTGCCCTTTTTGTTGCTTTTTTGCAATTTTTTGCCAAGAATAGAAGATCATTCAAGAAGTCGACTATCTTGCTTTAAAATGTTGAGCGCTTACATCTATGGCGTTCTCTTTTATCTCCTCTATTGGTTACAAATTTGGTGATCTCTTTTATAGCGACGTAATAGTAAAATGGCTGCTATGGAAGGTATCACCAAAAAGATTATCCAGAATTTAACAAAATGCTGGATTGTGACTTAAAGTAGCGGTTCTTACTTTACACTACTGTACGCTACACGCTACAAATCAAACAAGGCAAACTTTTTCAAATTTAAAGCTAAATAGTGTTCCTACCCTCTGCTCAAAACGCATGCACTTCAAGTGAAAAAACTTATTGATCATATTTCAAAATATCATTTCTTTAGTCTTATCAAAGACCTGATTGGAAAAAAGTTAAATTTTTATTATCCTGACATATTAGATAAGCTAGAAGCAAGCACGCGTAGCTGGCCCTCTTATTTTTGGAGGGACCAACACCAATTTTGGGGGTCTAAGCCAAAAAATAGCACAAAATAAAGTAAAAAAAAGTCCTATTTTTCCGGTTTTTCAGATTTTGGGGGTCCGGACCCCCCGGTCCCCCACAGCTACGTGCCTGGCTAGAAGTGTAGCCTATTTAGCGATTTGATTTAGAAATTTTTTGAATTTTGACTCAAATATAGGCAAATAACGTTTATAATATTATATTTATTTTATATTGATATTTATATCGTTAGTAGTATTATTAAATTGTGATTAAAGTTAATATTATGATTATTAGTATTAAATTTCATTAATAATAATAATAATAATTAAATAATAATAATAATAATCATAATAATAATAATAATAATAATAATATTATTATTATTATTATTACTAGGTAAGTAGTATTTATATTATTAATTATGATGAGTTTTGCTTGCATCGACGATTTCCACAATTTTAGTGTAATGAAATTATTTTTTTAAATTTTTGGAACAATTTCTGTATTTATTCCCTTAATGGTGTTGATGTCGCGTTCGATAATGGAACACTTAATGTCTGATAAATTAATCAATCAATCAATTATTCAATTAATTCGGGAAATGGCTAATTAATTAATTACTTGTTGCGCATTTAGGAGATGCAATGGTGAATGGATTGCAGCAAGATGACGAATCTGCAACTTGTGTCGAAATGAAATATGGAGATTTTTTAAAAAAATTGCAAAACGGACTCAATGAAAAGTTGTACGTCAAGGACTGGCATTTTCAACGGTTATTTTCAGTAATTAATTATATCTTGAATTACAAAAATATTGCGACTATGAATTACAGGAATATTAAGTGTGGATTTTTATTTGGGTAATTAATTACATTATGGAAAAATTGCATAAATAAACGTGGAAATGGTTAAAAATCAAATATAATATAGGAATGCCTTATTTAAACGCTAAAAAATTCAATTTAAGGAATTTTCTGAAAAACGCTTACAAATTTATGTCTATATTTTAGCAAGGGGAATAGTGAAAAATTGAATTTTAAAAAGTTAGTCTTCCAAAGCAACCCGTCAAAAGTAGCTACCCACAAATTTTGTGAATGGGATTTACTGATTTAGTTTTTTACTATGTCTTATATTTTTTTACTATTTTTTTATTATTTTTTACTATTTTTCCACTATTTTTTACTATTTTTACAATTTTTTACTTTTCACAATTTTTTTACTATTTTTTACAATTTCTACTATTTACTTTTACTATTTTTACTATTTTGAGACACTAGAAATTGTTTATTTTTAAATTTTTTATTATCTTTCATAAATTCTAATTTTGAAATAATTCTTATTTCGGTCTTCATGTAGCGCACTGACCGACGCGACGACAATTATTTGGCTTATCGTATGCCTGGTTTCATAATAAAACCTTAATTAAAAGCAAGAACGCTTGATTAAACGGCAATTTAAAATTATTTCAGCCTGTACAAACGACCAAAATTTTAACATGTGGCGTAAAAATCGGAAAAGTTGAGTTTTTATTTGGACTAGTCTCATTTTTTTTAAATAAAACCCGAAAATACATTTGGTCTACAAAAATTTGGACAGTTGCAGTAAATAGTCTTACTGTATCTTATCTATGTGCAGCAACCTGTTAAATCAATTTAGCTTGGGCAGGGGCGTACGCAGGATTTTTAAAGGGGGGGTGGTCCGAAATCGGATATCCTCTAATCTGGGATATCTTTGAGCCGGAGGCACAAAATAAAGTGCATTTTTAAGTTTCCGAACATGCTCTGTCCACTAAGCTCATAAAATTCAAATTTTTGGCAAAAAATTATGGTCATTTTATATGCTATGAAAAATGACGTTTTTATGGCCGTGCTTGAGACAACATTATGGAAAATAATAATCTTACGGCTCGAAGCGCCTAGAATTTTGGAATTTTTGAATAAAAAGTCGTCAATTTTCCATCGCATTATCTTACCTTTCCCAAATTTTTCCCTTCTTACGGACGCGGCCTTCGCCCCATGCTTACACCCTTGTGCTGAGCACAGATGCGCAAGATCGCATCGCAGGGTTTGGGTGAAATACTAGAAATCCGAAACAGTAAATTTAACGTTCTCAATTTTTTGCCGTCTAAACGATCACAATGGTCAAAATAGCTTGCAGGTTAGATGTTTTTTTCATGGTAATATCGCATTTTGAACCATTTTCAGTCCATTTTGACCGCATTATATAGCTTTTAAGACTGAAAAATGCAAAAATTAATCAATTTTGGGTGCTTTTTATGTAAAAAGTGCTAAATGTACTAAATTTTGACACATTTACTGCGCTTTGACCTCAAAAGGGATGCAAAAAACGTTCCATCAGCTGTTAATTGTCGGGCAGTACCTGTCCGGCTGACACTTTGGCAGGGGGTAGCGCACCCTCACACACAATCCTATGTGCGTGTGTGCTCGAGGGAGATAATAAGGATCTATTTTCTTATGGGCCATTTTTTATTTTTTCCCAAATTTTTTAAAATTTATATCACGAAGTTTTACTGGATAAGTTATTCTTCCTATCTTTTGTTTAACTTCTGTGCGAAACCTCGTATTTTGGTTGCCAGAATGCCCCAAGCTCTTTCATTTTCGTTTGTCCTTCATAAACCGAATGGTCTTTCAATTTTGGAAAATTTGATTTATACCTCACCAGATTTTTAGTTTCGTACCTTAGTCATTTGTATCAATTTACATACGCTGTACATTCTTAGTTAGTTGATTGGGTCGATACTTTGAAATTTTTAATACATTGTAAATAATATTTATCAGTAAACGATTCATTGGAGAAATTACTATTTATAAATAACATTTTCGGACATTTCCTAATTATGAGGCGTATAAGGTGCCGAAATATTTTAAGTCGGACTGGCTCAACGAATATTTTGAATTTAAAGACGATTCGGTCGAAATGGATTATAAATTCGTTTATATGGGCAATGCTGGAACATGGTACATGCATAATCTTTCTTTTTTTAAGTTATAAAATACCCACACTACTCGTCATGAATGTCGACGCTCTAAGATGCTTCACAGAATAATAGAGTTTTTTCAAAGGATATATCTTTAACATGCCGGTCCGATTTCCGCCCTCGCATGACCGGCGTGTTAAACATATATCCTTTTAACAAGCTCTATCATACTGTGAAACATATTAGGGCGTCAACATTCGTGGCAGGCACTGTAATTGAATCAAAGACGCTTTGAATACAGTGCTCGCCACGAATGTTTACGTTTTAATATGCTCCATAGGATGATAGAGCTTGCTAAGGCTTATATGTTTAACACGTCGGTCGTGCGTGGGCGGAAATAGGACCGACGTGTTGAAGATGTATAACCCTAACAAGCTCTAGAAGCTTATTTAAGCGTAAACATTCATGGCGAGTAGTGTACAATAATTTAAAATAATACAATAATCGTTTTGTTGTTTGGCTTTGGTGATAATTTTGTTATAAACTAATGTCTTTTAAATTATAATTAGTCAATTATTAAATTATGCTTAGTCTTTCTAATTATAATGAGTAATTTATTTAGTTATAATTAATGATCATAGTCCTAAATCAAAATTACATTGATGGTCAAAAATAATGAAATAAATAATTTATAATATTAGTTTAAACAATGTCGCGAAAATTGAAAGTTAAATACAGTTTTCGTCATGCATGCATACATATAACGGCTCAAAAGTTTGAGAGGATGTAGTAGACTCAAACAAGTTTTATTTTTCTTAGTTTGATTTATTTATTTTCATTTTGTTTTCATGTATTTTCGATCATTTGTTCTTTATATTATTCAATTAGATTTCTTTTATGTGTTTATGCTTGTCTTACGCCAGCTGAAAATTTACTTTTTTTTTCAGTGGCGGATATAGGATTTTCCTAAGGGGGGCGGTGTCCTAACTTTTCCAAAAACAATCAAACGTAGGTCCAAAAATTTGCCCTTAACACGCGGAATAGCGTTTTTTCGGTGTTTTACATTGTATACTTTTACATAAAATCACTTTTGACGCCATATTTTTCCTAACAATTTTAAAGTTTTAGACAATTTTGAGCGAAAAAATGATTAAATTTCTTTGACGTCAACAAAAGTCTGGCGCGAGGCGCCTGAAAATTTGTGAAATTAAGGCGGATAGACGTCTAGAAGCATGATTTACTGCTTGATTTCCTGTATTTATAGCATTTGATGCGAAATATCGAAATTTTTTACTGAAAATAGAAGAAAACTACGCAAAAATAGCTGTTTCTGCTCTTAAAATTGTTTTGAAACCTTTATGAACAGAAATTGGCTTCCAGGCAGTGTTTTTTGTAAAATGTCCGTTTGTACATGCACAAAGATGGTCCCTAAAAGTCTTTGTACATTTTGTACACACAAATTTTTGGGTACTATGATATGCAGTGGCGGATCCAGGATTTCCCTAGGGGGGCAGTGTACCCCTAAGGGGGGGAACCTTGACTTGGGCGGAAAAATTAGCCATTTTAACCCGAAAATCGCTAAAAATTGCTGAAAAATCCTTAATTTTGCGCACCATTTTGGGCTAATGGGGGGCGGCCGCCCCCCCCCGCCCCACGCCCCCCCCTAAATCCGCCCCTGATGATATAGTACGGTAGAGATTTTAGTGTGGTAAAAACAGACTTGTTCGACCTTTAGTAGTGTATTTTGGCTAATTCCTGGGTTTATGTGGGTGAAAATCATTAAAAGTTGTCTAAAAACGGCGCAAAGCGCCGAAAAATTTGACATTTTCCCTTTCAAAATGCGATTTCTGCTATTATAAAGATAAAGAGGACACACAATTAGTTATTTCGGCGCGATGCCTTGAATTTTCTTGCGAATGTCAGACCTTTTTTGCGGTTTTCTCTTCCCAAAAATCTTTGTACATCGGGAAAAATCTTTGCTGAATACAAAAAACCGTGCCTTTAGGTCGCCAAGAAAGTAAATAAATGTCATTAATATGTATCATCCGGCGCGTAGCGTCGAAAAAACTCGAGAAATTTCGGTCACTGACGGCCAAAAATCATTGCAAATTGCATGTTCATTATTTATCTTGCCAAATATTTTTGGCCAATGGGGAAGGATCCCCCCGCTCCCCTTAAATCCGCCCCTGCATGGTTTTCAAATTTTTCTGTGAATAATTATTACTTGCATTGTATGTTACTTTTACACTTTTGCACTTACCCATTACACTTTACCAGCCTTAACCATTTCACTTTACAGAAGTTAACTTTGCAATATATTTTGCGGCTTTTAGTCGTGATTTTTTTATTTTAATTGAACGAATAGGGCTAATGATTGATTAAATGATTGGATTAGGTTCGAAGAAAATCCCTTTTTAGCTAATTATAATTTTAATTCTTATTTGTCAGTCTTTTGATCAGTGGCGTATCCAGGATTTTCCTTAGGGGTGGGGGGCGGTATTCTTAAGGGGAGGGGCGGAACCCTGACTTGGGCGGAAAAATTAGCCATTCTAACCCGAAAATCGCTAAAAATCGCTAAAAAATCCTTAATTTTGCGCACTATTTTGGGCCCATGGGGGCGGCCGCCCTCCCCCCTCTCCCCCTAATCCGCCCCTGCTTTTGATGGCAAATATTATTCGAGTTATTGAGCTCTCCGCTTTAGAATTCGGATTGTGCTTTCTTCATACTGATTATTTTATAAACGAATAAAACTGTAGCTTTTTGGTTTTTGCTGAATTCTGAGGTTTATTTACTTCGTCAGAGATTTAGAATACGCTAGATGTGATTTCTGAATGAGGTTGCATGGAAATACATAACTTTGCAAAACAGACTTGAAAATTCAAGTTTGAGTGCTAAAATTGGGGGGGGGGGTGGTAAAAAATTAGATTTTGAGGGACGGGGGATCGCTTTTGATATTTTGGCTCGAAAATGTCAAATTTGTGGCCCTTCGTGCCATGTAGCCAAGCACGTAGCTCTGGGGGTATGGGAGGTCCGGACCCCCAAATTCAGAAAACGGAGAAATGAGACTTTTTAAATGTAATTTTATGCAATTTTTGGCCTTTTTTGGGCTTAGTCCTCCCAAAATTGGTGTTGGTCCCCCCAAGAATAGCGGCCCGCTACGTGCCTGCATGTGAGCATTCTTTTTGCTATATTTTGTTCGATTCACTTAATTTTTTTATTCGCTCGCAATGTTTTCAAGTTTTTTATATTCTAAAAATAAATAGCATAAATCGTGAACAAGTCAAAAATTGGTTTTTTTTGACGCGCAACCATTGACTTTGAGCCTAAAAAGATATTTCGGAAACAAATTTCGATTTCATCCCCCTGAATTCCCTTGCTCTTGCATACATACCTGGGCATTGGTCAACGGGGGTGGATTTAAGGAAGGCGGGCGGCAGTGACGGATCTAGGATTTTTCTAAGGGGGTGGGGCGGTACCCCTAAGGGGGGGGCGGAACCCTGACTTAGGCGGAAAAAATAGCCGTTTTAACCCGAAAATCGCTAAAAATCGCTCAAAAATGCTTAATTTTTGCGCACTATTTTGGGTCAATGGGGGGGGCGACCGCCGCCCCCCTCCCGCACCCCCTCTCCTAAATCCGCCCCTGGCGGCGGGGGCGGCCGCCCCCCACCGTGGGCCAAAAATAATTGGCGAGATGAAGAAGGGATATGTAATTTGCACTGATTTTTACCGTCAGTGCTCGTAATTTCTCAAATTTTTTCGGCGATACATACTTATAACATTTGTTTGCTTTTTTGGCGGTCCTGAAGCCATATTTTTACTCATAGAATAGATTTCAGACGATTTTAATAGCATAAGCAGCTTTTTCCGCATAGTTTTCTTTTATTTTCAAGTATAAATTTTCAAAATTCTCTACTTTTTGCGTCAAATGCTATACATACAAGAGATCGAACTGTAATTCAAGCTTCTAAAGTTTCTTATGCTTTGATTTCGAAAATTTTCCAGCGCTTCGCGCCAGATTTTCGCCGAAATCAAAGAAACTTAATGATTTTTTTGAGCAAAATTGTTGAAACTTCTCAATCTTTTTTTCGGAAAACTGTTGCGCCAAAGGCAATTTTAAATAAAAGTAGACAATGCAAAACGCCGATTAGACGCTATTTTGCACATAAACGGCAAATGTAATCCTAGAAAACGGAGATATTGATATATTGAAATTGGCACTCGTGCATTATCCCGAGAAAGAGTAAACTTCAAAAATCTAGGTTATATACATAGTCGGGCGGCCCAAAGTTCTGAGCGGGGTGTGAAAGATTTCTTCGAAAGGTTAAAAAATGACCCTAAAAATGGTGGTAAGGCGAAAAAAACACCATTTTTCAGCATTTCTCATCGAGACTATCCATCGACATTGAAAAATGACGAAAAAAGAAAAAAGTTTTCCAAAATTGAATTCTGGGGGAGTATTTTGGTTTCTGGGGTGTGCATGCATGCCCCTAAACCACCTCACGCTCAGGTATGCATGTATGTAGGCGCTGTTATCCTACTCCCTAAAACGCTCGATATTTACCCACCCGAAATTTCAAGCCTTACGATTTTACCAAGGACGCCATATCACGCCGACGTGTTTCGGTCGTTCAGTTGGAGTGCTAATGTGTGTGGTCGAAAATTGTGGTATTTAACCCCACCTGGCAAGGAAATCTCATTTTTAAATAAAACGGATGCCAGCGTTGATATTAGAAAATTCGAAAATACGAAACAATTTAGCGACGTAATTCGAGTAGAACAAAAACCCGGCGAAATCGTATTCGTTCCGTCGAATTGGTTTCACCAAGTCCATAATTTGGTGAGCGATTGAGCGGTTTGAAAATTTTGGGGAAAATCAGGTTATTTTTAGCGGATAAGGGCGACCGTTTGATTCGTGGAAATATCAGTTATATTAGTTAGAAATATTAGTATATTAGAAATATTAGTCGCAATATTAAAAAAAAATTTAAAATAATTCAAAAATTATCAAAAATTCCAAGTCGACATCGAAAGCTCAACGACTCGAATTTCAGCGAGGAGACACACGGCCATTTTTAGGGCTAATCGAACGTTATTTCTTGACAAAACTGGCGGAAACGTACGTAAAATTGTCTCAAAACACGTTTTTGTTGAAAAAGTTGTGGCTTAAAGATCTCGGCAATGCAGTGCAATGGGATCTTGCCATTTCCCGTTACAAGCATAGGTGGAGCGGCACCATAGTTCTGGGGGTGCACGATTTTTTCAAAGGTCAAAAAAATGGCCTTATAAATTGTGGTATGGCGAAAACGAACACCATTTTTCAACGTTTCTCATCAAGCACTATCCATTGGCATCAAAAAATTGCGAAATAAAACAAAAAAATCAAAAATTGAATTCTGGTTTGTATTTTGGTTTCTGGGAAAGGAGGGTATTTTGGTTTCTGGGGTGCACACCCCCAAACCCCACCACGCCCAGGTATGGTTATGCAAGTATGTATGGTCATGCACAGACATGCATAGCATTGAAGTTCTGCTGGTGAAACCATAGTTTTTCTCTAAAGTGTTGTTTCTGGCCAGGGGCGGATTTAAGGGGAGGGGCTGGGGGCGGCCACAACCCCCTATCCCATTGGCCAAAAATATTCGGCAAGATAAAGGATGTAAATGTCATTTGTAATGATTTTTAGCCGTCAGTGATGTTAAAGAAAGTACATTTATTTACTTTCTTTGCGACCTGGAACCAATTTTTGCTCATGGAATATCAAGAGCAGGAACAGCTATTTCAGCATAGATTTCTTCTTCTTGCGAGCAAGACTTTCGAAAAAAATTCCGACCTTCGGCGTCGAATGCTGCAAATATAGGAAATAAAGCAGTAAATCGAGCTGCTAAACATCCTTTAGCCTAAATTTCACAATTTTCAATTTCGCTAAGGCCAAAGAAATTTAATGATTTTTCCGCACAAAATTGTCAAAAATTTCAAAATTTTTGGAAAAAAGCTGCATCAAAAGTGATTTTAAGTGAAAGTAGACAATGCCAAACGCCGAAAAAACGCTATTTGGAAAGTGAAGGGCAAATTTTTTAGACCTGTTTTTTAGTTGTTTTACTTTTCTGAAAAGTTGGGGTACCACCATACTTGGGCAGCAAGAAACTTCTGGGGGAGGTGCAAGATTTTTCCAAGGTCAAAATAACCTCAACAATGGTGGTATGCACACATGGGCGTGGGGGGGGGGTTTGGGGGGTATGCACCCCCAGAAGTTGAAATACCCCCCCAGAAATCAAAATACCCCTCCCCAGAAATCAAAATACCCCCCCCCAGAAAATTTTTTTTTGCTTTTTTAGCAATTTTTTGATGCCATTGGATAGAGCTTGATGAGAAACGTCGAAAAATGGTGTTTTTTTCGCCATACACCATTTTTAAGGCCATTTTTGACCTTTAAAAATTTTTTCACCCCCAGAAATTTTTCACTCCCCAGAATTTTGGTGCTGCCCACCTATGGTGGTATGGCGTAAAAAAGACAATTTTTCGACGTTTCTTATCAGGCACTATCCATTGGCATCAAAAAAATTGCGGAAAAAACAAAAAAAGAATTTCCAAAAAATTGAATTCTGGGGGGATATTTTGATTCCTGGGGGTCTTTTAGTTTCTCGGGGGACGCACACCCCCGAACCCCCTTCCCCCACGCCCAGGTATGGGTACCGCACCCTGTAGGAAAATCCTAGATGGCTACTGTTCCTAGCTCAAGAACACCGTTTTTTGGCGCTTTACGATGTTTTCTTTTGTTTAGAACATGAAGACAAATTACAAAAATTGGATAAAAATTTCAAAAAAATCGATTAAATTGAATTTTAATAATGGAATTGCGCGCTATTGTAATAAAAACTTTGTTCTTGCTTGAATAATGCTACAAAAATCCTTGCTAACTACTTAATTTATTTTTAGAAAGATTGAATTATTAACAAAGCTTAGAATTCAAAAATTTTCTTGATACAGCAGTAAGCCTTGCGTTTGACAAATAACAAATGTAAAATCGGTCTAAATATGTATCTTATGCATAACATTATATTTGAAGCAAGACATGTTGTTAGTATATAAGCCCGGGCCCAGGCCCAGTACCAATTGCCCGGCAGCAAAGCCGGGCCCGGCCCGGGCCCAGTATCTTTCGAGCCCAGTCAATCACTGAATGCGTCCCCTACAATTGTCCCCACTGCTATTCAGTCCCAACCACAATTCGTCCCTCCACAATGCGTCCCTCACAATCGTCCCCACCGCTATTCGTCCTAACCACAATTTGTCCCTCCACTATGCGTCCCCTACAATTGTCCCTGCTGCTATTTGTCCCAACTACAATTCGTCCTCCTGCAATGCGTCCCTCACAATCGTCCCCACCACTATTCGTCCCAACCACAATTCGTCCCAACCACAATTCGTCCCTCCACAATGCGTCCCTCACAATTGTCCCCGCCGCTATTTGTCCCAACCACAGTCCCTCCACAATTTGTCCCTCACAATTGTCCCCGCCGCTATTCGTCCCAACCACAATTTGTCCCTCCACAATGCATCCCTCACAATTGTCCCCACCACTATTCGTCCCAATCACAATTTGTCCCTTCACAATGCGTCTTCTCTAATCGTCCCTGCCGCTATTTGTCCCAACTAGTGATCGACCGGGGCGACTTTTTTGGCCGGGGCCGGGGCGGTACCGGGGCTGGAAAAAATCCCGGCCCCGGCCGGGCCGGGGCCGGGGCCGGGGCTGGCCGGGGTCAGACAAGGAAAATATTGTTGCATGACACTACTTGGGGTGGGCATAGGAAAAGAAATAATGAGCGACTGCTCCATTCAGTAGTAAATGGCAAGCGCAAAGTTAGGTGCGCCTTTTCATATCAAGTTTTATTACTATTTATGTCACAAGAAACAAATTTAGTTCAGTGTTTCATTGTCTGAATCATCAATAAAGTCTATGTCGCTACTATTAGCATACTCTATATCATTTGAATCTTCGCTACTGCTACTGCTGCTGTAGCGATTGGATGCAATAGGTATTGGATGTAATAAATGAGACATCACACATTCCCATAAGGGAGGAGGGGTATAACCCCCTCAGGGTCCAAGACACAAGTCACCGTCAGACGATTTTTGGTGAAAACCCTTTGAATTTTTCGAACTTAATTTTTTAGTATAGCAAAAGTGTACCTATCTATTAGAATTTCACGAAGTGATATATTATTTTAGAATGTGAGCTAGATTAAATAGAGAAACTATCACGAATAAAACATGCATGTAATCGCTTAAAATTTTATGAGGGTCCCTCAGTATACATGTAACGGCTGGAAATCTAGGATAGGGGTCCCTCGCCATTTTAGAAGGAGAGGGTTAGCGACTAAATCAAAAATGGTAAAAACACATAAAAATAGCCAAGAAAGCGCAGGTTTTCGCCAAAAAATGGGGGAGGGTGATCAAATATTTTCTGACTTTCAAGGAAGTTTGGGGCTTCAAAGCGTGGATGGGGGATGGCCCAAACCCCCTGTCACTTGTATATTTCTCGGCCATTTTCAGGGGAAGAGCAGCCGCTTACCCCCTGAAAATCTTTAAAATGGTAGAATTTGCAATAAGGAATTCTACACTTTTTTACAGTTTTTTTCTCAAAAAATCTTTGTACATGTACAAAGATTGTCCTGAAACGTCTTTGTACATCAGCAAAAATCTTCGCCAAATACAAAAAATTGTGGTTCTAAATGTGATAATTCGGCCTGAATTTAGTTGATAATATTAGTTTGGCGCGAAGTGCCGAAATTTTTATGAGCTTTTGATTGAATTCACACATAAAACTCGACTGAGAAAGCTAAAACAACTTGTACTACAAAATCAGAAATATTACAAAAATTGTAATATGCGAATTAAATCTTGTAATAAGCAACACTGCGCTTAGAATGGAAAAATGGAAAAATGTCAAATATTCAGAAACCCAAAAATTAGCCAAATACACTACTAAAGGTCGAAAAACTACGTTCTACCACACTGAAATCGTTACTGTACCATATAGAAGTATACAAAAATTTGCATGTACAAAACAGTGTTTTATTGTATTCGCCAAAGATTTTTCCCGATGTACAAAGACTTTTCAGGACTATCTTTGTACATGTACAAAGATTTTTGGGAAGATAAAAACTGTAAAAAGGTGGTAAATTCGAAAAAATTTTCGGCGCTTCGCTCCGATATGAAAACTTGTCTGTCCTATATATCTTTAAAAGGGCAAAATTTGTATTTAGAATGGAAAAATGTCAAATTTTTAGGCGCTTTGCGCCGTTTTGAGACAATTTTAGTAATTTTTGGCGTTAGAAAGCCAGAAATTAGCTAAAATATACAATCAAAAGTCAAAAGACCCTGTTTTACCACACTAAAATCGCTACTGTACCATATTATAGTAACCAAAAATGTTTAAAAATATATTTATATAATATATCTACAAAAATTTGTTAGCTCATACAAAGACCTTTTTGGAGATCTTTGTACAAGCACAAGAAGCTCGTACAACAAAATAGAGTCGGCTAATAATAGTCCACACTTAATTTTCTGGTCCTCCAATTTTGGATTTCATCCCTCCCTCAACTCTGGACCTTAGGAAACTATTTGAGACATATTAAATTTATCGGATCGGACGCAATTCTGCAGCGTAGTTTACATTCGCCTATAATTAACCTCCGTCCTAATAACTATTACAAAAGAAACGCGTTTTAAAGCCCGTGGTTCCCATTCAATTGAATATAAAAGTGTTTTTTGTAAAAATAGTTTGTTGAAAACGCACAATTTCCAACTATAAATAGAACGTATTTGTCAACTCTAAATCCTTTAGCCATAGCTATGAATGAATGAGTTAAAAGTAGCATTTAGTTTAAATAAGTTAAGTGGAGGAATCCAAAACATGAAGATTTTCCTGAACATTTTTTCAGTAAAGGATTAAGTAAGTATACATATGGTCTAATCAGTACAGTTCTCAAAATTAATACTTGCTCATTGATAAATAAGAGCCAGTATCACAGCCTGTATCAAAATACGAATTACACTAAATTTTTCCCCGGCCCCGGCCATTTTTTGACCTTGCCCTGGCCGGGGCCGGGGATGCTCAAAAATGGCCGGGGATTGCCGGGGCCAGGGCCCCGGTCGATCACTAGTCCCAACCACAATTCGTCCCTCCACAATGCGTCCCTCACAATTGTCCCCACCGCTATTCGTCCCAATGACAATTTGCCCCTCCACAATGCATCCCCCACAATCGTCCCCGCCGCTATTCATCCCAACCACAATTTGTCCCTCCACAATGCGTCCCCTACAATCATCCTCGCCGCTATTTGTCCCAACCACAATTTGTCCCTCCACAATGCGTCCCTCACAATCATCCCCGCCACTATTCGTCCCAACCACAATTCGTCCCTCCACAATGCGTACCCTACAATTGTCCCCGCCGCTATTCGTCCCAACTACAATTCGTCCCTCCACAATGCATCCCTCACAATCGTCCCCGCCGCTATTCATCTTAACCACAATTTGCCCCTCCACAATGCGTCCCTCACAATTGTCCCTGCCACTATTCATCCCAACCACAATTCGTCCCTCCACAATGCGCCCCCTACAATTGTCCCCGCCACTATTTGTCCCAACCACAATTTGTCCCTCCACAATGCGTCCCTCACAATCGTCCCCACCTGCTATTCATCCCAACCACAATTTGTCCCTCCACAATGTGTCCCCCACAATTGTCCCCACTGCTATTCGTCCCTCCACAAGGCGTCCCCCACAATTGTCCCCGCCGCTATTTGTCCCAAAGACAATTTATCCCTCCACAATGTGTCCCCCACAATCGTCCCCGCCGCTATTCGTCCCAACCACAATTTGTCCCTCCACAATGCTTCCCCCACAATCGTCCCCTGCCACTATTCGTCCCAACCACAATTCGTCCCTCCACAATGCGTCCCCCCACAATCATCCCCGCCACTATTCGTCCCAACCACTATTTGTCCCTTCACAATTCGTCCCCTTGAATGCATTTTTCATTTATATGTCGAAAATCCCTTTTGTAGAATCTTGTCGTTTCTAAAAAGGACTTCTGCGTTTTCACTATATAGCTTCCCGTGTAACCATAGGTGGGCAGCACCAAAGTTCTGGGGGGGGGGTGAAAAAATTTCTGGGGGTCGGGTGAAAAATTTTAAAGGTCAAAAATGGCCTTGAAAATGGTAGGTATGGCGAAAAAAACACCATTTTTCGACGTTTCTCATTAAGCTCTATCCAATGGCATCAAAAAATTGCTAAAAAAGCAAAAAAAAATTTTCTGGGGGGGTATTTTGATTTCTGCGGGGGGTATTTCAACTTCTGGGGGGGGGGCTGCATACCCCCCCCCCAAACCCCCACGCCCATGTGTGCATGTAACTCTCGTCTAACTTTATTATTAAACTTATTTTTGTATACTCATCTATGCGTTGATCAAACAGATTATACTATGATGATTTGAGATGCAATTAGCTTGCTAGTGATGCTTAGCAGATGTTTGAGTAAGAAGTATGCATTAGTCTCAGCCATACCTGGGCATGGGAGTTGGGGTATGAACCACCCCCCAGGAACCAAAATACCCCTAGAATTTAATTTTTTGAAATTTTTTTCATTTACAGTGGTTTTTTGATACCAATGGATAGTGCTCGATGAGAAACGTTGAAAAATGGTGTTTTTTCGCCATACCACAATTTTTAAGGCAATTTTTTGACTTATTTCTTGCACCTCCCCCCCCCCCCCCCGCAGAGCTTTGGTGCCGTCCACCTATGGTCTCAGCGCGGCGATTAACAATGGTATTTAATGAAGTAGGTTCAATTGCGTTTTAGTAGACATTCGACTGTTTCAACTCTTACAAGATATTGTGTGAGACACAAACGTGCGTCTGTTAATGCCGCAAAACGCTGCACCTGCGTGAAAATTATGTAAATTCCACGAATTAAAATATTTTCAACATAATGCGTCATGTCATACCACCTGTCAAATAGCGTCGCATTTTTTTCGACTTGGGTGGTCACCACACATGGGCGTGGGGGGTTGGAGGGGTATGCAACCCCCAGAAGTTGAAATACCCCACCCCCAGAAATCAAAATTTTGAAATTTTTTTTTGCTTTTTTAGCAATTTTTGATGCCATTGGATAGTGCTCGATGAGAAACGTCAAAAAATGGTGTTTTTTCCGCCATATGACCACTTTTGAGACCATTTTTTTATTTTTGAAAATTTTTCCCACCTCCCCCTAGAATTTCGGTGCTGCCCAGTGCCCACCTATGGTGGTCACTGCGTCTGGCAATATTTTTTACGACTGTGCTAGTCAGTGGCGGATCCAGGATTTTCCTTAGGGGGGCGGTATCCCAAAGGGTGGGGCGGAACCCTGACTTGGGCGGAAAAATTAGCTGTTTTAACCCGTCAATGCTAAACATCGATCAAAAATCATTAATTTTGCGCACTATTTTGGGCCAATGGTGGGCGAGGCGACCCCCTGCCCCCACCCCTAAATCCGCCCCTGGTGCTAGTCTCGATGTGCTTTTTGTTGAGCTGATTGCATCTCATTAATCATCAATTCATCTAATCAAGATTAACACGCAGATACGTAGTATAGGTATAAATTACACTCTTAAATGAAAATACGAATATCTCGTAAAAAACGCCTGAGTATTTGCGAAAACGACAAAATTCTTCAGAAGGATTTGCACCATTTGAGTGAGAATGCGTTTTAGGGGACGAATTCATACATGGGCAGCAAGAAAATTGTGGGGTTGCAAGATTTTTTGAAGGTCAAAAAATGGCCTAAAAATGGTGGTATGGCGATAAAAACACCATCTTTCGACGTTTGTCATCAAGCACTATCCATTGGCATCAAAAAATTGCGGAAAAAACGAAAAATTTTCAAGAATTGAATTCTGGGGGTATTTTGATTTCTGGGGGGTATTTTGGTTTCAGAAAGTGTATACCTCAAAATCCTTCCTGTCACGACCGCGCTTAGACCCTTCTTAATTTTACACTTTATAAGATTATTATTAATATTTCCTTAGCGCACTTTGATAATCTTAGCGCGCTTTTCCTACTTCACACTTTATACCTCTAATATCTTTGTACTTACGTGTGTGTGTAAAGCTTTAAATAGAGAAGCTAGAAATTCGGAGTTGTATTATTTAAAATAATATACAAAAACTCACGTTTTCAAATTTGACGAGTACGACGAAATCGAAAGAAAATAGGACTGCGATATCTAGCTTGACTTCTAATAGGTTAAGGGATAAATTTGACGATGACGGATGTCGAAAGTAGATTGAGTTGAAAATTGGTAAAGCCGCTGAGCGTTCGAAAACAACGGTAAAAACTGAGCCATCTTGCCGATTTAATCCGAATTTTATAGTTTTCCGCAGCCACACAGTCTGGTGAGTAAAAGGGATTAAGCTAAAGCTTAATCCTATTTGGTCGGAGGGAAGTCACTTTGCTTGCTTTACTTTTTGATATATTTTGTGTGGAGTTCGCTTGTATTTTATATGCATTGCTATGATATAAACATTGCCCTTTTGACCTCTTTTAACCTCGCCGCTTCCGCCATACTTTCTATGTTCCTTTTAGTCTTGCCGCTTTTTGTATCTATTACATTGGCGTGCATTTTGCAATGTTAATGGATTTTACGCATAGTTACGTGCTAAAAGTTTCATATCTTTCAGCACACCTCATTTGTTAATTTATATATTATTTTGTTGAATTTGTGTATAAACAGCGGATTTAGACTGGGTTCAGTTTTTAGTTACCAGCCGCTCTGTCTGGCTTCCAAATCGCTTAGATCAACTTTAAAGTTGGTCTGGGAATCTTTTCTTAATCCCTATTTTGAAGCCTTTTCGTCTATGATTCGCATAACGTTACCTTATATTCGCTTAATCATCTCAGCTAAACTACGATACATAAAATACGAGTATACATGAACAATTCTTACCTATTTATAGTAAAGCGGAAACTTACTACAATAAATTATACGTTAATTTTACATTAACGTAGTCTAAATAATTTGCGAAATTAACGCGTAACTATAACAATGAGTTTTTTAATATACAATAGTGATCAATATACAGCGTTACTTGGCACTTCCCACGCCCCAGGTGTGGACGAATTGTGGCAGGGACGATTTATTGATGGTCGGAATTGTGGGGACGTGAGTGTACTTGGGACGAAGTTGTGGGGACGAATTTTGCTTGGGACGAATTGTAAGGGACGGAGTGTGCTTGGGACGAGTTGGGGGATGAATTGTGACGGGGACGAATTGTGATGGGGACGAATTGTGGGAGCCGAGGTGATGAGTGGGGACGAGGTGTGAAGGGAAGAATTGTGGGAATAAATTGTTGGTTTAAACTTTCCATATCCCCATTTTTGGAAGTAAATAATTTGAGCAAAGTTGGTTAGAAATGGAATGAAAATGCGAAGAATAAAACGCAAAGCAAAAAAATTTACTCAAGGCAAAATCGTATGCAACGTGTTCTATCGTGCGCATAATTGATTGATACACAAG